>CAWUFW010000954.1:2400000-3000000 GCA_963921515.1 Calotriton arnoldi
AAAATAGGCGGCGCGGGAGGTCGCCTCAAGAGGCGACTCTGCCGTGTATGTCTCTTTCATATTCTAAAGAAGGCACCCGCTTTGAATTTGCATTTAAAGAGCTGTTCACGGATGTTTCATTTGGTTGGGTATATCTCTCAAATAGGCGGACATTTATCATAGAGTTTGCTCTGGGGTCTGGGAATGAAGAAGGTATCTTAAGCACCCTTACAATTTGTTATGTGACAATAAATCACACCGTGTCACATGATTACTATGGCAACCGCCAGGCGTGCCTTGATCGAAGCTTTACAGCGGGAGGTGCAATTTTCTGCTCATCAAGGGCGCGTGGTGATTTACTTGTTGGAAGTGCTACCAGAGAGGCTCCCAGCTTGCGTGCACGTGAGCGTGCACGCGCGCAGCTGCCATCCGTCACGGGTCATTAAGTGTATCGCGATCACTTTCGCGGCCGCGTCACTTTCACTGCAGCGCGGCCATTCCGCTCTTTCGGTCATTGAGGCACACATTCACTCGCACGTCTTGCGATTTTTCCCCTCTTTCTTTCTCTGGCTTGTTGGTTCCTACCTTTTCTAACCTCGCTCACTTTCGTCATTATGTCGCATACTAATGCCGTTGCTCTATCTCTAGTTTTTCTCGTTTGGTTTCCTTTCTAAGACTATCACATGCTCTCCATTCTTCATCTACTCCCTTCTCACCTCTGCTCTTTTTCTCCCAATTGTCTTTTCGCCTCATTCCTTTCACTTTTCTTGCTCAAACCCCCCTTACTTTCTAATAATTGCCACTTGTATCCTTTCACCTTTTCCCGCCTTCTGCCCATTCCATCACCCCTCTTGCTCCCTTACCTTCTCCCTCCGTATGTCTCCCGTACACTTTCACTGCGTCCATTCAGCTCCATTTGTCTCATTTTTTGCCTATATATACCTTCAATTTCGCTCCCTGTGATTGGTATTTCTCTCTTCCTCTTCTCTCTCACTGGCATTCACTTATCTTCTTCTTTGTCTCCTTTTGCCCCTCCCTTAAACCAAGCCTGGCCGAGTGGAAAGTAAAACCAACCCTGGCAAAAATGTTGAAAGCCGCCCCACACTGCAAGAGGCCACTAATAGGGTGGGTTTATGAGGGGTGGTTGGGTAATGGCAACAAATCCTGCCATGAATGCAGTTTCCCAGCCGGCAGCATTTAGCTTCGCCCTTCGGGGGAAATGCAGGAATTGCCAGTCCGAACCGGCCCACATTTGCTCCCGTTATATACGGATTTCTCTCTGTATGTGATGATGTCACATATGAGTGGTAGAGCAATAGCGCACACAGAACAACTAATTACAGTTGTGCACAATATCGGGACAGTTTTTTTTGTGCTACTATTTCAATTCTGTGACATGCAATGCATAATAAGGTGCAAACACAGTCTTTGGGACTTTCTCTTCCCCGTATGGTATTCTCCTTATTACACTGTTTGGTTTCCGTGTTGTATCCAAAGGAAAGTGCATGTGCAAAAACCCAGAGTATGGTTATTTACCAATGTAAGTCAGCGTGGCAGTAAGAACTAGTCATGCAGTCATACATCCATTTACAGTCTTACAAACACAGTAAACGATTGGTTTAAACACATCACACTGTGAGCTTACGCAAGTAATAACACAAGTAACACAGGCATCATCATATACCCACACTGCCATATTTATACACCAACACAACTAGTATTATACATACAAAAACACAGGGTCGAACACACACCTACCACGAAGAATCTGCACCACCACTAACATAAATAAATCAGTACGCCTACCATTATGCACCCACACAGAAATTCTACAGTCTGCGACTGTGTCACTTCAAGAACATTATCATGCCATCATAGAACCTTTCACACCCTCATAAAACACAAGCTTCATCAAGTGAAAACAGGGGTGGCAGTGAAGGATGCCTTAGTATGGTGGGGTTATTATATCAGGAGAAGGCAGCATTTTAACTTAGGAATGTCCACTTTTTTTTTTATAGCAAGCCACTTTAAAAATACTGGCCAACCTCAACTCCCTTTCAGTTTTCATTGTTGAGTGTTGAGCTACAGTAGGCACAACAAGCATTGGCATAGCCAATAGGTCTCGCATTTGGGACCTTATAAGTGTTTAGTTATCCAGCACAATATCCTTGGTGCAACAACATCAAGTGTTGCATGGCTAAACACTTATAAGGTCCCAAAGGCGAGACCTATTGGCTATGCCAATGCTTGTTTTTCTTGCATTGTGATTTACTATTCTTTAAAGAAGTGTGTCTTCAAATCTTTCCTACATTGCAGCATTGTTGGGGTGATGTTAATGGATATGAGGATGTTGTTCCAGCTACTGGGTGCAGAGATGGAAAAGGCCTGCTATCTTGTTTTTTCGTTTTTTACACTTCTTAGTCTTCCGTCTGATAGTATCCTGGAGGGCCCAATCCCACGAGCCGGCTTGCACGCTTCGCTATTCATCCCAAACTTTTACGCCTCACCACTTTAAAATGTCACCAGCCGCCACTGGATCTGCAAGAATGCTGCAGGCCACAGGATCAAATACAAACATGATCCAGCCAGTATCATTAAGTTGAGCATCCTTTATCTAAACCTCAAGATTCAAACTCGTTCGCCCTACGATGCTTACATAGAATAAAGGCCTCTAGTGGACAGTGCCACCCTAGGCTGGAGTGTAATTGGTTGGCAGCACATCTCTCAATGGATGAAGTGGCTAGAGATACTTTGGCAACTGGCTATCAGAGGCCTTAAAACATACACCACACAGCCACAGATTGACTTGAAAAAATTAAAACTTACTCGTGTGCCGCACAAATGATTTTCTGCATTTACAGAAAAAGGATGAGTACAGTATTCTGATTCCATCCCATGAAGAGAATAGTCCAGTTTGCTAAACGAAGAATAAGTATACATATCTGCCTCAGTACAAAGCACTTTGTGGCATGATCCCTGGTGATGGCAGACTTTGCCAAGAGAACGAACACATTTCAAGGAAGCAAAAGCCAGAATGTAGATAGCAAACTCTATATCTTTCTCCATGAGGAAACAGTGCAGATTACCTTCATGGAGGGGAAGGGCTACTCTACTGTGCATCTTATTCACACAGTTATGAAGGAGTAAAAGAAGGCAATAAAGAGTAACTGGCTTGTAAAATGAACACAGAAACAAAGAGCTTTCAATCCAATTATTATAATTTGCCTTTGGGCTACAGACACCATTCTTCCTCACAATTATTACATGTTGCAAGATAAGATTCCTCAATTCTGTCCTGCACCATTACAAATGACCCAACTGCATCCTCTCCGAACCTGTTTCCTGAGGAAACCACTACCGACCATATAGCAAAAGAAACAGACAAACGTTAGACAAAGGGAGATCTAACTTCGAAATAGTATCACAATATTTCCTCTCAAAATCAATCTTCCCGCCAAAAAAGGGCAGGAACATTGCATAGCCAAACAGTGCTTCCAGTACCCACAATTATTCACAGATTCATGAAAAGTTTTTAAAAGGCATTTGTGACAACAAAATGTAAGCCAGACAGCCAACCAAATGCATTTCCTCCTATCCAACTCTGTCCTATGACTTTCTAGAGCTTTAATTAAGCGTACATTTGATGTTTTTTCGCAAACAGAACAGAATGAAAACTAGGAATTTCCATTAGAAGTTTAACACTAAAATTCATAATTGTCTCAGAAAGCAACAACACCGTTTATCCACATGTGTCACCGGGCTCAGTACTTGCAAAAGGGACTAGGAAGATGAGGTGACAGTCCCAAGGTACATTTCAGTTTTGCGGTTGTGTTACGAGGTCAATTCACAGCATCAGATAAATGCGCCACGTGTTTGTTGTCCATTAAATCACTGGGGACATGATTCTTAAACCAGTTGGAAAGCTGCACCTGCAGATCTTCGACCCTGCGTGGGTGCAGATCTCGGACTGCTCTGAACTCACAGAGGCTTTGAAGAATCTTCCCTCTGAATGAGGACCAGGTTGAGTCCAAAATGCAAAATTGATGTACTAAAAATGGTTAAAAAGAAAAAAGTTTGGAAATTAACAAAAACGTATGAATAACTGAGAAATAAATTCCAATTTGGACAGTTAAATAATGGTTGGAATAATTCACCGTACAGCTTTGTTTATACAAACCACTGCTGAATAACCACATCATAAATGAAAACCCTTAAAAATTAATAATGAATAAATTCGGAAGATGAGGTATAGAATCTAAGCGCAATATGAATAAGAAAAGGTGAAAGGCATTGCACCTACAAAATGCGCATCAGAGGACTATTTTTAAAAGCTTTATGAATGCCCACAATAGACAGGTTTTAATAAACTTTCAGAGCACTCCAGCCCTTGAACATCCACTCCCCACCTACCAGAGGATATTTACTAATACAAAAATCTCACTGTAAATAGATTATTTTACGAGTGTGAAACTTGCTTCTGTGAATAATAAAAGTCGTTTTTACTCATAAGAACGGTTATTTCTACGTGCAAGTCAGATCTGCACTCATGCAGCACCGGCTCGCATAGGGCGTGCTGCGGGGCAGTGGGGCGGGGGGGTGGGGGGGTAGTAAACTCGGACATACGACGGAACGGAGAAACGTGATAATTACTTTTCTCTGTTTTCCGTCGTATGTCCGAGTTTACTACCTCCCCACCCTGCCCCGCAGCACGCCTTATGCGAGCCGCCACTGCACTCATGCATAGCTTTGCAAATGAGGTCTCTGGTGTCTTGTCCTCCAATATTCACTGGTACACGGGAGGCAGCACTGGGCTTTCATCCTGGGTAAAATGGCATCCCCACTATCCCTGAGACAATGAGACCTCATTTGCTACCTGGGTGGGATATCCTGCCCACTGGTGCACTGTAGGAGACTTCCTTGTTAGGCTTTGTCCTAGACTCAGCTCTAGGAAGCCACTTGAAGAAATATGTCAATAATTCCGATATATAGATCAGTCAAATCTAGTGCTCTGAACTGAATCTGGTGGAACAACCTGTAGGCCCTCATTACGAGTGGTCTGTGTTAAGGCTGATATTTGTCAAATCGGACAAAATACAACTCTGCCGTATCGAACTTTATCAGGCTTAATAACTAACTTTAAATAAGAAGTTTATCCTAAAAAACAGGAGTTAGTTACCCTACATATCGCAATTAACCAGGCCATATACAATGAGGACCAAAGTAACGCAGCTCAAACAGAAAGCCAGGTGTAACTGTAAATGTAAAGAATTTGTATAGCGCGTTAAACCAAGAGGCATCAAAGCACTAAGCCGGATAAGAACTGAGGGAAGGGGGGGAGGACCCTAAACAGAGATCACCTAAACAACCAAACTGCTCTGAGGGAGGGTTAAATCGAGAAAAAAACATGTTTTAACCTGCTTACGGAAAATCAGGTATGAGTTTAAGCTCCTAATATGCTCTGGGAGGGAATTCCACTGCCTGGCGGCTGCCACTCTTGTTCCCCCCACCTAACGTTCATATACCTGGGGATTATCACCTTACTTCGACCTGCTGACCTCAGAGGTCTGCTGGGGACATACCAATTAAAGGCAGTCCTAAGATAACCCGACCCCTGCAGATGGAGATCCTTATGAACCAAGCAAAGGGTTTTGAAAGACAACAGCATCCACACTGGCAGCCAGTGGAGAGTTCTCAATCCCTCCCTAACAGAGCTGTGTTTTGGCCAACCCAGGAACAATCGTGCTGCCACGTTTTGGATAATTTGGAGCTTGTTTAGTAAATACTGATTAGCATTTAGATAAAGGGCATTGCAGTAGTTCAAGCGGGACGTAATGAGCAGAGCCGGACTGGGAACCGAAACCGGCCCTGTCAAACTGCTCGGCTGGCACCCCCTGGGGTGAGGGGGGGTGCAGGCGAGCAGTTTGCGAGGGCCGGTTTTGGCCGATTTTGTTACAGTGGGCCACTATTTCCGACCCCCGGTAACAAAATCGGCCCCCAGGGGCCCAAAACCGGCCCCACCCTAGCGGCCCACCGGGGAAACGCCCGGTGCCCGTTACGGCCAGTCCGGCCCTGGTAATGAGTGCGATGACTACTGACACCCTAGGCTCTCTAGGAAGAAAAGGCAACATTTTCTTCAGGGTCCTAATAAACCAAAAGTAGGAGCACACTGGTCTATTGACCTGGGTGTCGAAAGTCAAGGTGTTATCAAAAACCACACCCAGATTTTTAGCTGTAGCCGCAGGAACCAGAAAAGTGCACAAGTTTCCAGCCACCAATGGTTGGTCCAGATCAAGTTACCAGTTCCAAAAACCACGATCTTAGTTTTCTTCCCGTTCATTTTGAGGCAGTTCTTCCTCATCCACCAGCCGATTTCCGTCATGCAAGCCTTAAACTTGTCATCCACACCTTCCCAGTTATCGGAGATGGAAACAATGATCTGGGTGTCATCTACATAGGATGACAACTGGAAGCCAAAAGAACGCACCAGCTTTGCCAGTAGGGCGACATCCAAGTTGAATAAAGTAGGGCTGAGGGAGGACCCCTGTGGAACTTCACTGGGCAGCTGAAAAGTTTTGGCTGTGAAATCCCCACAACTGACCGTAAGAGTCCTCTCCAGAAGGAAGGACTCCAACAAATCAAGCGCAACATCCTCCAGCCTAGCCTGATGCAGCCTTGGCTCAAAAAAAGATAGAGATATGGTGTCAAAGGCTGCGGACAGGTCTAACAACACTAGAATAGCTGCACCTCCCTGATCAACTTGCCTATGAATGAAATCAGCGGTAGCTAAAAGTGCAGTTCGGTGCTGTAATTCCTCCTAAACCCGTATTGAGAAAGGTCCAGGAGTTCTTGGTCGGTGAGGTACTGGACCAATTCCTGGTTAATGTGCTTCTCCGGGATTTTAGTTGGAGCGAGCATCAAAGAGATCAGGCACAGATATTTTAAATCACCAGGATCTCCATTGGGCTCTTTCTTCAGTGGAATGGCACTAGACTCCAAGACCTGTGAATAGACATTCTCCAAGGAATCTGCAATAAGGTCCGGGACCAGTTGCATTACCCGGGGTGGGCAAGGATTGTCCAGTGACCCCGAGGTAGTTCCTCCTAGGAGAATCTTGATTTTAGTCACAGGTAAAGGGAAGAACCTGCCTAAGCAGGTACAAATAGGCTATCCTGAAGTAGCATCTTCCACATAGGGTATAACAGACCTATCCTTCTGTTCTACCATCCTGGAATCATTTGGCCTGTCATTATGTTCAGGAAAGTCTGCAAAGATCTTCACTATCTTGTCTCTAAAGAACTCTGACACCTTATTACAGAAAACTTGAGCGTTTTCTACTGCCTGATGGAAAGGAGGTGACAGGAGAGAGCGAACCGTCTTGAATAGTTCCTTAGGAATATTAAGAGCAGATCTTATCTTTTGGGAGAAGTAAGATGATTTAGATTTAGCCTTTAGAACTTTTATATTTAAGAATTAGCTCCATGTTTGTTTTTCTCTTACAAATTTGGAGACAATCTCCATCTCTGTTTCTACCGCCTACACTGCCTTTGGAGCAGTGGCGTAGCAAGGGGGGGCGGATCGTCCTGGGGAGACACGAGTTTTGGGGGTGGCGGTCTCCCCCACCCCCTTGCTCATACCAGCAGCCGTTGCGGGCGGTAGCCGTGCCTCAATCACGCCAGCAGGTCCCCCACGGCTGTCGCAGGAATCCATCAGCGCCCCCCCCCCACCCGCCCTTACATGCCGCCGTGGGCGGCAAACACCGGGGCCACTGATTTGGAGGTCATGAAGCTCCTCAGACTACCACGGGGCAAAGAGTTTCCTCCTGCTTTTAGGCTTAGATCTAACCAGAGGGGCCACATTCTCAATTGCTGACCTAACTCATTTGTTAAAACTCTCAGAGGGGGCGCCCAGGCTGCTAAGGTCCGCTTCTTTAAATTTCACAAGGGCTTCAGCAAAATTTTCCTCAGAGATTTATCTCCATTTTCTAACGCTGTCAGCAATGCCCGGCGTGCTTTCCACCACAAACTCCTTGTGAACACTAAACCTCACCATATTGTGGTCAGAACAGCTTAAGGGAAGACAGTCGCCCACAATCGGGGCTTCTAGTTGGAATAAAATCCCATTCAATGTGTGACCAGTTCTATGGGCACGAACATCCCCCATTGGAAAAAAACAAAGCTGTGCATGAGATTCATAAAAGCCAAGGTGTCGCTATCCCCTTCTTCTTCCAAATGGAGGTTAAACCTCCCAAGATGGTACAATTACTGCTGGAAATAAAGTGTTCAATTACTTGGTTCCAGTTCGAAATGAACTGCTTTTTAGGGCCAGGTGGAATGTTGGTCAGCAGCCCTGCTAGGATCAGAGAGTGTTTGTTTCTAATATTAAAATGCCCCACCTCATAACCTACTATGGTGGTTATATTAACGGGATCTAATGTGCAGCTCCGCTGCTCCCTAAAGATGATAACGAGTCCCCGTCCCCTCCGTATGCTCCTATTGAGCCTCACCACGGCATACCCCGGGGGAGTAGCAACTGCAGAGTCACGGCCTGAGTCATCTTTGGCACATGTTTTAATGATAAACAAACACTCTAACCGAGCCATCCCGACAGTCTAACTAATTTCCATGCTATGTTTTATGAGAGAGCGGATGTTGACCAGCGCGCAGCATATAGCCTTTCCAGCCCTCATCTCTCCCCCAGTGTGCTCTTCCCTGCTATCCCCAGTTGGCACACTCTCCGGAGGCAACATCTCCCTGAACTCTGAACTCATAGTGGTCCAATTACAGGAGGAGAAGCACCACAGTCCCACTGTCCAAAATGTTCCCTCTCCCACACCTCACCTTCTACTCACAGTTCACAAGGGCAAGCCTAGTGTAAATCACGTGATTTTTGGCTGGGCCCGAACAGGCAGCGCCCATTGCCCCATCCAGGCACAAGTGCAAGCCTAGTGTAAATCAGGTGATTTTTGGCTGGCCCGAACAGGCAGCGCCCATTGCCCCATCCAGGCACAGACGGGCTTGCCTTAGGTGCGCCTTCGGTGCTCCAGCGGCACGCCCACTGCATGTTCGTGCATCGGCACATTAATATGCCGAAGGCAAGTACATCCTGCAAGAGTAAGCACCAAACACTGGAGTGCTCACCCTGAGTTGCGTGGTGGCAAAACAAAAATGGCCACCAATTGGAGGAACCAGCTCTAACAGGCCCTTGCATACAGGGCAATGCGAGAGGAGCGATACTCCCTAAACAGATAAGGAAAGCAGACTAACCCAAAAAACAAAATTAAAAAGTAGAAATTCAGTATGTGTGTTATTTTATAAAAGAATGTGTGTATAAGAAATTGATTTTTTCACAGCTGAAAAAGGTGTAGCGGCGAAAGAGAAGGGAGACTAGACTGTATATCTCGCCAGGCATGAGATAATTGCTCGAGCAAGTCATCTGCAGTGGCCAAGGAGGCTCTGCTAATAGTTGGTTTCTGTGCCCACTTAATCCTCTTGTGCAACAAATTACAAGAGACTCGCATCTCCCTGCTGTGGCACCCCAGCAAAGTCTTCAAGCACAGTGGCGGCTGCTACGGAACAAGGGTGGTGTGGCGGGGGTGGGGTATAATTTTTTTTTTTAAATCACTTACCCGATTAGGGCCACAGCTTCTCCTCTTTCCTCGTCTCTTCCTGGATCCCAGCAGCACACAGGCTCCCCTAAGCCAATCACAAGGCTGCTGTCACCCGCATGACAGCAGCGTCGTGATTGGTATGAGCGGCCTGTTTGGCTGCTCAAACAGTGCCTGGCCTGTCACTGTTCTCCACCCGGCTATGCAACACAGCCAGGTGGAGAAATGCTAAGTGCGCATGACTGTTTGGCCAGCCCAAGGCGGCCGGCCAAACTGTCATGCACACTTATGGTGCACCAACCACTTCTCCTCCCTGTGACCCCAGCCCCGCCCCAACCTAACCTGGCCCCGTAGCCCATACTGAAAAAACAATATTATAACTTTGTGTTAATATCATTATATTTTTCCTCTGTTCTGAGAGCAATGGGGCGACACTCCTTTGCCTTAGTGCAGGAGCCGCTGCTGTTCAAGCAGCCGTGTAGAAGGCCGGAGTAACATCTGCTTTAATGCTGAATGAGCAGACATCGCTACTGCAGCCCGCCCAGGCTGCCTAAAGTTGCAGCCCTGATGAAGGCCTGAGTCATTTCTGCATTAATGCCGCACTCCTTGTGAGAACAGCTCTCTCCTTCATCTACCTCCATCTTGCTTGCTAACAGTGAGCAGATAAATATAAAGCATATGATGCACAGGGACGTGCCCTTTCTTCTTTTATGACCAACAAAAATCACAAGGTTATTATTCTCTGAACTGCTATGAAAATTAACCCTTCAGTGCCCATATTTTACTGAACAGAGACGACTGACAACAATACCCATGGTACTGTGTGGTATTAATGACACCATACATCACAGCTAGAGCGTATGGGATGCCAAGAGCTTGGCAGAAGGTAATAATTCTAGCATCCATCAGCAGCTCGAAGCCAAAGGCTCTCAGCGCGGGAGAGGCTCAGGAGTATCTTCGACTGTACATAAAACATTAGAAAAGCAAGCACTCTGCAAAATGCACTGTTCTCAGAGACACTCTAGTTGAGCCTCCAGCAATAACAAACACAAATTTATGTTTAGCAATCATGATAAAGGAAGTGGCCTGTATCTGAACGGCACAATGGAGTAAAACAAATGAATCATTTTACACACTATCAAAATTCCACTAAAATCAAGCGCTGAAATACCAGTGAAAGTGCTACGCGAAAATGCCTTTTTTCATGAGCCCTGCATTCCCGTTCTACGAAATTTATGCTCAAAGAATACGAAGCAAATGAATTAAGGAAAGCTTGTGAAATGAGAAACATTCCTTTCCACTCTGTACTAAAGTTTCTACATAGGCCGCTGTTACACGTTTTTAGGCGTGGGCAACATTTTAAGTACTCCACAGAAATGCGTGCAATTTTCGAACTTCGCATTACGCCAAATTTGTGAAAATGTCGCATTATGCAATTTCACAATTATTTTTTTACACTCGGGAGGCTCTATGAACAGAAAATATCACTTTAAGAGACATTTTTCTACATTTTTCTGGCTCCAGTCTTCTGCCAGTATCTGAAAAATATAATTTTTTGCTCTTCACGTACAAAAGCAAACTTTATATTAAAATTAAACTTCACTATCATCTGCCCTAATATCTTGCTTTTTCCGTGACAGGCTTTTCTCCTAAATGGGTGGTTTTGTGCTCTGAAGCAGTAAGTAATTTGATATTCAGGCAATATTCCACTCTCCCCCACGTGTTCACCATATTCTCAAGGCCATTTAAATCTAGATGATCATTAAGACCCTCGTGCAACGAATATAACAGCAGACAACTCATATTCGCCCAATTCAAGTTCTTAGAAGGATTGATCATATACTGGTGGAACAAAATGTTTATGTGTTTTCACTGTGTTACCACATCAACCATTACCACCTGCCTTCCATTGCTGATACCTGACCGAGGCAAAGCCAGAAAGCCTAACTCAGGTTTAAATTTACAAGCCACAGTGTCCATTTGGCAGAAGCAGCCGGGTGCACTTTACAACAGCAGTGGCATGGAAGCAAGGGAGCTGTTGTGAGCAGCATCCCAGGAGACAGGAACTGCCAACCTGATTAAAGCAGAGCTGCCTGGTGTGAAGAAAGGAAGCATCAGCAGAGCAGGTAAGGAGAGAGCGTTACAGCGCCTCGTCAGCGGCAGTAAGAGCTATAAAAATACAATCACAACAACAACATATTGAACACGCGATTAGTGACTGTACTTTTCAGGAAAAATATTAAATGTGTGATAATGTACTATCGTTCTCTTTTTGGTTTTTATTAGGAGATGTATACAACAGAATAATAAATAATTGCAATTCATTAAAGATAGTGCTACTGAAGCATCTTATTCAGTTCACATTATTCACCAATTCAATTAATCATCATACATACAATATACTTCTCAGTTTGGAATAAAGGAGAAAAAGAAGAAGAAAAAAATGAAATTCAAGTTGAAGGTGTGTGTATGTAAGAAATACGTGGGTCTCAGATGGCCCTTAAATGTTGACTGACATGGTGGATAATCAATAAATTGATACCACCATTTCCTCATAAAGGTGGATTTTTATCAAGCCATAATTTAGGGATATGCAAACTAACTACCTGATTGCTGCAAATAGAATTGCAATATATTTCCATGTGACAGCATCAGAGGAGCCTAGCAGAATCAACTTTGGAGTTTAAAAAAAATGAGATTCCTAAAAGTCTGCCCAACTTCTGGAAGACATGTTTTTAGTAGACCTGTATTGATGTATCATTCATAAAAATATATACAGTATCAACTTCATTAACCTGATAAAAAAACAACAGCAGTCAGTGCAGCAGTGCATGCAAAAGTTTAGGGGTAAACTTGTATACATTTAAAGTGATGAATTTTAAAGTGGGATACATTTATAATTTACTCTATACATGTAATTGAGTTTGTTGGAGCTGGTCCTCTCTGCAGGGTCAACCTCAAACGGTTTGCCCTTCACTCCTCCTGTTTTCTGAACCCATTTTTGTTGACTTTTAGGACTCTGTGCGCTTTACCACTAACTAGTGCTACAATGCTTGTGCCCTCTCACTAAACATGGCACAACTGTCTTACACCCAACTGGCACCTTAATTTACTTGCAAGTCCCTAGTAAAGTGGTACTACCTGTACCCAGGACCTGTAAATTCAATGCTATTACTGGGCCTGCAACACTCATTCCGCCACCCACTTAAGTAGCCCTTCCAAACTTGTCTAAGGTGTGTTGCACCAAGATCTTGCCACCAACGCTGACCGCCAATGCACAGCACCGATGAACTTGAATCTTTGCTCTATAGCGAACGCCAGTGACGACTGGCTACGCCAGATCTGCACTTCGCGCTACAGCATCAACAGCCCACGGTAACTGCCAATGCAAATCTACAGCAAAGACGAGCCACGACGCCCAACAGGATCTTCATGCTACAGCGACGACCGTCTGAGATGCTGGCCTGCTCTTTGTGCTACAGCAACAACCATCCACGACGTCTCCCTGCTCCTCCACTGTGCGCTATACTTACCTGAAATCTTTGAAATTGCATATCTCCGGTTCTCCTGATCGGATTTTTGTAGTTTTATTGTTAAGTAATTTATTACAATTTTGGACAATTTTTCTAAATTGGTATGGGATTTTTCTTGAGTTGTGTTTTCACTTTATTACTGTTGGTGTGCTGCATAAATACTTCACACGTTGCCTCTAAGTTAAGCCTGACTGTTTTTGTGCCAAGCTACTAGAGGGTCAAGAGCAGGTTAATTTAGTGGTTCACCCTGACAAGGATTGTGGTTGTTGCTTTAGCGGGTTTCACACCCCTCAACCAACAAACCAATTTCTCACAGAGTAATCTTGCATCTCCAAGCATTTAAAAAACACAATGGAACACAATGTAGTAATGGAGTGTTAACCAGATTCCTCAAATAGCTGTTCCAGAGTTTGCAGCTTTGTATGAGACCAGATTTTTGTCAATGCATCATGAGAGACACTCAGAAAAGATGGGCTATGCCACAAAGAAATATATTGCGTATGTTTAGGAATCTTTAGCTTACATGGAATGGCTGACCATATCTGTGAATACAGTGACAGTGTTTTAAATCAAATTTTCTTAAAGTATGCTGGTTCAAAGAAGCCATGTCAGCAGTTAGATCTTTACATAAGTCTCTTAAAGGCCATGTAGCGGCCAATGGATTGGCTACCTGGGAAGTCCATAATGAGATAAATGTCCAATAATTTAATTTGAAACAAGGCAGGGCTCATTTGCCCTTAGATAGGGGTTGTCGCAATTTGGTAATAGTCAAGCAAAGTTTCTTAGACTGCCAAATAAATGGAGATCTTGATGCTTTGACTTTATGAAAAAAGGACCTAGGGATTGCAAATGTGGGATTCCAAAAACTAACACAAATTTAGGTAATATGAACATTTTGACAATATTGCGTCCTTGTAGCTCAAGAGGAAGTCTATTCAGTTTATGTAAACTAGAGGTCATAGCATTCAGAAGAGCAACATAGTTGATTTGAAACATGCCTATAATACTATTAGAAGTTTTGGCCCCTAGATATGTGGCTGATGTAATGTAGCAGATATCCGGATTAGGTGGCTTCCAACTATACAACATTGTAGTTTTATTTGTGTTCAAGAGGTACCAAATCTCTTAGCTTCATGTACAATGGACGGTAGTGCAGCATCGGGATTAGATGTAAGCACCTCAACACCATCAGCATAAGCTGCATCTTTGTGAACCGCTTTTATTAAGAAGCACTGGAGCCATACCAATTATGGTGTTTAATATATGGTTCCAAGCATAGTACAAATAGCTTTGTTGAGAGAGGACAACCCTACTTGTCCCTCTCATGATGGAAAAATCTTGCAACAGAGTGCCAATACAAATCACCTTTGCAGTGGCATCTCTATGCTTCGGTCAGTTCAATCATCATGGGACTGAATCCAATATTGCTCAATAAATGCAATAAAAATGGCCAGGAGACCCTGTTGAATGCCTTTTCAGCATCCAGAAGGATCATTCCATGAACAGATGGTATATCAAAAATAGAAGCCACTAAATTATTATAGAGTGTAGTATCCCTCTGGAGTACAAAGCCTTGTTGCACTGGGTCTATCCACTGTGAAATCCAAGGCGATATCTTATTAGCAATAGCTCTAGTTTATATTTTAGTGCCTATTTATCAATCAGATGGGGCGATATGACTCACAATTTAATGGGTCCTTGCCTTTTTTAAGAATACAGCTATATGAGTCTCCTTCCATGAAATGCGTATGTTGTAATTATTGCTATCAAATGAATTAAAAGATATTATAAAATAGTAGATACAATAGTACTAAAGGTTTTGTAAAACTCTACAGGAATAAAATATGGGCAAGCACATTTACCAAAGGATAAACTTTGAATTGCTATATCTCTCTCCTCCTCCATTACAGGTGTTTCCACAATTTAACACTGTGACGATGTAACACAGTGAATATTTAGTTCATTAAAATTAAGAATCTCTGACTTTGTTGTCAGTTTCTCCTCGGTACAGATACAAATAATGTTCCCAGAATGAGGAAATTATGTTTGTTTACTCCTGGACTAAATTGGCCTCGGAACTCGAATACCCGCTATATGATTTTAGCTGCTACTTCTTTTAATCTGAAAGCTAGAATAATGCCCATATTTTCATTTTTCTCAAAATATGTCCACATTATTTTTTGGAAGTCGAAAAGCTGGCCTATCCCATAGCTGTTTCTTTATCAGCAGTATAATAGTACTGAATCGATTAAATAGTGTCTCCTGAGTGAGCTGATCACTTTGCTTAGTCAGTGTGAGGACATATCTTTGTAAGAGTTATCAATTTGGATCAGTCACTTCTGCATCTTGAAATGGTATTTGTGAAGATAGAGACTTTTATAACAGCTTTCATACAATACCAAATCACATTAGAGGAGACAGTACCTATGAACAGCTTTGTCAAGTGTCCAATGTGGAGGGCTCAGGGGTGTATAAAGCCATTTTGTTTCAATATTTAATATGAGTGGGTTGTGGTCTGACACTATTTATGGGTGTAATTCATCCATATTGATGGGTGTAATTCAACTTTGGGATATTAGTAACACATCGATTCTAGAGAAGGATTTGTGTGGGGCTGAGTAAAATGTGAACACCTATATTAGCTGCATTAAAACAACATCTTATAATTGAAATTTAATCTTTAATCCGAACAATATGCCATTGACTGTGAGAATCGCATTTAGATTTTATCAGCTCCCAAGTAATATATTCAGCAAGTAGCGTGATCCCTCGTGTATAAGTTTCATGTTGCATATATGCTAATACATTTACGCCAATTGGCTCAATTTTGCACATTCTTGACCAGATGAATGCAACTCTTGAAGACATAGTTTCTCAAGGTGCCAAATAATTGAGTTCCTACTTAACTGTCCGAATTTTGAGATTAGACTGAAGACCATTAACATTCCATGTAATGACCCTTAACATTCCATGTAATGACCCTTATGCCATGCACGTTATGTTATCGAACCTCTCTAACTTGTGTCATTATCATCAATTCTTTGCTTCATTTTGGTGCCCAGAGTGTACATCTTTCTTTTTTGTCTTTTTTTGCATGCCACCTTGTGACTCCTCCCACCCTTAGCACCCCTGTTTCCCACCGAAAGTGACATATTCATTTCCCCAGCCCACTGCTCACCTCTGAGCAATCAGAACTAATATCCCACAGCACCATTCCAAAGTGCAGTATCACATAAAAGACAAGACAAGATGAAAAGAAAAGCCCTAGAATAATGTCGATGGCCTCCCATGCTCTGAACTATTCATCTGTCAACTTAAGCAGCAAGGGCTAATAAACATCAGTCCTGTGAAGAAGGAGGCCATGATTGATATACTGAGGATCGGTCAACAGACAAATGTAGTTGCATGCTATATTTTTCTTCAGTAAACCCTCACTCATTATACGAGAGCTCACCCTTGAGTCACGACATCAGCAAGACATTGACATGCTCCTCTGAAGTACAAGCATAAGTGCATGATCTGTGGAAAATCTTAAGCCCTGCAGGCTCTTGAAGACAGGCCTGTGATCCCAGAGATTGAAATCTAGGGATCATTTGTCTTCTCTGCCATCAACACTCAACTGTGTGATGACTAAAATCAGAATATGTGTACACCATCTTTAGCAGGATCTTTAGAGACTTTAGAGTGAGTTGTCTGATATAGTAACTGATTAAGAAGTACCAAAGTAGAATTCTAAGTGTTATGATGATGTCATCAATCCAATATTAGGATGGGACAGTGAGGAATATCCAGAACATGTGAAGGTGATTGCATCTGTCTAAGAATTAACTATGTGATGTAGAGTAAAAGTATACTTATCTGTTTATATTTACCCTGGCTGTCAATATTATTGCAGTTGGATAATTTTGTCCATGATATTCCGACAAGCAACAATCTATATAACCTCCTATGCTGCGTTGAAATATAAGCATATGCACAACATCGTTCAATAACAATCCACATTCTCGTCAGCCAACTCAAACTTAGTTGGCCAATCTGTGCCATGTCTTGCTGGTATGAAGGAGACTTATGTCTGCGGAGCATATCCATTAGACCCAGCCTTATTCCTCTACAAATTACCTCAAAATATGTAAGATTTGTTCTGGGATGGTGCATGACTTTGAGAATGATTCTGATGAAGCCAACTTCTAATTACTTAATTTGTTTATACCCTGCTTGACAAAATAACTCTTAGCACCAATTTGCTTTTCTCTGTTTCAAAGATTTAATTTAGTCTTGAAGATTCAGAATCTTGGCAAATGTACCTCTGGAGCGTAATCCTCCCTTTCAGCAGAAAAGCTATTTTACTTTTGCAAAGGCTTTTGTTTATTCTTGGCTTATTTGGATTTGTTCTCTGCTGACAGGAAAGTCTCTGAGATGGGAACATAACTATATATTTTGCATCATGAAGCACCTTGATCAACAGCCAGAAACTAATTAAATGAGAAAGTATTTGCTACATTTTATTGCTCCATAGTCTAAATTGTCCTCTGTTTTGAGCAGCTGAATTTTCAGTAACTCCAAAAGAAAGATCTCAGAGCACCTATAGTTTTTAATGCATTCACATCTGGCGTTCTCAACCTCATGGAAAGCCTTGTAAACCTCGATACAGATGTCTATCTGTATTGACATGCAGAAACAATTTAAAAGATAGTAGTGTGTTAAAATACTTTAACAGCAGGTCTCTTTATTTTCTGTTCACAGGCAAAAGTCTGAAGGACAAATGCCCCTATCCAAAGTGCTCTATCTCGGCTGCAGCCTTATCAATATGTATTCTGACCTTGTGAAGGGAATGTCAAATGTCAATTTTTATCCATTTATAGTGTGTGTAAAGCACTCAATCATAAGCTCCCATCTCAGAGTATTGAGAGGGTTTTAGAAACATGAGAGACAATGGATCGAGTCTTCCCTGTAACTGTACAGACCACATACTTTGAACTTAAATCAAAAGTGATCAGAGCAGTAGCGACCGGCAGGGAACAAGAGTGGAGGGGTGGGGTGAGGTCGCTGGAGGGGTACAAAATAAAAAAAAACACTTACCTACTAGCCGCGTCACAAGTCCTCAGTCGTCTCTCCTCCATCGTCCCTCGTCGTCTCTCTGTGGCCGGAACCAGGAAGCACACATGCTCCCTCCCCTAAGCCAATCACAACGCTTTATTTTTACTTTTACACTGCTCAGAGAGCAGTGGGGCGCGCTCCTCCGCTTTAGCGGAGGATGCGCCACTGGACCAGAAGTAATGTCCAGCAAAGTCTTACAATTTCTTCATGTCATAAACATCAGCAGAGTGACACTCAACTACTGCTTTCAATAACAAACAGGATTTTCATATTCAATTTCTGGTTGTATCGATGGAAAAAAATTTGGGTGAATGCCAACATATTTTTCATCCTCTTTTTTTCAGTTTCATACGCTTTCTTCAAAATGAACAAGCTAGATTATAAACTGCGTAATCTGACCATCTAGACATGGTTTTACATTCAATGATGTTGAAAATGTTATCAAAAAGCACTTCGTTAAATCAAAGTGATCAAATTGCTAGCCGAGATCGTGACATGGCGGAGCCTCTTTGCTGATAGCACTGCTCTTGTTGGTGGGCCCAGGGCGGCCTAACAATAACTCTGTGACGCGTAGTCATGAAAGGCCCATTCTCTTCATCTAATGGATATATAAGACTCCCGATTTTGAACTTGGAAAATAGGTCACAAACTCTCCTAAGTTGCGAAAACCAATTCCTTTCACAAAAAAGGTGGGTGTCAACTAAAATGGAAAAGTCCTCCAACTTTGCTCTATCTTTTTGAGCACATATATGATCCCCCAAAAATGTATTCTTGGAGGCAAGTGGAGAGCATTACACATGTTCCCCAAAACATTTCTGATCTTCATTGAGTAACACCAAGTTGGGCAACAATAACAATATACACCTGCTACATTCCCGCCATGGAGTAAACGTGATGTAAAAACAAAACTTTTATGTTATACCTTCGCTACAACTCTTACGAAGAATAGGATTTGTTTTAAAGAACTCTGTACCCCTTTATTGGAGCCCAGACAGCAATAAGTATTGCAACTCGTCGTAGAAATGTATGTCAATAAGCATATGTGCTTCACACTAAACAAAAACAAACATTGCATGCACATTTCACCTTACAAATCGGTATGCAATTAACATATGGAAAAACATAATTAGTGACAATTAATGCAATTAAGATATCAAAGTGTACCTTCTTTAACTGCAGCCTGGAAGTCTTAATTGGTCAATTAGGTAATTACAGTCACGTGTGCACGTTGAAGGTGATAATGGGGAGAAAGGGCGACTTTGTCATCACCTGTTGAAGCAAGCCTGTCTAAGGAGGACTGGAAAGGGTATTTTGACCAATTAATTCATCATTTGTGCACTTCAGGGCTCACACAGGTGGCTCTTGTTTTAAGCCCTCACTAACTAGTGGTGGTAGATTCACTCAATGTCACACGGAAAACGCGGCAGGAAAGTGTAGGGAAAAAAACTAAAAGCAAAGGAAAATAAAGGTTTGGTTTGTGCTACGCAGACACAATCATTCAATCTAAAATGTTATGTGAATAGAAGATCTCTTCATTGCACACTTTCATGAAGGCTCGTTTCGTTTTCAGTGCAGGGTTGCTGCTAAGAATGTTGTCAATCTAGTCCGAACAACAGGGCCGGACTGGCCATAGCGGGCATTGGAAGCTGGAAGGGTGGGGCCGATTTTACAGCGGTGCTGCTATATATGCCCCCAGTAACAATAGCAGCGAGGGGGGGGAGGGGTCCGTCCACATTGCTGGGACTGCTTTCGGTTATCAATCTGGCCTTGCAGAACAAGATGCATCTGTACCACTTTTTGGCATTTTGTATCATGTTTTGAGCTTCTAGACAGTGTCTGGCGCCCTCTCGCTGTTAGTGTTCAAGGCATCTGCTTACAACTGCCTTACCATACCATCGCCCCGGAGTGCAAACCCTGCCTTTCAACTACCAACATCTGACTTTCTGCGAGAATCAGCCGACATCTTTCACTGTTTCTTCCCTGAAATGCTGCACTGGCCGCCTTGCAGCTTTGCAAACTAAGTAACTATGACTGTGTGATGTAAAGTAAGTGGTAGCCTGCAGGGAGCAGGCAACACCTGAACAGACTGAGTTCTTTCAAGGTTATGGAAATGAGCACAGACTTTAGTTTTGATAAATGAGAATTCCAAGCCCAAGGCCAGAACAAACCAAATCAGCTCAGCGAATGAGACTCAATGCTAGTGTGACTTTCTATTATACTCCTTTAAAGGTGCTATTAATCTCCCAGAGTTGGTGAAATAGTTATTCAACAGTAAAGCATATACATTGAAACCTGCAGACTACTGTTCTCCTGTAAATTGACCAGACACAGTCATATACATTCAGTCTCGCATGTTCCGATCACCTTTATGTGACTGGTAAATATCCAGAGCAATTGTTTTCCAGAGAGTCATGTCACATTTAGGGTAATTAGTCCTTGGGATGCTCCCACTTTTGGTAATATGAGGAGGGAGGGGGAAGGCGCAGGCCGCTGCCGCGCGCCCTTATCTGCTTCGTTTGTCAACAGTAACTGCGCGCTCTTTACTTTCGTTCTGCGACGTGCGTAACAAAAAGGGAAGGAGCCTAGATTTTTATTCTGTGAGAGAAGGAGAGACCGGGAACACCGTGTTTGCTGCTTTCACTGCCAGGAGGGGGGCTAGGACTCTAAGCCCCAGAGGACACAGCGCCAAGCGCGCCCACGCCGCAACACACGCTAGGAGGCGTTTAAAACAGCCGCAGGTCTCCTGCAGCGCGAGAGACCGGGAACACCGTGTTTGCTGCTTTCACTGCCAGGAGGGGGGCTAGGACTCTAAGCCCCAGAGGACACAGCGCCAAGCGCGCCCACGCCGCAACACACGCTAGGAGGCGTTTAAAACAGCCGCAGGTCTCCCGCAGCGCGAGAGACCGGGAACACCGTGTTTGCTGCTGATGGAGCAGGGTTTTGAGAAAAAAAAATTCATTAACAGTGTGCTGTGAAAATTTTATTAAAGAACGCTAAAATAAGGGGAAATGCTTTTGCGCATCCGTGTACTAATGCATGAAACTAGGCTGTAAATGCTTTTAGCTAAAGTAGATAAAAAGACTAATGCTGCTTTTGTGCCCGTTAATAATATTCTGCTAGGAAATAACATGGTTTGCGTGTGGGTTAGTGCAATGCTGGGATGGTGTGCAATGAAATTACATTTCATGAAAATAATAAATGTTTGTGTTTATTTTCTGTAGAAAAAAAAGCATGGTCCTACTTTCCTGCATGCTAGTCTGGGGTTAATATTTGGTAGAGAAATAAATGGACAAAAGATGGTTTCGAGAAGGGAAGAGAGAACGCAAAAGTTGTACATGACCTTCGTGGTGTACTGAATGACTGCCAAGCTACGGAAAAGATAATATGATATCAGTGGAAGCAAATAACTTCCTACTCGAGATGATGGCAGAGGCGAACAATGGAAGCGTAGAGACTTGCAACATGTAGTGAACTGCAGGAAATATGTACTATGATTATGTTCAAAGTTGTTTCCTGGGAAGAATCTGTCGTAATGCTAAAAGTTTAAGACAAAAAGACATTCAATAAAATGGTCATGCTGAGAGTGGTGTGACAGTACACCCCCATCCTTAGCCAATGAGAAACGGAGTTTATTCTCATATTGAAACAAATGTGGGTTGGACATTTAGGTTTTAGGGTATAATTGAAAGTCCCCTTTGGGTGTGGTTAGGGTCGGCTGGTGTTTAGCTAGCGGGAGATCGTCGCTGTCGTCGGTTTGCTGTTTCCAGATAGAGGCCTACCTGTTTCCTGACTTAATCTTTGCCACTCAACTCTCCTTGAGGGGCCTTACTGCCCTTTGGCCAGAGGGTAGATTTCCCTGATTCTTACTTAGGTTAGTATAGTTAGTATAGCGCTATATAAAACTTCTCAAATAAATAAATAGATATAATCCTGAATTTGCATTTTCATTGGCAAATGTATTTTGCCTCTTAAACTTTTCTCTCTTCGCCTATCCACTCCTTCAATGCATTGTTTATTTGATATGAGTTTGTTTCTATACATTGCTAATACTTTTCCTCTGTGATAATCATTATTTGCATTGTATGATTGTACTTGATGAGCATTTATTTCACATTATTTTACGATAAACATTATAAAATACACACACTGAGTCTGTTATTATTTAGTAGCAATAGATAAGTGCATATTATTGTCATCAACTTTTCAACACCTAAAAAGTTCAGTCGCCACAATTATTTTGTAAGGAGAAATGCAGGTTCTAATGTATTGTTTAGTGAGTTAGGTATAAACCTTGCATCACACTGAACCCAGCCTTAAGGGATTAGTTGGGTAAAGTAAATGGGCCTGTGTTTGTGTAAAATTATTGATCCCTTATCGCTGGATCATTGCTTTCACTGCCTGGAGGGGGGCTAGGACTCTGAGCCCCAGAGGACATCGCGCCTAGCGGGCCCACACCGCAACACACGCCAGGAGGCGTTTAAAACAGCCGCAGGTCTCCCACAGTGCGAGAGACCGGGAACATCCTGTTTGCTGCTTTCACTGCCAGGAGGGGGGCTAGGACTCTAAGCCCCAGCGGACACCGCGCCTAGCGCGCCCACGCAGCAACACACGCCAGGAGGCGTTTAAAACAGCTGCAGGTATCCCGCATCGCGGGACGCGGGCGACCCCGGGCCGCGCCGGGCCAAGGGCGGGCCCGTCTGCGCACGTCAGCGCCAGGAAGAGGCAGGGCCACCTTTCTTGGCTCCATCCTGCTGTGTTGGTTCGCAGGTAGAGACTTTTTTTTAACTAAAACTTCTTAATGAAACTCTCCTTGGAACTGGCATCTATTTATGTAATTTGATGAAACCAATCTAGCCACCCGATAATAATTGCTTTCGATTGCACCGGGCAAAAAAGGGGAAAACTTATCGTGGGATCACCAGTTTCTTTGGTTTCCTTTTTCTTTTCCTTTTCTCTTGCCGCAAGAACACTTGTGATTTTTATGGTCATACTTGACGAGATTTGGGCTTTAATTATCTAGTCCCCACATGATCATTGAAGTTCTAATCATCTAAGTGTCCGCCTATAACTGGACTACTACATAAGCCCTATCAAGGTGTTGAGTACAGTATAGTCATGTGTTCATTGGCCACTATAATTTATCTTGTTCCCCTCCTTGCTCTATTTACCATTTGGGCTATTTTTTATTATTTCTACACATCCTTATAACTGATTGTATACGTTACATTTTAAATTGGGCCTGCTCTATGGTGCTTCTATTGGGGTGGTTGGGGTTTAGGCCGATTCAGGCTGTACAATGGGGAAGCGTACATGCTGGCCAAAGCCCAAAGCTACCGCTTTACCCTCATTGCCACCAACTTCAATTGATAGGATGCTACAGAGGGCTATAGGGGTGGTTAACACAGAAATAGAGTTTACGGAGAGGCATCTGTCACTCACTCCTGACTTATGTATCTCAGTGTCTGACCTATGTACTCCGCAAATTGTCACTCAAGTCCCTTTAGCTGTACCACCCTCACCATCACTTCTAGAAGCACCACCAAAAAAAGTAGCACGTAGAGGGAGGAATACCATCAGCATCCCAAAGAATGGGAAGCGAAACCAACTATCTGGGGTGGGACCTAAAAGAAAGAAAATATGTGAGGACCCATTATTTAGTCCAGAGGAGGGCGAGAAGTCTGACCTAAACACAAGTGGTCCCCCGCACACTAGATTAGACACGGATTATCCTGCCTGGGCACTGAACCTGTTGACTGACCTGCAGAATCAACTAAGAGCTTTTGTAAGGGAAGAACTGGCCCCCCTACTCAATCGTCTAGATAAATTGGTAACAACGGGGGAAAGTAGGCAAGTAAATTCCAATACAAACACCAACCATGTAGCACTAAGGGGGATTGATTCTGGCTGCCAGGTGGACACTTTAAACCTGATATCTCTGGACAGGTTGGGTGTGCAGATCGATATAGATCCCACCACAACTCAAGAGACAAGGTACCCGAAAGTCAACAATCACCAAGCAGGTACGAGCCTCAACTGTAAGGCTGGTAGTAAAAAATGTAGCACCCCCAAAGAGGGGCATGGACAAAAACAGCCCCCCTCTACATGGATCCATTGAGACTGCAAGTGGGTTGGTGAGGGACAAATGTATCGTTGCTAGGCCTGAAGCAGCAAATTTACTGACCATAAACTTACCCCCTGCCTGCTCCCCGTATGTAGTTATACTGGCAGGAATTCCCGCAATCAAAAATGACCAGAGGGAAACACAACTTGACCTCAGGAATAAATGCCTGTTCTGGCTAGCAAGGCACAGGCAGTTTGATTATGCCAGGGCAGGGGAAATCCTAATGGTCCGTAGAGTTGGCTGGGTGGGAAACCGACGAAAATCAGTGCAAGGGGATTGTGTAGTTATAAACTTTAAAAATCCCCAAACTGTGAGTAGTTTACTCAATCAGAAAACACGCCATCAGGACCCACCGACAGGCATTAGGCTTTTTTCACTAGACTTTTTTTATATTCAATATCAAATGCCACCTAGGGCCCACACTACCCCAGATATATCGAGATGGCCAGTAAGTACCCCAACTGAGGGCAGATGGGATGCCCCCCCAGACCCCTACTATTTAATATACCAGTAAATAATAGATTTGGGGTTCTGGAGGAGGTAGATTGACAAGTGGTGACTCTGATTCCAGATGGGGAACCTGGAAGGCAGTGGCCGGGAATGGAACTAGATGAGCGTAGTGGGGATCCTCTTATCCAGACAATATGTCCTGGGCTGGGGGCAATAAGTAAGGACCAGCAATTCGACATATACCAGACCATTGGACCAGTAGGAGCTGGGGCACAATTGACAGGAGCACCTTTTCCCCCATTACCTGCCCCCTTGACTAAAAGTTTTAGAGAAGGTCTATCTGAGAGGCTATTAGATAATCACTTCACACACAAACAGGGAAACCCATATTTTGAATACCAGTGCACTAGAGTGCACCAAGGGGAAGAGTGTGCAAGGTAACATATTGAGGGTCTTATCTTGGAACCTTGCTGGCCTATAAAGTAAATTGTCCTGCCCAGATTGGGGGCTTTTTGTGGACAAACACGACGTATGCATGTTCCAGGAAACCTGGGCTCGGGAAGACCACCAGATGGTAGGCTTTGCTACATTTAATATTCCAGCTATCTCGGGGGGGGGAGGGGTAGACCATCAGGGGGTTTAACCATTTGGGTAGGCTCACATTTGGGCTGCAGAGCCGAACAGTTGACCACCCCCTCAAGTGACATTCAGTGTGTTGTACTTACCTTCTCTACAAAGATAAAAATAAAAATTGCCTTTATGAATGTCTACTCTCTACCTGTTGCCCTTAGCCAGGAATCTGTCACCTTAGACCAACTGAGCCTCTTTATTACCACTGTTGATCCAATCATATGGTTGATCATAGGGGGTGACTTTAACTGCCAATTTTAACCCCTCATTGATCTAAGTAATTCCACCCCCAGCGAGGAAGACCTTCAATGGCTAATCCCAGACCCACAAATCCAACCTATTAAAGCTTGGTCCCCGTTGGCACTCCAGATTAATTCAATCATTAGCTCACTCCTTAAGAGCGTGTAATGGTCGTACAAAATCAGACACTCCGGGGCAGTTAACATTCAATAGAGTAGGTCAATCGGCCCTGTTGGATTACATCTTAGTGGAGACCAGACTGTGGCAAAGGGTTTGTGATTTTGCTTTCATAATGCGGCTGGATAGTGATCACAATGCTTTGACCTTGGAACTGGAGTTGCCGAATCTGGGCCTTACTAATTCTAAGTCCACTTCCACAACCCAGGACAGTGGATTTGATAGAGCGAAATGTTCTTGTGAATTGTAGGGGTGCATCATAATCACTGATAGGCCGCACCCATATGTATTCAGATATATATTTGTTTATATTCCATTGTATACCCATGCATGTTTAGTAAAGAATGAGTAGTTCGCTGAGACAAAGCGAATCAGCAGTATAATGGTGCTAGGATATTGATGTAATGTAATGCTTATTAAATTGTGTGAACTTAATGCATAGGGAAATTAGTTCGTATGTGTAATGTAATTGCAGTAGTTTAAACGTGCACCATATTAAAGTTGCACATGTAATTCATTTTTGCATGTGAAGTGTAATGAAGATGCTCATAGGGAAAAGTAAGATGTGTGTTTAAAAGTCATATGTAAAGGCCTGACTACATATATGCTTAGGGAAGGCCTGGTTTATTCTTATGTTAGCTTATTTTGTAGGCAGAGAAAGGTTTCTCTTGGTAAGGCTCTCTGGGCACAAACGGTAGATTTAATTTGCACAGTAGAAGGTTTCTGTTGAAAGTATCTTTTGTTGCAGGTGCAAGGACACATGTCTCGTTAGTAAGACTAACTCTTTGTTTTTGAAAGCTAGAGAGAGGGAGGCATGGTACGGGGAGTGAAAAGGAATGTAGGGATGATACTTTCGGCGGAGAAGGTGCCTGGGACTCAAGGTCAACGCAACCGTCCAGGATGAAGTCACCGTTTCAGTGGAAAAGCACAAGAAAGAAGACCTGGCCAAGAAGACCTGGCCAAGGAGGCGTGACAAAGGCGTGTACAATTGTATTGGGGTTTTGTATTAGGGATAGTGCCCTGAGGGAGGAGGCCAGAGAAGCGGTAGGGGAGACCTGAGAGAAGGACAGAGCTGAGCTTAGGTATTATGTGATTGCACTTCTTAGGAAGTCTTCACAGCTGACACCTTTTATTCTTTCTTGCCTGGGAAAATCGTTATGCAGGGATGTCACTTAGTGTTAGAGTAGGGACAGCAATTGATTGTAAGCTTGTTTAGTCCAATGAAGAGCAACTTAGAAATTGGAGCAATCATAGTCTGGTTGATCCTTCTTGAACTTTCTATTCTCCTTATCCTGAGTCGGATGAGATTCTTGCGTAGATTATTATTTGTATTAGTGCCCATCTATTTCTTTAACCTCGTGTTGAGGTGCTTGCACGTTCAGTTATTTTTGGCGATAATAAATTCTCAAACTTGAATTCGGAGTCAGTGGTCCTTTCAGACAAAATGAATGCTGATATATAACCAGATGAGATTCTCTCCTTTACACTATTCAACAGGTAAAAAGATCTTGGCGACCAGAAGGTTCTTATAGATAATTAGATAAGAATCGGCATTATCAGATTAACACTAAAATAATAGAAGGAAAATCAGGTGGGGTAAAATCCAACAGTCACCTCATAAACTGGCCACAGTTTACCATTCAGTAATTACAATATTTATAAAAATGTGGGAGGCCACAATTGTAGAGGGTACTCCCCCACCTCTGAGAGGGTTGTAAAACTACATACAGAGCTAACATCTAACTTGGCAGATATATTTTACCCAGTGCTACCCCATAGGGCGAAAAGTTGGCCTAAACGTTACTGGTTTAACACTGAATGCCGGAAACCCAAGCAGGCCCTGCTGGAAGCCATTAAAGCAAAGGACAAGCATCAAACCAAATTTAATCGGGTGCTGTATAAAGACAGCATCCAGCAGGCAGAAAAGAACTGGGAATTGGACAGATGGGAGGCCCTTAAATCTGCCTTATCCAAGAAAGATATGAAGGCTTTCTGGACCATAGTCAGCTCAGGTGATATTGAAGGGAAGCCAGCCTTTGAGCCGAACATAGCATCTAAAGCATGGGAGAATCACTTTCAGGCCCTATACACTAATAAGGAAGCTGTGACGGTAAATGTTGAACCTTCAATAACATTTACTGAGCTTGCCCAGGAGGCAGCCATAGGAATCACCATGTCCGAAGTCCTAAATGCAATCAAACAAGCTCCCCTTTAACAAAGCGCCGGGTTTGGATAAACTACCGGGGGACCTCTTTCGGGGGGAACCAAAAATTTGGGGACCGTATCTATGGGCCTTATTTAATGCCATTATGAATGGCATGGACCCCCCTGATACCTGGCTTGGGGCAGAAATTGTCCCAGTCCTCAAAAAGGGCTCACCTCTTCTACCTACCAATTATAGGCCGATCAGTTTGATCGATGTCACCCAGAAACTTTTTGCACGGGTACTTCTTGATCGCCTTCAGGCATGGATGGGAGAACAAGAGATCCTGAGCCCCTACCAAGCCGGCTTCAGAAAAAACACCTCCACCGTCGACCAGATATTTAGACTCCTACTTCTTTTCTGGAAAACGGTGACAATAGAGGGTGGCAGTCTCTATTTAATATTTGTAGATCTGAAGTCGGCTTTTAATCTCGTACCAAGGGACAAACTATGGGATGTACTCAGAGACCTGGGGATTCCCCCCTACCTCCTTAGTATTCTGATGAGGCTCCATGTAGGTAATTTTGCCCAAGTAAGTATGGAAAACATGGTGAATTAACCCCCCGCTTTCCGGTCAACAAAGGGGTACGGCAGGGGTGCGTTCTTGCACCTACTCTATTCTGTTTATTTATTAGTGCACTTGTTGACCAACTTAGAAAGGTCAAGGACAATGATGCCCCTAGGCTAGCGTCTGGCAAGGTTCCAGCGATGATGTTTGCTGACGACACACTTTTACTCTCAAAGTCGCCCATGGGATTCCAGCGGATTCTCGATAGCTTTGTTGCCTTCTGCAAAAACAGGGGGTTAGAGATTAACACATTGAAGACCAAATTCATGGTCTTCAATCCTGCCAATAAGTCTCGCTCTAACCCCTCTCTGAATGGCACCATGCTTGAAAGAGTGTCGGTCTTTGACTATTTAGGTGTCACTTTGACAGAATACCTGGAATGGGGGCCGCAAATGACCAAAGCAAGCCTTAAGCTAGCCCAGACAGTGGGAGGACTTGTAAAATTATATAGAACTTCCACATTCAAACCAGCTGGGCCAATAGTTGAAATCTATAAAGCACAAGCAAGGGGTGCTACGCTATATGGGGCAGAACTATGGGGGCATTGCTCCACTACCAGTTTGAAGAAGGTAGAGAATAACTTTATGAGGAAGTTGTTAGGTCTCCCCCCCAGTACCCCCCTATGCCTGGATCTGGGCATTAGGTCCATTAGCGAAGAGATCGCCCTCAGACCCGTAACCTTCTGGCGGAGGTTGTGGGTGACCCCGGAACTGGCCACCTATCGATCCGAGCTTAAACAGCTCTTGAGTCTCCCGGGCACCAGTAAAATACCTTGGCTTGTATATGTAAAGGATTTCTGTAATAAACTGGGTAAAGCAGGTCTATGGAGTACTCCTGAGGAATCATGCCCTCTAATCTCGCGGTTGGAACTGGTAAAATCCTTCAGGAGGTATAAACTTGCCCACATTCAGGAAAGCTCGTCCTGCGGCCGTTTGACAGTCGAATTCTTACAAATCAAAGACGAGCACAGTATGGAATCTTTTTTGGATGACATACAACCAACTTTGGCAAGGAAATTGTATGTACAGTTTAGACTTGGGACTCTACCACTCCATGCCTTTTCGAACAAATGGTTCAAAATTCAATCTGGTGTATGCCCTGTCTGTAATTACAAGGAAGAGACAGAGCTACATGTTTTCTTTTTCTGCCCCGGTTATATATTACCCCGGCAGCGCTGGCTTATTCAACTCTGCAGGAATTTAGGCTTCGTACATTGTGCCGAGGCACTTAGAGTCCTAAAGTACGACACCCATGCCCCCATCGTCTTCGCCGTATCTCGCTTTCTTACCTCAATGTGGAGTGTACAATGGACCTTTTTAAAATAGTACCCACGGCCCTAGAAACTTATATTGATTCCATTCTTCTTATCATTGTATTTAATCCCTCAATTTTAATTGTTTTACTGATAATATCTTTGGATGAAGTACGTTTTTCAAACATGTGATTGTACTGTATTATATCATACAATTAGGACAATGTCCTGGTGGAATTTAAAATGCACTTTATCATGGCTAAAAGTTTCTAATTGTACAGTTCCTTTTATTTTTTCTACTACCGTGTCTTTTTAGATGAATTAACTGTATGGCTATGTACTATTTATGATTCACTTGTGTATATTCCCCTTCGTGAATTTTTATGATTATGTACTTTTATGGTCTATGCGACCGAAATAAAGTTATGGAATGGAATGGTAATATGAGACAAAGTACTACGGGCCTCATTTACAATACCAACCAGAGCGTCACTTTTTGCGACGTTCTGGTGACGCAGGGGTCTGCTCCATATTTACCAGGCAGCACTAAGCCACTTTGCGTGGCTTAATGCGGCCCTGTAAATATGGTTCCCTTTAATGCAGTTTTCTGCATTAAAGGGGCGTACACTGCATGTTGCTGTGGGCGTTCCTAGCAACACCAAAGGCTTTTTGACACTGCCCCAGATTTATGAGGAATCGTAACTCTGAGGCAGTGCCTAAACCTACGCCTCCCCAGGGGAGGCGGAAGGGAGGCGCAATGAGGAGAAATACCTGTATTTCTCCTCGTTTTTCCTTTTTCTATGAGTGCTGCAGTTTGCAGCACACATAGAAAGAGGAAAAAGCCTCTTGCGGGGATGATTGTTTTTGTGCAGGAAGGAAAACCTTCCTGCACAAAAACAATCATCCCCTCAACGCAGGCACCCTTGCAAAATGATGCAAGGGGGCCTGTGCTGGCGCATGGTAGCCAATTGTGTGCCAGCACAGGGGAAAGGACAGGAATGCACCGTATCTGATTGCTACAGCGCATTCCCGCCCTTTTCTTTTGCCATAGGGCAGCGCAGCAGGAAGACCTGAGCGCTGCCCTGCAGCAAAATCTTTTAAATAAGGCCCTGCGATCTTAGAGCAAAAGATTTTTGCAGTTCAATGTGCTTCATTATAGATTTCTCAAACATGGCCATGAATTCATAATTCTATGCTCTGCCAAGCCATGTCTTCCCTGGACCGGAAACAAGCATCCGGGGACCGGTTTCTGGCTTACAGCCGTCATCAGCCAGGCTATCTTGAATCCAGGGGCAAAGTGAGCAAGGGACCCACGTCTGGGCATACCCTGCCAACTTAGGGCGAACATAGCAAAGAATGATGATGGATTAAACCCAGATCAGTTGACTGGGGTGAGTGCTTGCAATGTTCAACACTCCGTCCATCATCCCCTTTGGTTTTGCTATGTTTGCCCTAAGTTGGCAGGGTATGCCCAGACGTGGGTCCCTTGCTCACTTTGCCACTGGATTCAAGATAGCCTGGCTGATGACGGCTGTAAGCCAGAAACCGGTCCCAGGATGCTTGTTTCCAGTCCAGGGAAGACATGGCTTGGCAGTTCGGGCTGGACTGTTCCCATGAGGCACATGGTCAGACTGATTTGCATATGGCCATGTTTGAACTGGGGTGGCGGAGTGAGCTAAAGAATGATGATGGATTAAACCCAGATCAGTTGACTGGGGGTGAGTGCTTGCAATGTTCAACACTCCGTCCATCATCCCCTTTGGTTTTGCTATGTTCGCCCTAAGTTGGCAGGGTATGCCCAGACGTGGGTCCCTTGCTCACTTTGCCCCTGGATTCAAGATAGCCTGGCTGATGACGGCTGTAAGCCAGAAACCGGTCCCCGGATGCTTGTTTCCGGTCCAGGGAAGACATGGCTTGGCAGTTCGGGCTGGACTGTTCCCATGAGGCACAGGGTCAGACTGATTTGCATATGGTCATGTCTGAACTGGGGTGGCGGAGTGAGCTAAAGAATGATGATGGATTAAACCCAGATCAGTTGACTGGGGGTGAGTGCTTGCAATGTTCAACACTCCGTCCATCATCCCCTTTGGTTTTCCAATTGCTCATTGTGCCACAATGGTGTGGCCAGTGTGATCTTGCCCTCCCATCCCAGACTCCTCGTGGCGGCTTTCCACACTTGCACCCCATGGCCGGTGGGCCCGGTCAAGGCTGATTTCAGCGAGCACACATACAGTGCCCCTTCAAAGCTCCCTCCCGGAAGAAGCAATCTCAAAATTCTTATGTAACTATCACAACAAATACAATTTTCTTAAACTCATTACAACAAGAGTAACAAAAGTCTTACTGGGGAGCACCTTACCAAGGCACACGCCCTCAAGGAAATCATTGAACACTTCAAACAGACATTAATCATTGTGAGCTTGTGACTTAATGGAGCTCTTGGGCCAACAGCCTTTTGGTGCACATGCAGGATCTAAGCTTTGAAATGCACAGAGAGAAGCCAGCTTCAGATCCATAACAGATGAACCTTGATAATCCAACCATCACATTAAAATTTGTGCAACCGGCCTACATTTCAACAACTTCCCTGCTACAGCTCATCTTGCATGAAGAAGAATCTGTTAAGAAATACTCTATGGTGGAGTTTCCATAGTTCAAAGAATTGTTAGTATGAGCTGAGGAGGCATGTGTTGAGCACTGAGGCACTAGGGAACAGGTTGCAAACTAGTGTTTATAATGGAGGCAGGGTCATGGAAGAAGGTCTTTAAGTAGGGCCATCTGGGATGTATTAGAACGGATAGTGGCGTCAGCTATTATGGTGATTTTAAAGCAAGCTCTCAGTCATAACTGATACGTATTTCATTGGACAAAATAGTCACTCATACTGATTGAACTATTTGGGCTTTGTGACTCACAGGCGCATCAGCAAGGTTATTATCCTTCTCTCCTTTCGTCACAGGCAGGGCCACTTCCTCGTTGCAGGAGTCAGTGCAGCTCCAAAGTGTCCTAAACTTACTTCTGTGGGGTCAGTCAGGTAGCACTGTGGGCAGCAAACATACCATTCCAATAAGAGTGAGGTAAATTCCCCCTTAGTCCCTCTTAAGTTCATCTAAGTGTTGGGCTATGGTTAATGTCCTTGTCTAAATCTGCAAGGCTAGCATCATTAGCTGTGGGTGAGAGCATATGGGAAAGTTTTCCCCCTTTGTGGTGAGCTAAGATGCGACTCATTGTTCTGGAACTTGCTCATGTTGTTGGTAGTCCCTACGGGCGACTGCCTGTGTTTTGCTCACTCCCTGCCTAATTAATGAATAGGAATATCTGAGTCCAGCAACTCCTCTTCAACATCTGGCCCTCTGGGCTCTGCTCAAAAATGCAGATCTGACTCATTGAGCCATGGGCACTCTGCTTTGAGTTGGCGCAGTGAAGCCTAGTGCATGCCCTTCCAACCCTTTGGTATCCGAGCATCCAGTCGTACATGCTGGTGGAATCCTTGGTCTAACAGGATCCCTTCCACAGGGGTTGATCTTCTTCCTGCTACCAGTGGTGGACTTGACAGCATGGTGGCCCTGCAAGGCTGCCTAAAGGTAAACATCTACAAGCACTGGTTTTCTCCCCTAAAACCAGCTCTCATCTTAACTGAGCCTACTGGAAAGTTGGTCTCATTCTTGCACATAGAAGGGCAATCGATCTGACATCAGGAGCACCTGTGACTCACCCAGAAGCCTGTCCCATTACCACTGTTTGCATCATCCTCTCATCCTGAAGGAGACAAAAATGTCGCTTTTTCTGATGCCCCCAACACTTGTCTTGCTGAGCAATACATCTGCTGCAGTGACCCAGCTCCCTCTATGCACACTTACAAATTTGCATTGACTATGGGCCTACATTAAAGCAAGAAAGGCTTGCTAAAGTGCAAATGCCTGCAGGTTTTTGGGGCAGATTTACTAACTTTTTACACAAAACAGCACTGCGCCATACCTACTAAGATATGGCACAGTTTTCCTCTCCTCCTGATTTGCAGCACTTCAGGATAACAAGCGCTAATGCACACACCCTTGCACCTTAGGCCGCCATACACCAACTCGCAAATCTTTGCACCGCCGTGCAAGGGTGTGTACGTTATGTCAAGCATAGATTTTATACTGGAAGGCTAGCCTTCTAGAACAAAATATTATGCTTAGATATACTTTAACACTTTTCCTACTTTGTATGTTTGCTGCAGAGTGCAAATAAAAACATTTTTCCAAGTTAACACCAGTTTCAAAGAGGCATTTTTAGGCAGGAAGGCTTCTCTATAAATCTTAGTAAACAGAGCTTTAAGTCAAAAATCATAGGTAGTTGCATGGGAACACCCAAGTACCATCCATGGTACGACCCCTTGACCCAAAGCAACACAAAGCAGCACTACTGCTATTTTGTGTTACACTATGGATACTTTCCAGTGCAAATTAAGTTTGAGCTGGAAAGTAAATCACAAATCAACAGTTTACGCCAGCATGAATACTTAGCAACTCTGCCCCTTAGTGTCCGGGAGTGCCATTAAAAGACTACATACACCAAGCGCAGTGAGTGTTTCCTCGTCCTTTTCCTGGCTAACAGATCACACTGTCTTTAATTTAGCAGAGCAGGATGACTGTTATTTGCATGGGAAATGAAGTAATGGGCAGTTCTGAAAATGACGCGAAGTATGGTGTGGGAATTGAGGAACCCAAAACCAAGTGCCTCAAGAATTTAGAATCCACTCTTCTACATAAGAGAGGTAACAATGCCTAGCATATATATTTGAAGGCAAACACTGGTGCTCTAACCACCAGTTAATAATTAGGATTTGGAAGGGGGTTGTGCCCACCTAACTTGAGGCAATTTTGAAAAAGAACAAGGAAACCTTTTCCCAGATAAGACGTAAAATGGCTGTTTTCACACACATCATTATCCTCTCCACAAATAAACTACAAAACGGAGTTTGCAAGCTTGCTTCTTGATTGACGTCTTGGTTGGCAATGGGTCATAACTGCCAATGTACTTGGAGTGCTAGAAGCTGTGAATTCCAGGAAAACAGAGGGAGTGAATTTAACCTCATGCCAAGAGCTTGTTTTCTCAAAGCCTGTGCTTAGTCTTGTAAAAAAGTGAAAGACATTGGCCCACACTGGATAGGGGCTATGTGATACTTAGTCATAAGGCGAACAGCTGTAAGATTTTCTGCTGGAGTTGGGAGATTTAAACTCCACAAACCAACAAATGCAAAACTTCAGGCTTTGTTATATGATGGTTTTACAGTAAACTGTCTTTAACTAAAGAAGAAGTGACAGAGAGAAGCCGTCAAAGACATCTGAATTTGCCTGGAAAATGTTCTCTGTTTTAACCTCTTCACCACAGCCTCCCAATCAGTCTATCTCACCTCAAATTAAATTAATCTGGTACAGCCCTGAGACAACCTCCACTGTATGAGGTCGAGCTGCATAAATACTTCTAAGACCGCAACCTGGCAACAGAGGGTAGATACCCTGAGGGGTGTGAAGGCCTGTCCCAACGGCACAAAGGTGTGTTTCAAGTAGAATGGCTGAAACTTACTTACTACTTCACAATGGTCTCTAAATCAAAATTCAGCGTAAAATATGTTTTAAACGGGTCGGCTGAACATCATTGAGATGTTTAAAATTAACTATGCTAATGTAAGTAAAAAAAAGGTAACAATGAACATGACTTTTTTTTATCCAGTTGTTTTGGACGGTGTTTTCACCAAAGTCCCTTAGATATCTTGGTTCTTCCGTTTATAAGTCTTTGACCTTAGATGCTTGTTTTATTATAAGAAAAAAGCCACACAGGGATCAGTCTTGGGAATGTTATTTCAAAATGACCCCCCATACTCACTTCAAATGTGTGGCTTGCCTGCATTGTTTTACTCTCCATGTGTTATTGTGCCCCATTGAAAATGTGAATATACTCTCTTGCCTACAATTCTTCATAGAAATTCCCATAAGCACGAGTACAGGGTAGCATAAGTGCTGTCTTGCACCTTTCCTGCTGCTGGAATTCCCGCCTCATGACTTCTGACATCAGAGAATGGGAAAGACGCACCTCATCATAACATCCCTGTTTCTGCAGTATGGCGCATACAGGGAAATTTCCTGTTGCAGTAGAGGACCACGATTTGCACATTTTTCTTTTACTTTCTCAAAGATTATGGACTTTTTGTGGCAGGTTTCGCAAAATCACACAGACCAAGTGATAACTTGCACCAACAAATGAACTTTAATTACAACTGTGGTCATTAAGCCTCGATCTGCCGTTAATCATGACCATCAGCTTTGGTAAGGAATTTCAATGCTATTAAGAAGTGAATCATTTTAACAACAAAATAAATCGTAACTCAGATCAACACTTTCTTTTGATTAACTTGCGGCACACCTCATAGAGGATTAATTTAAATTACTCATTGGACAATATCTTTCCTTTTTCTGCATTTGTATAAGAAGTCGAAACAAGCAAATGTCAGACATTTATTGTCTCAGAAAGATCCATTAATTTTATTGGAGTATTTATAAAGTGTAATTATAGCCTTAAGGGGCAGCGGTACTGTAGATAAAACTCCTAAAACTAGATACAGACTTGCCTAACAAAACATTTATTGGCAAAGCCAACAGGTCTTCCCTTTAAAAGGTGAATGCTGATCTGTTTGGATTTGTCAATGCTTGTTTGCACTGGCATAAGCAAAACAAAAAAGAAATGCCTAATCTGGCCACCAGTACGTCATCACACATATACATTCACAGACCACCATCTTGGAATAGTTATTCTACATTATAAAAAACATTCGAAGTTGGTTGCACATGCAAGCATGTGTTGTGAGACACAGGCAGTCATTTTGGAAATGGTTTTTGTTAGACTTGGCATCTTTGGCGTGGCTTCCCTGACTTTTTGCCTCTACCTCCTGTATTTTTTTTTTTGTAAATTCTTTTTATTGAATACAGGTTCAAATTGCAATGACATGGTTACATAAACGTAATACTTTTTTTCCCATTTACGCTTCCCAATACCTTTGACTCCTCCGGTTTAGCTACATAGTTACTTCAGTTGCTTTCACAGTAAATTGATTGACATGGTCTCGCACCCACTAGAATCAACTAAAGTCTATGGTCGACTCACTCGGGGGTTACCTCCTGTATTTTTGATGCTGTGCTGGATTAAGTTTTTGCTGGCTTAGATGCTTTGGGCACTTTGCCACTGCTGATCAGTGTCAAAGTGCTAGTGCTCCCTGTATAAATTATTACGATTGGTTCTCCTTGATTGGCATATTTGATTTACTGGTAAGTCCCTAGTAAAAAGCACTGAGTGTGCCAGGGCCTGTAAATCAAATGCTACTAGTGGGCCTGCAGCAATGATCGTGCCACCCACATGAGTAGCCCTGAAAAGGTATCTCAGACCTGCCAATGCAGTGTCTGCGCACAGTTTTAAACTGCTATGTCGACCTGGCAAGTGCACCCACTTGCCAGGCCCTAACCTTCCCTTTTCTTACATGTAAGACACGCCTCAGGTAGGCTCAAGGTACCCCCAAGGGCAGGGTGCAGTTTATGTAAACAGTAGGACATGTACTGGTGTGTGTGTCATGTCCGGATAGTGAAATACTGCCAATTTCCTTTTTCACTATTGAAAGGCTATCTGTCCCATAGGCTAACATGGGAGTTACTTTGTAACATCTTATAAGTATAACTTTCCATAGGGACAAGATAGATAAATAAAGTTTAGGCTCTCTGAACTCAGAACTTAATAACACATCTTTTAGTAAAGATGGTTTTTAAATCATGTGTTTAAAAATGCCACTTTTAGAAAGTAAGTAGGCATTTTCTTGTTTAACCATTCTGTGTGCCTCTGCCTATTTGTGGATTGACTGTCTTGTTTTGGAGTGACAGGGGCTGGGGATGTGCATTCACTGTAGACAGCTACTGGGGGGGTTGAGGTGTGCCTGGCCCTTCCTGGATGACTCAGAGCCGAGCTGAATGGGGCCTGGCTGCATTTAGAGTAGTGGGAGGAGATTTCCTTGCACCTGAATAGGGCCTGTCTCCCTTGCACAATGCTGTCTCCACCCCCTATGGTCATACTGCACCAGTGAGGACAGAACTGGTTTGGACTGGGCTCAGAGACCCTTGCACAAAGAGAAAAAAGTCACAAATGGGGTATACGTAGTAGACCTTAAACCCCAGAACTTTAGATCACTTCTGGACTCAAGAGGAACCTTTGCCAAGGAGAAGAGCTGGAGAGCTGTGAGGAGGAGTACTGCCCCTTTGCTGTGTGCTGTATTGGGTTGGCCTGCAGTTGCTGTTTCTGCCAAAGAAAAGACAAAGACTGGAACTTTGCATTGAACCTGCTTGAAGAAGAATCTCCAAGGACCTGAGTATGTTGGCCTCCTGTTCTGAAGTCTCAGGGACACAAAGACTTCACCCCCAGCTCCCCTGAACTCTATTGCTGAGAGTTCTGACTTGCCAGGAGGTGCCTATTCCAGTTTTGGGCCTCTGGAGGTTGCTCCTGCTGTTGGGAGCTGAAAGAAACCTAAGAGAAGTAAGAAAACCTGTCTCCGACGCCATCAGCGACGCTGCAGTGACGCCACGACCTGCACCGAGGCCAGGGACACTGCTTGTGAAGTGAACGGCAATCCGACCAGCCTACACCGCAGCTCTGACGCCCTGTGACACCTGCCAATGCCTGCAGTTATCAGCATTTCCTGACACCAGAACTCACACCGACTCCATCATCGCCAGCATCCTGTTACCGCGGCATCGATAACCGCCGAGGGTGACACCACGAACTCGCCGACTTTGCATCGCCACCGGAACCGATGCCTCACCGCCGATGCAACCATCTTCCCCTGTCCTGGACTCGACACGTCGCCTCTTTGCGGACATGACGCCTCGCCTAACCCGTGGCAGCCAAGGAGCCGGCCACGACCTCTGCACCGACCCCTCACCTCCACAACGCCATGCATCATCATAGACTTTGTTTCCAAGGTACGGTTTGTTTGGGGGTCCGTGTGACTCCGTGCCTGCCACCGCAATCCTAGCGGTTGGGGTCGTACTTTGGATTTATTGCTGTCCCGACATCGCAATAGCCCCAGGTGGAGCTATTTGTTTTCTACAAGCTTTATTTTTGCAATAACTGTTCTAAAGTTATATTTTATTACCTGTATGTTGGATTTTTGTCATTTTGATCTTGTTGAGTTTAGATAAAGATACTTTACTTTTCTAAACTGGTATGGTGTCCTTTTGAAGTGTTATCACTGTATTACTGTGTGTTTTGAGTACAAATACTTTACACATTGCCTTTGGGATAAGCCTGTCTGCTTGTGCCAAGCTACCCAGGGGGTGAGCAGGGATTAACTAAAGTGTGTATCCCCCTTACCCTGAGTAGAAGCAAGGGTCCCTATTTGGACAAAGGTACCTACCTCTGCCAACTGAAGTCCCCCTTTTCTAACAGTTTTTCTTTGTGAAAAAAATCTTTCCAAGATAGCCATTGTTACATCACAGCCATAATGGATTGGCTTTTGTAATAAATAAAACACATTTGAAGATAGCTGCCAAAATGAGCAGGTATTTTAATGCACCGTTTGTCATTTTGGAATATCTTATTATAGTTTAATTTACCGTTCTAAGATTGCTGACTGACCCAGTCAAATGTACATTAAAAAATAGAAAAAGTTTGAGACAATGCCAAACGAACCAAAGGAAGCAAACAACTGTGTACCAGTGTGTATGTACCAGGCTCTGGCAGAAATAACAAAAAAAAACAATACAAAAATAAAAAGTGAGCGGGGACAGGAGAGGTGTTGAGCAACAGATGAGAGGGGAAGAGAGCGCCTTTTCAGCAGCGTGCAGCTGCAGAGCCCTTGCACAATCATTACTTAAATGTTTTTTTCACAATAATTAAAAAAAAAATCAAGGTGGTGATGAGAGCAAGAGATGAAATCCATACTCTTCCAATGGAGTGCTAAAAGACAAATGAAAGATGAAAGAATTCAGCTTTGAAATGATACAACTCGTCCAATCAAAAAGAAGGTAATAAAGTTATGCTCCGGGGGGGAGGAGAAAAGCCAACAAATCTAGAAAATCAACTGAGATAGACAATAAAGCTATCTAATCATGAGTTAGGAGATGGCCAAAGCCACTCTACATATTATAGTATTGTAGACAATAGGTAATTGATAGCAGATTGCTAAAGCCGTCTGCAGGTGAGATCTAAAAATAGAAAAAGATCTGCTGCCCTGCACTTGAAGGGTTATGTAGTATCCTAGTTTACTGTCCATGCTTGTGTATGCCATTTTCCACCACATGCCCTGACAATTACAATGTTGCAGTATGATGATGTATTACGGGATGTTGGGTGTCTGACAAGAAAAGCCACAGTTGTGATGGGGCTGAGCAGCATGCTGGCTGCTCCTGGTGGGGCTCATCTACATATCTACAATAAATCATCTTGAACTTCATCTCTCTGTCTGGACTTCATTACTACATTTTTATGGCGACGATCTGGAAACGTACCCTCGTTCTACGTGCTCAACAAAAGAATTCAATGTCAAAAAAGTCATGATTTTTCAAAAGAGGCAACAAGAAACTACAAACTACGATTTGAACATGGACTCTGGCACCCTGAGCCCCACCAGTGACCTCCTCACCGGTCGCCCCCAACATGCGTGTGCCAGATCCAACCTCACACAAACCTGTCACAGTGAATGGACTGCACAAGCTCCACTGAAGAACAGTGCTACTCTATGGATGGTTCTGGGAGTAAAAATTACTTCCAAATCCTCCTGCCTCCTTCTCCTGGTAGTCTACCGCCCCCCGGATACAACCTCTGGTTTCAATGATCATTTTGCTGAGATCATGGTTGATCTCAGTACACGATATCAAAGACTCATGGTGGTTGGAGATTTTAATTATCACTGGGAGAAGGAACCACGGGAACCCCAGCTCAGGCAGTTCGACATGGGAATGTCTAATCTGGGGCTCCATCAATTGGTGGATTGCCCTACTCACACTAAAGGGCATACCCTAGATTTAGTCTGGTCATCTAACCATCTTGTCAGGCTAACAAGTATTCAACCATGTGCCTGGTCTGACCACTCACTAATTTCCTGCTGGGTCCCATTGGATAGTCCTCCTGCACTACACCCGCCTGAGTGGAGGAGAGTGCGGAGCTGGCACAAAATTCAGGCAGACATTCTAGCGGACACTCTACAGAGGCTACCCCCACCCAAATTGGAGGAGGGCAACATTGACACAGAAAGCCAAACCCTTAGTAATACTCTTCAAGCGGCTATCGATCAAATAGCACCGGAACGGAGAGAAAGAACCAGACTTAAAGGCAAGGTGGCCCCCTGGTTTAACGAGGTACTGAGGGAAAGTAAACAGAGCCTCCGCAAAGCCGAGAGACAGTGGCTGGAAAGCTTACGACCCCATGGAATTAACAAACTATAAAGTCACTCTAGCTCTCTACAAAAAATCTATTACAACTAGGAAAGCTGAGTATTATGAGGCTCGCATAACTGAAGCGCCAAATAAACAGAAGGAGACTTTTAAGATCCTCAATGAACTCAGTAAAAAGCCGGATGTAAATTCTGCAGTAGCACCCTCAGACTGTAATGCACTGCAGTCTTTTTTTCTCCAGAAGATAACAGATATCCTCCTGGAGATTGGAAAAATCCCCATCAGCCTGAGCTCTGCGGAGCTGCTTACACCCCAGCTTCCCACCGGCCAGCTCCTCACCAGTTTCCCTCCACTGGACCCAGAATCTCTGATGCTCCTGATAAATAGAACCAAATCAGGCTCCCCGGCCGACCCATGCCCGCCTAGGATCTTTCGGATGGCCCTGCCGGCCCTGGAGAGTCAGATTCTCACTCTCTTGAATCACTCTTTGGCGAATGGTCAAGTCCCCGTCAATTTTAAGGAGGCCAGAGTTACTCCCCTACTAAAGAAACCGGGAGCAGACAAGGCTGAGCTCAAAAATTATAGACCCATCTCCCAGCTCCCGTTCCTGGCGAAGGTTGTGGAGCAACATGTTTTGAAGACAACCTCAGCGTTCCTGGAGGAACACGTGTTACTCCAACCTCGCCAGGCTGGGTTCAGAGCCCACCACAGCACGGAGCTAGTCATGCTATCTGTACTTGACGATCTCAGGATGAAGGCCGATAACAAAGAGCCGAGCGCCCTGATTCTTTTAGATCTTTCTACGGCGTTCGACACGGTCAGCCACACAACACTACTGACCCGGCTGACGGCCCTGGGCATTGGAGGGCACGCCTATAACTGGTTAGAATCTTTTCTATCAGGACGCTCGCAGAGGGTCCAACTTGGTGCCCAGGTATCGGAAAAGCGATACAAAAGGGGATGATGGACGGAACGTTTGAGCCAATCAAACACTCACCCCCAGTCAAATGATCTGGGTTTAATCCATCATCATTCTTTAGCTCACTCCACCACCCCAGTTCAGACATGGCCATATGCAAATCAGTCTGACCCTGTGCCTCATGGGAACAGTCCAGCCCGAACTGCCAAGCCATGTCTTCCCTGGACCGGAAACAAGCATCCTAGGACCGGTTTCTGGCATTCCAGCCGTCATCAGCCAGGCTTGCTTGAATCCAGTGGCAAAGTGAGCAAGGGACCCACGTCTGGGCATACCCCGCCAACTTAGGGCGAACAAAGCGATACAAAAGGGGATGATGGACGGAACGCTTGAGCCAATCAAACACTCACCCCCAGTCAAATGATCTGGGTTTAATCCATCATCATTCTTTAGTTCACTCACCACTCCCAGTTCAGACATGGCCATATGCAAATCAGTCTGACCCTGTGCCTCATGGGAACAGTCCAGCCCGAACTGCCAAGCCATGTCTTCCCTGGACCGGAAACAAGCATCCTAGGACCGGTTTCTTAGTTGGCGGGGGTATGCCCAGACGTGGGTCCCTTGCTCACTCTGCCACTGGATTCAAGCAAGCCTGGCTGATGACGGCTGAAATGCCAGAAACCGGTCCTAGTGTGGAAATAAAATCTATAATTATGCCCCTTCGCTGCCCTCTGCGCGATCTAATTATGCCCCTTTGCGCGATCCCCTTTGCGCGATTAATAATTGCCCACATTAAAAGCCGGCACCATTTTGTTTTTAATTCACCCTTTGGTGTCCCAAGACCCCGAGCACGAGCACGACACCCCTGCACCTGGTTTTCCTCATTTTCACCATCTGTCTCTGTGGTTTCTGCCAAGTCCGGGAAACCAGTACGATGAGTTCCTGCTCCCCCGCAGAGATGGTTCATGTTTCTGACATGAAGCACGAGCACAAACCCCCAAATGAGGAAGCCTTCCTTCCAACTGTCAGACTATTTCACATCGCAAGTCCCCTCACGAAGCCTAAGACACGCCCCCATTTCTTCACAAACTGCTCCTCTTGCTGAATCTTTGTTCCTCTATCTGCCACGACCTGTTTGTTCCTCTATTTTGCCTCGTGACCAAGACTGTATAAATATTCTGCTGTTGAAAATAAAGAACCCCCCACTTAAAGAGAGGGACTTGAGAGATTGCTCCTGTGCCCGCTTGGTGCTGGAAGCGCTCCCTTAACTCGAGTTATTGGTCTTCTCCTCCTTCATTTGAGCACCACGGACTCCTCGCTTTGCATTGACAAGAAATTATGATTTATTAAGCATAGAAATTCAGAAATGAGGTAATAAGTAAATTTAATTTACCACAGTAATTGGCGCCCGAATAGGGACATTCCCTTTCCCCACGCGCCGGCGATATTGGACCCGGTACTGTCCCCTCCTGACCGTTGACGGACTTCAAAAGTGCACAACGCGGGAATTCCCGCTAACTCCTCGAGGCGAAGAGGGGACCGACTGCGGCCCAGCATCCACACGAGGCGGTGAGGAAATAGCGGAACGTCCTGAACCAAAGCCCAACCTGCGAAGCAGACGAGTCCGAGGTTCTACAAATCCCACCTTGAAACTGCGCGCCGCGTTTTCCCAAAATCTTCAAGAGGCCTTCCAGTTACTTTTCGGTGAGTACTGCTGAAAAGTATAAAAACGAACCCACAGCTTTTGTGGGGGCGGTAAAGATGCGCGTTTTTTTGGTTTCTCACCTATCTTTGGTTTGGACTACTAAAACTAGTATAAAAGACGGACTCACTACCTTGTGGGCACGGTAAAGATACATGTTTTTTGTGGGTTTCTCACTTATTTTGTGAGGACTACTAAACTAGTATAAAAGACGGACTCACCTCTTTCGTGGGTACGGTAAAGATATTTGTTCTGTTTATGTTTTTCTCACTTCTAAAATCTTTGAAAGTCTTGCCATCATGCCTATTTTCTCAAAATACGTAAGATGGCAACCAAAAGGAGTATTCTTGAGAAGGAAATTCTCCTTCCTCCTCGGGATACTCCAGGACACTTCATGTATGCAAAACATGGTGTCGGTGCACTTATTTATTGTGATCTATGGGTAGAATATACTAAAGACCTAGAACTCGGATATAGATGGCCTGAAAATGGTAGTTTTGATACGGAGTGTATTATGAAATTAGAGGAACAGTTATGGAAGAAAAAGAGAGTCCGCCAGTCACAGAGTGACTCAGTAGAATTATGGAGAAAAGAAGCCCATAGGAGGCAACAGAAGGAATTGCATAAAGTTGAAAAGGGTAAGAGAATGTCAGAGCAGGCCAAGAAAGAACAGTTACAAGAAATAGGGAAAGAAGTAGTTAGTGAAAGGAATAAAAGGGAACAATCAGCCATTTCTACTGGTTTTTATCCTGTATTGCCATCTGCACCTGAAAACCTTAACATTGCATCAGCACAGCCTACAGCCCCACCACCAGAGGATACTTTTACTAATTTTCTCTTAGATACTCCACCACCCTATGAAGTTCCAGTCATTCAACACCCTCTGCCTCCGCCACCCCTTTCACAACATAACGCACCACCTCTCACTCCAGAAGGGGGTGCCGTAGAGTCCAGACCCAGGTAAAACAATTCCCGACTGCCCCTATGACCCGACTCCGAGCAACACAGGGGAGGCGGGCCGAATAAGTAAAATACTTCATGACTCCTGGGAAGAAATAAGACATCTACCAGCAATTGACACGTTTCTTCAAGCGGCCTCTGAGTTTCTTCGTACTGGAGAGAACTCACGAGCCATTAACGCTATGACTACAAGAAGATCACACCCTGTAAAAATGCACATGTATAGGTTCCTCCTTTGCTGTTTCATAAAACACATACAAGCAGAGGAAAGAAATGTACCAGTTTCACTTTTTGACTTATTAGATTCCGCATCCGACCACACTAGTCTAGAACTTATAAATGATGCACTAGACATGTTCACCCGTAATGTGACCCGTATTCTGCAAAACTTGCAAACAAATGAAGAGAATAAGAAACTTGAGGAGGAAATTACTGAACCTACTGAAAAAGTCCTACCCGCTCGTTCTTCCGCCCCTAATTCACGAACACCCCGCCTCACATTCCTCCAAGGTCACTCTGAACGGTCATCTCCAGATGAGTTATTTGAAAATACATCCAATGCATTAGACTACTGGTTAGACCAGGAACCTCCGCTTACACCGGAGGAGGAGGAAATAGCCAGAACTGCGACCCTATGGGTCTCTCAATATAAGATATATGACAATGATCTCATAGCCCAGCTTTTTCTAGCATTACCACGCTCACATCAAAGATTAGCAAGTCTCTACATGGTACAACATCTCATCACACTCAATGACACTCATTTTAAACATGATCCAAGACTCGAAGATTTTCTGTCTGACTGCGCTGATAACATGTTCCTCCACAATAGTTCAGTTTTTCTTAACACATTTATAGATTTTAGACAGAAATACCAGAAAGTGACTGGATATAGATCTCCCCATAATACGTGTGGATCAACTAATAGACTTCCTCAAACACGCCAGTTCCCCATGAGAGAGGTCCACCCCAGAGCTGACACGAATGGCGCGCTACAACGCGTCTTCATTTATGTACCCTTGACAAAACTTGAGTTACTAAGGATGAAAGAGATGGTTCCCTCCCACTCAAAGGATCCTGCTGGATTCTTTAAGGAATTAGGAGATGTATTAATGATGGGAACATATACTCTTTCTGATATCACAGCAATTCTGAAATTATTGTTGCCATCAGGTATATATGACAAACTAAGAGAAAAGATTTGGAAGTAGCAGGTGAACACATTAAATGGACTGAACTTCAGAATGACGAAAATACTAGAGTAGCAGGTCAAGGTATAGGAGACAAACTAAAAGCACTTCCTGGCACTATTTTAAAGGTGCTACCACAGTTACTAACAGTGAAAAAGGAGGACTGGGATGCCATTTCCTCCTGCAAACAGAAACATGGTGAAGACATAGGAGATTATTACACTAGACTTGAAAAGTGTTTTGCGGTAAATAGCGGCCTTACGCCAACAAGTGAAGCTTACCCGCATCTGTTTGTTTCCAAATTAGTAGATAACGCCTTGCCAGCCATTAAGGACAGAGTACTAAAAGTAGAAAGTACCTGGCAAGCACATACACCTCCACAGGTGTTACAAATGCTACAATATCACCAGAATCGCATTAGGGATGAAGAAGAAAATGATAAGAAACGCATGAAAGACACAAAGATGAAAGCATTAGTAGCCCAAACTGCACCCCAGCGTCAACAGACACCAAGTAGCCAGACAAATATAAAAAGCACTTGTAATTATTGCAAAGATGGGACACTTCGTTAAAGATTGCCCTGTCTTAAAGCACAATTTGGCTACTGGTAAGACCCAGCCACGCCCATATCAGCCAAAACAGAATGGTTCCCTAGACAGTTCAACACCTTCAGTTCCACTGACAACACAAATGGCCCAAATGAATATTATAGACGGCACCTACACTGAATATTACCCAGATTTCTCATGATGTTGCCCAGAGAGAGAAGATGACAAACTGCCCCTAATCCCCATTCCAGTAGATCAGATAGGTCCATTTATAGAGGTCCGACTTCTTGGGGGAGGATAGGAAGTTTCTACTAGACACTGGGGCCAGTAAAACAACAATAAGCCATCAAGAGGTCCCAGAGGCTCCTCTCTCGGGTTCAAAAGTATTTCTCTGGGTTTCTCGGGACAACCTGTGACAAACGTCACGTCAAAGCCACTGCCCTTGCAGGTTGGTCCCCTCATGACAACTACAGATCTTATATTGACAAAATCATGTCCAGAAAACTTGCTTGGTATAAAAACATTGAAAGAATTAGGAGCTGTCATTGTTTGCTCACCTACAGATGTCAGACTATTTCTGCGAGATTTCAAGGGCCACTACACAAGTAGAGAATTAGATGAGCGTTTGAAAGATTTGCCACACACCCTGTGGGCCACTGATTCCACCACAGTAGGATGTATGGAAATAACACCTCACAAGGTTACACTGAAAGAGGGAGCCCAACTACCACGCATAAGGCAATACAAAATTCCACCTCAGGCTGAACAAGCATTAATGTTAATTATTCAGGACCTAATACAGTCAGGTGTGATTAAGGAAACAACTTCTAACATTTGCAATTCCCCTGTTTTACCAGTTCATAAAAAAGTGGAACCAGGAACACCACCTGTCTACAGACTAGTGGTGGATTTGAGAGAGCTCAATAAATGTGTCGTTCCACAACACCCTGTGGTTACAGACATCTCCACCCTACTCACAGCCATAGATGCGGAAGCAACGCATTTTTCAGTCATTGACTTGAAAACGCATTCTTTAGCATACCTATTCACCCAGACAGTCAATACCTTTTTGGCTTCTCCTTACAAGGACGAAGTTTCCAATTCACAAGAGCTCCTCAAGGTTTCACAGAGAGTCCAAGCGTATATAGCCAAGCATTAAAAAGACAACTAGATACTGTTCAAATGCCCACGGATACAGCCATACTACAATATGTTGATGATATCCTCATTACGGCCAGATCTGACGCAGCATGTGCTGAAGCATCACTACTAGTACTAGAATTCCTAGCTGCAAATGGCCATAAAGTTTCCCTGGTAAGCTCCAATTTTGTTTACAGCAAGTGGCATACTTAGGGCACTTGCTGTCAAAGGAGGGGTCCTTACAGATCAAGGCTGGATGACACCTGAAAGAGCAGTATGGTTTCTACCGGATGCCATGGTACAAGTTATGGTAAACACCATACATGGACCAGCACATCTGGGAGAAAAAGCAATGTTAGACAGCATACAGAATATATGGCACAACAAACATTTGAGAGCTGCAGCCAAACAAAAGTTAAAACGTGCATGATTTGTAATCAGTTCAACCCAGGAAAAGGCACAAAGGTGGAACAGGGAGGATTCCAACCCCTGACCATCCATTTGAAGTTCTCCAGATGGACTATATCCAGATGGAGAGATGTAGAGGTCACAAGTATGTGCTAGTTGTAGTGTGTGCTCTGACCAGATGGACAGAAGCCTATCCCGTCCCAGATTACACTGCAACGACAACTGCTAAACAATTAGTTAGAGAGTTTTTTCCGAGGTATGGGTTGCCCCGTGTCATCTACTCAGATAACGGCCAACCTTTTTCCTCTGAACTCATGAAGCAAGTGTCTCTTCTGTTAGGGTACACTTGGAAGTTTCACTGTGTAAGACATCCTCATGCAGCAGGTCTAGTAGAAAGGCACAACCAAACTTTGAAGACAAAATTGGCCAAGATATGCACTGACAAAGGCGTGGACTGGATGGTAGCCTTACCGGTTGCCCTCTTCTACATGCGTATGGTAGCCCATTCCAGAACTGGCTTATCTCCATATGAAGTGGTCTTTGGCAGACCACCAAATATGTGGGGTACGCCAAGGCCTAAAAGAATAACTGATGTTGACAGTACTATGCTGACTGACTACCTGGCTTCCTTGATGTCTGCACTCCAATCTTGTCGTTCTCAGGTTGCTGCCACCTTCCCTGACAAAACCAACCCGGAAGAACACGCCATCCGACCCGGGGACTGGGTCCTCGTGAGGAACTTCGACCGGACCAGTCCCCTCCAGCCCAGGTGGAAGAAGCCAAGACTCGTACTACTAACAACACGGACAGCAGTGAAGGTCGAGGGCAGGAAGGGCTGGCTCCACGCAAGCCACTGCCGGAAACATTTTGGACAAAAAGACACTGTTGCTGATGGCCCTGCCAATCCCACTGACATTGTGACTGAACAATCTTTATTGCCTTTGGAACTAACCCCACAACAGGATTACAAATCAAAGTTAAGGTCTGCCATTCGGACTCTGGCTAATTAAGTCCATTGGGCGTCGGTCCAGTGGTGAAGCGGTTGAGCATGGGAATGGATTTTAACACCTTGACTATGTGGGAGAAAAAAAAAAATGAACTCTAGAAAAAGACATAATGGTCCTATTATATGTTTGACAGTATTATTTTTCCTCATGGCAGTTATGACGTGTCTTGGTTGGATTCTCCACACTGTTTTTCCCCAACACAACACACCTCTCATACACCCAACAGCACTCAGGAACACACCTATCACGACCTACCCCTCATGAACAAGCCCATAGACTAGCCTTGCGAAACAATACCTTCATACAGATGCTACACCACACTCAGCAAGCCAGTAATAGCACCAATTGTTGGATATGTGGCCGCATCCCACCTCATCAGAAAAAGGGAGGGATGCCTCTTTTTTCTTTCCCATTCTCTTATAATGGAATTGTGAAGCCTGGTTCGCCCTAATAACAGCTGACGCTACTACCCCCACCTCCTGCCCTGACGGAAATAATTCATGCAAGAATGGGTGGCCTTGGGGGATTTAAACAAGGTACTCAATACTGCCTGTTACCCTAATAAGGAGGGAGATCCTCAGGCGACCGGTACAGTCCTAGAAAGTGAAGAATACAAGCAAGGAACATGACCATGTCCTACAAGATGTTAAATACCAAACCTAAAAAGAATGCTGGTTCCCCTTCCATCTCGGTCTCACCAGTAAAAGGACACCTGTGCATCCAGAAAAATGGCTCTGTTCCATTAGGACACAGTGACTGTCATACCACTATAAGTTTTGAAGACAGAGGGAAAGTCCTCATTTCTAGCATCTCGCCATACTTATTTCATCTGTGGCCAAACGGCCTATGTGCAGCTGCCCTTGAACTGGGGGAACTTGCTATATAGCATTCCTGTTACCCCCTGTCTTTGTGGCCCCATCCACTTACCACAGAGACCTCCTAGTGCCCCATGTCAGACATAAAAGAACGATCGATACCTCCTTGGTTGACCAAACGGAAACCTCATGGGAACAGTATATAGATTTTAACAAAGGGTTCTTCTTCTTTGTTGGCCCTGTACAGAACAGCAAGCTTATACGCAGGTTGACAAGGACCTTAGAGGCTGTAGTAAACCAGACGGCGTCTGCCCTGGGGAGCTTAACCCAGGAGCAGTCTGCCATACGATTGGTTACTCTCCAAAATCGCCTTGTCCTTGACATCATCTTGGCTGACAGAGGCGGAGCCTGTAAAATTATAGGCTCTAGCTGCTGTATATTTATTCCTGATAATTCCCCATCTGTATACACGGCCATAACAAAATTACACAAGATAGCCGTAAGTTTACATCAAGAACCTGGCACTTGGACGTGGTCTGACTGGTTCTGGAAGATAATATCGTCCTGGGGATGGCAACTGCTGTCAGCAGCAGGCATAATATTCCTGATAATAACTGGATGCTGCCTTTGCATCCAATGTGGTCCTGCCCTATGCGGTCTATGCGCTGCAAAATGCATTCCTAAACCACTTGTCCAGCAGAGAGAAAGGGAAAGAATCATGTTACAAGAATGTATAAATGATCTCATGCAAATTGAGATATAATGTAGGTACACTCTGGGGCAAGGAGGGAATGTGGAAATAAAATCTATAATTATGCTCCTTCGCTGCCCTCTGCGCGATCTAATTATGCCCCTTTGCGCGATCCCCTTTGCGCGATTAATAATTGCCCACATTAAAAGCCGGCACCATTTTGTTTTTAATTCACCCTTTGGTGTCCCAAGACCCCGAGCACGAGCACGACACCCCTGCACCTGGTTTTCCTCATTTTCACCATCTGTCTCTGTGGTTTCTGCCAAGTCCGGGAAACCAGTACATGAGTTCCTGCTCCCCCGCAGAGATGGTTCATGTTTCTGACATGAAGCACGCAGCACAAACCCCCAAATGAGGAAGCCTTCCCCTTCCAACTGTCAGACTATTTCACATCGCAAGTCCCCTCACGAAGCCTAAGACACGCCCCATTTCTTCACAAACTGCTCCTCTTGCTGAATCTTTGTTCCTCTATCTGCCACGACCTGTTTGTTCCTCTATTTTGCCTCGTGACCAAGACTGTATAAATATTCTGCTGTTGAAAATAAAGAACCCCCCACTTAAAGAGAGGGACTTGAGAGATTGCTCCTGTGCCCGCTTGGTGCTGGAAGCGCTCCCTTTAACTCGAGTTATTGGTCTTCTCCTCCTTCATTTGAGCACCACGGACTCCTCGCTTTGCATTGACAAGAAATTATGATTTATTAAGCATAGAAATTCAGAAATGAGGTAATAAGTAAATTTAATTTACCACACTAGGATGCTTGTTTCCGGTCCAGGGAAGACATGGCTTGGCAGTTCGGGCTGGACTGTTCCCATGAGGCACAGGGTCAGACTGATTTGCATATGGCCATGTCTGAACTGGGGTGGTGGAGTGAGCTAAAGAATGATGATGGATTAAACCCAGATCAGTTGACTGGGGGTGAGTGTTTGATTGGCTCAAACGTTCCGTCCATCATCCCCTTTGTATCGCTTTGGTCGCCCTTAGTTGGCGGGGTATGCCCAGACGTGGGTCCCTTGCTCACTCTGCCACTGGATTCAAGCAAGCCTGGCTGATGACGGCTGAAATGCCAGAAACCGGTCCTAGGATGCTTGTTTCCGGTCCAGGGAAGACATGGCTTGGCAGTTCGGGCTGGACTGTTCCCATGAGGCACAGGGTCAGACTGATTTGCATATGGCCATGTCTGAACTGGGGTGGTGGAGTGAGCTAAAGAATGATGATGGATTAAACCCAGATCAGTTGACTGGGGGTGAGTGTTTGATTGGCTCAAACGTTCCGTCCATCATCCCCCTTAGGTATCGGAAAAGGGCAATATCTCCTGCGGAGTCCCTCAGGGCTCTGCACTGTCCCCGCTCCTCTTTAACATATACCTGCAGCCCCTGGTAGCCGCACTAACCAATATGGACTGCCGGGTTTTTAACTACGCGGATGATACCCAGTTCATCCTGAGGATTGATAACTCGGTCTGTGCCCAAGTATCAGTCCAGAACATCCTCAGGTTCACAGTCAACTGGATGACTGCAAATTCTCTAAAAATTAACCCAGATAAAACCGAAGTACTAGCCTTTCCATCAAAAAACAACCCCTGGAGCGGCCTGTTTTGGCCCCAAGAGTTGGGGGCCCCTCCCAGCCCATCTCCAGTGGTAAAAAGCCTAGGAATCAAGATCGACTCCGAGCTCTCTATGATCCATCAAGTCAACTCGGTGGTGGGCACAAGCACTGGGCTTCTAAGACAGCTGAGGAAATTGGTTCCTCTGCTCTCAGTGTCATCGCTGAAAATTATAGTATCAGCAACTATTGTCTCACGACTCGACTATGGCAATGCGCTGTATGTCGGGCTCCCCCAGAAACTCACAAACAAACTACAGGTGGTACAGAATGATGCAGCTAGGCTGATCTTCAGGCTGCCTAGAAGAACTCATGCCACTCCTCTGCTGCGTAAACTGCACTGGCTGCCTGTGAAGCAGAGAGCGAAATTCAAGGGACTCTGCATTGTCCACAAAGCTCTCTACGGACATGCCCCAGGGTACATAAGGGAACGCTTAACCAAATATGTGCCAGGGCGGGCTCTTCGCTCAGCAGAAGCCGTCCAGCTGGTTTGCCCTCGGGGTAACTTGGCTTCCAAAGGGGGACGAGCCTTCTCGGTCCTCCTGCCACAACTCTGGAACCAGTTGCCCGATACTCTCCGGAAAGAACCTGTCCTGCTTCTTTTCCGGAAACAGTTAAAAACTGTTCTCTTCAGGGAAGTACTAGATACGATGTAAGACCTCTCAATACCATGGAGAACTCCCCGCTTTGACGCTGTCCTGCTTCTTCCTAAGCGCTAAGAGACCTGTCGGTGTATATGCGCTATACAAGAATAAATAACATAACATAACATTCTGTCTTCAAGCGCCTCTCAAGATCAAAGCAATCCTAGCGCAACTCAAGCGTGCTGTACTCTGGTCATGTGTCTACATCAACAAGAACTGCGCTTTCAACTACACTATGTCACTGCTCTTGCCGTTCTACATCTGGACTCGTCTACTAGAACTGCGCCTTTCATCAAAGAATTTCAACTGCATTTCAAAACTATCAAGCGTCACTGTCATCTCTTGGTTTGCGGTATAAGGGAGTTACCTGTACACATCATTAAGCTCAAGTTATCAACCTTTTGTTTACTTGTCATAACAAGAGTTTTCAAGGTTCAAGACGTTAAATGTGTAGCTGCACAGAAGCGCTTCATGGATGCATTTTACATTACAAGAGGCAGTGGTCATGCTACAACATTGGTACCTTGAAGACCGTTGGAGAACTCAAGCTCTGTGGCTACAAATAGCTAAGGTGAGCCACTTTTGGTCCATTATGTTTCTTACACTTTAGACTTGTCCACTGTAAGGGCAGTTAAACCGCTCCATTTAAAGGAAGTACGAGCTGCCTAGCACGCGCACAGTAAGCGCTTGCAGGGATTTCAAAAGTAATTTAAAGCACGTGCGGTTCTACCTGTTCTGTCTCCTGCTGTCCAGTTTTGTCTCCATGGATCTTTGTGACGAACGAAGTTTTGGGCTGTCACAATACACTTTGGGAGCACCGACGTGCCGTGAGCCATCCGGCTAGACGTCTGAAGCGTGCCGCCATCTTTGGTTTGGAGTTGTTATGGACTGCAGGGTTCACTACTTCCTGTTATCTGCCAACCACGTGGTGTTTGTTAAATAAAGAAGTCGCTTCTTCAAAGTCAGCACCAGCGTCGGGGAATGTTGACCGCCCTTCGCTCTAGATAGTTTCCTGGAACTCCTTTCAATTTAGCTACGGTTGTCCTGGGCAGAATCAAGTCTTTGACACTTTCCGCGGTTCGGCTGTTACTTCGAGTTGTCAATGGTTTGGGACACACGTAGGACACGGGACTTTGCCGGCAGTTCGAGTGGCGAGTCCTTATTTCCCTGCAAGCCTTTTGTCCCTTCGATCTTCAAACGGCGTCTTCTGTGCATCATGGAACTTGTCTGCCTTTTTCTAAGCTCGCACGCCTGTCTCACATGTTTGCCGTGACAGGCACACCATTGATTTTCTTAAGATCCAGTGGAGGTGCAAATTGCACTGGTATTTCAAACAGCTTATGTTATATAAGTTACATGCTTAAGTTATGTGCCAGCATTTTTGGAGTCTGATTCAATGCAATATCATGGTGTGTGTCACATGTATACCTTTGTCTATTTTACTGATTTTGCCGCCCGATGGTTACGTCTGCACCATGGGAGTTAAACTGCTATCAAACATTCAAACATCTCACATTCACACATAGTTGTAACTCCTTTCAAAACAAATTTTAATGCAAATGGTAGTTTAATCCTGTTTTACTGTATGCATCTATGTTTGGGTTTGTTGTACTAACGGTTTCAAATCTATTTTCAAGTATGTGTCATGGGTGCTTACCCTTATACGTTACCGGACTATTGGCTATCCTCTCTTGTTGGGGTATGTCTTAGTTTCTTGTTCAATTTCTATCATACCATTACTCCACACAGTGTGTGTAGTATGGGATTTATTTCCAGTACGGTGCACGTCAAGTGACCTCTACACTTGGTTGTCCAGGTTGCCCTTATGGTGCACGTCAAGTGACCTCTACACGAGGTTGTCCTGGTTGTCCTTAGATGGACGTCAAGTGACCTCTAGACAAGGTTGTCCAGGTTGTCCTCACACGGACGTCAAGTGATTTCTACACGAGGTTGTCCAGGTTGTCCTTACACAGACGTCAAGTGACCTCTACATGAGGTTGTCCAGGTTGTCATTACACGGTCTATTATATTTTTAACTCACACAGTGTGTGTCATATGGGTCATTAGTCTTTAGTCCCATTATTACAGTGCACAATGTGTGACCTCTTACATAAAGCCTTTTTGCATTACAATGTCGATTTTTTTCATTGCTATGTTGTTTACAGGGAAGTAGGAGTGATGTGATTTTGAATTCATTCATTCTTTCTTCACCCTGTTTATATTAAGCCTCATTGCTTTACATTGTCGATTTTTCCATTGCTATGTTGTTTACAGGGAAGTATGAGTGATGTTATTGTATTCATTCATTCTCTTCTCTGTTTTCTTTATTTCTCATGCTGTGCTTTGCCTCCTGTCATACCTGTCTGGCCAGTGGGTGTGTCTGGTGGTAGGGATCGGTGCTTTCTTGTGTTTCTTTTGGTTTCTATCTTATTTGTTGTGTTATGGAAGAAAAGGAGATATGTAGTATCCTAGTTTACTGTCCATGCTTGTGTATGCCATTTTCCACCACATGCCCTGACAATTACAATGTTACAGTATGATGTTGTATTACGGAATGTTGGGCGTCTGTCAAGAAAAGCCACAGTTGTGATGGGGCTGAGCAGCATGCTGGCTGCTCCTGGTGGGGCATATCTACAATAAATCATCTTGAACTTCATCTCTCTGTCTGGACTTCATTACTACAGGTTACTGGAAGGGCACATTTTCCGCCCTGGTAAAAACTCCAGGTAACAAGTAGCTGGATCTAGTTGGCAATGTACGAGTTCAAACTGCGCATTTAAGTTAGTTATTAATATCTAATTTTGTCGATGTGCATGCATTTCTATTTAACCATTAGAATCTACATACAGCATCCAAAGTTCAAACACCCAGTAGAACCAGTTCAAACTACTTCTGATTGGTAAATGTGAGCTTCCAGCAGGGAAGGTGTGCATTGAAGAGTGTCTGTTTTTTTCCATGTGAAATAAATTAATATAAAAAGCGGATTTTTGCTCTTATCTGTTTTCCAAAAAACAGTAATTTGTCATGCTCTTAGATCCTTAGCTCAAGTTATGTTCTGGGTCCTTACCTGCTTTAAAGGCATCTCTTGAAAGAGGGAAACTTTGTGTCTGAACAGTATAGCCTTGCCTAAATCTATGCCTCTCAGTTAGTTGTGTGGGTCCCTCCAGTGCTCAGCGCCTGCAGTAATAACAAGCATTTGCAATGCAATAGGTCTCGCATTTGCGAGAGTTAGAGCTATTGGCATTGTAAATGTGTGAAAAACAGGACCACTCATTAAATCTCACAAAATGTCATCCTAATTATAAAGCAGGGAGTGGAAGTAGAGATGTTATTTACTTATTATAAGTAAATCTTATGCTTAGGCCGTATATTTATAAAATGAAAATAAATGGCTGCATTTCAGCTGTGTGCTCTAGATGTTTTGTAGGCGGGGACGAGTTTAACAAGCGGCACAGGCCATTCATTATGTGTACATGCAAAGGGTATAGGAAGTTTGCTCATGCTGTGAAAGACTGGATCACCCCCCCCCCCCACCAATTTTATACATACATAGTAAGCTTGAACTGAAGGTATTGGAGCGTTTTACCCGAGTACTAGTTATATTAAGCAAGGTCAGATTCAGCAGACCACAGTAGGTGCTGTACATTTACTTAACAAAAACAAGAAACAGGAGTAAACCCGTTAACCCAGTTGAGACCGGGTAACCATCGTCCTGATGATGACCTTGAGTTAGAGAGGTCGAAACGCCGTCGACTCTACAACGCCAATTGCGGCAACCAAAGGGTCATTCACAAATAATGGAATTATGTTTGTGATTGTAAATATTTTTGTTTGACCTACACTGATTATTATTATAATTTTTCGCCGCCTCACGTTGTTTCTAATCACGTGTGTCACTGCGCCGTTTATTCACTAGAACACTTCCAGTGCACATTTGTTTGTTATGGTTACTGCAATTTAGTTGATTTCAGTGCTTCTATATGTAAATAACAATCTTTTTCAATCTCATTGGTCTCCCTTATTTCTTTCCTGTGCTGTGTGATTGATACACCTTTTGAACAGTCCCCGCTTGATATACCTGTACATTTACTTAACACCATGGTGTGTGTGCATTTTTATTCCAGTCACCCTATTTTTTACTCAAAGGTACAGGGTTTGAGGTGTAAGCGCAAAGTACGTGTGTTAATGATATTAATGATTAATTTCCCCAAATGCAACGTCCTGCTAGTTTGTTATAGTACTCGGTAGCCCTGCACTCTTCCAGAACAGAGTTAGCACACAGATTCTCACTCGCGCGTAGAAGTGGTGCCCATGCGTTACGCTCTTGTGAGCAGGTGCTTGCCTTTCTTCCGTGTGTGTTGCAGCACAGATAAAAAAAGTTGTCGTTTGTATGTTACGCCGTCCTGTTTAATAAATGGAGCATTTTTACAACCATCCACGCAGCCCTTTATAAATAAATTCCTAGAGACGCTGTCAATCCTACATGGTAGGATTTAACTGCGTTACACCCATGCCCTTCAAGTGGTGCACTGTAGAACTAGGTAACACCAGTTCAAGCACACCCCGGCTTCCCATCTTTAGGCTGTGCAGTTTTAGGCAACTCACCAAACACGCACTGTGGTTTAGCACATACTTTATAAACGCCTGCACCCCCGCTGTGCATGCCTGTTCTCCTTAATTCAAGCCGTGTGTCTGTCTGTAATGCAATTGGTGGTGACGTAAAGCGCTCTGATACCTTCGGGTCAAGTTTGTGCTATAAATCAAAGTGCAGAAAAACAAATAAATTTAAAAAAAAGCCTACCTCTAGCACGTCCATTCTTATTCTGCGATGCCACATGCCTTCGGGTCCCTGTACTGCTTAATTGCACCCAGCTCTGGGTGAGCACCATGGCAGGCATGGTTTGGTGCAGAGCCATGGCATGTAACCGTTGTCCTGTGGCTGCATCGCGGGTTAATAGTGCGGGGGCAGGAAGGGAGACAGTTGGTACGGCTGTGCCATGGCAGTGTAGTTCTCTGTGCAGGCCGGGCAAGGACTTTGCTCTTCAATATGGAGTAGAAGAAAGTGAAAGCGCGCTATGCACGCGCTGTGCTGAAACGCCGTGATCAAAAGGACGCCCGCTGTATGGAATCCACTCAAGAGGACTTTGCTCTTCAATATGGAGTAAAAGAAAGTGAAAGCGCGCCATGCGTGCGCTGTGCTGAAACGCTGTGATCAAAAGAGACACGCCATGTGCACGCTGTGCTGAAACGCCGTGATCAAAAGGACGCCCGCTGTATGGAATCCACTCAAGAGGACTTTGCGCTTCAATATGGAGTAAAAGAAAGTGAAAGCGCACCATGCGCGCGCTGTGCTGAAACGCCGTGATCAAAAGAGACGCCCGCGAGAAGAAAGTGGAAGCGCGCCATGCGCGTGCACCGTACGCGTGCACATCTCCTGTCCGGGCAGGCATGGCAAACAGGAGACAGGGAGGGTACAAACATGCCTCCCTTCCAATTAAAAGCGCGCATTTTTGCCGCGCGCCAATCAGAAGCATGGGTGGAGCTTCCACCCCGCTTCCGAAGCAAAACCGACGACAATAGTCTCACAAGCAAGCAGCGCATGCGCTGCGTCGCTAGGCGAGACCTAAAAACTTACGAGACTGATTCTTACTCGGACTTATATTTATGTCCTTAACTACTAGCAAAAACACTGCAGTCCCTGCTGACTTTCACAACATGTTTCATGGTATATGTGTCTCTACTTTTTAAGAGAATTTCTTTTCGCCAGAATTTGTGTTTCTGTTGTGTAGTTTTCATGCAACGGAAGAACAATGTGGAGTGCGTACTGCGATCTGTGTGTCTCCACTTCGAGTCTGATTGAGTTCAGGGTGTGGATGTGTTTTCATGAAGGGGGAAAATCTGAGAGCTCTGGAGTTCAGGCTGAAGGCAATGAGAGTTTCTCACAGAGCCTGCCATTAAAGCTTAAAGGTGTTCAGAGTACATGTACAGCCAATGCTTGGCCTCTCTGCAGAACAAACAAAGGAATAGTCACATGTGAACATATGATTCTATTGGAAAGTGTGTGAAGGAGGTACACATCTGTCAAAATATTGCCACTACAAAAGGAAAATAAAACAGAAAGTTTAGAAGTGTGGAGGGTGTGCATGTGTCTGAGCGGATAAATAAATGGTGGAGGCAAAGGGAAGTACATGCAGAAGAAGAGAGTGAAAAGTCTGATGAAGGGGGGCGTGGTCTGGCGCCAAGGAAGATGGCGGCTGGTTGACGCCGCTCCGAACCGGGAACTGAGGATTTTTGTAGTGACGGGCGGCGACAGCGCCCTGTCACCTTCAAGATCATCAGGAATCATTGTGTGATCGTCTCTGGACTCCAGTAGTGTGTCTTGCAGCCCGCGGTAAGCCCCATAACGCTTCTTTTTGCTGAAATGTGCGGCGCGTCTCCGTGACTGGATTCGCAGTCGCCATTTTGTATTCGTATAATTCTTGGCGCGTTATCGGCACCACTGCATTTTTTCCACACAGAGCCATGATGTGACACGATTCAACACCTGTGTAAACTCTGCTTTTCCACCATTTTTGCTACTTTTGCCACGCATATCTTCTCTACAAATGCTATTTCTCATGGATTCACCAATGACGTCATTCACCGCTCTTCATTAATGTTTTCCTTTTTCTGCACATAGCCAGGTCGCACTACTTTGTGGCAGCATTGCTAATGCTTTAATTATATCAGAGTTGGTGGTCCTCCAGGAATGTGTCAATATATTTTTCCTTCATTTCTGCTATTTAAGTGATACCGTTTTGTCTACCACTTGCTTATCAAATCTTACAGCACCTGCTTAATTATATCAGAGTTGGTGGTCCTCCAGGAATGTGTCAATATATTTTTCCTTCATTTCTGCTATTTAAGTGATACCGTTTTGTCTACCACTTGCTTATCAAATCTTACAGCACCTGCTCTTCTATTATTGTGACACACATGTCTATAGGGAGGATTAGTTCTGGTAGAGGCGCTGCTTCAACATCCATCCCATCTCCACGTGTTAAATCCACTGCAATTCATACCTCAAATCCTTTCTCGGTATTGCAAGGTGACATGGAGGAATTAGACCAAGCTGCACCGCCCCACTTCATAGAAACAACAGCCACTTCGCCTGCGTTCACTACTACTCTTCCACCCTCCTCCGTATAAAATGGGAAAAATGTTTCTAAAGTACCTACTTCTTCGGTGTTATCATCTACTAAGAGGATTAAAAAAGACCCTCCTTCACCGACTACATCTCCACCGCCAGCATCCTTAGATCTGCTTCTGGAGGAGATCCGAGCACTTAAGCCTTATATGGAAGAAATGAACATACACCTACAAGGCCTAGAGGATAAATGGTCTACCCTTGACAACAAGATTAACTCAATGGAACGTCAGATGGACTCTTTACAAATTTCCTCTCAACAAATCCCCCCCATGAAAGCAGAAATCTTACAGCTACAGAAGCAAGTGGAAAATCTTGAAAACCGAAGCAAGCGCAACAACCAACGAATCTATAGTCTGGTTGAAGAATTGGAAGGTTCCGATCCCATTTCTTTTTTGCAATCTTTTTTGCCGCAGATTCTTGAGTTTCCTGAAAACCCAGCATTAAACATACAACGAGCACACAGACTTGCCCGTCCGCCTCACAACTTATCTATCCAACGCAATCCGAGAGGTGTCATACTCTATTTTTTGGAATACACAGAATTGTTGAAAGTCCTACACGCAGCTAAAATCAAACGTCGTATATCTTGGCAAGGATCTCAGTTATTCTTCTCAAAGGACTCTTCTCTAAATATTGCAAGTTTTTTTTATTACATCCTTGTTATGCTGTAATATTCTACAGGTTTTTACTCTATGTAGTTGATTAATGACATTACGTGTTATTTCATGGAATGTTAAGGGTTTGGGTACGCCTGTTAAAAGACAAAGGGTACTTACCCACTTATCTGGTCTTAAATCAGATATTGTGTTTTTACAAGAATCCCACTTAATTGCTTCAGAAGTTCTTAAACTCAAGCGACAATGGGTGGGAAATGTCTTTGCCTCTCCAGGTACTAGCAAACGAAATGGGACTGTGATTCTCTGTCACAAGAAACTTAAAGTTTCCCTTCTTTCTCAGGACTCAGATGATGAAGGGCGATGGTTAATTGTTCACCTTAAAGTCAATGATATACCTATTACTTTGTTTAATGTATATGCTCCTACTAAACGTGATGGTAACTTTTGGCCACACATGTCTACTCTTTTGATGTCTATTTCTACACCATATGTTATTTTTGGCGGGGACTGTAACCTTATTGTTGATCCTTACATTGACCGTACATCTAAAACACCTTTTGTTTCTTCTCTAATGCATCAGCACTTTACCACCCTCATTTCCCAAAGATCTCTTGTTGACTCCTGGAGATTCTGTCACCCACAACTCCGTGAGTACACTTTTTTCTCCCCCACTCATTTCTCACAATCAAGCATAGACTATTTATTTGTATCTAAAGCATTAACACAATCTATATTGCAAGCAGATATTGGTTCTATATTGATTTCTGACCATGCTCCTGTAATATTAGACTTAGAACTAATCCCAGTTAATGTCACCAGTAGAAGATGGCGTTTTAACACCTCTTTGTTAGCTGACCAAACTTTCACTTCATCTTTTGAAGACTTCATTACTGATCTCTTTAAACGTAACGTGTTTTCTGCTTCATCCTTCTCTATTGTTTGGGATACTTTTAAAGCTTCAGCCAGAGACTTTATTGTCTTAGGTTGCCAAAAAGAAACATCAAAATTCCCGAAAAGCGAATGAAATTCTTAAAACTATTAAACTGCTAGAGTCACTTTATACAACAACTAACTCTAAAGCTGATCTCGATAATCTAATTAAGGAAAAGTTTAAATATAATAAGTTATCCACGGAAAATGCTTCCGCCTATCTCCTTCGAGGTAGTGCTCGTTACTATGGCGGCCAAAACAAAGCGGGCAAACTCCTTGCCTCATATCTCAAAATCAAAAAAGATCGCGCTAATATTGATTATGTATTAAATTCTACCTCCTCTCCAGTAACTAAAAATGTGGAGATTTTGGAGGAATTCAAAAAATATTATACCTCTCTTTATACCCCTGAACTTATCCTGGACTCTATGGACATACAAAATTATCTTGCCTCAATACAAAAACAGTTTCCCGCAGATATTGATTTCTCACCATTGGAACGCGATATTACTATAAAGGATATCTCCCATGCATTAAAACTTCTCAACACAGGGAAGGCACCTGGTCCAGATGGATCCCCTGTAGAGTTCTACTCCCATTTCTGCAAATCCCTCCTTCCCTATCTTCTTTCTTTATTCTCGCATTTCATTTCCTCTAACGCCTGCAGTGGTACTTTTCAGGACACCCTTACCTGCCTTATTCCTAAAGAAGGAAGAGACCCTCATCTGTGTAAAAACTATAGACCAATATCACTAGTTAATTCTGATTATAAATTATTTGCCAAAATTCTTGCTCTTCGCCTGGAACCTCTTTTACAATCCATTATTTGTAAAGAACAATCTGGCTTCATTAAGGGACGGAATATCGCTGACAATACCAGGACTTTCTTTAATATAGTGCACAAATCTAATAAATACTCTCATTCACTTGCAGCCATCTCTCTAGATGCGGAAAAAGCTTTTGACTGTATGGATTGGTCGTTTATTTTTCACACATTATCTTGGTTTGGCTTTGGGCCCAAATTAATTTCTTATATTTCCTTATTATACACCTCACCCAAAGCTTCTATTTTTACCAACGGTTCCATTTCTAATTCCTTCACGTTACAAAGAGGTGTCCGTCAAGGATATCCCCTTTCCCCTCTTCTTTTTATTCTTACATTAGAGCCCTTTCTGGCAAAAATCAAACAAAACCCTAACATATATGGCTTTCAACATGATAAACTTTATGTTAAAATGAGTGACTATGCAGATGATATTCTGCTGTATCTGTCTAAGCCAGAACAATCTATCCCAGCTTTCACTGCCAGAGGTCAATGCTTTCTCTTTAATTTGTGGTTATAAATTGAATCATGATAAATGTGAAGTTCTCCCTCTTAATATTTTATGTTTTAAACAAGACTTTGCTTCTACTAATTTCTCATGGAATTCCCAAAAGATTAAATATTTAGGTCTCTGGTTTGCCCCTTCATCAGACAGACTCTATCCCTAAACATGACTCATGCCCTCTCTACGTTATCTACATCTATTTCTAAATGGCATCCTCTATACTTATCTTGGTGGGGCAGACTTGCCACTATTAAAATGATGCTTGCTCCTGTCATTTTTTATATGATCTCGGCTATTCCTCTCAGCTTCCCCGCATACTTTTTCAAAAAAATTAACTTTATTTTATCAGTCTTTTTATGGAATAAAAAGAAACCGCGTATGTCCCTACTCATGCTTAAACGTCCTAAATCACAGGTTGGAGTTAACTTCCCTGATTTTCAACTCTACCACAATGCGTTTCTTCTTAAACAGCTTTCTAAGTCCTTGGACCAACCCATCTCCAATCCCTCTACACTGTAGAAAGATCTCGAAGCACTCTTTCCTATCTCCCTTCTCTTTCAACGAATCTCTTACCTTCACTCACAAGACACACTTTTTATCCTCACCTATACATAACACTACCCATAAGTTATTTCATTCCTTTCTGATATCACACCTCTCAAGTAAAGAACAATTTCTTAACTCCTCCATTTGGCACAATGGCCTTCTTAAAATTAAAAACAAACCCATCTTTTGGAAGGCTTGGCGAGATAAAGGTCTACTTTGGATCCACCAGCTTTACTCAAATGATTCTTTTCTTACTTTTTCTGAAGCACAATCACTTTAAAAATTGCCAAAATCATTTTCTGCCAAATTTAAGTTATTGATCCAACATGTATCCTCCTCCTTATCTTCAATATCTTCTACACCATCTCCCTCATTACCTCATCATAATATTCTCCCCATTTTAAGTGCCCAGTCTAGTGCTTCATATATTTACAAATTCCTCAACACACCCCTCTGAACACAGAGCTAAAACTAACATAGAACGTCAATGAGAACGTGAATTCCACACTTCATGGTCCACTGCTTTTTGGGATAAATTATGGCTAAAACTCCGTAAGACTTCAAGATCAGCTAGTACGACACAAACACTTTTCTTTATATACAATCGACTTATGTTTACTCCAATGTCCCTACACAAATTCAAACCCACACTTTCCTCAAATTGCTAGTCATGTAACACTCCTTACGCTGACGTATACCACATGCTTTTTACTTGTCCCCCCACGCATCAATTCTGGCTGAAGGTATAGGCCCAAATCAATGTCATCTTTCACACTCATTTCTCCTTTTCCCCTATCGACATCTTTCTGGGTACATTGTCTGATCACTGGCAAACCCTCTCTTGCAACACTGATGTTGTGGATTTATTAATTGCAATTGCTCTCCAACAAATAACAAAAAATTGGAAACAATCCATACAACTTTCCTTTCAAGCTTGGTGGTATAGTGACTGGATCGTGCATATGTCTCCCCTATGTCTTTACTCCTGAAAAGAGAACACTTATGGTCCCCAGTAACTATTTTCTTGGATACTTCTGCACGAAAATGTACCCAACATCACCCATCACTGGAAGAAGTCCCCAAACCACCATGATTGGTTTTTATTGGTATATTATTTATTTATTTACTTGTGAATTTACTTATATAGTTTCTTTCTTTTCTCTGTTATAATTACATTTCTTTTACAGCAGCTGTTATTCCTTAAAGTGATGGTATCCTTTATAGTGCATTAAGCTCTCCTACTCCCATATTGTATATTTAGTCATGTTATTATTACATTTTCTCCCTTTTTCTTTTCCCTCCCTCCTTTTCACAATTATTGTAAGCCTTTTTTATATATGCAACTACGTTGATTTTTTCTTGCGTCTCTTTTTCTATAATATGACGTTAGTTCACTTATTGTTAATCCACATTTGGATACTTTATTTGATTGTTTGTACCTGGTTGCATCTCTTCCAAAATAAAATTCTCTATTTAAACTTAAAAAAAAGTCTGTGATGAAGAGGAAAGAGGAGAAGTGGAAGATAAGCAGGGAGATGGACTTTAGAAAGGGACATCTGGGGAGAAAAATGCACATGTGACTAACATGTGACTAACATAGAAGGAGAGACAGCAACAGAAAATAAAGGAGAGAATGGACATGATTCAGATACAAAGGACAGTCTCTCTTCCAGAGTTCCAGAAATTTACTGGATCTCATAGTTCCATAAATGAAAACATTTTATTTTCTAATTAGTCACAACATAATTGTTGCTCATTTATTTGCTATTGAATAAAAAACAGTTGTAACAAGCACTGATAAAACCAATATGTTTGGCTTGTTTTAGATGTACATTTTGGGTAATTACCATTTGCACCCATATTAGCTCTACTACAAGGGTTCAAAGGGTGCTTTTAGTGGGATGGAAAAGGTGGGGAGGAGTCTCTGAAAAATACAAGATCCAAGAAACAGAATTGGAAATCCTGTGTAAGAAGTGTTGAGGAGTATGCAATTTAGGTGCATGACCTAAAACATTTGAACTGGAATCCTGTTCTTGACACATCATGTCACCTGACCATTAGGTTAGGTATTTAGGTGCCTCTATGTGTGTTTTGTAGTCGGGTTGTCTAAAACATGCGAGTTACAATTGTGCTTAGCACAGTGTGTAATGTGACCAATATTCGTGTGCGTGTTTCTGTTAGGGTATCCAAAGGTATTACACCTGTCTTAGCTGGATCACCAATTTAGAGTTTAAAGCGAATTACCCCCTGGCTTTTCCTTGCACTTACCACCAGCAAAGTGTAAAATGCAGGGGACACTGGGGGTAAAATGTGAAACGTTCACGCTCAAAATTGATCCATAAACGATTTGTTTGTGATTTCCCTGGGCCCAATACATGCGAGTTGCATGTTCTTTGCACTGGGTGATTTTTGTCAACATTTTCGCAACTGCCTTTTAAATACATCCAATTCCAGCAACGCATTTGGAAAACAAAAAAATAGAACACATTGTTTGAGAAAACACCGTCTAGAACACATGCTAAAGCTAGCACATTTATTTTTCTTGTGCCTCAGATTTATAACTCGGCTTATCGATTCATGGAAATGAGTTGGCAAGCATTGTCATGTCCCCTCCAGGAACAATTCTACTTCCACCTCCTTGTATTTGCAGTCTGAGAGTTATTATCACTAAGGACGTAGGCGCTGCCCAAGGGCCCTCAGCCTTATTGATCGCACTGCCAGAAAGGGTAGTTTTAGTGCAAGGAATGTTTATGATGTTATCTCACGCAAGCCTATCAAAAAACCCAGTCATGCATATGAGATGAGGATAACGCACATTTACAAATCCTCGCCGTTATCTCCAATTCCAGCAGGTGTAGAATGACGTTAATCACAGTGTGCAACACGGCGTTTCACACGATTTTCTCTAAACCCTGGACAAAGAACAAACGGAATGCTTTCGACAATATGAAAGCGAATCTGCAGGCACCATATTGAGCCTTTAAAGCACTCTGGCAGTAAAAGATTATACATAAACAAATGAGTTTAGATTCCCTCACATACACGAAACTGCCCAGGCGATAATATTTCTACTGTACGTTTTCTGTCACACGGGCGCGAGGCGACGCGAGTTCCGTTTGCCGCAGATACAAACCGGAAGTCTTCGCAGAGAGCCATCGGCACTGGTACCAAGTTGGAAGCTAAAAAGATAACATGTTTTTCTCTTCTCTAATTGTAATTTTTTAATCTCCAATCTCCTATTAGCCTGTAAGGATAAGACAAAACTGAGAATTTATCATTCTTTTTCATGTTTTTTGCGCCTTACCCTGAAGTGTTTCCTTTATTCTCTTTTGTCCTGATAACGATGTGCTTTGTAGTAGACCATCCGGAATTTATTTCCAATTTAATTTCCAACTTTGATACGAGCAGTTGAGCTGTCTCGTGGTGAGGTTTATTGAGGAAAAAGGTCTTCTACAGTTCCCCCAGGCTGGCTTACCATCTATCTGCAGGAGTTCTCCTGCTGTGTGCCATCGAATTCAACATGACTTGCTGTGCAAAGGGTTTTATGTGGAGCTGAAAAGTGGAGTAGATTGATTCCCGAACCCTTGCAAGTAATAAACATCCTAAGGGAAGACAGGTACACCATGCGCGGCTCCTCCGTTTGAGCGGTGGAGCGTCGCCTCACAGGCCAGAGCTGAAAAATAAAATGGTAATAAAGTTTATTTATTACCATTTTATTTTTCAGCAACCGACCCGTCCTGAAAAAGTGAGAGGATGGGGCGGGGTTAGTGCTGCCGAGTGGCAGCAGGGAACAGAGCGCTTTAAAATGCGCATGTCCCTTTGGCCGGCCGTCTTGCGACGGTCAGCCAGACATGCGCATTTTAAACTTCTCTAACCCAGCTGTCTTAGATAGCTGGGTTAGAGAAAGAGCAGGCCTCCAGTGCTTTGCTGGGGAGAGCAGAGCCAGGATTAGTAAGGGGAGTTGGCTGGGTCCTTCGGAAGAGAGATGGCCGGTGGAGGAGGACGTTGCATCGCGCCTCTCGGTAAGTGATTTCTTTTTGCGTCCCCCATGCTCCCCCGCCCTCGGTACATGACAGCCACCACTGCGGGTACCCCCCGGCTTTCTAACATTAATATGGAGGGAGCATGGTCACAGTTTGTACTGGGCAGGGTGCAACTGGTGCAAACAGGGGCAGTGCGGCACATTTTAACAATAAAGTGTGCTGTCCCAGTGTAGGCATGAACTTTTGAAAGAGGAAGCAGGTATCCCCTCACAGACGAGTGCAGTGTGTGATCACATCCGGCCGACCTCAGGGGGATGCTGGAAGTTCCCTGGGACCCTTGTGCTTCCCTACCAGGGTGCACCCTCAGGGTTGCACTGGCTTTGCAGCACTTCTTACTGGGCACACAATCAGTGGCCTTGCGTCCCTTGCACCCATATCTGTAATATGATGCAGGAGCATGGGAAAAGGTATTCCTCCTTTGCATGCTGCTAATGCCTCAATGCAAATAGGGGACCCCTTGGTGTCGCCCTAGTGCACATTTCTCACTAGCATGATCAGTAGAACAGAAGGGGATGCACAAGCTTCCGTTGCTCCTTCTGTAATGCCAAAGTGAGCTCGGTGGTCAAAAAATGGGTGCAAACAACTGTTGTGCCTCTAGGGCACTTTCTGGAATGTAGACCCGGTTCATGGCTGAGACATAAATAACTCTCAAAAGAGCATGCAGTGGAGATACCTTAGTAATCAAGCAGTACACAATTTCAAATAAAACATTAATTAATTTACAAAATAGTAGGCATTATTAAAAAGTCCCCAAAATGTTTATAAATTGCAACTTTATTGGGTGAGTGTAGGAGCTGCATAGATGTTTGTCACGCAAAGTTTTGTGAAATTCTCAATTTTCGTCATCTGCATAGTGCCATTGTTAGACCTTGCACCCTTGGCGGGCTTCCCCCTAATTTTATGCTTTCAGATCTTCGATTTTTGCTGATTTATTTTTTGCTGGTCTTAGGAATCTGCACGCTTTACCACAGCTAACCAGTGCTAAAGTGCTTGTACTCTCTGCTTAAAACATGGTGGCATTGGCTTATACACAATTGGCATATCTAATTTACATATAGGTCCCAAGTAAAGTGGCACTACATGTGCCCATGGCCTGTAAATTAAATGCTACTAGTGGGCCTACAGCACTGATTGTGCCACCCACATAGGTAGCACTTTAAACATATCTCAGGCTTGCAATTGCACAGCCTGTGTGTGCAGTTTAAACTGCCATTTCATCCTGGCAAATTAAACCTTCTGCCAGGCCCACGCCTTTCTTTTTAATACATACAAGTCACCCTGGGGTAGGCCATGGACAGCCCCAAGGGCAGGGTGCAGTGTATTTCAAAAGTTGGGCATGTACTTTTAAGTTTTTCATGTCCTGGTAGTGAAGAACTCTTGAATTAGTTTCTCACTACTGCAAGGCCTACCTCTCAAATAGTTTAACGTTGGAATTACCTTATTACATTTTATAAGTGCCATTTCCAAATGGGAAAAGGTAACTGGGTCATGTTTGGTGTCTCTAGAATCCTAACTTAAAATCCTAACTTATGGTGAGTCGAATTTTAAATTACAGTTCTGAAAATGCCACTTTTAGAAAGTTGGCATTTTCTTGGATTAGCCATTGGTGCATGCAGCCTGTCTCTGGGTCACATGACTGGGTGAGGGTGACAGTTGGGCTTTGTGTATTCCTCCTAGACAGTCACACACAATGGGAGTGTAGGTGTGACTGGGTGGGCCATCACTGACAGGATGAGAAGGAGGAGCTGGGCACAGCCCCACTTACACTTGAATAGGCTGTGGCCTGCCTTCACATAAAGGGCTGGCTGCATACCTCCTGCAGTTAGTCTGAAGCCAGGGCCAGGAAGGCAGGGCATGTCAAAGGTATGCCTTTGGAAGCTTCTCCCCACTTCAAAGGCACAGTTGTGTATAAAAGAAGGACCTCAGACACCACCACTTCAGTACACTTCTGGACTGCTGTGCTGCTCTGAAGGAACTGCTGCCCTACTGTGCTGACCTGCTGCCATCTTGCCTGGGTTAGAAGGACTGGACCTGCATCTCTTGAACCCAGAACCAGAGTGACTCCAAGGGCTAGCTGGCTGGCCTCCTGATTTGAAGCCTCAGGGACATAACAGACTTCCAATAACCTTGCATCTGCACCTGGACTCTGCCATCTGAGAGTCTACCTTGTCAGGTGGTGCCACCCCAGCCCCGAACCCTTGGAAGTGGGCTTAAGGTGCTTTTATGTAGAATAGTTTTTCTATTTATGTTTTGCACAGCTTTTCTATGGCCAACAGCACTGCGGAGGAGAAGCACACTATTTTCAAGGAAGTATGTCTTCCGTAGAACCATTGCTTTAGCATCAAACAAAGATATGTGTAAAATAAACTGACACAAAAGTCACACATTTCATCTATGTGTCTTAGCTAAGAAACTTTACTAGGTATGACATTTGCAAGGGTTGCAAAAAAGAACAACTTGGCACACTCCCAATATTAGGTATACACAGTAAAGCTATCGGAAGGTGTGACTGAACATTATGTAGAAAGACAATACAGAACTCTGTGACACCTAGGATACATTACAGTGCACAAGGTGGAGGATTGTTTACCCTCCCTTGAAGAAGGTATGGAGCAATATGAATGTTTAGGGGATATGTATAAGCGTGCTTAGGAAAAATTCAGATAATTGAATAGGAATTATTTTAGAATGTATACACTTTCCAGTGTGTTGCTCTTGTACTAGGATGCTGTTTTTGTTTGTAAGGACATGAATTCACCCTGCCAATGGTATGGCATTCTCTGTTTTTTTCTACAAACTAAAGGTGGAAAAAAGCATTTTAAGAGGGAAGGATGGGAGCACCGTGAAGCTAGCAATAAACGTTTAACATTATTACAACATGTTGTAGTGTAGTTCCTATTTCCCTAATAGGCTCTGCGCATTGGAATAATATAACCTATAGGTTTGACATAGGACTAAGGTCGGTATGTTCCTATCGATTATATTAAACTTAATTACCTGTGCCAGCTAGCTCAGAGGCCACTAGAAACTCCTTGAGAACAAGAAGGAGTAGTTTCTGGCAACCGAAAAACATGACAACTTTGTTTCCCTTTAGAAGCGGAACATGTCTCAGAATCGTGAAAACAATAGATAACAGTTTCACTCATTCAATCGTGCATGCTTAGTTTCTGCAGAGTTACACAGAAAGGAAAGACGGGCGTTTCAATAAAAGGGTTTTATTGAACAGTCTTGTTTCTCGTGTAAGAGATATGTGCTGTTACGATCACAAGACAGTATGCAAGATAAATAATGTACAGCATAAGCAGTAGAAATAAATAATACTGCGCTAGCATTATCTTTTAGCATATATTCACGTACATAAATAACATGAGCTAAAAATGCGAGTACTCATACGATGCGTCTCTAAGCTAGTTCTACCCCAGTGTACCTAACCTAGCCTAGGTGTAGGGAAGAGTAGAAGTAGGTGGAGTATTCTCTAGTAAGGTATACTAAGAGTATGTTAAGTCTAGTATGCCAAGAGTCCCTCCAGGTTCTAGTCAGCTCCATACCTTGAGAATGAGAGAGGTGGGAATCTCCTGCCGGATCTTGGAACTCTAACACCCCGCAAGGGGAATCAGAACACTGGAAGCTGGAAAGCTGGATTCTCTGCGTGCAGGGATGACAGCGTCTTCTCAGTGCGTCAGGCCGGGATACGGGCTCCTCTGAAGTCGAGGTCTCCTCTAACTTGCTTGGGCAAGGGAAGGTATATTTATACCTGGTAGGTGTCGAGGAATGTTAGCATTGACGTTAGGTCGGACAGGGGAAGACGTCAGGAATGAACCCTTAAGGTATAACGGTTCATACATAATAGATGAGTTCTTGGAGAAATCAATAGTCCTGTGCTAGGGGAAACTCCCAAGGCTTAAGGGTCTGGTTTCTAAGAACTCGTTGTGACGTTAGGGTGGACGGATGTCGGTGACCATGCCTGTATTTGGAGTGCACGGTTAATGCCTAAATAAGGACAGGGATTTCTATGCCTATATAAGGTCATGGCGAAATGTGCCTATATAAGGACATGATTTAGGAAAACCTATATACGGATACCTAAAGCGGAATACAACAATGTAATTAAAAATGTGATTCTGGTCTTGACTCTGGTCAACAGCAGCATGATCAACACTTAAACATACAGAATTTTCTTCAAAATAAATTCCATTTGAAATGACTGATCAGCGTCCAGATTAATGGATAGATTTTTTACCAATCAATAAATAAAAGCTGATGAGACAAATCCTGAAAGATAGATCTCACCTCTCCTAGACAAAAATACTGTTGAACGTTCGTGACTGAACCAAAAACCATGACATAAATGGCTAAAGTTCCTCAGGAAATAAGAAATGCACAGCTGTACCCAAGTATTCTATTAGCACAGGCAGTAATGAAAATCATGTTCAGTATTCAATCTTTCAGTATTCTGGCTTTATTCCCTGGGGTACATGATGCTTTCAGAAGCATATATTATATTTAAAACTGTCACCATTGAGACTGCTTATTAAACATATAAATTCTGCTCCTACTTGCATCTTCGTGATCTCCTGTGCATCAGGGCTTATAAATCAAACTTGATGGTGTCCAGCTTTAACACTTTCCATTGGGAGAGTAGGAGGTGCTCATTTAATGACAGCACAGCACAGAATTCAGATTGTGTCCTTGACAGGTATGGCCTCCCAGTGACAAGAAAAGCCCCTGGGCACATCACTATCAAACCTTACAGGGCTATGCTTCTGTGAGTGAGATGAGACCTAAACAGTTTTCACATGGGTTCCCTGGTCTCTGCTACCACACTGGGGAGTGCTGATTTAATCACTTTGTACTAGGGGCGTTGCCTCTTTCACCCCCACTTTATTCTGCTGTTTATTACAGTGCAACACTGGCCCCACTAAAAAAGGCAGCAAATGACACTGACCTGTCACCTGCCATTTGCTGCAGCGTGTTGTGAGCACCGGCAAAACATTTTGTTCTTTACCCATATACTGCGATATAAAAATTAAATATCTGTTATGTAACCATGAAATGATAGAAACACTCATCACTGGGCTTGCACTCCAACTATCCTTTGAGCCAACTGTAGTGGACCGTCTCAAAGGGCCGGAAACCTTATAAGGCAATCACTCTTGATATTTTCAGCACCAAATTTCCATTGTACTTCTACCTCACTGATTTATCAATTGCTACATGAACATTAATTAAGCACAAAGGAGAGCTAAAAAAAGAGAACTACCATTTTAACCAAAGTCTGGCTTACCCCTTTGTAATGAATAATACCACTCTACTAGCTGTTACACTGGAGGATTACAATATATTTAATTTTCACAGATTAAAGGAGAGGGACAGGAGTGTGGTTTGCATGTCCTTGTTTTTCCATAAATCTGCTGGGTCCTAAAGACCACTTTGTAGACACCAGTTTTTCGAAAAAATCTCTAGTTAATAACCTGTCCATCAATCCCTTCATTTGGTCACACCATTTTTAGGTCGAGCCTGGCAGTGCATGCGCTGCGAGCCATGCTGTACTGGAGTATGTACTTGAAGCCCCACCCACTGTCCGCCCATATTTGTCATTGGCTTGTGTCATTGTCCTTCGTAAATGCTGGCCTCTGATTCGTTAATAGGCTTGTTATTACCTCGTCTTCATTTGTAACCTCCCATGAGGACTGGCCCTTTTGCTTCGTTTGTTACACGTTATGTCTTATTTAGTCTGTAAGCACTATTTTCCTTAATGATTTCTCATACTGCAGGCAGAACATGCTTTCCTGCAACATTCAGCGTGCCAAGCTCGCTTTCACAGGGCGCTTTTACAAAAAAAAAGCATTTATTTGTCAACTTGACAAACAAATGCTTTTTTCGGTAAAAGCCCCCATACCGCGCTTTCACTTTAATAGCGGCTGCAGACCTTTCTTTAGACACAGCTCGTCTAAAGAAAGGGGCGTGGCCTCCTAACGTGAAAGCACAGCATGGGGCTCTTGTAAAGAGCAAGCATTTGCAATACAATAGGTCTCGCATTTTATAAACTTTGACCTATTGGCATTCTAAATTACAATGTTTTTTATTATTGCAGCTTTTTTAAACACAAATAAAAGGCATTTTCATTTACAATGCCAATAGCTCAAAAACTCGCAATTGCGAGACCTATTGCATTGCAAATGCTTGTTTCATAAATGTTATGCTCCTCCGGCCTTCTCTGCAACACAATCCCAAGGTCGACAAAAATTTACACTCATAAAAGATCACACCGTTTTCACGGAGGATCAGTGTAAGGGCCCCCTTTGTTTCATTCTTTGCACTCTTGTGGCTGAGAAATTCGACTGAAAATATGCTTTTTCTTTTTTTTTCAATTAGATTAGAGTCGGTCTTGCGTGTTACTGTATCCTTCTAATCAAGAAGCGGCTCACACGCAGCCTCCTGATACATCTATAACTAAAACAGATGCAACAATAAAATTGCAGCATGGAAACTAAAACAGAATAAAAACCAGTTTTCTTCACGATGAAATGAAATACCAACAATAGTTTCAACTTGCTTCCTTAGTGGATACTTCAACTGCCTCTGAGGGGTGTGCCTCCATTCAAAGAACTGTGCGATGAACTCAAAATCCATGAAATAAGGAAGGCCCTCATGATGGCGTTTGAAATGACCATCATGTCAAATATTTCTTAGACTAAAGAGGCAGACAATATATATATTCTATAGATAAATCACGTACCTCTGCTTTACTTCTAATAACTACTTCACAATAAAATGTTCTGCTTCTAGCCTCTACTTTTGCTAGGCTTAGCCAATGAGGCAAGGAGGGAAGGGGGCACCCAGTGCCAGCAGCTGTGCTGAGCTCTTTGCCAATGCTTACACCAGCACAAGTGCTGGCAACGAGTGTCAGCCGTCAGCTTTAGCAGTGCTCACTGCTTTCACCTTGTTTTCAGAGACACTCGCTGCACTTGTGAGTCAGACAATCGTAAAGGAACTCCCCACCATCCCCCCCACTGACATGTAGTGAGCCAACATAAAATGAAGTGGCCCCCCTGCAGAATTCACTGGCGTAACGAAAGTTGAGGGCCCCCCCCCTGCAAGGTACATGGAGGGCCCCCCGCTCCAGATTGAATCCCCAGCTCTCAGGCCTGACTACTGTGAAGAGGGGGCCCCCTGCAGCTCGGGCCCCCCTGCACCGTGGGGGATGCGGGGGCCTGTGTTACGCCACTGGCAGAATTTGATAAGAGGCCCGAGTCTCCCATATGTCACAGATATGTTGGCCTTGGGCTGAATGGTGGCCCTTTTGAAGGATTGGGTGCCCCTTTGAAGGGTTGGGTGCCCCTTTGAAGGCCTCCCCTCCGCACTGCAGAGTATGCAGGGGGCTTGGTTACGCCCCGGCCGACATGCAAAAAGTAGGCATAATACTTGTTCCACTCATTGTTATTTGTCAGACACTGGCCGTACAAATGCAGCAAATTGTTTCCGCCTCCTTATTTGGGCTCCACCCAGAGACCTCTTAACGCATGACCACGAGCATAGGGCCCCATGCAGACCAGAATTTAACACTAATTTTCCGTTAAACATTTTAATTCCTGCGAGTGGTTGTGTAGGTAGGGCCCAGTGCACTGCTTTGCCAGTGGGGCCTATAATGCTGTTAAGATCGCCCTGGCTCCACCCACACACCCTGGTGGAAGAACCGTCCCTGATACTGTCACATGCTGAGGACATGTTAGTCCTTAAGAAACATTTCAAATGACAGTATGCAACGATATATTGTGAATTAGTAATTCAAAGGTAATTTATCATGAGTTCCAAAGGCAGCACTGTTTTATAAACACATCAAACATACCTCTCTTTGCATCAAAATGAAATTAGAAAAAAGGAGCTATGGTACAGCCTTGCTGTATATATGTTGCGATGTGAAGGACGCAGGTGGAGACGGGTGGGGTTTCCAGTCTCGGATTAGGAAACTTACTGCAGACAAACAGAAGGCAAATATACTGAGATTTACGCATCTAGAAACGATAACAGAAATAAACTCGTGACATCTGCCGTGTCCGATTTTTCTAGTCTCAGTGGATACAACTTGCCATTGTCGCAGCTTCTCGAAGGAGACCTCTGCAATGGCGCAGCACCTCGGGATAGTAGGGGGAGACGAGAACCAACAGAAAGTCAACAGCAAAAGTCCACCACGCGAGGGGAGCAGGTACTTATAAGGGATGCATCGGGTCACAAGTAGGCCTGGGCGGTAAATTCCGTTCCGCTCGCGGAATTTGCGAAATTTGGGTAATTTCGCGTTCCGCGGAGAACGCGAAATTGCCAAAAATTCCGCGATCCGTGGCTTCGCCGAATTTTTTGCTTGTTCGCGCTTTCAAAATTTCTCCCCGAGCACGCAAACAGCGCTCGCGAACAGGAAAAAAGCATCACGAACGGGCGGAACAAGCAATTCCGCGTGCTCGCGGAACTTTTCGTGCTCGCGGAAATTTTTTACCGTTTCGCGGAGCTTTGCGTAGCGCGACTACGCAAATTCCGCCCACCCCTAGTCACAACAAACTAAACTGGGCTGAGTTAAATAATACCACTAAAACACTGTCATTTGACATATTATGGAAAAGGGTCTGGAAAGAACTATACCAAAATGGACTGACATATCGAATTAAACAGGCTGCGGTTTAGGTTAGTTCTCATAAGTGCAACAAAAAGTAAATAACGCATTGACCTATGGCACCGAGCCTTCACAGTGAACACAACATCCAAGCAGCAATGTTCAGGCGCGTGGGCTGCTTAAAGACTGCAGATAATGACCCATTAGTCTGCCTGATACTAATCAATAGGCCAGTGACCCGTTCCGCACAGAAGCTCAATAGCATCATAGAACCCCATGCAGTGCAGGTGACGGAAGAGAGACAAGCAGCCTCACACCACGGGTGAGGAAGGAAAGACATGCCGCCTCACACCACGGGTGAGGGAGGAGAGACATGCAGCCTCGCACCACGGGTGAGGGAGGAGAGACATGCAGCCTCACACCACAGGTGAGGGAGGAGGGACATGCAGCCTCATACTGTGTGGGAGAGGAGAGACATGCAGCCTCAAACCACGGGTGAGGGAGGAGACATGCAGCCGCACACCACGGGTGAGGGACGAGTGACATGCAGCCTCGCACCACGGGTGAGGGAGGAGAGACATGCAGCCTCGCACCACGGGTGAGGGAAGAGAGACATGCAGCCTCGCACCACGGGTGAGGGAGGAGAGACATGCAGCCTCGTACTGTGTGGGAGAGGAGAGATGTACAGCCTCAAACCACGGGTGAGGGAGGAGAGACATGCAGCCGCACACTATGGGTGAGGGAGAAGAGACATGCAGCCTCACACCACGGGTGAGGGAGGAGAGGCATGCAGCCTCACACCGCGGGGGAGGGAAGAGAGACATGCAGCCTCGCACCACGGGTGAGGGAGGAGAGACATGCAGCCGCACACTATGGGTGAGTGAGAAGAGACATGCACCCTCGGACCACGGGTGAGGGAGGAGAGACATGCAGCCTCGGACCACGGGTGAGGGAGGAGAGACATGCAGCCTCGCACCACGGGTGAGGCCGGAGAGACATGCAGCCTCAAACCACGGGGGAGGGAGGAGAGACATGCAGCCTCGCACCACGGGTGAGGGAGGAGAGACATGCAGCCTCACACCACGGGTGAGGGAGGAGAGACATGCAGCCGCACACCACGGGTGAGGGAGGAGAGACATGCAGCCTCGCACCTCGGGTGAGGGAGGAGAGACATGCAACCTCGCACCATGAGTGAAGGAGGAGAGACATGCAGCCTCGCACCACGGGTGAGGGAGGAGAGACATGCAGCCTCGTACTGTGTGGGAGAGGAGAGACATGCAGTCTCAAACCATGGGTGAGGGAGGAGAGACATGCAGCCGCACACTATGGGTGAGGGAGAAGAGACATGCAGCCTCACACCACAGGTGAGGGAGGAGAGACATGCAGCCTCACACTGCGGGGGAGGGAAGAGAGACATGCAGCCTCGCACCACGGGTGAGGGAGGAGAGACATGCAGACGCACACTATGGGTGAGGGAGGAAAGACATGCACCCTCACACCACGGGTGAGGGAGGAGAGACATGCACCCTCGGACCACGGGTGAGGGAGGAGAGACATGCAGCCTCGGACCACGGGTGAGGGAGGAGAGACATGCAGCCTCGCACCACGGGTGAGGCCGGAGAGACATGCAGCCTCAAACCACGGGGGAGGGAGGAGAGACATGCAGCCTCGCACCACGGGTGAGGGAGGAGAGACATGCAGCCTCACACCACGGGTGAGGGAGGAGAGACATGCAGCCCCATACTGTGTGGGAGAGGAGAGACATGCAGCCTCAAACCATGGGCGAGGGAGGAGAGACATGCAGCCGCACACCACGGGTGAGGGAGGAGAGACATGCAGCCTCGCACCTCGGGTGAGGGAGGAGAGACATGCAACCTCGCACCATGAGTGAAGGAGGAGAGACATGCAGCCTCGCACCACGGGTGAGGGAGGAGAGACATGCAGCCTCGTACTGTGTGGGAGAGGAGAGACATGCAGTCTCAAACCATGGGTGAGGGAGGAGAGACATGCAGCCGCACACGATGGGTGAGGGAGAAGAGACATGCAGCCTCACACCACAGGTGAGGGAGGAGAGACATGCAGCCTCACACTGCGGGGGAGGGAAGAGAGACATGCAGCCTCGCACCACGGGTGAGGGAGGAGAGACATGCAGACGTACACTATGGGTGAGGGAGAAGAGACATGCAGCCTCACACCATGGGTGAGGGAGGAGAGACATGCAGCCTCACACCACGGGTGAGGGAGGAAAGACATGCACCCTCACACCACGGGTGAGGTAGGAAAGACATGCCGCCTCACACCACGGGTGAGGGAGGAAAGACATGCAGCCTCGCACCACGGGTGAGGAAGGAAAGACAAGCAGCCTCGTAGTGTGTGGGTGAGAGAGGAGAGACATGCAGCCCCATGGCGTGCAGGTGAGAGAGAACAGACATACAGTCCCATGGGGTATAGGTGAGGGAGAACAGACTCCATGGTGTGTAGGTGAGAGAGAATAGACATACAGCCCATGGGGTGCAGGTGAGAAAGAATAGGCCTAGAGCCTCATGGTGTGCAGGTGAGAAAGAACAGACATACAACCCCATGGCGTGCAGGTGAGAGAGAACAGACATACAGCCCCATGGTGTGTAGGTGAGAGAGAACAGACATACAGCCCCATGGTGTGCAGGTGAGGGAGAACAGACATACAGCCCAATAGTGTGTAGGTGAGGGAGAACAGACATACAAACCGATGGTGTGAGGGAGAATAGACATACAACCCGATGGTGTGTAGGAGAAGGAGAACAGACATGCAGCTCCATGGCGTGCAGGTGACGAAGAACAGACATACAACACCATGGCGTGCAGTTGAGAGAGAACAGACATACAACCCCACGGTGTGCAGGTGAAGGAGAACAGACATACAGCCCCATAATGTGAGTGTGAAGGAGGAGTGACATGCAGCTTATTAGTGTGTGAGTGAGAAAGGAGATACATGTAGCCCGATGATTTGTGGGGAGGGAGGGGAGAGACCGGCATCCTCTTTGTACTTGATGGAAAAGAGGCATGCAGCTCCATGGTGTGCAGGTGAGGTAGAACAGACATGCAGCCCCATGGTGTGCAGGTGAGGAGAACAGACATACAGCCCCATGGTGTGCGGGTGTGGGGGGAGAAACATGCAGTTTCATAGTGTGAGGGTAAGAGAGGATAGAAATACAGCTTTGTGGTGTGTATGTGAGGGACGATAGACAGGCAGCCTTGTGATTTGCAGATAGGGAGGAGAGTCATGCAGCCCAATAGCGTGCAAGTGAGGGAGGAGAGGTGTGCTCTGTGGTTCGTGGGACGGTGGTAGTAGACCCAATAGCACTAGTCGAAAACTTGGCTATTGTCTCCCCTTTGGCACCATCTGTTGTCCCTAATGGGTTTCTTAATTTAATCCTCTAATCTAAACTCATTCATCGTGATGAGTAAACCATTAGTAATCCATTTATAATCAATTAAATCAACGGAGTTCCCAAATGTTATTCCAAGTTTTGTTTCCCTTGAATTCCTTATAAACACATCCAAAAGTGCACTCCAAGTTCCCTGTGTGAACCGGTGGTAGTAGACTCATGCAGCCCCATGGTGTGTGGACGAGGAAAGAGACATTTAGCATCATAGTGTGTGGGTGAGGGAGGAGAGAGATTTGTGGTGTGCAGGTGAAGAAGGACAGACATGAGACCCATGGTTTGCAGGTGAGGGAGGGAAGTCATGGGGCCTCATGGAGGGCGGATGGGTAAGGTGAGAAATGCAGCCCCTTGGTGTAATGCAGGACAGTCATGCAGCCCTGTGGTGTGCCGGGGATGGAAGGGACTCATGCAACCCTGTGGTGTACGCGGCAGTGAGATGAGGAATGCATAATCATGGTGCATGGAGGAGAGACATCCAGCCCTGTGGTTCAGGTAAGGAAGGAGAGACATGCAGCACCACGGTGTGCAGATGACGGAGGAGAAGCACACAGCCCCATGCTGTGCGGGCGGTGGAGGACAGTCATGATGCACTGTGGTGTGTGGGGGAGGTAAGAGAAACATGTAGCCATGTGGTGTGTGCGGGGGATAGACATGCTGCCTCATGGTGTGTGGAGTAAGGAGAAGAGACATGCATCCTCACACCACGGGTGACGGAGGCGATACATGCAGCCTTGGAGTTTGTGGGTGAGAGAGGACAGACATGCAGTCTCACATCTCGGGTGAAGGAGGAGAGACATGCACCTCCATGGTGAGCAGATGAGGAAGGACAGACTTGCAGCCCCAGTGTGCGAGGGTGAGGGAGGAGAGTCGTTCAGTCCTGTGGTTATGCAACAGAGATGGAAGAGACATGCAGTACTATGGTGAGTACGGAAGGGATTAGAGACTTGCAGGCCCCTGTGTGCAGTAGAGGGTTAAGAGACATACAGCCCCATGGTGTGCAGCAAGGGAGGTGACATGCACAAAAGCGTACAGTGGATAAGGGAACACCTTTGGAAATACGACAGAGTATCCTGTCCGCCAACCCTAGGTCACCCCCTCACCTGTCTCATTTAGATATGGGCCAGATCTTCAGCTTTCCATCAAAGGCGCCCCCGTTGGCTCTATTGATTGAAAATGTCCTACGACAGTCAGGCCGATTAGGAGCTGTCCGAGGACAGACATTACAGCATCTGTCCTGTTTAGAGTAGATGGTGTAATGTCTTGTTTCCTGTCCATCATCTCCAAGAAAAACCCGTCAGTGAGCAATAGGAAAAGAATGATGACTCCCACACCCAAGGAGTGGGGGTCATTTTCTTTTTGTTTTTTGCTTTTAAAAAACAAAATAAGTTAAAAGTTTGGTGAACGGCCGTCAAATCCCACAGGGTCTGTCCACCTAAATATTTGTACATTGAAAGGACCCGCCTTGATGGCGGTTCCGTTCAATGTTCTGAGATGACCGCTGAGCCGGCGGTCACCTCGAAATCTGATGGAGGGTAGTCCATCAGGATGGCAGACGTAATGTCCTCCGCCACCCCAACGGACGGAGTACCATCTGTCAAATTCCTTATCAGAGGCTAGAGCCTTAGTCTTACTGATAAACGATATAATTATTGACACAGAAGATCAGAAAATACTTATTGAAAGTGACACCACTTTTACACGCATCTGCTAAATGTCTTGTTCTTTAAATAGCTGTGATAAACTGCCCTGCGCTAGCTTTACGTACAAAAAAAGAATTAAACACGCGATAAACATACATCTAGAAGTGTAAAATTACATGGATGGTGTCCCACATTATCAATCTTTATATTTGCATGAAGTCATGACAATGTTTCATTGAGCAACCGTTCAGACTCTGCCAAATAAGGAAACACAAATGACATGAAAATATTACATACCTTGCCAGATGTACACATTCCCTCTACGGGCAACTCCAGATAGCCTTCTGTGGTCGCTTCTGCTTTTGAGAAATCTCAGTGGGAATTGGCAACAAATCCTGCATGTATTGCTCATTCCCAAGAGACCTCTGCTTTGCAAGCTAAGCAGCTCTGCAGTTCATGTGAGCATGCTTAGGACTGATCTAGGTTGCATATGAAAAAAGCAAACTAGCGAAAGGTATAAAACTATTTTAAAAAGTTTGGTGCCACAGAAAAGAGACAATTGTCTTTCTTGGTTGACTAAAAGTTCAGAAGCAGTGCAAGTACTTTGCTTTTCTGCATGACGTAAAGATAAGACACCAACTAAACGCAAAGACAAACTATTATTCGCAAAGGTAATAGGCATTTTGGCTTTTCTACAGTGTCTTCAAAAAGGTATGATGTATGTAGGCCTGTCAACTCACACGGCACCACTGCATGTCACACGATATCAGCACTATCCACACTGTCACCCGGTAAAGTGTTGATATCACATGGTGAGCACTAGTCAAGCTGGAAACCCTGTATATGGATTGGTTTCACTGGTCACCCGCGGAGGCTTGCCAGAGTTGATCTGTAGTGAATAGGTTTGAAAACATCTCCAAGCATAGGACGTGGTGTTTTTGGGGAGGCTGGGACTAATTGCTTTCACCGGTGTGGTAGGAAGCCCCATTTCGTTTCCATGGAGCCCCTTCCCCCCCCCCCCCCTCCAACCTCTCCAGTATCCATGTTTAGTTCCTTGGGCATGGATGGCGTTTACGCATCCCCACCATTCCAGGCCCAACCCTTTCTAAGACCTCACCTCTTTTTCACACAGTGACAAATTGTTCAGGGTTATCAGGTCTACGTATATGGCATGAAGAAATGGACATCAAACAATTTAAAGCTGTACAATTAAAGGAAAATGTGGACCCCTGCCTTCTAACAGAGCGGACTGTGCAGCACATGCCCTCTCGAGGAGGCCACAGCATGTGTGCACTAGTGACATCTGTAAGTTCAAAAAGCACTGTTGGCCTCATGGTTTACAGAAAAGAATGCAAGAAATATACGGGGTCCACAAGAACTCCATATTTCATCCCCCTTCCACATTCTGGGAAAAATATACATAATACTTTCCTTAAAACTGCTTTCTAAGAACCTGTTGGGGGCACAAACATTCACAACAGAACAGATCATCATATCAATATCAGTTTGAAATACACCAATGCTTGGCTGAGAGGTGTTGTACGAATGGGGATTTCTCTGGAGATACGAGACAAGCTTGCCTGATTCTGCACTTCGGGCGCTGGTCTTTAATCCACAAGCGTGCTATAATGAAATTAACTGGAGAAGTGGTCTCACTTTGTGAGAAACATGGATGAGGCTAAGTCCACCTTCATGCTTAAGAAACTTCAATAAGGTGTAAAGGTGAGCAATTGCAAAAAGCATTTCCACCCGAGGGATGACCTAGATTCTTTATATTATAAACACTAAGTGTCTGTGCTTTGTCGAGTTCTAGTTAATGATTGTAGATTATGCATTCCTGCTACCACAGGCAGGCAACTACACGACTAATGAATTTAAGGTGCACAGTACATGCAATAAACAATAGGCCACACCATATCCTTCAGTTAAAACATTCTTTTGCTTATTAAAGTTTAAAAGGCAGCCGAAATTATAGGTGGCAGCTTCTGCTGGACTAATTATTAATAACAAAACTCACTGTCCACACCGGAGTGGAACCTTGATAAGGGGATTCCTTATCACGGAGGAACTCTGACTGATGAAACATCACTGCAAACGACTGGAGTGCAAAGCGAGAATGTGCCAGGACAATGCAGACAGGCGCTCATTCAAATCTGCCCTGAGACGCTACCTCCAAATGATCCGGACCACCAAACGCGCCTCTCTGACTGTCCGCATTAATGCCAGCACCAACAGAAGCAAAGAAATCTTTGCCATTGTTAAAGATTTCACCTCACCATCAGCCGCCTCCAACTTGATCATTCCCTGGCAGGATCTCTGCAACAATCTCTACCAATTCTTTAGCAACAAAATCATCACCATTTACAGCAACTTCAGCCTGTAACTGGACCTGACAGACCTAGCCAAATGCCTTCCGATTTTATCCAAAGAACCAATGCTAACCACATGGTCTGTAATCACCCCAGGAGAAACTGCCACCACCATGAAGTTAATCCACTCAGGGGCCTCATCGGAACCCTTCCCTCTCTATACAAATTGCAAAGCACTGCAAACTATCAGTGCCATGCTCATACCCACCCTGAATGCCTCCACCTCTTCCGCGACCGCCTCAGATTCTTGGAAACACACAATTGTCCTCCCATTGCTGAAGAAACCCTCTGAAGGCCTTCAATGCTCGCCCACTACCGACTGATCTTCCTGCTATATTCCTGGCCAAGGTCTTAATGAAAATCATCAACAGACACTTCACCGAATATCTCAACGACAACCAACTTCTCAACACCACTCAGTCTGGTTTCAGACTCAGCCACAGCAAGGGAAACTGCCCTCATCATTACCATGGATTACATCCACATGACTGTGGATAGAGGAGACACGGCGTCCCTCACCCTACGCAGCATTTGACACAGTCTCCTACCCCATCCTCATCCAATGCCTACACAATATTGGAATCCAAGGACATGCACTCCAATGGTTCTGCTCCTTCCTGTCTGGAAGGACCCAGTCAATCAGCTTAGCGTGGTACACCTGGGATGCCTGTGACCTCCATGAGCCCGACCCTGTTCAACACATACATGATCCCTCTAGCCAGCATCATCCGCTCTCACGATATCAACCTCCTCTCCTATGGCAATGACACACAACTCATTCTCTCACTCACGGACAAGATGCCCAGTACCAGGATCAAGTGCAATGCCTGCATGACTGAAATTGCCCACTGGATTAAGAGAAACTCTCTAAAGGTGAACACAAACAAAACCGAAATGTTATTCTTCTGGAGCACCTCACCATGGGACTCCACTTGGTGGCCAACACAGATAGGACCAACAATGCCAAAATCTCGGTTCATCATCGATAGCAAACTCAACAAGACCACCCAAGTCAATGCCGTCAACCCCTCATGCTTCCATACCCTGAAGATGCTGAGGAAGATTTTTATATGGCTCTCAATCATCACCCGGAAAACCGTCACACACACCCTAGTCAAAAGCAGGCTGGAATACGGGAACACCCTGTATCCTGGGATCAACAAAAAACATACCAGAAGGCAGCAGACAATTCAGAACTGGGTGGCAAGAATTACTCTCAAAGTCCCACGCCACACGCACATCACACTACACCTGAAGGGGCTCCACTGGCTCCCCATTCACAAATGAGCACAATTCAAACTTCGCAACCACACTGTCAATGCACTACATAACACTGGCCCAGCATACCTTAACAATTGAATCTGCTTTCACAAACCTTTCAGACACCTCCGCTCGTCCGGACTCCGACTTGCACAAATCCCACGCATATGAAAAACAAGCAGTGGCAAAGCCAATAGGTCTCAGCAATGCGAGAACTATTGGTGTTGTCAATGTGAATGCCTTTTAGCCATGTTGTAGAGCAGCACATCTGCTGTTCAGCATGGCAGAAAGTCACAGTAAAAAGCTCTATGACGTGGCCAGCCCTGACCACGTCATAACGCTTTTCTTTGTAGCAGAAGGGGAGGGACAATGAAATCAACACAGGTGCATTGGCTAGCCAAGACCTAAAAATGAATACGTCCTTGTTTAATGTAACTGTTTGTTTTCCAGTTTCCTAAAGCAGGAACTTACCTGAGCATCAGTTACATTACACAAGGAGACATTCATTTTTGGTACACAGGGGTGATTAAGTGATTTAGCCAGAATCACAGGATGTTGTTCCGACTCCGAGACTCGAACCTCGTTCTCCAGTTCCAAAGTGGGCAGCTCTGGCCCTTATGTTGGAATTCAGATTCTAATGGTCTCTGCGGCAGTTGTTTATTTAGGCAGAGACAGCTGCTGCATGGTCTCCTTTCCAGGCTAGATTGTCTCTGACCCGATTATTCACATCTCCTGTCCCAATAGGCACTCTTCACTTTGTGCTAATCATTAGTAACAAAGACATTCTACATCCATCGCTTTTAAGCACAGATGTGGCACTTATTTTATCAACCTCAGAAAGAAGCAGGGTTTGTTTTGTAAACTTTGGAAGGATAAGTAGCTTTATGTGTTCCACAGGATTTAAACCGGCGACTTACATTTTATTAATATAGTGCAAACTCGGCTTTAAGGTACTGACGTGCTTATACGAGCACTAGTTACAATACACAAGGCAACACTCACTTTTTTTGTAGGCAAGAGATTAAGTGGGTTGCCCAGGGACACAGGATGTCAAGCCAATGCCGAGACTCAAACCTGGTTCCCCAGCTCTGACCATTACACCACATCCTCTCTGCAGTAAATTGATTGCTACCGGGCTCTAGAGGGAAAAGAAGCAAAAAGGATAGGGGTGAATGGGAGGGAAACGAAGCAACTGAAAACATGAGCACTCGTGTGGAGTGCTTAAAGACAAATAAAATAGTACCTCCTAAAATGGGAGCAGTGGATGGACACAAGTACATGGTCCATGCTCTGGGGAAGGGCCAACGCAAGAAGAGGCATGACAGCAGCATGTCATGACAAACAGGAACGAAGGATATGAGAGTGATGTTGAAGCAAACAAATGGTAAGCTATGGTCGGGCAGTTAGCCCACTGAGTGTAAACAACATGTATCAAAGAGACAGCACATACGCTGTCTAGCCGAGACCTAACCAGATCCAGTGGTTGAGCCTACATCGTTCCCGAAGTCTGGAACGACCTGCCTCTACACATAAGAGCCTCGTCCTTGCTTCTTGGAAGAAGCTGAAGACATGGCTTTTCGAGTAGTCCTACTAGGCGTGCCTATACTCACCTTCTCACTGCCAGGATACCCTAACCAGATGATAGTGCACTCTCCAAATCTGCAGAACATATCATTACATCACTGTTCATAGTTTAAGTAAATGCTCCAAGCCTCCATACCTTCTTATCTTGAATGAGGACTCCTACATCCTCAGCCGGTGTCCTACTCCCAAATACTCCCAAATGCTTAGTCTGCTCTTCAGCATTGGATGACACCAGAATCACCTGCCCAACAGCACTCAAATATGCATCTATCATAAAGCTGAATTAAATAGGCTTGAGATATGTAGATCTTAATAAGAAAACAAACTAATAAACACCAACAAGCGTACAAGCAGTACTATTGTTGTGAATAGTGACTTCGATGCAGGCAATAGAATTGCCGTTCTCATAGTTTCAAACTATTACCTCTAAACTCTAGAATAATTTTCCTTTGTTTTTTCCATTTCATTTCTGCATTCCCTGTGGTCCTGTGAAAATCCAACTTGCCAACACCAATATTTCACTGAGAATTAACATTTTCCCCAAGTGAGTATGTTTACCTCCCACCTCTTGTGCCCTCTTAACTATAAAAGAACATTAAACTTATTCTTGGCCTGAAACAAAAGAAATTAATTTTCACGGATGAAAATACGGCCGGGAAAACGAAAAGAAGTCAGCAGTGGAATTCTAAGATGCAGGGATGTCTTAGCCTGTTATTTTACGCTACATTATTTATCAGTAATTATCGTTAGCCAAGGCTTAGACAGTGGTAGCAAGAAGTGTCTTCCTCTTCAGCTACATGACCCTGGAGGGATATTGAGAGAATTTAAATGAGAACCAGAAAAAGTGCTCAGCTCTCCGAGCTAAGGCAGCACTCCTCCTCGAGATCAGTTTGAAGAAGAGGGCATTTAGCTTGTCCAAGCACCTTTCTTAGCACTTTCTACCTTCATAATTAATTCGTTAGAATACCTATCAAGACGCTTATTCGATAAAAAGTCGAAGGTTTGGCCATTTCAGGCCAGTGGTACACCAGCTGTACGGTGTGCTATGTCTGCAACACTGCAGTTCAATCTGACCTGTCTCACCTATAAGGAAATTCATTTTTAAACGTCCACTTATTTACAAGGCCGGACGGGTCCTTTTTACCATGGGGCATTTCCCTGGTGGGCTGGCTCCCTTGGAATCCGGATTTAAAACCCCAGGGCGGCTCCCCGAGGTTAATTTCAACAGGCAGACAAACAAAGAGACAGACTAAAGAGAGGAAGGTAGAGTGAAAGTGATTTGCAAGGGAGGAGAGAGGGAGAAAACAAGGAGAGAGAGAATGGATTGCTGGAAAGAGATCAATAGCACGATAACACAAAGGGAGATTTGTTGGTTATGAGCATTTGAGCATCATTATTTAGCTATGAATTTGAAGATCTTGAGACCAGCAATGGGGTCCCTTATGACTAGAAATTTCAAATTGTATTAATAAGCATAAGTTAAGAGATATCATTTTCAAGTCAATGTGAGATAAACTGCTGGTGTAGGAAATGTTAGAGACAATACGACCCTTAACAAACAACTGAAGAAATTGCTGAACACATTTTTTTGAGAATAATATGTTGCATTGGTTATGTTTTGCTATTAAAGATACTGTAATTTTTTTTTTAACTTTATTTTTGAGGGATTATGATTTGCACAAGGAATGTATGTACAGCACTTCGTAACTTATTGTGCATGGTCGATGCCACATATAAAATATACTAAAAGACAAAACAGAAAATATGGAAAAGTTGTTAAAAAATAACATACCCAGCCCTTCTGTAACATTGGCTTACATCTTGTTGCTAAAATTGTGCACAAAAATCTCTCTTTAAAACGTTTTGCAGGGAAAAAATCTCCCACAGAAACTATTTATGGGGTTCTAAGCTTCTCTACTGTATGAAATTGCAAAGTTGGTGAACTCGGCCAAACTTCGCAGACAAAATATCATTTATCAATGACAGCTGTTTAGTAGAGAATCTTTGCATCAGTGTAAATAAGCATTGCCAAAGCCAAAAGGTCTTGCCTATGCAAGAGGTATTTGCTTTGTCAATGTCGTTTAGCCATGTTATACAGCAGTGTGGTGGCTGTACACCATGTCTAAAAGTTAGGGGGAAAAAGCAACATGATGCGGCCAGTTCTAGCCATGTCCCAGCACTTTTTTTCTGGCTGGGGGAAGGGTCTGGGAAAGCAACACAATGCCGAGGGGGGCAGGACAAGCTACAACACAGGAGGGGGTGGGGTAGAGGCAAGCAACACCACGCAGGGGGGTGAGGAAAGGAGCAAGCAACACAACATGAGGGGGCCGGGGAATGGGGAAAGCAATACAACACAGGTGGGAGAGGGCAAGCAACACAATGGGGGAGGGAAGCAGGAGGGGCAGAGTTTTGGGCTTTGTACGTGTACTAACTTTTCTGAAAGTTAACATATAATTCAATATTTTTTTGGTAACACCAGGCCTTGAATTAGCTGAACTGGGTAATACATTCAAATTTATTCCAACAGGGGCCCCAAAATATGGCTTGTCCATGGCCCAAAAAATCCTTAAGCTGGAACTAGAAGCGAACGAATGATATGCAGTGGGTGGGTACTAGGGCCTTTGTAAGTAAACAAGATGTCTTGCCAGCGACAGCGCATGTGCCGTCTCGGGCAAGACCTAAAAAGCAGATCTTGTTCGAGCCACATCCTGATTTAGTTACTTTATGACCAAAGTAGGTGCGGAGGAAAATAGAATAGAACTATTATATATAACAAAAAGCACAGGTTATAGAAGTGGCTTAATGGAATTTTTGTTTATGCAATATGGTAAATTAACCACAAAAACCCTCCACAAGGTCTTAAATGACCTAAGAAAACCCCACAGATCCACCCTGCTCGACACGACTCAGATTCTTGAGTCATGTCTTAGAAAGTACACTCGCCTGCTTTCATACATAATGTAGTTGCCACAGGCTACAATCCCACCCACCTTCATCTGTGTGTGGGTCACCATGAGAAGGCAGCTATTTTGAGCCTAAAAGTGAACTCTCTAGGAAATGCTTTGAAAACAAGGCTAGTTTGGCACATTTATGATTTAGTTCCACTTTGATTGTCTTGCACGCATGAACTGTGAACAGCAAACACTGTATCTTGTTCCGGAAGCAGTATGTAATCACCAGAACATGTGAGTAGGAACATCCCTCTATCATCTTCCACTTTTGTGAGTGCTGATGCCAATGTACACCGGCCTCTGTGAGCACCGGTCCTTGTTGGCACCAATAATGGTAACAAATTTGGATCACTAATCAAAGTTAGTACCAATATATGTAATCACAAATCTATATGAGTACAAACGTATATGAGCACCAATATATGTGAGCAACAAAGTGGGCTTCAATCTATGTGAGCACAAAGGTACGTGAACACCGGTGTATGTGAACACCAACCAACGTGAACACCAATGTATAGACGCGCAAACATATGTGAGCACTAATCAATGTATGAGAGCACCAAACTTGGTGAGCATCAAACCGGAGGGGGCCCCAAAAGCGCTACCCTCATGGTGGTGGTGTGTTCTGGGTCAATCAGCTTTGGAGTCTTACCTGCTGTGACAGACATCCTTTCAAGGGGATGGAACAAAAAGAAGTGGACATTTCAAAAGAAGCAGAATCTCAACAGAAAACCTCAAAGACTCAGACCCTAAATCACATTTTGGTGTCTGGAAATCGACTAGAAGAAGGGGAGGTTGAGACTCCAAACTTTGTCACCTGCCAAGCAGCCAGACTGGCTGTATGAGAAGGGGAAGCTTTGCAATACCTATGCAAAACTTCTGCTTGTGACCAGGACTGGGGACCAAGGCCTGCTAGTCTCCCTGCTGGGGTAGGGGACATAGTTCAGGGAAAACGAAGAACACCTGACCTGGAGCACCAGCGCCTGCCTGCCTGCTTGCTAAGGCAAGTGTGCCCTGTGAGGAAGAGGAGAGTGTTGAAGGAAGGGAGGTCCAGTGGGGAGCCATGCTGAGAGGAATCACTGATTGAGGCTTGAGGAAAATGGCTTGGCACCAATCGGGTTGTTGCCCATGCACAGGAATGGTCTGGCAACCCCTGTATGCCAGGAGAGGTCCTCCATGATCTGTGGCATGTAAGGAGCACCATGAGGAAAGTGCCAGGAACGCACAGCCTCGCTTTGGTTTCCCCATATGCCAGAGGGGGCCACCGTTGAACATATTTGGGCCAGGAGAGTCAGACTTGTGTCCGCTGTAGTGAGAGCGATCGCACCACTGTGGCCAAGTGGTCAGGTCGTTGCCCTAAAAGGAGGATTGCTGCTATGAACTGCACCCGACTTATTCTTTGAGGACTGCAAGGACGCCACCAAAGACATTGCAATCTCCTGTACCCCGCTAGGCAAAGAGTGACTTAGCTTGTGTTTGCCGAGAGGGAGCAGCTCCACTTGCTGGAAAGAACCAGCAGCTCTGCTTGGGGGTGAGGCTGTGCCTGTTGTGTGCTGCCACGTGAACTTTGCACAGCCCGACTTTGCTGAGCAGGATATGGACTCAGGAGCGCCCACGGAGAGGGCACTCAGTGCCATGCTGAAAGCTTCCATACCGCCGGAGTGGGTAAAACTGGAACTGGGCCTGTGGGGCCCCAGAGGACTCACTGCTAACGGTGCTGCAACATTTTTGACTAATAACTAAGGAGTCAAAAGGGAATTCTTTAGTACGGCCTCCTAGTAAACATTCCCTTGATGTGGCCACCAGTGATTGGGGAATAGCCCAGACAACAGTATACGAAAGAGGGTGGGACAGGGATTCACATGACAACTACTACAGGCCCGACCTGTTATTGCTAATAAATGTTGTTATTCCCTTGAACATGTAAAGTTAGAAATAACATACTTCTTTTTCTTATAAAAGTACGTTTTGGACTGGACATTAATTTATTGTTGTACTGTGTGCACTTTGAGTTATGAGTCATGGTCACTTACCAATATCTACACTCTTCGTCCCGAGAGAAGCTTTGACTGCTCGACCACAGCTACCACTGAGAGTCAAGTGCAGAAGGGTTACTTTGCCCAGTTGCTCAGGATCCAAAGTAGGTCGGGCCCTGAGACATTAGGAGTAAAAGGCTTCAAACACCACAGTTGGCCCAGTAGCTCTTACGTACCCATAGCCCTCTGAAAGGGGTTCTGACAAATTCTCCCACTTTGTAGTCAGAGAAAGAAAAGTTAACACCAACTTCTCTAGAAGACAGAGCCTGACATTAGACTTCTGTCTTTGAATGCACAGCAAATGTGACAAGATAAAAACTAAATTTAGAGGCATGTTTATGGTTCATTCACTTTTAAACTCCAGCTTGGTTATTTTGGGGGTGCTCCAGCACCCTCTACGACCCTTCTTCCAGCACCCATGGCATGGGCGTGAAATTGAGGAAGAGAATAGTTTAAGTTATGATATTAGTAAAGAGAACTGACCAAAATAAACAAGCACCCAGACAGTACATTGTTCTTCAAAGGCATGCAAGATTGATGAACTGGTAGTTGCAGAGAGAAGCAGAATCAGTCAAGCAGAAAGATAGGAGAACGGATACTTTTTCAGAGAAATAAAGCACATTTACTGATGTGAACTAGCATACAAGGAAGACAACTGAAAACACATATACTCTTGTGGAGTGCCTCACAAAAGGGAAAAAGAGTTCCCGGAAAGCAGGCACTCATGGTAGACTACAAGGAGCAGTCAGAGAGATGGTAAACAGGCTATGTTCCACAGGAGGGATAAAGTCATGCTGGACAGCCTGAAACAAATAAAGCAAGTGGAAGAAATGTGGGTAACTGGTTGAGAGGGGTGAAACCCTTCTCAAGCAGCAACAACAATCCTTGTCAGGGTGAACTCACAAGCAAACCCCAAATTAACCTGTGCCCAACCCTCTGGTAGCTTGGCACAGAGCAGTTAGGCTTAACTTAGAAGCAAAGTATGTATGCAATACTTCAAACAGTAATAAAGTAAAAACACAACACAAGAAAAATCCCACACCAATTTAGAAAAATAGAGTAAATGTTAATAAAGACCAAACCAACAAAAGTCCAATCAGTAGAGCCAGAGATATGCAATTTTAAAGATTCAATTGAAAAGAGCACAAAAAAGCACAAAGCGCCAACAATAATATCTGGTCGCCGTATACCGGGACAAAGTCACAAGTTCAGGCCGACTGTGATGGAGTGCAGGCCGGTTACAGGGACCCAGTTAGGCCTGCTGAACGAGAGTACCTTAAATCTTGTTTGTGCAGAGTTGCAGTGTCCTGCATCGAGGATGCATCATGCAGCTGAGGCGATGCGAGGTCCGGGTCGGAGATGAATCAGGCAGCAATGGTTCTGAGGAGTTGCAAGGCTGTGGTGAGGTCCTGTGTCGTCGTCGAGGAGGCTGGCGGCATGGGACTTGCAAAGCAAAGTCCTGCATTGGGGATATGTCGTGCACTGGCTGGTTCTGAAAAAGCCGCAGGGCTTGCAATACAGAGTCCTGTTGTTGTTGTCGAGGCTGTTGTCGATGAGAAGCTTGTGATGCGTGGGCCTGCGTTGGGAATACGTCGCACAGCAGCAGTTGTGATGAGGCTGAAGGTTGCAAAGAAGGTGCAAAGTCCTTGCACTGGGAGAGTACATGCAGCAGAGACGATACGTCTGTTCTGCTCAGGGATGCAACACTTCTTCTGGATCCACAAATGAGCTGGCAGAACACCTCTAGGCCCACTTCCAAGTGTCCAGGACTGGGTAGCACCACTTGATAGGGTAGGACTCACAGATGGCAGAGTTCAGATGCTGGGTTCAAAGTTGTTGCTGAAGCTCTAGTCAGGAGGTCATCCAACTAGCCCTTGGAGTCACTCTGGGGTTCCTGGGTTCAACAGGTGCAGGTCCATTCCTTCTCACCCAGGCAAGAGAGCAGCAGGTAGCAGAGAAGCAGTCCTTTCTGCAGCACAACAATCCTTCTTCCTGGCAGAGTTCACAGATCCAGAGGTGTACTGAAGAGTTGGGTATAAGGGTCCACCATTTATGGCAAGTGCCCACTTTAAAGTGGGGGAAGCTTCTAGAGTTTTCCACCCCCCTGAGGTGTCAGGCATCCCCTTCCTCCCTGTTTTGGTCCCAGCTTGTCTCGGGTCACAATAGACTGGTGACAAACACTTTCTGAGAGTGCTCAAGCAGAGCCTTTGTGATGTGCAAGTGTGGAAGGTGACAGCTCATCCCTCTCATTAACTCAGAGTGGCCCATCCTACCAACACCTATCTTCCCTCTCACTGTCTGGGAACAATACACGAAGACCAAATGCCAGCTACACCTAGTCATGTGGCCAAGGAACAGGCTGCAGGGACCAAATGGTTAAGATAAGAAAATGCCAACTTTCTAAAAGTAGCACTTTCAGAATTGTGACTAAAACTTAGACCTTACCAATAAAGAGGGCTTTTAATTGCAATTCTTTAGACACCAAACTCAACCTGTCCACTAGCTCCCAATTGGAAGTTACAGCTTATTAAATGTAATAAGGTAACTCCAATGTTATCCTATGGGAGAGGCAGGCCTTGTAGTTGTGAAAAATGAATTTAGGATTTTTTCGCTACCAGTACATGTAAAACTTAAAACTACAGGTCCTATTTTTTAAATACACTGAACCCTGCCCTAGGGCTGTTCGGGGTCTACCCTTATATGTATTAAAAAAGGAAGTTTTGGGCCTGGTGCAAGGCTTCGACTTCAAATTCTACCAAACTCATTTGCATCATTTTTGCTGTTTATGTAATAGCAAATGCTTATCAGCACGAGGCCCATCATGGCACAAACTGATTTTTTTAATCTGATCTCTTTACACAATAAAAAAGGAGAAAATACATACTCTCAAATTTTTAAAAGTGAAAGATGGGATTATGTCTAATGCAAACTGTTCACTCACTAAATAAACAGCAAAGTTAGGTCAAACTCAGTTTGCGCTAAATAATGTTTCTATGTTTGGACATGCACCGGGGTCTGTTTAATCTTTGTGACACATTAACGTATTTATAAGATAATAAACGTTTGATATGTTCAGCAATAGTTCTAAAATCCGTTTCCACATTTTGTCATTGTGCAGGAACCTTTCTGTAACACAATAGTAGGTAAAAGGTGGCTGCACCTTTCCATACTAAGCAACTAAAGCGGAAAAATAGTTTGCACCAGAGCAGAGTTCCTATATTGTTATTTTCTTTTATTTTTTTAACTAATCTCTGAATGGATGAACAAACAGCCCAACCATTCATTGGTCTATGGCCACACTGAAGCTGTAAAGATAAAGGCGTGGCTCCACATGTCTCATGTTTACTGGTGCAGCTGCCTGGGGGTGCACTGCACTCCGGCTGGTCTCAGTCTGGGGAGAAGCTGCTGATACAATGGTCTGTTAAATAAAAGACATATGTCTCAAAACTCTTTAATTTGTGTGAAGAAGTCTTGTTCCATGTAATATATCCCTGAAAGCTAAGATAAGGATCACTTTAACATTTCCTCTTGCTAAAAAAAATGACGATAAATAGCTAACAGCAAGGCTTTTCCTTGGATGTCTCGTTTCCCGATCTTCAGAGGGCTTACAGGAGCGATTCTGTTTCACGGTGGAGCTGCTAGCCGCGAAGGCCCAGTCGCAAATGGTTACCGTTCGCGTTGGTCAAAATTATGCCGTTATCCGGAAACGTAATACTGCTAGGCAGAGGACCCACCCTTCTGGCTCCCACTTTCAGCCCAAGGCCTATGAATATCTGTGGGTTCTGAGTGCGTCAGGTATCCCTCGCCACATTTTACAGGGAGGCCCCCTCATTTTCTGTTACGTCACTGCCTAGAGGGCATGAATATGATTTGTATTTATTTCCTGTAATTATATAAACGTCCTAAGATTAATTTATCTCACGAGGAACCCCATTGAATGCATTTTCAAGGATGCGGTTTGCATGGATGCTCTCAAAATCTATACACATTCACTGCAGACGTGTTAGTTGCTGTGGTACCCACGGAGTGGTTTAAATCTTAGTTTTCACCTGATGTGAAGCACAAGCACGTGTCTGTCCCGATGATGATGACATCGCACGCGACAGTTCCATGCACAAGCACCTGTCTGTCCTTATAATGATGACATCGCACTCGACAGTTCCAAGCCCTTTCTAATTTGTTTATTTTGGTGTTTCCACAACAAAACCCGGCTTTTACTTGGTGAATATTCAAAATACATTTTTCCCAGTTTAAATTAGCATGTTAGCTAATCAAATTAGTTTATGACTCGTAACGAGCATGCCATAAACGAATATACAAACAAATGTAAATACAGTTTGATTTAACTAATTTTAATCATTTTCTCTTGTAAATATCAGGTGCCTTTGATTTTGTGTTTTTTACCTAAAGCCAGTAGGCTAACTTAGTGAGCTAGTACAAAATACTAGGTTTGCAGAGACGCTTTAAGGCATGGGCAAAGTGGGCTCCGGTCCAGGGCTCAAGCCTTTCAGCGGGCCCCTGATAGAGCCCCCTCTGTTGTGCAGAGTCCTGTCCTGATGACCTTATATAATTCTGAAATATATTGTTTTAAATACCGTTTTCATACAACATCCATAAAAAAAGTTTTTTTTAGCTCAAAACAGGACCTCACATACGAGAAATGGGAGGGTGTCACAGAGATTATTTGGAGTAATACTAGTGAGCTGCTGTTCTATTTCAATACTGAAAACACAGGTCACTATCCCAGGATAATAGATGCAAATATATTTAGAATTTGGAGGAGTGGGCGCGTGCGCTCAGTGACCTGGCCAAAGAGGCCATGAAATTGGATCATAAATCCAAATTTGTTCTGAACAAGGGCCCCCAAAATACGCTTGGCCCAGGGCCCCTAAAATCCTTCAGATGTCCCTCTAGGTTTGTACAGCCTCACATATTCATGCAGGTCCCCGAGTGGAGATCCGCTAACCACGTGTTCTACAGGAGTCTGTGAGAGCAAGGAAAGGGCGCCGTGAAATGACAGATTTAAGTTGCCTTTTTATACCAGAGAAGAAATGCTGGTAAGGTCAGGGTGACGCACTTTCCAGGTCTTGTCAGAACTGTGAACTATATAAAGCCGTCCAGCTTGATAGCCCATCGAAACCAGTTTCCCCTTTTTAGGTCGAGCCTCGAGTAGCGCGCAAGCGCTGCTAGGCGAAGACTTTATGTAAGGGGGTTTCAAAAGCTGACCACACGCTCGTGCGTCGTGGCCTTTTTCGGGCGGTTACGCGCGCAGGGCCGACATCTGTTTCCCATTATTGTGCCCAGACGTGTGCGCGATAATTGGAAACACATGCCGGCCGTGCGGGGAAAAGGCCATGACGCACGTGCGTCTGGTCAGCTTTCGAAAGCCCAGGCTGCCGCGCTCGCCCCCGCTCCTCTCTTGTTTTAAAAACCCACGGATAGCGATGCTAACTTGCGATCATGGTCCATAGAAATGTAGAAGAGCACTGTACAGTTTTGATCCTAGGACGAGGTGGTAGTCAGGGCATTTGTGAAGCGGATTAAAGGAAGAGTTTGTGAAGATCACATGACGGCTGGGCGCATTTACTGCTAGTAGCTGGAAACGCGCTATGCTACGTAGTACGGATGCTCGGAAGCCTCTAGTGTTAAGTGGGACACGGGAAAGTAGACCGGCCTCAGCCTCAAGTTATCCAAGTTCTAAACATAAATCAACACACCATTGGTGGCCGGGCTGCAGCGAGAGCGCGCACGTGTATCTCCTGCAGTCTGTCGATGCGTGTACCGCAGGCGGGGCACTGGTGTGGGATAAACAGAGCCCGGCCCACGGCCGCCATCTTTGAACTCCGCGCGCACGAAAAGAGAAAGTCGCCGCTGACACCCCCGGCAGACGTGCCATACAATGCCCATCCCTCCGTGGCAGGAGAAGCAGACTGCCCCCTAACAAGCAGCGGAAACTATCGAACAAACGGCCTAGATGTGCATATAGGATGGATTGCAAAAGGGGCAGCGATTCCTGATACAAGGACTTGTAGGGTACGGAGGATAGTTAAAACATACACACATCAGTGGGATTCCCAGTGAATGTGGCGCGGTAGATGGGTATTGGGTACGCGACGATTTAAAGGAAGGCAATTAGATATCAAGTAGGGAGGGCCTCGGATACTAGTTTAAGGCGATGGGGGAGCGATTTACCAATGAGATGCGTCAGGTACCAGTGAAAAGGGATGGGGTTTACAGTGTGTATGTGATGATTAGTAATATTGGGAAGGTCCTAGAGGTGCAGCGGGTACCAGTGGAAGCAGGTTATAAATTCAAGAGTGGGGTGTGGGGTATCAGCAGGAGGTGGGATAGAGTAATCGGCAGGGGAGCGCCTGTTCCTCTGTAAAGTGATGGGGCTATGTGAGGGGGTTTTCAGGGAGAGCGAGGGAGTGTGTAGGCAGGATGGGATGTGGTAGGTCAAGACTGTGCAGCGCTTGATTTGTAGTGCAGTAAATGCTGGGGGCCTAGATTGTTGCTCAGAAGTCTAGAGCCGGCGCTACGAACATCGGTGGTGCACGACGGTTACATAGTCTTGATTACACCTACTACCTCTTTCTTGCAACACCCTACCCTCCTAGCCCCTTAAGCTTGCTCCTGGAGGTCTGTTTTTATCCCTGGTTTCTTACTGTTTTCCATCTTTCTCTTCCTTTCTTTTGCTCCCTTTTTCCTCTTTCTGAAAGTCTGATGAGGAAAAATGAGTGCTGGCCCCTAAAAATAAGTGCCGGTGGGTCCCATCTGCAACCACCAGCTCAAATTAAGCACGAGACTGCTATGTGCTACTAGAGAGACACAGTAGAAGGAGAGATCACAGGACCTGTACAATAAGACCAAGTGCAGATGGGCATGTGAGTTATCATCAGGATGGGGTGGAGTAGAGAGTTGGTAGGTAGAGGGAGTGCCCTGTAGTGTATCATGGCAAGTTTCCTTTAACATGGAATCTGAAAACGAAAGTGTTCACTCGTGCTTGAGATTCCATGCTGCCTAGCTTTCGGTGTAGAGAACTCCAGACTGGCAGTTTGATCCTGGAGTTTGGTGGAGGAGGTGTATGCACCCTTTTTGGTTATGGAACAAACTTCCTTTTGAAGAACCTTCCGTGTGTGTGTATTCACGATACTACACGATTTTGGCGACGACTGGGAAAGGACCTTAAGCCGTGCTACCCTGTTGAAAACGTAACGAACTAAAGCCGTCTGGAAACAGAATCTACTTGAAAACCGGTTGCAGAGGTTAAGGAAAGGGATTGGCAGCAGTGCGAGATACAAGCAACGCTGGAAGTGCTCAACAGAACAAGTAAGTGTTGGCAACGCCCCAGCGAAACACTGCTTTGCACAACCACTCACCGTTGGAAGCATTTTTTGAAACCCACATTGCTGCGCGCTGATTCCCTGGTGCGTTCCACTCCTGTCACACGCGGCGAAGCGCACACAGCATGACTTCCACGGCCCAATCCCCCCAGCCTCAAAGTTCAGATGAGGGGCACAGGCGGGGCTAGAGCCAGGCACGTCACGCGAGGCTTGGTTCTGTTGTGGTGAAAGGCAGGCACTTTTACCTAAACAAGCATTTGCAATGCAATAGGTCTCGCATTTACGCAAGTTTGACCTATTGACATTGCAAATGACAATGACTTTTATTTTGTTTTCGCTTTTAAAACATAAATAAAAGGCATTGTCATTTACAATGCCAATAGCTTAAACTCGCGTAAATGCGAGACCTATTGCATTGCAAATGCTTGTTTACCAGAGACCTCGCATCTTTGAAGGACTCCAGTTATCCCAATGAAAGAGAGAATGCCCCTCACATATTCCTCATTGTAAGTCATCCCTGTCAGTGTACAACACTCAATGGACCTCACACTGCGTAGTGGCTGTGGGATAACATGCAAACGGTATATAAAACACTTGTGACAGGCCCTTGCCAAGTTATAGGTCTGAGCTGCAGGCAAGGGCCTACAACGAAGGGGAGGACCTTAACCAACTCATACAGCCCAACAGAGAAGCTCTAAAATGCTATTAGAACATTTCTTGCAGAGAATGTTCTAAAATAAAATGGGAGAAACAGAAAGACAACCCCTGGAATGTTGGAGCAGAAAGTCTATTCCAGCTGTTTAACATTCCAGTGTTCTAATTAAGTGCTATTGCCCGCATTGGCACCCCGCTTTTAGTAGAAGCCAATCTATGCCACACTGTGCTGGCCGCCCCTTCTTCACTAAAGGAGAATATAAGTCCAAATGCCCAATAGAGCAGTTTAAGAATAAAGAGAGGTAAAACTTCACTGCTGCAGTGACAGAGAGCAGCGGTTCATCCCCATATCAAACTTAATTTAAAAACAAGCATTGGCAAAGCTAATAGTTCTGGTGTTGGCTGAAAACTTCTTGGCTTTGTCCATGCTTAACTTTTAATTTTGTCATTTTTTTTGTAAACATTTGTGCGGGAGTTGCCAGGCCCTCATGACCTTGGCTAGAAGCAAAAATATTTTTTGAGGTTTCAGAAGGCACACACTGCTGTAGAAGTATCTGGCACCTAAAGGAACTACTTTGTGTGTGGACGTGCTCATGAAAAAGTAGAATGCTATCACTCTCAGTGATGTTAGTCAAATGCTGAAGTGGGCTGACACAGTTCCCCATGCTGTATGCTGTAGTGGGTGGAAGAAAAATGTGAATGACCAAAATAGACACATGAATGAAAAGGGCTGGTTGAAAGTCCCCTGTAAGTATATTACATATATAGTTTTAGTAAAATAAAAAGTTGTTGGCTAATGCCAGACCTAAAAGGTAAGTGAGCGCCGTGGGTTGAGGAAGCAGGGCACGCAAAAGGGCCAGGGAGCGGTCAGACACACAATGCTCCCAAAGTGGGCCTATAATGGTAGCTATAGCCCATAAAGGGAAACTTTCAAATCTCTAGCCTGCTGCCAATATTCCATCCCTGATGCTAATAAAGATTTAAAATTTGTAATACTGAGAGATGCATTGAAAACAATTGAGTATCTATAGGCTATAATGTTATCATATGTCTGCCACAATCAATAGTGTTGTGCCCTAATCTACACCCTTTGCTTCTCCATCCATCCTGTTTCTCCTAAGAATACATGGAGTTGTTCCCATCAGAAGAGAGGCCAAGGCAGTGGTTGAGAGAAAACGGTGGGCACTTGTCAGTCCCTCCTCTCTTAGTTTCCACTGGTTCTTTCATACAAGAAACGCCAGAGCTGTGGTAGGAGGGGGAAAGGCTCCACAGTCCCAGGCTCTTCTAATGCCTATTGAAATCGCAGAAATGAAGAACTTTGACAGTGCCCGGGGAAAGACTCAGGGGGCAGACCTTCTCCTCCCTTCTTCAGTGGCTCTCGCTGCCCATGTTTGTCAGTTAGTGGCACAGTGCACACTGGCATGTGCAGTCCCAGCAGTAACCAACAAAGATGCAGCGAGAGCTGTGAATTAAGGAGGGTTAATCTGCAGAAATCGACATTATTCAAACATGAATAAAATAAACTCTGAAATTTGTGTGGGAAAAACTGCATCATTCCTAGCTTTTGCAACTCAGGACAGGGAAGCATGTTATTACCACCAGGTCATCCCACGTTCTAAGGTGCATAATTCAAAATGATGCAGCATTTTAGCTCCAAGTATTTCACTCCTGTTGGTATCTTCCTGGTGTGGGTTGCCACACAAAAGAACACAATGAACCCCTAAATAGTTGCACCTTAATTCTGGTTCCGTCCTGAACAACCTTCAGTCCAATAAATTCAAACCTAGCTAATTAAGACATCCAAGTGAACATATTTATGAATTCTTTGATTTGTTTGTATTATCAATGGCATTGATATTTTATTGTGAGCAGCAAAGGGATGCACATTCTGTGTAACATGTGATACACAAAGTCTAAGGAATAGTTACATTTATCTCTGTTTTAATCTATCTTCGGAGTAGGGATTATCTTCACACCATTGGCATGCTAGACTAACTGCTAATAATTTTCTTGGCTCGTTGTGGTTGTAGTCTGGAACATCGATTAGGGAATATTGTTATACCTTACTATATTAATTTGTAGTGCGCGAACTGTTGCCAAAAAAGGCACACTGGCCAGGGCCGGACTAAGAACCGAAACCGGCCCAGGCAAAGATCTCGGCCGGGCTGGGGGGAAGGGGGCATTGGTGCTAATGGAAAGATTTATGCCGCTTTTCACTTTTGGTGCAGGGGGCCGATATTGCAGCCATGCTGCAAAACCGGTCCCCTGTAACAAAAAATGCCCCCCGGGGTCTAAAACCAGCCCCCATCCTTGCGGCCCACCGGGGAAACGCCCGGTGCCCGCTACGGCCAGTCCGGCCCTGACACTGGCTCTGAAGCCAAAATTACTCCATGAAACGGGGCAAAAATGAGAATGCTGCTTCATTCGAAGAGGAAGGTTTTCAATTGTTTTCTAAAAAGGAGATGTTGTTCAATCAGTTTAAGTGAAATTAAAAAGGCATTTCACACCTTTTCAACAAGCTGACTGAAAGCTTGGTCAATACACCCTGTTTTCTTTAAAAGGGCAATGCCACATGAATATCTGTCAATGAGCAGTGAACACGGAGTAGAGAATAAAAATGGATTTGGTCCAGGAGATACAGTGGTCCAAGTTTTTTTGTGCCACAATGAACTAGGCAGAGTCGATACATTTTTCCACTGGAAGTCAATGAAGTGCACGCCTCTTCAGGGTAACGTGAACTCTTCTTCCCAGTCCATTGATAAGGGGAAAAGCCAAACTGAAGTAATTGCATCTTCCTAGGTGCACCCAGAAAAAGACTCTTACAATAGTCAAGCCTTGCAAGAATAAAAGCTTTGATCTTCCAGCAGGCAGAGAAGGAAAGATTTGTTTAAGGGGCTTAAACTGTAAAAACAAGAAGTATTTGTCTTATTGACTTGTGTAGAATAAGAGATTTTGTCAACAAGGTGAAAGCCAAGGTTTTTAACAACCTTCAAAGAGTAGATGCTAGGCTAGACCTGAGCGAAGGCCACAAGCTAACTAAACACAGTAAGTTTGAATGCGAGGAAAAGGATCTCAGTTTTATCTGAGAACATTTTAAGAGCATTACAATCCATCCAATTGGCCACTGTTGAAATGCAATCAAATAAAAAAGAGCTATTCTGGTCTCGAGACTTGACGAGTGAGATAACCAGCAGGGTGTCATCTGCATTCATCATGAAAAAAAGACCATAGACTGGGGCTCAATGAGAACCCCTAAGGGACCCTGTATTTGACAGGAAAGGATTTAGGGGCGGTATGATAAAATCCTAACCTCCTGAGAGCATCCGTGAAGGTAAAATGTGGGCCAGATTAGTGCTACTTAGCCGACTTCTATCACACAAATCAGATTTAAAAGGATCTCATGGGATATGGTATCGCAGGAAGCAAATAGATCTAAGAGAATCAGTGCTGCACTATCCCTTTGATCATGTACTGTGCTGTGTAAAGGTCTAAAACCTGATTGAACTGGGTCCAACACCAAGAGGGTAGACGGACAGGATGACAAACAGTTGTTGACATGGTTTTACAAGATCCTAACAGGGACTTGCAATGAAGACACTGGGTGGTATTTAGAGACGATAGTAGGGTATGCAGTTGTCTTTTTAAGGATTGGAGAGACTACGGTGTGTTTCCAACTACCTAGGAGTACTGCAGACTCTAGGGGTGATTTGCATAAGTATGTAAAAGCAGAGGCGACAGGGTCACTGCCTAAATGTAATAGTGGGGACCTGATTTGATGGAAAGTAAAAGAGAAAAAGAGATTATGAAATAGAGTTGAAAGAAAATAGCCGAGGGCCAGATGAGAAGTAAACAGTGGTTGACTCAGCAGGGAGAGCGCTGCAAGAGGCCCTAAAATTAGCAAAAATGTTTCAATTTTCTCAAAGACAAAAGTGGATATATCATCACAAGTCTTCTGAGGATTAGGAATGTCAAAAATTAGACGTTTTGGTGGGTAAAGAAGTAAAAACCTTAAAGATCTCTCATGGGGAGTTACCTGAAAATTGTATTAGAGAAGTATAACAATCGTTTTTTACTTCTCTAATCCAGACTAGTTATTTATTTTGGTTTACCATCAATACTGTAGGTCTTATGCCGTGGTCTCTCTAGTTTTGTTTTAGACCTTCTTAAGTTGATGCAGTTCTTCAGTGAACCAGTAAAGATGGTGCACTCAATCCAACTGGTAATGGACTTATTCAACCCTGTGCACGCAGAGTTCCCACAAAATCCGCTCCGCTTCTGGAGCGGAGTTTTTTTCTCACTCGCGCTCGTCAACGTCATTCTGGTGAGCGCAAGTGAGGAAAATCCACCTCCCGGTGAGATTTTTCCTTGCTCGCTCTCGTTAAGGTCTAATTGGCAAGCGATAAAAATCAACCTCCTGGTGAAATTTCGAAACGCGGGTGGTTGGATTTCTCAAAGCGAGTGGTCGCGGCAGGTCGCGACCACTGGCGTTGAGAATCCTTCCGTTCGCGTTGAGAAAGCTGCCGCTCAAGTAGAAAATCTACTCGAGAAGCAGAAAGGAAGCAGAGTCTCTTGCGCAGGACAAACAGCTGGCACTCAAAATCACTGCGAAAGGCATGACCCTAACGCACTCCGCCGCTCGCGGAACTCCGCCCAGGCTTACAAGTTAGTCTGCAAAGGGCAATCTACCCATAAGTTAAAATTACCAAGTAAGAGTATGTTGGAGCTAGATAAAATCATATATGTTATGAAGTAAAAAAAAGGATATTAAAATTAGGATCAGGAGAAGTAGGACAGTAAATTAAAATACCAATAAAAGAGCAGGATAGCGATAACTTGACCTTAAAAACAAGTATTTCCCCAAAATCAAACAGGTCTAATTGCAACAAGGAAACAGAAAAGAGGTCTATAAAAATAACAGCCACCCACATCCCCAACCTCTATCAAATTAAATTGTCATGAATGCACTTGGAATGGCAAGTGTGATGGCTGGGATAGCAGCATAATAAAGCCAGGTCTTAGTTAAAAATAGCAAATCAAAGTCATCAGAAGAGATAAGCACGTAGATCTCAGTAATATGCCTTGGAAGAGACTGTACATTAAGAATTTTACATAGGAGCCCGAGATGAGGGATTAATGAGGTCTGTTTAACCTTGCTGGTGGCCCAGGCTTGTGGTATACCGCTGCCAGTAGGAGAGGTAAAAGTAGGTTTTAAAAAACTAAACTAGGAGCTGTAATAAACACGATGCATCTTTTCTGGGGGAAAATGGGCAGCATGGCTGGCTCTGGCCGATTTATCAAGGCCTAAAATATTGAAAGGCAATTGCATATAGGTAAGTATAGATTTACTATTCTTAACTCCACATCTATGTACCTTGAAGATACAGGTTAGATATAGAAAATGTATGCATAGTTACCTGTTGATATTTTTGTTCTCAATATTATGGCTATTATAGTAAGGTATAACAATATTTCCCACTCGATATTCAGGAACCACACACCCTTGTATTAATGTAATTTTATATCATTGCTTTGCGAGCAGAAGTAAATTAACTGCAAGCTGTGGAGTCTGTATTCCAGTGGCAGTTGTGGCTCAAAAGGGTATTTTTTGTGATTTACGCCAGTTGGAACTTCATAAAATGTTTTTCTCTCTGCAGTATTTCTGTCAAATTTCAGCTCACACAGAATCTAAAGAAAAATCACTACCTATTTACTGGAGCTGACTCACCAGAGACTATCAAAACTAGATTGAGTGTTTTAAGGGTATGAGCTGAAAAAAGTCGAAAAATAAGGTATTGTACGTGGCATTCGGATATAGAGTTTCAGAGTTTATTTTATTCATGTTTGAATAATTAAAAGCATTACATGTAAAGAGCCATGCAGTGCAGTTACACATAGGTACGGTAACCAATGATTATTGTTTAATAACTTGTAAGAGGATATAAAGTACAATCTAAAATATTTCAAAGAAGAGCACATCGCCCTGCAAGCAAGGTTTTAAATTATTAAGATTAATAAAAGATAAAAATAAGTCCATAGAGTTTTGTGCTATGGATGTAGCGTCCAGGGTTATAGAAAAAAGTGTGAGGCGCAGGCTGATTAGCCCTTGTGCAGTTTTGGAACTCAAGGTGCTTAGCAAATGGGGACATCAGGGTGGTAATCTGGGTTGGTTTAACGTCCCAGCCCCACTGGGTAGGGCCCAGAGAGATGGTGCGGGGAGACAGAAGATACAAAACAGTCATCTTGTGGTGCACAAGTCTGCAGCGGTTAGGGGGGAGCTTTTCATGTGGCCATTGGAGTAGTCAGGGAGGGCTGACTGCGACCCCTGGGGGATGGAGACAGAGCCTATAACGCTCTTCAACAAAGCCAGTGTCATCCTGTGGGGGTGTTGAGGAGTGCGAATCGGACGGCATCTGTGAATTTCCCCAGTCTAGCTAGGGTCCATAGCGTGTTGTCAGAAAAGCACAGATCCAAGGCCCCTCGGCACCGTGTGATGCCATTGGCCTGGAACATAGGACGCAGCAGTTGACAGCAATAATCAGCAAGTTTAGGGCAGCAACACAGCAGGTGCAGCCAAGATTCTCTGCGATAATTACATAACCTGCATGTGGTTGCCTCTGCCCGCCACAGCCAGATGGGGTTAAAGTCAGAGATTGGCAAAGCGATGAGCCTTATGTCGATTTTCCTACGTGCCTGGATGGAGAGTGTATATTGAAAGTAGAGCAGGGCCTTTCACAGGGTGTAGGATGAATCTAATGACTCGGTGGTGGAGCTGGGGCATAGCCTTTCGATGTCCCACTCAAATGAGGTTCACATAACCTGCCTGTTCACAGCTTTTTTCCAGGCTGAGTATGGTATTTCTCGAGTGTGCAAATTGGCAGCCACAATGTTCAGATTGTTGATTGCCTTTACTAACTGAGTTTGCCATAGGATGCCCTCCTCTTCAAAGATTGATTTAAGATGAAATTTGAGGGAGAGCTCTGGAGCCCGTAAGCCCCTAATGTAGAATTTGTTTAAGTCCCCCTGACACACGAGGTCTGGGCTCCCAAGGTGTTTGGCCTTCATCTTCTGTCTAAAGAGGCTACACACAAGGCAAGCCACCTCGGTGACCCACTCTTTTCCTCGCAAGATGTGGTTTTTGTGAAAGGCCCAATACAAGTTACCTGGTCCGACCATAGACATACACCTTTTGCTAATAACGTACTCGGGGAATTGATGACCTTCTTCCTTTAAAAGAAATAAGGAAGACATCACAAAGTAAAGACAACCTTTGGTTTTCCATTGAAATAGAAAAGGCAAAATTAGAGCTCTATCCACTGCAAAGCTATTGGCACTGGGCATATGACAGCAATCTAAAAATGTAATATACATTCAAAAATTGAGAAATTAAGAAAGTACTGGAAGCAACTCCTCTGCAACCTCTTTTTATCTTCGATCTTAACAACCTGGTTACAATTGGTCACCGTAGGTAGTTATAGTTAGGACCATGTTTCCAAAGGAAAAGCGTTTTTTGGGCCAATAACTTTGGCGCCGCTAGACGAATGTTCAAGAAATTTTCAAAACTTTTCGCCTTTCTGGTTCAGCTGCTGTGTTGAAAGTTTCGGGGTGATCCGTCACGCGGGGGCCCACAAAAAAGGTGTGTCCCAAAACGCATTTTCCCATAGGGATTTTGAACACGACTACAGCCCGAACCGCTGAACAGAATTACACCAAATTTGGCAGAAAGCTAGATGTTGGCCCAAAAAGTGTGCTTTTTATGATTTGACATAAATCCTTTCTGTAGTTTTAGAGATATTTAAGGCTAAAAAATATAGATATCTGGGTACGTGAATCCTTGCAGTGGACTCGCGGATCCTACTGAAATTTGATTGGCAGCCAACACTTCAAACAGGAAGTGCTGGCAGCCATCTTGGGACTCTGCTTGAAGCCAAGTCCCACAAAATATTAAAAAATTAAGAAAAGGGGGAAGGGTAGGAATACCCTGACTGCCGAGATATGGTGGGGGCCCACAGGGACCCCGCTGAGGGTTAATAGCATTTTTAAAATTCAATTTTGCTGTAGATCGGCGGCAAAATTGAAAAACAAAAAGACACGTGGGAGCCCCCAGATGGGCCAAATCCCTGGGCAGTGATTTTTAATTATGCGGGGGGTGCACACACCTCCTCCGAAGCCCCGAAGATCACCACCTCCCCTGGGGTTATTTTAAATAGAAATGTGGGGTTTGCCTGTTTGGCAAAACCCCTGTGCCCAGGGGGCTGCCACCTCTCCAGGGAAAAATCTGAAGTTAATGTGGGGGTGTCCCGCGCAGGACCAGGGACCTCCATCTCCAGGGGGGCCCATGGGGCACCCCGCAGCCCCAGGGACTGCCACTTCCCGGTGCAACTCTTTGCAATTAAAGACGAGGCGCCTGCAGCCCTCTGCAGCCCTGGGGACCACCACCCCTCCAGGGCCAGCTCCAGCTATGTCCCAGGGTGCCCACCCCTGGGACATGGCTGTTTGATATGGCTTTCCGGGAACTTTACCACTCGCGCCAAGCCATAGAAAACTGCTCCCCTTTGAGCAAGCGAGAGTATTTTGCTCTCGCTTGCTCAAAGCAAGCACAATTGCTTTGAAAGAGAAGGAGCTGCATGTTAGCAGCTCCCTCTCTGTCAAAGCAACGCCGACTCCCGCAGGAGGTGCTGAGCCGGAAGGGACCGTGGGGGCTTTGAGGCTCCCTCTGCGGTCCCCAAAACTACAAAGTGAGTGCCCTGGGTGGGATCAGGGCATCAACACTAGAGGCCGGACCCTGGGGGATGGGGTCCCCAGGGACAAAATCGGCCAGGGGGGACCGCTCTAAATGTATGTATTTTATTTTCATTAAAAAGGCCGGGCCCCGGCACTGCGGGCCCCAGAGCGGAATTCAGCCTGGGTAGGAGCGTCACTTGCCCCCTCCTTTAAGTTATCCAAAAAAAAAGCTTGGCCCCTGGGGATGGGGTCCCCGGGACCGAAATCAGCCCAGGGAGGGAGGTCGCACAGCCCCCCACCCCTATTCAAAATAGGCCTGTCCCTGGGGGATGCGATACCCGGGGCCAAAATTTACCCAAGGAAGGGAGGCTATGCGGCACCCCTCCCCAAATAAATTAAAAATACAAATAAAATAAAAAGACTGGCAAGTCGCCGAAGGCCCCGCCTCCTTTCTTTACCACTCTGTAAAAGCACCTCCTGGTTGGGGGATGAAGTCCCCTTGGATACTGAGGGTCCTTGGGGGCCAACAAGCCCTCCTGTTACCTCCAATGAGTCCCACACAGGGGGATTGCTGAGAGGATTCGGAGACCACGCCCCCTTTTTCCGACACTCTGCAAACATGCCTCCTGGTGCACTACTTGTTGGAGGATGAAGCCCACTTGCCTCCTGAGGGTCCTTGGGGACCAGAAACACCTCTGCTACCTCCAGTAAGCCCCACACAGCGGGATTGCTGAGAGGTGGTCGGAGGCCACGGCCCCTTTTCCCACCACTGTAAATGCGCCTTCTGGTGCACTACTAGTTGGGGGATGAAGTCCCCTGGAATGCTGAGGGTCTTTGGGGGCCAACAAGCGCTCCTGTTACCTCCATTAAGTCTGAAACAGCGCGACTGATGAGAGGTCGTTGAAAGCCACGCCCCCTTTTGCTTCCACTCATAGGAGAGCCTTAGAAAGGCAGCGCCATGGGCCCACTACAGCGCGGTCCAGCACGTCATGGACCGTAAAGTCCTTGCCGTGCTGGAACTGTGGGTGCATGCAGACAGGGGGGGCACACCATGTGGCCCCCTGCATGTATGCCTATGCCCTGAGGGGGCCCTGTAGGGCCCCTGAGTTTCCACACCGCCTGCATATTCATGGTGTGAGAGCTGCCATGAGACTGCTGGTGGTGAGGAAAATCGTTATATGCTTGGCGGTAACGCAGCCGCACCACCAAGCATATTGCGGCCTCAAGTCGGCTGCGCCAATACCAGGGATCGCGGATCCCTGGATGTTGCAGCGGTCCCAAGGAGGTCCGACACTGTACTCGTGATTCAGCGGTCCCTGACGGCCACCGCAACTCCACCGCGGGGTTTCGCAGTCCTATGGACCGTCAAATTCGTAATTAGGCCCTAAATAACTCCTTGACCAAGGACACAGTACCCACTTTTAAAATGAACTAAGAATATGAAGCAACAGCAGCAGTGCAAGAATTGAAATTTCTCAATCACAGAAAATCTAATATCAAACCGGATTGTTTTATCTTCCTGGAGAGGCACTTAAGCCATTACTGAAAATCTAAATAATTAGCATAATGCCTAGAGTAGACAGCGAAGTTTAATATAGTCATCTTAATATGTTAGTATCAAAAGTAAGTTTAAAGATAAAATTATTTAACTACAAAAACAAAAAGCAAACCATATGTATCTTCTGAAGGAGAAAAGAGTGGTGACATTCAAGTAAATTTAATAGGTGCAATGTAAATAGTGAATATACACTTAGCAAATAGCATAATCCACCTTGACATCTTATTGTGCGAATATATAGGACCCAGTAAAGGATCATTGTTCGGAATGTATTTTGCAATTGTGACAAGTGAAAGTCTGGTCTGGAATGTGTGAAGTCCGTATACTGCAACAGAATAAAGAAAAATCATTGGCAAAGTCATTAAGTTTGACTATAATATGCTAATGCCTGTGTGTGCACATTAAAGCTAGACCTATAGGCTTTGCCAACATTTTGAATGCATACATTGAATAAGTACTGACGGAAAGTGTGACCTCTTGCTAGTTTCCCAGATGCGCACCTTTTACCTCGCCTTTCCTTCTTTCAGACTCAGTTTGCATATATTATGTTCAGCTCATGGCTTGTGACTTCACGGTTTTCCACCATTATTTATTGCACACTTGTTCAGAGAAGAGTGGCCCTCAATATTGTTGTAGCATATGAGCCCATCTCCTTCCACACAAATGACTGGGATTAAATTAAACCTTTTACCTTTATTTGCTCTGATCTGAGGCACCCTCTTTCTACATTTCTACCTCTCCTTGAAACTGCCATTCTTTGGCGGAGTAGTTTGCAGCCTGGAACCAAGCAATGGTAACTTTTTATTGACTTATCTTCCTCATCAGGCACAAGCGGACACAGTGGTGTGCTCAGGATCACACATCCCACATGATTTGGCCAAATATGGAAGCCAAGGTCAGAATCACGGTTCCTAAACCCACAGTCTTCACTGAGTCACCTGACCACATCATTCTAACTATTTTCTTAACAAATTGCTTCTAATAATAGAGCATCTAAGGCAGTTCCCTCTACAACAAATGGTGCTCCATCAGCACTACAATGAAAAGGATTAGAAAATGGCTACTTCCCATAATAAGGGCAAATCTGGGAGTTGTCAGTTGTCTCAGCACACTTCCTGGTACTACTGCAGTGGAACGCTTCTGAGTCTTCAAGCACCTCACGGAAAGAGTGAAACTCCTGCCTCTTTGACAGGCCCCCCACCCTATGAAGCTACATCAGAGACTGCATCAGCAGTCTGCCACCTTGGAGATATCAGCAATTCAGTGCTGCACTTGAAAAGAAAAATTTCCCGTATACTGTCATGAACATACTGATGATACTGGTTGACACTACACATTGAAATTTTGGCCTGGGAGCTTATTTCTAAAGGGTTTCAAAATTCATAATTAGTGCTATGTGTTTGCTTTTACTTATGCTTAATATTTCTTTTTCATTTCCTTGGTTTTGTGACCTATTTTGTCATTGTGTGAGCTGGGCTTCTGTTAACGGGGCACTGCGCTTGTTTCCCTTTAGACCTGCACAACCAAGGATGCGCAGCCTGTTGCTGTACTTGATGGGGAGGAAATATGTCATCAACACGCAGATAATAAAAAGTCTGAGTACAAGGTGTCCTCCCCTCAAAATGGCAGTTGTTCAGACTCTGCTTGGTACAGTTATGATTTTTTACATCATATACCAGGGAGAGTCAACGATACTGATTCAGTGAAGCAGTCCTGGCTTGTCCACTTTGTTTTCCAGCAAACTCTCTCTAGCCAGACCTAAAAGGCGCCTGCAGAGATTTAGGAGGTATATGAGCAGCAGGCAACCTGTTGGGAAACAACATCATTTACAATATACACTTTTGGGCACATCAAACCGCCAAGTACAGAGCATAAACTAATGAATTGTTGAGAAACGCGACGACAAATTCTCGATTTTGTTAAGCCTAATGATTCTTTAAAGTTCACACTAAATTCAGAAAGCAGACACACAGCTTTTCCAAACAGCAGAGAAGTCTCATCTGTAAAGACTGTTTCAAATGTATCCTGTAAGCCACCATCTCCTAGACAAGACGTAAGCTGCATAGATCAATACAACCCTTCTCCATCGTTTCTTAAAGACTCCATGCTTCATTCAAACCGAGAGACTTCCTGAAGTGTGGTTGTTAAGAAGCCTCAAATCCAAAGGATCTGAACTTCTCTTCGTGACCTCAGTGGGATAATGATCAGGGCTATGAATTTTGAGAAAACTACTCTCAGTCAGAACAAACATGATCTCCAACAGAAAGCAAAGGAGTTCTAAATGTCAGCCTCCCCACAAGCATGATAATTTACAGAGCTGTTATTGAAGATGAACCTGGGAATAGGGAAAAGAGCTCAGGTCAGACATGAAATATATTAACAGGCGGCTGCCGCGGACGCTCCCTTTTAGGCCAGTATGATTTGTATATCATTCGCCTAAGGGCGCACATATCCGTGTTCCTTGTTGGATCAAATATGACAACATTTCTCTTGTGAACTACTGGTACACATATTGTATATTACCTCGTTTCTAACCTACAATGAGAGATCATGTGTCAATTCCATAACCACAAACAATGCAGAGGGACATTCACTGCTACTCCTTAATTCTTATACATTGTTACCTTCCTCCACAAAAACTATTTAGCCTGTTTTTGCATAAATACAGCACATAAATCCAGAATGATTACTCTTGGAGAAAAACTACAATTTACCATGTTTGCGATTTTCTCTCCGACAAAATGAAAACCTGATCTATATGATCCTTTAAGGGTAAAGGCCATTATATGTTAGGCACACGCTTCGAAATGATCAATCACAGTTTTTAAATCACCCTTCAGCACCCTTGATGCATTATTTATATCTAAGCATTACATATGCACAGCTAATTTATGATTACAAGAACACAGTTGACAATTCTGTAAAACTGTATACTCCTGTAGGTGGAAGAGCAAATCGAAATGGTTTGAAATATTCCAAACCAGAATAATCCACTTAAATAGACAGTTGTGCTTGTTTTCTCCATCTGACATGAACTCTGAGCTTGAATCACAGAAAGGTTCCATTAAGAACTAGAGCGCCAACTCACATAATAGATTATGCCAGCATTTTCCACCATGCTAATGGACAAAAAAGCCTCACAATACCATACTTCTCTATGAAGCAGGCTTAATATGTAAGGGAAAACAGTGTTCATCTGAGCTGCTACAAATAGCAGAAGTAGAAAGGACCGAAAAGCATTATGTTTTTAATCATAGGTTAGTCATCAATATGTATATGTACATAAAGCGTTTTCTACTCTTTAAACTCTTTAATTTATTAGAGTTTGTTCATAACATTTCCACTGGTTTATTCCTCTAAAGAGCACGAATTTAAAAAAGTTGTTTTAAGAATTAGGGGCTAGTTGTTCTAACCCATTTTAGAGTTGCACACCCTGCAGTACACACAATTAGAGGGGTTGAAACTGCAAAATGACATTTTGGTTTTCACTAAACCCCTTAAGCGATTGGGTAAAGGCTTACCGAATCACAAAACTAGTTTAGAAATGGATACTAAATCACAATTTGGAAGAGGCTTGTTTTGGGTGCCCCTTCTAAACTGGGATTTGAAATACAAATCCTGTTGCAAACCACTGAAAAGTTACCAACTCCTCAAAGGAGATGGTAACTCACTAAACCATTTGTAAATGTTGGAAAAAGTTTGTTTGGAAGTAGGCAGTGGTCTGGGGGACCTCTGCCAACACTTAACCCCCCCCCCCCACACACACACCCCCCCCAAAAAAGCTTTTTTTTAAAAAACATAGCCTAGTGTCCTTTAAGGAAAAAGGTCTGCATTTAAAAAAAAGGTTACTTTATTTGAAGGCAATCACTGACATGGTCGTCTGCTGACCATAGCAAGCCAGAGTCCTTGTTATTTCCTCCAACCTGATTGAGTCGTAATTTGTGACCTACTGCATGCATATTAATGATGTAGGTTGCACTGTGACCCACTCCAAATACTTATTTTGCAAATCGACCTATCTGTACATAGGTCGGCTCAGAAAATGAGATTTCATTCAAATGTTGGTGCGCAAATTGTGACCGCTTATAACAATTCAAATATTAATCCACATGGCCCAGGTTTTTAGCTGTATGTGTTATTAAGAATTATTTTCTTCCGGCAGTTGAAAGATTAAGGAAATTAAAAGTGATAGTTAACAAACTAAAATTATGGATGCAAGCAGCTACTAAATCTTTAAATCGTAGAGCTCTCAAATGAAAATAAAATCTTACCAGTGGGAACTAATTGGCATATTTAATGACCATCACAAAAACTCAGTGAGAAGATAGGAATTGACATTGGTTAAATGATAACACAATTTAAATGAATGACAAACTAATAGCATAACAAAAAAACCTATCTAAGGTAGACAAAAGCTGTGGAGTGACAATCCTATGTGTCCAAAGCAGCTCTTCCCACCAAATGCAAGAGTCTCTAGGGTGGCTTCCTCATAGGTGCTGTTGGTCGGAAGCTCTACAGTTCCTAGGAAGTAGAGTGCAAAAGCAGAGTTCTACACTTAGGTATGTTCCAAGATCAGGTTCTAGCCCTTCCCAGTAGGCGTGACTTTTAGAGAGCTGAACGAGACATCAAAATCGACCCACAATGAGTGAGACTTGACATCTCCATATTTATGCAGCCGTACATGTGTTCGATATTGTCCAGTCAGGTAAAAACTATGTAATTTCAACTACCTCAAACCATGATCATTTTTATGAGAAAACAAGACGAACAGGAGACAATTACAGGTAGAGATAAGGACAAGAACAAGGTTGTTATGTAGCATGTATTGAGAAGTAATGTCCCATTTGACTGACATCCTCCTCTCTCTTAATGTCTGGATTATGTTCTGCACATGTTCTTTGACCCTACCTACTAAGCCTATGTGCAGCGTTGCTTACAAGGGGGGAAATTGAGATGAAGAGATGTGTTGAACAGCTGGAAGGCCTGTTTGCAAAGTACCTCAACACTTTGAGATACAGTTTTTCAGTGGATTTGGAAAAGTTTTTTGTTCGATGTGTGCTCCGAGCATACAGGACCTTAAGATGTATTTTGTTACTGAGATATTTTAGCTATGTCATGGGAGCAATTATGGGTGAGAAAAAGGGTCTTAAAAGAGTCTTGAAAGCGACTGTCCATTTGTTGTTTGTTCCACATTCAACCGAGCCAAAACCCATTTCCAAAACCTAATCAAATTAACCCCCGAGATACTAAACCTCACGTTTCCAGAACAAACACTGAATGCATTGTAACATTTTAACAACAAACGTTCACTCCATGACACTGAACAGAATAGCAACGCCCCAGTTAAACAACCCCAGCAGTACTGGACCAGAGAAAACACACAAGGAACAGGTCTTCAAATTCTCTCCCAACCTGACCACCCACACAGTGCAACTGCTACTCAAACAACAGTGCACGTCTGCAGCTGAATATTCGTGCACTTTCAGTTGGAATATGCATTTCACTATAATATTTTATAGCCACTGGCCCAGCCAGATGTGACATGGCAATGCATATTTTTGCAGCTGAAGGCTTCGACCATACATCAACATACCAGGCCAGATAAATGCTCGGCTACTAATGCGCTGCAAGAATCTGTGTTTCACATCATGGTCGCAGGATCGAAATGTTCCACTCAGCCTTTCATCCTTTAAGGGTCATTAAGCAGAGTTGGATAACAAAACACATCTGTAATCCCGTGCCAAGCAAGCCTATAAGGTGAAATTTACATCCTGAGGTATCATTCCTATTTTCACAGGCCCACTGCTCAATTTTCAAAATTCCAGAGGTGCAAAAGTAAAATCAACAGGAGTGTTTCGGCATGAAGGTATGCCTCATGCCTTGAAAAGGAGTCCAGCCTCTGGATATATTAACAGGCAATGCTGAAAGTGTCTGCCCCAACACACAAACTACAGATTTCCTTGATGCCATGAGGTCATATTCAAGCAGCCGCTCATATATACCGGTGCCACCCACATCCCACAAGCTAGAATGGGCTCACGCCGCTATTGGCTTCGGAGTATATTACAGTTAATGCAGCATAAGTGACACAAACAGACCAGCTAATATGTCCCATAAGAGCAGTGAACTACCAAGACATCTTTGCAGCATCTTGACATACAGCATAAATCATAAGCACAGTCTCTTTTTCTTTTCATGTACCCAAGACACAATGACAAGTTAAAAACAATATGGTGATGATATTAAGACGAGAGTCGGCATGAATTTGAAGTAGTCTTTAATTGAAGTAATTCAGCACACCACAAGGGCGGACGCCGCAGTGACCACAGACGAGTCAACTCCCCAATGACTTCTCAGAATGACAACTGCTCAGCTGACGTTCTAGAACGTCAGCTGATACATAATGTTGAAGGTGAGTGCGCGAGGGGGTACGGGTGCCCGCAGGGCAGGGTGGGGAAAGATCTATAAACAAGGGTCCATCTTAACACATCTCCTCCCCAAAGGAGGGCATGACTGGGGGAGGGTGGGGGCGGGGAGGGAGTGGAAGGGTAGGGGAGGCAGGAAGGGAGGCGGGGGGCAGGCAAACACGAGAGAGTGCAATGTAACACATTAGTAGCATTCAAAATCCTTATACCAACATGGTTTAACAATAACTCTACCTCTACTGCTAGTACTGGGTACCTCTGTGTCAAGACCTCGAGATGGACCTTCTTGTCTGACAGTCTTATTAAGAGACCCATCAACAGGTGTTGTTACCTGTACATTAGACTGGTTGGTCGTTACCTGAACGTTAGGCTGGTTGGTTGATTCCTCCTCGAGACTGGAGGGAAACGTTATGTTGCGATTCTGGTGTTGGGTACTCTCATAGTCTTCATCGGAATCAGATTCATCATACCACCCTTCTGTACCTCTTTTACCCTGTCCCAGATTCTCTGTCGCAGTAGGACTTTGTTCCTGCGGTGTATTAGTTTCATCCACCTCAATTAATTCACCATCCCTTTTCTTGCACACTGAAAGGGCAGACGCATGCCATACTTTGCCATCGCTGAGGAGGGCCGAATTGCAAAACATTCTCTTAACAATCAACGGCTGAGAATAGCGGCTTTGCCCCTTTTCAATGAAACCACTGAGTTTGACTCTTACAGAATCACCCGCTTTAAGGGTGATCGGCTTAGATTTGTGCTTCAGGTCGTACTGATCTTTGCACCTAGTCTGTGCTTGTGACAACTTCTCCTTTACCTTTTGTGGGGACCAATCAACACGTTTGGCTGAAACCATCCACCCGATATTGACTTTGGATATGGGGGTTCTCTCTCTCATAAGTTCGAATCGACTGGATGTGGTGCACTCACTGGGGGTTATTCTGTATGCCCATATCATTTTGGACAATTCGTTGACCCAATGCAACCCACTGTTGTTGGCCAGTTGTATCACACCCTTGATGACGCGATTAAAGCGTTCCACAGCCCCATTACCTGCAGGATGGTACACCGAGGTGGTTTTGTGCGTAATACCATTCCTAGCAAGGTACTTTTCGAAGATGTCGGAGGTGAACTGTGGACCATTATTGTTTACTATGAACTTGGGTAACCCTTCTCTTGTGAAAACTTGGTCAAGGAACCTAATAATGTTTACTGAGTCCGCCTTGCAGAGTATCTCTATTTCTGGCCATTTGGAGAAGTGATCGATGAGTACCACTATGTACACTTGTTCCTCCTTATTCCACAGGGGTCCCATTAAGTCAATACCAACTCTCTCCCACGGCATACCTGGACTGGGCAAGGGATGTAATGCCGGCCTGAGAGTGACATGGGACTTGTCTGAATTCTCACACTGAATGCAGTTTCTCACTTTCCTTTCGATAGCTAAGTCATATCCAGGCCACCAATACCAACTTTTGATTCAGCTTTTGGTTTTGTTGATACCCAAATGACCCTTGTGACAGATTTCTAGTATTTTAGGTCTCAATGCTTCTGGGGGGACTACTTTCCCTTGTCTCAATATGAGTCCTCCTTCCAAGGACAGTTCGTGCCTCAATTCCCAGTAGACTCTTATTTCATTGCGTACATTTTTTTTTTCCAGGCCACCCATCCCGTATCATTCTGCTCACCTCTTGTAGAAATACGTCTTGTTCTACAGCACTCTGCCACTCTTGTTTGGTAATACCTGGGAATTCGTCTGTGATACTGGCCAGGCAAAACTCCTCCCCCATGTCTTCCTCACACTCACTCATAGGAAGGGGTAACCTACTGAGAAAGTCGGCCACAACATTCTTTACACCAGGTACATACTGCAGTTGATAGTCAAAATCCAGCAATCTTACAGACATGCGAGCTAGTCTAGGTGAAGCGGTGTACAGACCCTTCGCTGTTAACAATCTGGTGAGAGGTTTGTGATCGCTGCGTAATAACACTTTCTTCCCCCAGATAAACTGGCGAAAATGCTCTAGACCCCATATACATGCCAGGGCTTCACGCTCGATTACCGAATATTTCTCTTCGGTCGGTGTTAAGGAGCATGAGGGAAAGGCAATGGTATCCTCCTTGTCACTTCCGTTCTTTTGGCTGAGGACAGCACCTATGCCCCTTCCACTGGCATCCGTAGTAATGATGCTAGCTAAGTTAGGATCAAATCCCTGCAGGGGGGGCATTACAAACATCATCTTTGAGGGAGATGAAGGCTTTCTGACACATGGATGACCATTCGAACTTATTTTTTTGTTTTAGTTATTGCCTGATGTCGTAGGTTTTAGATGAAAAATCTTTTACAAATTTGGAATAGAATTCCACTAACCCTAAGAAAGCTCGTACTTCCTCCCTATTTTTGGGAATGGGTGCATCTTTTATGGCCCTTAACAATTCTTTTTTTGGTTTTATGCCTTCTTGAGTAATTTCATGACCCAAATATGTTACATGTGGCCTGGCAAAGATACATTTCTTGTACTCGGCCGTCATACCTTTCTCTTGCAATGTTTTTAGCACTTTGAATACATTTTTGTCGTGTTCATCTCTCGTTTTACCCATCACCAAGAGCTCATCCTGGAAAATGAGTAGATTTTCGAACCCTTCGAAAACCACATGCATCAGTCTTTGAAACATCGCGGCCGCAGAGGCCAATCCAAATGGAACTCTTTTGTACCTGAAACATCCAAAGGGAGAAATAAAGGTGGTGAATTTCCTACTCTCTGGATGTAGGGAAACCTGATGATAGGCTGCGGTGAGGTCGATGGTAGAGAACCACATCATATTTTTTGTAAGACTTGGCATTTCATTGATTTTGGGTAGTGGAAACTGGTCTACCATAATGCATTGGTTTAGGTCACGTAAGTCTATGCACAATCTTAATTTACCATTGGCTTTCCTGGCCACAACCAAAGGTGCAACCCACTCAGAAGACTCAACATGTTCTATAACCCCAGCCTTGAGTAAGCTTTCCAGTTGGGCCTTTACTTCCTCTTTCAATGAAAAAGGGATGTTTCTCACTTTGTGTATCACTGGTTTTACATTCGATTTAAGCTGGATTTTGTGCTGGAAACCCTTTAACTTACCAATATTACCTTTAAATACTTTAGGGTATTTTTGAGATATTCTAGAACCTAATTCTTCCTCATCTTGCGTTAACAAAACGGGTTCAGGACTGTTAAGATTGAGGGTAATGCCTAATTTACCCTGGTCTTTCCACCCCAATACAGATGGACCTGAAAAGGAAATATACAGATTGCACATGGCCTCCCTATTCTTGAAAACAAATTTCAATTTCCTGTAGCCCGCAAGTTATATAGGTTCGCCCGTGAAGGTTTTCAATGAGATGTCAGGAGGAACCAACTCTTGTCCCAATGCTTGGACAAATTTACTGTCCCACACTTCCTTATTAATTATCGTGTAAGGAGATCCAGAGTCTGCAACAATGGAAATGTTCACTCCCCCAATAGACATTTCACACTTGGGTTTCTTTCTTTTGGATTCTTCTTCCTTGTCAATGCTTGGCTTTTGACTATCATTCACATTAAGTACATATATGCTGACATCTATGTCACTTGAAGAATCCGAATTGTCTACTTCTGTTTGCTCAACCAATTTAACTCCCCTCCCTGTTTTCTTTTGGCAAACCTTCTGGAAATGACCTAAGGTGCCGCATTTGGAACACCTCTGATTGCGAGCAGGACATCTTTTGTCATCAGCCAGATGTCTTGAGCTTCCGCATCTGTAGCACTTCCTTTGGGAATACCTCATGTTGCTGTACTTACGCTCATTCTCATGAGGGTCTTTACTTTTATGTTGTGTGGAGGATTGTAATCTCGGCTTCACTTCACTGACCTTAGCAACAACAACAGGTTCTTCCAGTTTTGTTTTGTTTTCTGCAAGCACCGCTTTGGCGCATCTACCTGTTAATTCTGCCCTTTTAACGATTTCGATTACATCTTGTAAAGGCTTCTCCCCTTTGGCCCATAGGGAATCTTGGATAGAGGGGTTGGCCGCTCGCATGACTATTTGATCCCTAATAAATTCATTGTGTAAGTCCCCAAATCGACACGTTAGTGCCAGATTTTTCAGAACTGCTACATAATCCTCGATACTTTCTTCCTCGCCTTGTTTGCGGTGGAAGAATTTGAATCTATCCACCGCGACGCACACAGAAGGTTTATAGTAACTGTCTAAATCTTCCAGGGCATTAGTGTATACATCACCCTCGCGGATCTTTTGTTAATGCGAGTGTACACTTTTAACCCACCAGCGCCTAAACAATGCAAAAGTATTTTCTTCTTCTTTTCAGGTGACAGTTCATCCTCTTCGTCATCAAAAGCGGAAATATAATTAGTGAAATATTCACGCCAAATTACCCACTCTAATTTAGGCTCACCATCTGCTGACAAAAATGGTTGTGGTGGGGACAAATTGTATATATTTCCTGATGCCATGGTGCAACTGTAGCGTACTGTGTGTACAGTGTAGTAGGTCACTGTGTGAAAGCAGAAAGTTGTAAACTGTAGTGCTGAAAACAAAACAGGGTAAACACAGCTGGTACAGCAACAGAAAACAAACTGGGTAAACCAGCTGGTACAGCAAGGTACATTAACTCAGCAGGGCGCAGTAGGTCACTGTGTGAAAGCAGAATTCAGTGTCAACTGTAACACTGAGAACACAGGGTGAACACAGCTGGTAATAACTAAGTAGAGGCTCCCTCGACGAATGATGTGTAAAATGGAGGGACGCAACGTTGCGGTTCACCGGTAGCCTCAAGGAAAATGAGTAGGTTTCCAATTAAGAAGTGCCTCTTAAGATGGCGGCACGCTCACTGGAACGCAACACTGCCTTTCAATAACATAACTGCAGTTATTTTGGCGTGCAGTGCTCTGAGGAGATGGACCGTGAGTGCGAACTCACATGACCCCCGCGTAACAGCTGACAGGCGCAGAGGCGCGCAGCACACAACTCACGGCCTGACAGGTTCTTTATGCGGGCAGCAGCTGACACCCCCTCCAGACGACGTAAAAGTTACTTCGTCGTGCAGGAATCTGAGGACACTGAAGGAACAGCTAATGGGCGCAGAGGCGTGAAGCGCGCAACTCACGTAAGCAAACAGGTTCTTCCTCTGCAACAGCTGACACCTCAGACGGCAGCTCGAAATCCCTCTCAGGTGCTGGACACAGGAAGGCAGCAAACAGGTTCTTCCTCGGCAACAGCTGACACCTCCTCAGACGGCAGCCTGAAATCCCTCTCAGGTGTTGGATACAGGAAACGTCATGCGGAGCTGGAATGCGATGCTGACGGATTCCCAAAACACCAGCTGGAAACACCGAAGGAGTGGGAAGCAGGACTTCGACGAGGACGCCAGTCAAGAGGAGGGCTCCGTGAACAGTGGTGCCGATGAGCGGCTAGACAGCTATGCCGGTACACCGTAGACACACGCAGGTTCGCTGGTGTGCTGAACTCGGCGCCAAATTATTAAGACGAGAGTCGGCATGAATTTGAAGTAGCCTTTAATTGAAGTAATTCAGCACACCACAAGGGAGGACGCCGCAGTGACCACAGACGAGTCAACTTCCCAACGACTTCTCAGAATGGCAACTGCTCAGCTGACGTTCTAGAACGTCAGCTGATACATAATGTTGAAGGTGAGTGCGCGAGGGGGTACGGGTGCCCGCAGGGTGGGGAAAGATCTAGAAACAAGGGTCTATCTTAACAGATGACATCACAATCTGTGGAGCTTGTCCACAAGAACGTACAGAAAATCACATGAGTGGGATGAATAACTACAAGCAACTACCTACAGGGTCTTAGGATAGATGGGAATGACCATATTTGGTATCTCTTCCATGCGGAGAATGAAAGAAACACAAGGTAATCCCCAATTGGGGTGAACACTCCAGGGCACACTCCCCCTCTTATGGTGAGCCTCCAGGACACACATTCACTACATTTCTTAAACATCTTACCACCACTGGTTTCCTTAATGTTTCAACTGTATACACAGCAGGTACCAAAACCTGAGCAAATGTATTCAACTTAGAAAGTACTCCCCACTGGTTTAGTAAATATCCCGCTGTTCATCAATGTAAGTCATTAGCTTGCTGGAAGAAGAACAAATGCCTGTGTCTATCCTCTGGTTACTGACGGATAGCCTTTCCCTTGATGTACATTCAAAGTACATATGAAACATCTATCGATAGTGCAGTTTGTAGGTGTCCAAGCCTGAGTAGACTTCACGAAACATGCTGAACTGATATCTGAGATCATAGCACGTTTTCTGTGCTTACCTTGAGTTTTGATAGCAGTGTTATCTTTAGTTCAGGATACAGGTGATTGGGAACTGGAACCTTGATTAATAGTCAACTTGATGTCAATAATCCCTGAATATCAGGTCTTGTAAGGTGAATGGTAAATACCGACACCTTTGATCAATCAATCAATCAATCACAAGATTTGTAAAGCGCACTACTTACCCGCGAGGGTCTCAAGGCGCTGAGGGAGAGGAGGGGGGGTGTTGCCGCTACTGGTCGAATAGCCAGGTCTTGAGTCGTCTCCTGAAGGTCAGCAGGTCTTGGGTCTGTCGTAGGTTGTTCCATATCTTGGCGGCGCGGTGAGAGAAGGATCTGCCTCCGGTGGTGGTTCTCCGGATGCGCGGGACGGTGGCCAGGGAGAGGTCGGCGGAGCGGAGCCGACGGTTGGGAACGTAGAAGGAGAGTCGACTGTTGAGGTAGGTTGGGCCGGTTTTGTGGAGTGCCTTGTGTGCGTGGATCAGGAGTTTGAAGGAGATCTTCTTGTCGACGGGGAGCCAGTGCAGGTTTTTCAGGTGGGGGTGATGTGGCTGTGGCGTGGAATGTCGAGGATCAGGCGTGCAGAGGCGTTTTGGATTCTTTGCAGTCGTTTGATGAGCTTGGTCGGGGCTCCTGCGTAGAGGGCGTTTCCGTAGTCGAGTCTGCTGCTGACGAGGGCCTGGGTGACTGTTCTTCTCGTGTCTGTCGGGATCCACCTGTAGATCTTGCGGAGCATGCGGAGGGTGTTAAAGCAGGAGGAGGAGTCTGCGTTGACTTGCTTGGTCATGGTGAGCGTTGAGTCGAGGATGACTCCCAGGTTGCGTGCGTGGTCGGTTGGTGTCGGGGGTGCCCCTAGTGACGAGGGCCACCAGGAGTCTTCCCAGGCTGATGGGTTGGAGCAGAGGATGAGGATCTCAGTCTTGTCTGTGTTCAGCTTAAGTCGGCTGCAATTCATCCAGTCGGCGACGGCTTTCATTCCTTCGTGGAGGTTGGATTTGGCGGTGAGGGGGTCCTTGGTGAGGGAGAGGATCAGTTGAGTGTCGTCGGCGTAGGAGATTATGTTGAGGTCGTGCTGTCGGGCGATGCGTGCGAGTGGAGCCATGTAGATGTTGAACAGTGTCGGGCTGAGGGAAGATCCCTGGGGTACGCCGCAGATGATCTCGGAGGCTTCGGATCGGGATGGGGGAGGCGGACGCTCTGGGTTCTGCCGGAAAGGAAGGAGGTGGTCCAATCCAGGGCCTTGTCTCGGATCCCTGCGTCGTGGAGGCGTGTGCGTAGTGTGCGGTGGCAGACAGTGTCGAAGGCGGCGGAGAGGTCCAGGAGGATGAGGGCCGCCGTCTCGCCGTTGTCCAGCAGGATCCTGATGTCGTCTGTGGCGGCGATGAGGGCGGTCTCGGTGCTGTGGTTGCTGCAGAATCCTGACTGGGAGGGGTCCAGGATGCTGTTATCTTCGAGGTAGCGGGTGAGCTGTCTGTTGACGATCTTCTCGATGACCTTAGCTGGGAATGGAAGCAGGGAGATGGGCCGGAAGTTCTTGAGGTCGCTCGGGTCCGCCTTGGGTTTTTTGAGTAGGGCGTTGATCTCGGCGTGTTTCCAGCTCTCTGGGAAGGTCGCGGTCTCGAAGGAGAGGTTGATGACGTTGCGCAGGTGGGGTGCGATGGAGCTGCCGGCTTTGTTGAAGATGTGGTGTGGAAAAGGGTCTGATGGGGAGCCGGAGTGGATTGTGCCCATGGTCTTGATTGTGTCCTCGGTGTTCACGTTGACCCAGGCTGTCAGGGGGTCGTGGTCGATGGGGTGCGGCGGGTCTGATGTGTCGGGGCCTGTTGGGGTCGTCCGGGAGTCGAAGCTGTCGTGGATGTCGGTGATCTTGCGGTGGAAGAAGGTGGCGAGGGAATCACACAGGGCTTGCGACGGCGGGATGTCGTTGGCGTTGGAGCTGGGGTTGGAGAGTTCCTTCATGATGCTGAAGAGCTCCTTGCTGTTGTGTGCGTTGTTGTCGAGGCGGTCTTTGAAGGAGGTCCTCTTGGCGGACCTGATGAGGTGATGGTGGTTGCGGATGGCGTCTTTGTGGGCTGCGCGGCTGTCCGGCGTCTTCTCGCTGTGCCATTTGTTCTCCAGTTTCCGGCAGGTGCGCTTGGATGCTAGGAGTTCCGGGGTGAACCAGCTGGCTCTCTTGCTGGTGTCTTTGTAGGTTGGTTTTTTCAGCGGGGCTAAGGTGTTGGCGCAGTCGTCCATCCATCGTCTGAGATTGCGGGCGGCGGCGTCGGGGTTGGAGGGGTCGGTGGGTGGGCTGAGTGCGAGGTTTGTCTGGAGTTGGTCTTCGGTGACTTTGCTCCAGCATCTGCGGTGGATCTGTAGGGTGCGGTGGTGTGCGGCGGGTTTCCGGAAGGTGAAGTGGATGCAGTGGTGGTCGGTCCAGGTGAGTTCGGAGGTGTGGCTGAAGGAGACGTGGGAGCTTGAGGAGAAGATGGCGTCGAGCGTGTGTCCGGCGATGTGGGTCGGCGTCGTGATGAGCTGTTTCATCCGAGGTTGACGAGGTTGTCGATCAGGGTGGAGGAGTTGCTGTCGTTGTTGTTCTCCAGGTGAAAGTTCAGGCCTCTGAGGAGGATGTAGTCGGTGGAGGTCAGGGCGTGCGTGCTGATGAAGTCGGCGATGGAGTCGCTGAACTGGGGTCGGGGTCCGGGGGGTCTGTAGATGAGGGTGCCTCTTACGGTGGTGTTGGGATCCGTGTGGATCTGGAAGTGCATGTGTTCGGCGGTGCTGAGAGTGTCGTCGGTGCTGTTCGAGACCCTGATGGTGTCTTTGTGGACGATGGCGATTCCTCCTCCGATTCCGTTGGCGATTCCTCCTCCGATTCCGTTGGTGCGGTCTCTGCGGGTGATCTTGTAGCCGTCGGGGATGGCTATGGCGATGTCGGGTGCGGATGATTCGTTCATCCAGGTCTCTGTCAGGAAGGCGACGTCCGGTGATGAGGTGTCGAGTAGGTCCCAGAGCTCGACGGCGTGTTTGCGTGCGGAGCGGGTGTTTAGTAGGATGCACCGGAGATGGTTGAGGTCCTTCTTGGCGGGAGTCTCGGGCTCTCCGAGGCAGGTGAAGCTGCAGTTCCGGCAGGTGAAGGGACCATGGGTGCGTTTCGGGGCGGCCTTGAAGCAGATGGAGGTCCGTCCTGGGTTGAGAGCGATGAGGGTGCTGGCGTCGTATTGGAGGTGGTCTTCGTGGCGGATGCGGGGGCCAGGGGTTCTGGCGCTGGGCGCAGTCCAGGCGCGGACGAGCGCAGACGGGCATGCCTTTGGCGCGCCCGCTGCGCGTGGCTGCCATATATGGGGAGGTGGGAGGGAGGAGCAGCTGGGAGGCGGGAGGCAGGGGCAGCGAGTGGTCAGCGAGGGGGGCGGAGCCGCAGGGGACACAGCGGCGGGAAACGGGAGGGCAAAGGGGTACAGAAATCAAAAGGGGCACAGGGGGGCACAGAACGAAAAACAGTCACAGCAGTGGGGGCACAGAACGGAAGGGCAAAAACAGTGGAAAAACAGTGGGGGCACAGAACGAAAACAGTCACAGCAGTGGGGGCACAGAACGGAAGGGCAAAAACAGTGGGGGAACAGAACGAAAACAGTCACAGCAGTGGGGGCACAGAACGGAAGGGCAAAAACAGTGGAAAAACAGTGGGGGCACAGAACGAAAACAGTCACAGCAGTGGGGGCACAGAACGGAAGGGCAAAACAGTGGAAAAACAGTGGGGGCGCAAATATAGAGGGGAAAGACAGTAACAGTGACGCTCACAACGACAAGAACCTACCTACGGCCTACCACTGGCCACCAGGGATGAGGCGCAGGTGGTAGCCTGCGGGTGGAGGAGGGCCTCAGATCAGCAGCAGCAAACACAGAGCAGCGCTGAAACTGTAGACAACAATGGGAACGCACTATAAACCTGAAGTGTCACTTACGTCTTACTTGAGTGTGGAAGTGGGCATTGTTCAAGGTGCAAGGTGAGAGTATATATCCTATCTCTGGAAAATTCTGTCATGTATCTTGTAGGCGTCCCTCAGCCAACGAGGTTGAAAATGTGCTCTTCATCTCGTTCCCTAAACATATCAGACATCATCGTGTAAAGGTCACACAACTCTGTCATTTGATTGTTCACACTTGTCAAGCTTTGTCAAGTACACTATAGTTCCAGAAGCAAGGCTGTGCTATTCAGATATGGAAATACTAAATTAGCAATGGCTACCTCAAGAACATGCCACACACTGCGGCCAGTATAACAATCAGTATGAGACAACAGAACCACATCGCCACCACTCCTATGGCTCCACAGCCACTTTCGTAAGTACACCGATAGCCAGTAAAACATATGCTCCAGTGAACCCGACACTTTGCGCTACAGCGACCGCTAGCGATGACCGGCAATGTGAGATCTGCACTTCGCGCTACAGCAGCGACAGCCGCAGTGACCGCCAACACAAAGCTCATGCAAGGACAGTCTGCGACTCCCAACAAGATCATCGCTATACAGAGACAACAACCTGCCATTTCTGGCCTGCTCTTCATGCTACAGTGACACTCTCCTCGTGGTCTTCTCCACTGTGAACTGGACTCTTCGCACTGGAGTTTGAGAAGGTAACTTTTTCAGCAGGACTCACCTGGTCTCTGTGTCCGGCCTGCGCTCCATCGCAGTCAGCCTAAACTTGTGACTTTTCTCCGGTCTAGCACGATCAGGTGACCGTCAGTGATGCTTAGTGCTTTGAGGCCCTATACTTACCTAAATCTTTGAGATTGCATAACACAGGTTCTACTGATTGGATTTTTGGCGTTTTGGTCTAATTTTATTTATTAAATTTGACTCTGTATTTCTAAATTGGTGTGGGATTTTTCATGTGTTGTGTTTTCACTTTATTACTGGTGTGTGATACATAAATACCTTACACATTTCCTTTAAGTTAAGCCTGACTGCTTTTGTGCTAATCTACCAGAGGGTTAAGTACAGGTTAATTTATTGACTTTTGTGGTTCACCCAGATAAGGATTGTGGTTGTTGCTTGAGAAGGGTTCTTATCCCCCTCAACCAATAACCTGATTTCTTACATTACATTACCTTTGTCCCAAATCCAAAATTAAACATTGAAATCAATCTGTAGGTAAATGGGGTCTATCACAAAGCATTTTTGCACATTTTGAACTTCATTAGGAGTGACAGCTTACTTCTGGTGGGTCTGTTAACAGTGGATACCGATACCATCATCAAGATGAAATCCACAGGAATACTGGTGATCTGTTTACTTTGACGTTAATTAAGATTTCTTCAACTAAAAGCAGCTAAAAACCCTTTGTGAAACACCAGGGGAAAATGGGGAATAACCCAGGGAACTGGACCTGGGACTACTAACAACTGGGGTAATTTCTCAATTCTAAAGCAATTCTCAGAGTTCAACCTGGAATCCCTGTTAGCTCCGCACCCCCAGAATTAATGGAACCCTCCCTCCAGTATAGTTAACTCCGGGGTGCAGATTTAACACCCTGCTCCAGGGCACCTTAATGAGACCTCGAAAGGCATGCTTAGCTTTAATCAAACACCTGCCATCTCGAAGTAAGCAGCAGCAACATCATTCTTTACTCCTGTTTAACAAAGCCTTTCTCTGAACAGATGGGCAGATAAATGCAAAACACCTCATTGTGCATTTGCTTATTCTGCACTTCTTATTGCCCAAATAAAGGTTTCTCTGTGACACCCTGTACACTAAACACAGCTCGCTCCATTGTTTGGGAACAAGCAGATGGGGGAAAACAGCATGAGAGAATACACAATATTGACAGAGCAAAAATGGCACACAGCCGCATATTATAATGTGCAAATGACCAGACTGCAGGGCCGGTCAATGGATGATGGGGCGGCGCGTGCGCCAAAAATACAAATACATTGTTAGCTCGTGACATTATAACTGCATTATGTGTTATACAGATGCAAACGCAAAGCTGCTCCGATAACTGCCAGGGGGGGAGTGCCAAGAAGCCAGATGCCACTATTGGCACAGCATTCGAGCCTTTTCACTGTCATTCAAAGCTGGAGAATGGCTAGAATGTACTGGAAGCAACCGGCACCCGCCCACTACAGACATCTCCTCTTGGTAACCAATGGCAGTGACAATCTAACACTTTCAGAAGCGCGCGCTCAGGGACTTTCTGCCCCTTTCGCGTCAAGTGTGGGAAACATGCACAAAAAGATGTCTTCACTTTGTGCACAGTGGCTCGCGCAGTAGGGCTTATGCTTTCGATGGACAGGCAGTATTTTACTCATAGGTTGTGCATGGTTGTGCCTTGGAGTGCCATGAAACCTGTCTTGGCGTAAATGCCCTTAATAAAAGTCACATTTATAATTAGGGCACCCGGTTTTCTGGTATTGATTTTTTTGACATTTCCGTCTGTATTTATCCATATTTATTTTTTGTCAACTTTATCTGTATTTATCCATATTTATTATGGGTTTTGTGAAAAAAAGAAAGCTGAAACTGGTATATTTCCACATTTATTTAACCAATAAATATACAGTCATGCTTCAATGCCTGCCAGGTTTCAGTGATATGAACACCCGCAGAAGATAAATCAATGCACTTATATGAAAATATGCACATTTCAGTATCAGCCATGTGCATATCTACTGCTGTTTAAGCCTCTTTACTAAAATTCCTTTCCTTTTTAACCCCCTTACCTATCAATCCACACAGTTATTGGCCTGGCAGCCAATGCAAAGTGTATTTAGAATCATTCAAAAAGCAACCAATTTCCGTTTTTATCCACATTTTTATCCAATACAGACAAGAAAATAAATATTTTCTGTCTGTATTTATCTGTAAAAATCAGTAAAAATGGAAAACAGGGAGCCTTATTTATAATATAACAGAGGGTGTGGGTTTGTAGCGCAACAAAAGTGGAAAGTGTTCTGGGGTCGTTTTGTGTGTCGGGGGCCTTGTTCATGTTTGCGTCACTGCGCACCATTAAACAGGTGCACCGGATGCAAATATGATTAGTGCGCCCCATTATAATGAAGGTGCTGCCCTGGGGGCAGTGCATTCAGTGAAATATGGAGCAGCTGCTTTAGTCAGTCGCTCCATGATTTGCTGTGCTGCACCATAGTGAGGGGACAGAGATGCCACTGCAGGAGGGCCCAAACTTCCAGAGGGCTGCCCTGAGAGGACTCATTGATAGTGCAGCACCTAACGGCTTCTTTGCTTTTGAGCTCACAACCATAATACAGCGTTGGTGCAAAGGCAAAGAGATTCCATCATTTGCATGGGGGACATACCCCCATGCAAATGAGGGAATGCCCTCTCAAGATATCGCTGGCACTGTATATGTGCCAGCGCTAGGAGTATTACAGAAGGGGCCACACACGCATCTGCAGCACATTCTACAATACCAAACTGCCCTGAGGGCACACAAAGGAGGAGCACATGCCTGTGCGCCCCCAGGGCACTTTGTGTAATATGGCCCCTGGTGTCGTGCGTGATGATCACAGTGGTGCTATTACCGTGTGGCCTCATATATGATTCTATAAAAACACAGGTATATAAAAAGCAAAGGTGATAGAAAGACTCCATGGCTGGGCCATATACTATAAAACACATAGCAATAAAGGCAGGATAGATAAAGGTATCTTACAATAATTCAACCTGAACAATGTATTCAAAAACCGGTTACTTCTCTTATGCATCAACAGAGAAAAACAAACAACAAGTGACTACAGCGACGGAATTGCGCGCTTGGGAGGACGCGGGGCTTCAGTCAGTGGGAGACCTATACCAAGATGGGCAACTACTCCCCTTTGACACACTTGTAGACGAGTTTGACTTGCCGAGGGGCCAATTTTTGTTACATGCAGCGCTCATTCGGACATTGAGGTCAATTTGGGGTGATGTGTCGGAGGAGCCGAAAACGCACCCAACGCTACAATATCTCCATATAATGGGGGCGGGCCGACATCTTGTTGGGTGGTTAGCGGAGTCCCTACGGACGCACGCAGCAGCCCCACTGCACAAATTGAGAGGGCAATGGGACGCTGATCTACAGAGACAAAGCACGGACAGGGAGTGGACAACTATACTGGAAAGCCCCACTTACATACCGAGGAATGCCCGGTTTAGGATCATACAATATTACATAACACAACAAGCATATATGACACCGGCCTCAATTAACAGAATATTCAATCGCTTTGGCGCGCGCTGCCCCCGCTGTGAACTTGTGGGAGGAGACCTTATACATATGCTATGGGCATGCAATAAGCTGACCATCTATTGGGAGACCATTACCACATACTTGGCACGCTGCACAGAGCGCGACTTAGAATGGAGTTGGGAGGTGTGTATATTGGGGCTATACCGCCGGCCCAAGAAACAAAGTGACAACACGATTCATAGACTTAGGGCTTATAGTGGCAAAACGACTCATCACTAAACGCTGGAAGTCACCTGACCCCCCGACAGCGAAGGCATGGTACCACTCCATGATATGCTGGGCGCAGGCAGAAGCTGTGGCACTACGGCGGGAAGATGCCATAGGCATACGAAAGACGCCGCTGGCTGTAGCCTGGGACACAATCCTCATAGCATGGCAAGAGCACTTGGAAACGCAAGGGATATCGCAAGGGACGAGTGAGACAGGGGATGACTCGGGGAGACCCTAAAAATAACATGGGAATCACCCCCTCTCTCTCTTATCTCCTCCCTCCCCCCTCCCACTGAGAATCAATCCAGAGGCTGCGAAGGGTCAGAGTGCACACAGCATGAGCCCCTGACAGATACCCAAGATAACAGGCACTGATACGGAGATATAACTACATGAAACACCGGCGTCGGGAGGGACGATATGTCATGTGACCTACACCGCAATGGCACCACCAACTACATTTGATATGGTAATTTAGTGAGATGTGACCCCCCCCTTCCCCACCATTACCTTTCCACCCTATTATACCCCCTTTTGAGTTAACATGTTATTGCAGTCAACACAGTGTACATCTAAATTGAATGTTTGCTGACGAACAATTTGATTGTTGTAATACATGAAAATTTATAAAATGAATAAAGAAATTTAAACAAAAAAACAGAGAAAAACAAAACTTATTTTTCACTGTTGATGTAGGTGGAAGGGTTAATTGTGTACCCTTCCCCCAACTTGCTTGGCTCTTCAGAAAACCAAGGGAAGATCTGTGTGTTGCCTTTTTCAGTGCAACTGCAGAATAAGTCACCTCGGTCTAGGTCCACTCTCTCCCCGCAGCTCCGCTGTGCCGTCTCTTGCCTCCAGACCCCGAACTCCTCCTTGGGAGGTTCGAGGCTGCTGCCCGCTCCTGCGCCTGCTGCCCGCTCCAACTGGGACCAGACTGCCTGCAACCACCGTAACCTTTCTCAGCCGTTTTTTTCTTAATTTTTCCCTGTTGTGCCACTGTTATTGTGCCCATCTGTGTCTTGCTCTAATTCCACCACTGTTTTTATTTTCTCGTGCCTGCCTGTTCCTTTAGCCTTTCACCGCTGCTGCCCCTGCGGCCCCTCCCCCCTGGAATTCCCCCCTGGAATTCCCCTTCGGAATCCCGGAATTCCCCTTCGGAATTCCCCCACTCCCGCCTCCCAGCCTCTCCTCCCTCCCACCTCCCTTACTTAATGGCGGCAGCTGCGCGGTCGTGCAGCAGACGTGCCAGGAACTCTGGACCTCCCACTACCCATCGCTACGACACCACCACCCTCCTCGCACTCAACCCTGGAAGACTTAGAGAATGCCAACAGGCCTCGCCGAACACGACCCACGGCCAGTTCTCCTGCCTCCACTGCTGCCAGACCCTCACCGCCACCCCGGCCTCCAACACCGCCGACGCCAGCACCGGGGACACCCTAAAATGCATACTCCTCAACGTACGCTCCGTACACAAACACGCCATGGAAATCTGGAACCTACTCGACTCTCTCTCGCCCGACATCGCCTTCTTCACAGAGACCGGGACCAACGCATCCTCCGCCCCCGACATCAGCACCGCCATTCCAGACGGATACAAGATCCAGAGGAAAGACCGCCCCAACCACCCAGGAGGGGGCCTCGCCATCGCCCACAAGAGTACCCTCCCCCTCACCACCTCCAGCAAAACCTTCCCCTCCGCCTAACACCTGCACTTCCAGATCCAGACCAGCCCCAACACCACACTCCGAGGAACCCTCATCTACAGACCCCCCGGCCCCCGAACACCCTTCGCCACCACCATCACCGACTTCATCGCACCCCACGCCCTCGCCTCAGCAAACTACATACTCATTGGAGACCTGAACTTCCATCTCGACAACCCCAGCGACCCCAACTCCACTATCCTTCGTGACAACCTCGCGAGCATCAGACTTTAACAACTCGTCAACACACCGACCCACAGAGCAGGACACACCCTCGACCCCATCTTCGCGGCAGGAAACAGCGTCCAATTCAGTCACACAACGCAGCCGCCATGGACCGACCACCACTGCGTACACTTCGCCATCAACAAATCCAAGGCACCCAAACCAGCCCCACGCCCACCTCGAAGGAACTGGAGCAAGGTTACCGACGAGCAACTTAACTCCACCCTCACCCGAGACAACCACACCTGGGCACCCGACGCAAACGACGCAGCCAGAGAACTCCACACCTGGATATTCAACTGCGCAGACGAGCTCGCCCCGCTACGCAACCCCGACAGACAACGCCCCAGGAAAGCCGCCTGGTTCACCACCGCTCTCCAAGAAGCCAGACGCACCTGCAGACGCCTGGAGAAGAACTGGAGAAACACCAAGACAACCGAAAACCACACCACCTACAAGGACGCCTTGACGGACTACCATAACCAGATCAGAGCCACCAAGAGGAACTTGATCCACAACAAAATCCTGGCCAACTCCAAGGAACTTTTTAGTGTCATTCAGGAATTCACCAACCCACGCAGCGAAGCCACAAACATCACACCATCCCAAGACCTCTGCGACAAGCTTGGAACCTATTTCCACCTCAAGATCAAAAACCTCTATGACAACTTCATCGACCATCCACCAGGTGCCACAGACGGCCCCCACCCCCCAGAAACACCAGCCGGCCCACCATCTCCAACTGGACACCGATCACGGCCGAAGACACCGCCTCGACCATGAAAAGCATCCACTCGGGGGCCCCCACCTACCCCTGCCCCCCTCACATCTACCACAGAGCTGCGGCTGCCATCGCACCCGAACTAGAATGCACCATCAACACCACCTTCAAAACAGGCACCTTCCCAGACCACTGGAAGCACGCAGAAGTCAGACCCCTGCTCAAGAAGCCCACAGCTGACCCCACCGACCTCAAGCACTATCGGCCCATCTCGCGCCTCCCCATCACAGCCAAAGTTGCAGAGAAAACAGTCAACAGGAAACTGGCACGATTCATTGAAGAGAACGCCGTCCTCGACCCGTCCCAATCCGGATTCTGAAGCAACCACAGCACAGAGACCGACTTCTCGACGACATCCGCACCCTCCTGGACCAAGGCCACTCCGCAGCCCTCATCCTACTCGACCTATCAGCGGCCTTCGACACCGTCTCCCACCGCACACTAGTCACCAGACTAAACGGCGCAGGCATACAAGGAACAGCCCTGGACTGGATCCGATCATTCCTCACCGGAAGAAGCCAAAGGATCAGACTCCCACCCTTCCTCTCCGACCCCACGAAAATCACCTGCGGAGTCCCACAGGGTTCATCACTGAGCCCCACCCTCTTCAACATCTACATGGCCCCCCTCGCAGCCATCGCCCGACAACACGGCCTCAACATCGTATCCTATGCCGACGACACCCAGCTCATCTCCCACCAATGCCAAGCTCAACTTCCAGAAAGGAATGCAAGACGTCGCAGTCTGGATGACCAACAGCTGCCTGAAGCTCAATGCCGAGAAGACAGAAGTCCTCGTCCTCGGTACCACCCCTTCTGCATGGGACAGCGCCTGGTGGCTGACCGCCCTTGGAAGCCCACCTACCCCCTCAGACCACGCCAAGAACCTCGGCATCGTCCTCGACTCATCATTCACCATGAACCGACAGGTCAACGCCGTCACCTCCAGCTGCTTCAACACCCTCCGCATCCTCCGCAAGACCTTCAAGTGGATCCCCCCTGAGTCAAGGAAGACAGTCACCCACGCACTCATCACCAGCAGACTGGACAATGGAAACGCACTCTACGCCGGCATCAACAAGTCCCTACTCCGCAAACTCCAAACAACACAGAACACCGCCGCCGGACTCGTCCTCGGCATCCCCCGACACGAACACATCAGCCAACACCTACGAAGTCTCCACTGGCTCCCCGTGAAGAAAAGAGTCACTTTCAAAATCCTCACTCATGCCTACAAATGCCTACACAACAACGGACCCAAATACCTCAACGACAGAATCAACTTCCACGTACCCAAAAGAAACCTCTGATCTTCCAATCTCGCACTGGCCGAAACCCCGCGCATCCACAGAGCCAGAGCAGGCGGAAGATCCTTCTCTCACATTGCAGCCAAGACCTGGAACGAGCTACCGGCAGACATCAGATGCGCCCCCTCCCTGAACACCTTCAGGAAGACCCTCAAGACCTGGCTCTTCGGCTAAACAGATCTGCGGACCCCCTCCCACCCCACGCCTTGAGACCCTCACGGGTGAGTAGCGCGCTTACAATTCCCTGATTGATTGATTGAAGGCCATTGAGGAACAGCAATCAATGCTTAATATTAGGATTCAGATGAACTATGTCTGTATGCTCAGTGGACTAATGCATCCGCTGCAGGAAGCTGTGCTTGACATCATGGCACAGATTTGAATCCCAGAGGGTTCACTCATCCTTTCATCTTTCCGAGGTTGACAAAATGAGTACAAATTAGACCCTGATTAATCGTTTGACGGTATTGGTGGAGTTCAAACTCCACACCCCTAAAAACCAGTAGTAGTCAAACACATCACACCAGTACTGTGGAGATATCAGTTAATATCCGTAAAATGTAGAATAACTATGTGGACAGAGTTTTCTGGGGCAAATTACACATAGAATTGTGGGTATTAACACCTCCATTTATCACTTGTTCAGAGCACATAGTAAAAAAGGAGCAGGGGTGCTTGGTAGTGTGTCATGGGACAGGGCAGACCGTGGTCTATCAGAGTCAGTGGTCTATCAGGGGAGATCCTGATAGGAGAGATTCAGGCAGGGGCTGTGGCAGGCAGGGACCATGTTGTGCATGTGCTCATAGCTCTGCCCATACAGCCTTTTATTTCACCAACCATGATTTACAGCTGGTAAAATCTGACCTGGTGTTCCCACTCCCAGAAATCCAGCTGTGGGCACACTGGGCCATTCGTAATCTGCTGAATTGTATCACATCTGGGGATAGGTTCCACCTCACTTGTGATTGGGCCCCATGTTGGGTAACAACATACATCTGTTATCTGTCAACAGCACCAAGAGACCTCCTTGGAGGTGAGCATGCTCTCTACAGATACACCTGTTATGTTTACATTGTGTGATGTTGTTTGAGTATTAAATGGAAATTACATTTGTCCGAAATTTCAAGTTTGTTGTATGAAAGCAACATGGCTGAGGCAGCAACTTGCAAATGTCAGCCTAAACCAAGAGATTACATGGATAAAAGTATAGGGAGCTGGGGATTGCAGATGATACAGAATGTGCAGGTGCAAAGCATTTGAGGAGAGGATGTGCTGGATCCTCATAGTATGGTAAAGACATAATCTGCTTTAGATCACTCAAGCCAAAGAAAGTGAGAGGTCATTCAGGATTTGACCACAAATTGAGTGATCAAGAAAAACAATTCTTCATACTGCATACCAAAATCGGTCGAAATGACTCTACACCATCCACACTTCCTCCTCTGCCCATTCCTTCTCATTTCGACCTTTCACTATTTAGCATATGAGAAATCCATCCCCTTCTTACCTTCCTTAATGCTAACACTCTTGTCACTTCTCTGATCTTCTCCCTTCTATACCTCTGCTTGTTCCAGCTTATTTGTCTCTCTGTCCTGCGCTTCTCCAACCCATCTTTAAATCCACATTTTTTCCACCTCAAAGATTCCTACCGCTGTTGCATTTCTATATTGCCTTTACTTTCCCTATCATTTCAAATGTTATCTTTGTATTGTTGTTTTAAAGTGTGTCCATTCCCTTGCCCCTCCTTTTACTGGTAATCTTTGGAAAGGTCTTTCCTTTTACATTTTCTCCACTCAGTCTTACTCCCTTCTGTTCTGCTTTTAAGAATACGTGCAATACGTGCTAAATTCCCATTCCTGATCGCCAGTGGTGATATTGTTGAAACTGCTGTATTTTCTTGCAGGTTCTGTGATTGATCAACAATGGCAATGAAATTAACAAAATAAACAAACAAAAACAATTGGCAATGAAGAAGAGCAAATAAATATTTTACATAAAAATGGACAGTAAAAGTAGAGATAATGGAATCATTTAGGCCACAGATATGTACACTGAAAACAGCAGGAGCCAAACAGAAACATTATGTATCTTTTAAAAAAAAAATGCTACGATGAAGTAAAGCCAATATATAATACATTGACTCTCTGTAGAAAGAACATTAACTCAAATAACACCAACAATGTTGAAGACTAACATATAAATGAATTTTGCAGAGTCTAAAGTAGACGCAAGGGGACACTTTGCCACATTCCAAGAGCTCGATTGCCAGCCTACCAGGACCAGCCTGAATCAGCCGCCCCAGGAGGTGCGGCTTACATTTCGAGCACCGCGAGGCCCATAAATTCACTGTGACCCTCCCACAGTGTAAGACACTTTGCTACATTCCAGGAGCCCGAATTCTGGATCACCAGGACCAGCCTGCATCTACCCCCAGAAGGCGGGGCTTTCATTTTGAGCACTGCGCAACCCATAAATTCACTGTGGGTCTCCTGCAGCGCGTGACACTTCGCCCCATTCCAGGTGTCCGACACCCAGACCACCAGGATCAACCTGCATCAGCCCCCCAGGAGGCGGGGCTTTCATTTTGAGTACCGCACAGTCCATAAAGTCACTATGGGCCTCCCGCAGTGCATGACGCAACCAGCGCATGCCCGGGCGAGGACTAGGTCAAGAGCAGGACCGTCTGTGTTCGGACAAGACTGAGCTGGGCCTTCTCTCTTGCTTGATGGTCGATCCCTCTAGTTAAGATTGTCCGTGGACTTTCCTCGGAACTTCTTTCATACCATGAACTAAGGTAGACCTTTTTATCCAAAGGGGTTAAAGACTTGGCTGCACCTTCATCCACGTCAATTACAAACTATTTGGCTACTGTGATGGGGCAAACAATTCTGAAATTGGCCTCGTCGAGGTTAGAAGAGACACTGTCTAGCGACTTTCCACGAACATGCCTTTTGTTTCTCATGAGCCAATTCAGTTCCCTGTTCTGACCCCGCTGAGTAATGCAAGTGCAACATCTAGAAATGGGCATATCTTGACAACTAGTCAGCAACACACACACAGCAGCACCAGCAGAGTTTATATAACAACAAGTAGACTGTGCACAGATTTACCAAATGACATTGCATCACCTGTTTTTTTCAAGTAACCCTACTGGTCATCAACACTCAACAGCAAGCCCGCCACGGACTGAAAGAACAAGCATTGGTAATGCATCGGTTTCGCCTATGTAATGAATAAAGAGCTGTTTTCATCAATCATCGCCCGTAAGAAGGAAAGAGCTCCCTGACTGATAACACGGGAGTGGAGAGGATGTGGCGCAGCAGGCAGAGCTGCTGACTCGAGAGCTGGGGATCCCAGTTCGAGACTCGGCAGCGGCGCCGCGGGACATTCTGTGATTCTATGCAAATCACTTAATCGCTCCAGATGATAAATTGCTATATAAATATGCTGCAAGAGTAAAAGGCAAAGCTTTATGAAAATATAGTTCCACCAAAGCGGATGTTAACAGTATTTCGGTGGCAGGAAACTGAAGCAGAGAGGAACAAGCATTGGTTAACGGAGGAAAATATGCTACAGCCAATAGAAATGGAGGAAATGTAAGTGCTATACACAGGAACCAATGAGAAGCCAGGAAAGAGACGAGGCGGTATCTATGTCCCTTTTAAGTTTATATTAAAAACAATAGATTTCTTAAGCACAGCACAAGCGATGTGCAGGCAAAACCTAAAAAGGAAAGAAGGTCAAGCCCTAGCCCTAAAATCTCAAATGTTGATGACCAGTCAACCCTCACACAAATACCGCTCTGTGGCAAAAAAAACGAGATGGACAACACAGCTGTTATTAATGTATTATATACAAAACTTATGGATCACAGCAAAAACCTTCTTACAATTGTCGAGGTGAAATTCCAATATCTCTTTAAGGAGACCCAAGGGCTTTTTAATTCACTGGAGGGTAAGAATAATCATCTGACAGCACTGCATCAACAACAACTATGCTCTTTGAGTATCTAGGCTGCCAAACTATCCTCTATTTACTGTTACGACTAATCCTATAGGCGAACAGTGTGTCACTATTGAGCCTATTTACACAACAGCTCCCTTAACAGAGGTGGAAAGGGAAAATACTACAGTTTGACTATCAGGTAAAGAAATCAAAAGTGTGACTCAGGGGAAGAAGGCATTCATTTACAACTTCTTCAAAAGCGTACCCCCTATGTCATCGTAATAGAAACAATCCGGCCATTTAGCCCTGGTGTAGAGCGAAGACTGCCGGATCTCATCCACAAAGTTGCACACTGGCTAGAAAAAAATGCAGGTTGGTGTAGTCATCTGACCAAGGAAATACTCACCGCTAGAAGGGTTGGCCAAGAACCTAAACGACCTTCTGGGGACAGTGTGGTTATAAATTTCAAAAGGCCAACTTTGTTTAAATACTTTTACAATGCCTGAATTATTTGGCAAGATTACCCGGAAGAATTCAGGCCCACCCATTTGGATTGTTTTGTAGATCACCACCGTCATCTCAGATTCCTACTAGATATTTTTCTACTCGAGCCTCAGGAAGGTGTAACTTCCACCCGGGTTTCAAATTCGAGTCAAAGAATAGATTTACCCTCCTTAATTCCGGGACGGATGTTGAATGATTGCAAACTGCAGACGACCCTACTGATCTTAAACCCTCACAAGCTGACCTTTTACCTACAAATCAAGCCACGAGTCACAGTTTTGTTGCTGCAACACATAAGGAACAGTCCCTGAAAGTTGCTGTTTTCACTGTGGGGACCATGAGCTGAAAGAGATTAGAGGGCGTCAGTGGTCATATTACCTGAGTAAAGGTGAATTTGTTGGCCAGAAATATGGGTTCTCATATAAGGCTTTAAGTACATACGTGTGTGCTTTGCCGGCCACTAGTGTCGTGATCTGAGCTTTGGGGAGATGTGAACTCTATTTGGCATCCATGTCCAATATGTGCAGCCCTGTTTTGAAGAAGCTGTGAAAGGTGAAAGAGTTTGTCTAGTGTTGTCATAAGATAGAATTGGCATAATTCAGCCTTGTCTGGATAAGGACATTTAATACTGGGATGTGGAATCAATTAGTGAGAGAAATGTTTTGACAATGCAAATTATTTTGAAACATGTGCAGGTCATACTCATGGAGTGTGTTTCCAACGAAAGAGTGTTATCCAATAGAATACCTTGATGACACCACCGCAACTACCTTCCAGGGAGGAGGAGGGGGATCCATCTCATCAGGCTGGAAACACTTATTCCATTTATGTTTCCCTGAGGAGATCAGTAATATTGAACATTTTAACTTTCAGGACATTTTTGGCCCTTAACCAATGCACAATGGAAAATGGTTGTTTCGGGACAAATTCCCTGACTTGATGAATTCTAGGCTTTAGTTCCTAGCAGACAAAAGATAAGCTGGATGTCATCTGGATGCAGGAAAAATTGGGCCCTAGCCTGATGAAGTAATTGGGTGAGGAGATGCATGTAAAGATTGCAAAGGAACGGAGGCAGTATGGAATCTTGGTGGACAACACAGCTTAAAATATTTCCTTTGGAGCAAAACAGTGGCAGTGCCACTGACTGAGCTCTCCATGCAAAGAATTTAATCCACTTCAGGGCTACACCTGTGAAGCCAGCTGCTTCCAGAGAGGCAAGCAACAAGTTCCTGATCCATAGTATTGAAGGCAGATGACGGGTCTAAGAGAATAAGCATTCCAACATTGCCACCATCAAGCTCCCAAAATCTTTGTAAAAAAGATCGAACTCTCCCTCATACTTCCCTTGATACCACAGAACCAAAGTGTAAGGAGAGACGGGGTTCCGAAACTAATTCCATCATGGCCAACACCATAGGCCATGTACACAAGACCAGCAGCGCTCCAATGCTCCTACAGAAGGAGACAGACAAGTGGCCTCACCCCTCTGGGGCTCAAAGGCAGAGCAAGGAGAACAGCGAGCTCTCGAGGGAACTGAGCAGAAGAACAGACCCTGGCGGATCCGGTGTAACAGACACGAAAGAGGAACAGGAGCGGAAGGACAACCACAACACCAGAACTGCTGCTGTTGGAATAAGGCGAACAGGCGGGACCATTGGAGAGGCAACAGCAACACGGAGGGGTGGTGGGTTGGTGGTCTCACCAGTCGAGTACAGGATGCCCCAGAACAAGACTGGTTCAAAGAAGCAGTCAACTTCCAGATAGAGGTCGGAGGGGAGGAGGTTCCGGACGACAAAGCACTGCAGTACACTGCTACCACGCCCGGTGGCCAGGAGAGTGACACGGACACCCCGGGTCCCAACGCCACGACCCAGGATATATGTGGTGGCGAGAGGCAAGTGCAGGGGGCAGCGCGGTCCTTTTGGTGGGGTGGTGGGGCACACAATAATCTAATACACGTACGGGGAGCCAGTGGTTGTACCAGGGTGATTTACCTTTCATAAGTGCATGCAAAGAGCCTAGGCACAACCCCATGGTGATGGTGGCACTGTGGTCGGGTGACCATTAAAATAACTGATCTGATCCTAGTTTGTTTGGGTTTGCTTTTGAGGAGGGACGTGTCGCTGTCAGGATGCCTTAGGAGAGGATCCTACACCTACCTCTGAAGTCACCAAAGAGAAGAGTAACCTGAGCCTTCGCTCCAGAATTCACTTCTAATGACTTGTCTGTTGTTACCTTGTTCTCAAAATACCCTAAACAATACCCCTTAGTTTGATCTCACCTCCTTTCACTACTACACACAGTGACACTCCATCTAAGTCTAATGTTGCTTGGTCTGCCTTCAGAAAAGTCAACCAGACAGAACAGCTCAATACCTTTGTCAAGACTAAGCTGTCATCTAATTTCTCAGAGCCCATCACCAGAATTTTTTAAAGAAAATAGGTCCTCTGTACACCCTGCTAGATTAACCTGATAAACATCTCCCTTTCTAAAGGAACAGTTCAAGAATACTGAAAAGTGGTCTTGGTCTCACCTCTACTAAAATTCCTGGGGCATAATCTTAAAATGTGAATACTGTCAGCTTCTAATCTCCTCATGGCACAGGCCTTGGAGAGTTGTGTGGAGATTCAGCTCAAACTCCTCATTGAAGAAATCACCTACTATAGATACACTCCAATCATGATGAAGCACTGAGATTGCTACTTTAAAAACAGGTGATGATTCTCTCTGCAATCTTGAGACATGTGTGTGACCCACGCTGCCTTATCCTTTCAGCTGCTTTCTTTTCATGGTCCAAGTGCCTGATGACTTTCAAACCTAGATGGTGCACTACCTCCTGAGGGTTAATCAGTGGTTAACTTTAAGCCAATTGTGACTCATTTTCCACAATAAATGTACTCTGGCTTCCTACGTTGGTTGGCAGCCTCCTTTCTTTGGGTCTGATACCTTTACAGAATCATATATACTACCTGCTCCATGTGTTATGTATTCAAGTACCTTCATTCTGGAATGCTGGACCTAAAACCTCCATTTGCTTATTCCCAAACACCTGACATGATGGCTGGCTGCCATATTCTGAAATATATTTACAATAACCTCTTATACAACACAGCAAAATAATAAATGACATAATCAAACCTCTGAAAAGAGTCTGGAACACACCCTCACTCAGGGAATAAAATGCACCATGCATGCTGTGGGAACTTCATCAGGAGTTCTGCGGCACTCAAGGGTTATCGGGCTTATTTTGTGTGAATCAGAGCCATTTACAACTGATATCCTGGGACTTAACTTTACTGTTAGACCCAAAACTGATCGCCAAGTACACCTTCAGCATTTGACTCTCAGGATAGCAAAGTTGAGCATTCTAAGACTCACTTTAGAAGTGGTGTGATTTAGAAATTTAGCACTCAACAAGTATCAAACAGAAGTGAAGAGATCACTGTCCAGGCATGTCCACTTTATAGTTATTCACACAACTAATGAACTACTGGCATTATTCACAGACGGCAATTCTTACAGGTATTAATGCGAATAAGTAACCACAATGTTTACGGGGACTGACTCTGGCAATAAAGGCACATTCGTCCATTTCCCTGATAGTGGAAATCTCTGTGGCACTATGGGTAGCTCCCGTAGTTCAACTGTACTTTACGGTCACTCATTAATCCCAATAGTTTCCCTTCGGTTCTCTCCCTTCCTGTCTGGTTCAATGTAACAGTACTTGTCTGCCTGGCCAAACGTTTGTGGCTCCCTGGAGACAGGACCTACCTGCTGGTGTCACTGTTAGCAAGTGCATGCTGCTCATTGCCTACTTATTCTCCACCAAGGAACTGATGGTCCAAGTCTGGCAGCTCCTCTCCCTCTACTATGCTTCCACACCTGTGACTCGGAGGTAAACCTGGGGTTCTGGGCTTTTAACAAGTCTTATAGCCCACTGTAGCGGGCTATAACGCTAAACAATAATAACAATAGTAATGATAATAATAGTAATAACTATTATTTCAATTGTTATTATTATTCAGCTGGAAGCAGCTGTAAAGATATAATAAATAAGAAATTAAATGCTCTACATTAGAACACCATACAAATGCGTAGTGGTTCACTTTCAGTCCGTGGTATATTGCTATATCTGTTGCTAGGGCCATAGGAACAACCTGCAAGCAGAAGAGGTACTTGGGCACTTTGAAATGACATTTTCTGCACCCTTTTTTCAAAGTTGTGTGTTTTCGTAGTGAGGGGAGCATCTTGCAAGAAGAACCATGCTTTAAAACATCATGACAGATTTCCAGAGTCCAAAAATTAACTGGGTAAATAGGATAAACCTTCCCACCTATCACTGCCTGCCCTAGGTTGCTGAACCAGCTCCTTGAAGCAGATGTGCTCCGACAGGTCTCACTCAATAACCCCGGTGAGGGTTTCCTTCGGTACATGGTATCATGGCTGAACATGAAACGCCTTGTTTGCTGCACAAGTCCTCTTGTGTCTCTTATGCATTAGCGTCCTCACAGGACCTCATGCAGTGCTTCGGAAACCTGATTTAAAATGACTTGTTGCTGCTGTACTTTATTCTCCTGTGTAAACATAATGGTATTTTTCATTACAGAGAATTCTAACCAGATGTTTTTTTAGAACCTCTTTCAACAGTGTTCTTGGAATAGTCAAATATTACAACCAGGCAATTTACTAAACAATAAAAACTAACAAATGCCACCAGGGACTTGTCCTCAAGGCTACTAACAAATTGTAAAACAATTTTATTTGAATTTATTATTGTTTCTTCTTACTGTTTATTAGTGTCAACACTGAAAATTGGCTATCCTTGATGTGATGCCAACACAGTTCACAAAGGAAATGAAGGAAAAAATATATCCGCCAAACCCTCAAATATCTTAGAATTATAAACTATCCGGCTAGATGGACTTAATGAAAGGCAGAATTATTATTATTGATTTTTATAATTGGGTCAATTATTTTTTTATAATTTAAAAATGCTATGTGTATTTGTTTTGCTAGTGGAAGGTATTGTGAGATATATTTTAATTTCTTCTTTTATTAATTTGTGCATTCAATTTATACAAAGGCCAAATGGGATAGTAGAAAGAACTGGATTTTAAGTGCCGTTTTGGATGTTTAGAATTTTCTTCTTTTCATCTACATAGCACAAACACAGTGGGCAATTAGATATGTTAATTTATGAATGAACACACCACACATTTAGAATCTACTTTTGTTTCTTTATTAAACTACAAACAAGGTCAAAGAAAGAATAAATGCTATATACATTATGTACGTTTATAATCATATAGTTTTCTGTCATGATAGCTTTGGCATCTCGAATAAAGCGAGCACACTTTACATATGGAGACACTGAGGAGAATATTTAATAGTTGGGTGAGTTAAGTGCTTAACTATTTAACTTTAGCATAAATTGTAATAAGAGGATGTTTGAACCTGATAATTTATTTTGTATATTCCTTGTTTTCAGTAATTACAGACACATGCAATCTCCTGAAACTTTTTTTTCTTATTTTATTAAAGATCTCACCCTACAAGGGCCAGTGCAGTGTGATCCTTATCCAAAACGTGTTTCATTTCAGTTTATATTTTCCAATAAATGTTTCATTTTAATATCACATACATTTTTTTTTTTTTTTACAAATTATATCTTCATCCCACATTTTTTCTGAATAGCATAGAACCAAAAAGTCTGAATCATAAAATCCTGAAGCTCCTTGTGGATTTTCATGCAATGTGTTTGCACGGAACATATGCCTTGTGTAAAAGACTGCTTACCACAAAGGAAAAAAGTTATGCAAATGCCTGCGAAAATGTAGACGTGGCTCCCAGAGGGTGTCCCATAATCCATGCAGGTGATGTACACTGAGGGTCAAGTGTCACCAACAACTTGATTAGGCCAGTACCATTAAGATAGTGATTGCATTTTGCATGTGATGTCTTAAATTTAACATCTTTCTTATTAGGAATCAACATAAGCAATGTATACCACCCTTCACCTGCCAATGGGGCTGAGGTGTCTACAAAGACATGCACATAAGAATCATTCAATGTTTGTAAGGATAGAAAAACATAGAATTTGTAAAGCGCACACTCACTTCTTGGAGCTCCAAGGTGCTGAATAACAGATGTCAATTTAGCCCAACTTAATGGTGCTCAGTTTGTACCCATATTTCTAGACAATTTTAAATGCACTGAACTCAAGCGAGTCATGAGGAGGTACTACAGAAGGACAAGCAGGACAAAATTGTGCACATGACCAATGTATGTCAGAGTGAAGGAAACCACTTGTGAGAGCACCACACATTTAACCATTATCCATCTAAGTCGGCAAATACGCATATGAGTCACGTAGAACAAGTGACACCGGTGAAGGCCATTGTTGAAGCCATTTAATAGGCATTAAATTTATTATATGGACTAGCTAATGAAATCATACACAATTCCTTGAATCTCAAGGCCACATCATGATGATGCAGGTAGCGGAGGCACCACCTGCAAGCCACAAAGAAAGGCACCACTGGGGCGGAATCGGCATGTGAATATTATTAGTGAGCTGGCAAGGATGTAGGGGCTCTCTCATATGCTGGTCTCCACAAAGAAATGGTGTCTGAATAGGGAGGTCTGGCATCTGAATGCTAGCAAAGGACTACAGCATTCATTAGGAGAGGAATAGCAGGAACCATCAGAGTGTCTGATGCCAGGTACGGAGTCCAAAACATAGGCTCATCACCCAGCCATTTTTCCTGTCACTCCTCAGACTTCAACACCAATTTGATCCACTCAAATCTGAAGGTGCTCATCAGTTTCTTTTGACTTGGGCACCTTATCATTTCCTAACACAGCCCAGATGTTAGCAGAAAGTTGGTTGCAGTCAGTTTTGGTCAGAAAGCTTTAACTGTAGCTAATCATAATCTTGGAAAATGGATTTCTAATTTGGGATGTAACATCACCCAATACTTGGATCAGCTCTAGTCACAAAAAGTGAAGCAGGGCATCAGCACTTCTGAAAAGATTGAGCGTGGCTCCATTAAGCGTTTAATTCATTTTGACTTATTTTTGTTCATACCTTCATTTTTGAGAATATAAACTGTTAGTTGTTATCACTTATTCATTTTTTACTTTTCTGAGGAGCATCATTTATTTATGCTTGTTTTCCCTGATTAAGCAGCTCCACAGCCTATTCCTCATTAATTGTGTTATCCAAGCCTAGACCATTCCTTTTCGTATTAAACATTGTCCTTATTCTTATACACTGGGGGGCATATTTATGACTGGGTTTGCGTTGCGTTGCGCTTGCACCATGCAACTTGGTGCATGCACAACACAACCCCAAAATACCATTTATGCGTGGCCTGAGTGGCTTCATAAATCCAGAGTAATGCAACACAGCTCAAATTCCTACGTTGCGTTACTCTGTTCTAGGAAGGAGTTTCATGGGCGCTGCGTAAGTGTACCCACACAACTTTCATGGATATTGATGCAGTCCCAGAATTACCATTACTGGTAGACATGGGAATGCACCATTTTATCGGCCTGGTGGAGCTGTGGGTGACACTGAACCCGGAGTATAGGTCAACCACATGCACTCTAGGACACCCATAGGCAGAATGCATTTTGTAGATTGTCTGCAATTGTACATCTATATGTTCACAGGCATTTACATGCATTTTTCCTTTTGTGTTTAGCAGAGTTTTGCACAGCATATGTTCCATGCTTACACAAGACACAAAATCCACAGGGAGCTTCTGGATTTTATGCATCAGACTTTTTGTTTCTTTGCTATGGAGAAAAAGTGTGGAAAGGCTGGGGTGAAGATATATTTTGTATAAAAAATGTAGTGATACTAAATTGAAACATTTATTGGAAAATGTAAATTAAAATGTAATATAAGTTTGGGATGCGGATCACACTGCTTGGACCCAAGTAGGGTGAGAATTAAATAAAATCTGAAATTGTGTTGTTTATCAAATTGAGATATAAAAAGAGCTTTTCCTTTGAGGACGGGGTTCAGCAGACAGCATCAAGGCTACTGACCAGTGGACCAAAGGAAAGTTCAACCCGCTCAGTGGCTATACTGTATAAATCGCTCATGAATATTTAAAGTCTAAAAAGCCCAATCAGCAGTGATCAAGGGGTCGTTGCAGTTCATTGATCGGTAGTATAATTTGTGCCCTTTACCCATTGATTTAAAGGCATTCCAGGACCAAAAGATCCACAATTTCTGTCATCCTCCAATGTGTTTCTGCAGCCCATGCCAGGAGGCATAAATTGCCCACTGCTGCGCTGATGCCAGCATCAAATGATATGCATTTGCATTACAAACATGGCAATATGTAATTGGACTTTCTGGTTTGTTCCATCCTAGATAAAAGTGTTTCCTTTGTGAGGAGCTCCCTCGATTTCTACTTTTAAGAAGAAGAGAGCGGTGCAGAGAAAAAGAGAGGCAACATTCACAAATCCTCAAGACTAATCCTCCTAGAACTGTAGAAAGAAATAACGATTTTAGATCTTAGAATTATTTCAGTTTTATGACTTAAGTTGGACATCTAAAGGTTCCATCATCGGTTGAAAAACAAATACGCACTCAAGTTTATTAACACTTTTTTGAACTGATTATTTGAAAGGTAGCGGAAAAGGGGGACAGCACAGTGTAAATACCCGCACGTCAGAACCCATCAAAAACTGCAGGTCTTGGAGCCGGTACTCCCATAAGCTTGCACACTCGAACAAGCTTGCACATGCCGCTCTGCCACCCATTCAAACACTCGGCCACCAACTTTTTCCAAACATTTGCGAACTTGCACAGATTTAAAATTTCGTCAAATTTTGATACATTTATGTTTTTACATTTCTGCTTGTACCAGCCATTCTACTGGACAGAATGGTCAAGACTGGTTAACCAAATAAACACAGTCATCTTAATATAAAGTTCCATACTAGGTTCTGCAAAAGAGTCACTCAAAGACCGCCGACAGTGAACCAACCTCACATGAAACTTTTAATTTCTTGCTTACGTTTTTTTTATTCATTGTTAAGAATGAAGCTTGCAATCCCAGCTACGTTCAGCTACAAGTCAAATAAGGCACTTAAACAACGCACAATGTCTGGTCTACTCCCGCACATGGATTTAACACTGTTAAGATTTTCTCAATAATGAATTCTGTTTTACTATGTATTATGTTTTATTGTGATAAAAGATTGTTATGGTTTTAATTAACTAAACATTTGTCAATGTAAATACGCACTTATTAATGTAGCGCTTCATGCATGCACTTGACCTGTTAATAAATGTCTCCACATTTTGTCAGGTATGTAAACTGACACAATGGGAGATAAATTGGTTTACCCCAGACCTCACTGTGGGGAAGCTGTGCCTAGAGTCCTGGAGCCCTTGTTCCAATGATGAAGTATACATCTACTGCCCTAGTGAACTTGGCCTTCTCAGCGATTCTGATCAATATATTAGTGTGGTCTGTTCGGCACTAAATGAAGACTAGCCATGGTCTAAGAGGCAGAGGAGCACTAAGACATGGATCAACTGTGACTACAAGATAGCTCAGTAATACAGTAGTTAGAGAGTTTGATGTAAATGGTAATGCACTTTTATTAGCTGTTAATAACTTCTACAGACACATACATTCATGATAGATATAGACCGTCATGCCTACATTGTATCTCTATTTCCTTATCTGTTGTCAGGCTGAGTGTTTTAGGAAGTCACAGAACCCTAAGGGTTCTTAATGTGACCTTCAAATGTACTTGATGATGGTTCATTATACTATGTAATACCAAATAAATGAGCCTTTCCATTTAGGAGAAGTGAATAGATGCCTTGAAGTACAACTTTGATCAAAACACTCCATCTCCCTGTTCTTGAGATCATAAATGTGTGCAAAGTATTGCAAATAAATCTAATGGCGCTATATAATGTAAGGAAATTGGTATGTGCAAACGTGCTATGGTAATCTAGGCAAAAAACATTTTACGTGTGTGGATTGATGACTGGGACAGTCAGTATCACATGTTGCACTCCATCACCATAACATTTGGATTTCATTAATCCAGTCCTAAATGGATCCCACACAATCCTTAGGATTCTATGCACAGCCCTAATGCTCAAGATGCCCCTGCTGTAATAATACAAATGTTCTCTGGGCAGCGTTCTGCTGTTTCTTGGATCCAAGTCTGTGCTGCATCAATACCTCAAACTAATAAAACATTTAAGTGGGAAAAATGCAGATATATGAGAAAGTTGGCTTTTGTTTTTTGTGTTTGAAAGTGAAATGTCACCAGGCATCTTTCCCTTCAGATCTGAGGCTGAGCTTCTCAGGGCTGCATCGACCTACCAGAGACTTTGTGTCCTCAGTAAATGTTCACTGAGGTCCCAATTGATGATTACAGTACAATGGACGAGTTTAACATTATAATTAGTAGATACTAAAGGGATTAACAGCAATAAACCATATTGGTATTATGCTTGCATTTTGGTATTTGGGCATTATATTACATATGTACACAGAGTATACCTCCTTTCAGAAAGGGCTGCTGAGCAAAACCTCTGGGTGAGGTTTGCACAAGTGTCATGGCAGCTTAAGCTGAACGTGAAGAGGTACAACCTGTACTAAAGCAATATCTGATTAAAGAGAAAGGCCGAACATTCAGCTGCTGTTGTCAAGGGTTCGCTTCATAATCCAGTGGAAAATACGCGTGTAACTGTGACGAATACTCGTTCGCCCACACAAAGAACTTTCAATGAGCGTGCAGCCCGTATCTTCCCATTTGATAGGCAACTTGGCCTCTGTGTACTCGGCCAGATATAAAAACATAAAGCAACAACCATTTTCTGGTGATGCATATTATCATCCCCGGTAATCGAGTATGTCACAGCTGGAAGCAGTCCAAGTTTCTATGAAAGTGATTCAAGGTAAAGGTACAGGAAAGCTAGCTGCAAGATCCAAGTGGAAGCGAACCGCTCTGCAAAACAAGGATAATTTGCCTCTTACATAGTATGATCATTCACAGAAGCACGATACCATGCGCTAGTAACCTATGCACTGCAGGGCCGGACTGGGAATTCAAAGCAGCCCTGGCAATTTTGTCAGACTGGCCCCCACCCCCTGGGGTGGGGGGGGGCAAGCGTGAAGCACTGCTGCTTAACAAAACTGGCCCCCGCACTACTGCTTTTGTTACTGGGAGCCGAAATTGCAGCATCGCTGCAAATCCGGCCCCCAGTAACCAGTGCTTTAAATGGGAAAAAATAAGTGCAGGTACTCGTTAAATTGAGCGAGGGGCGTGGCTAGTGGGCGGGGTTAGAGGCGGAGTTAGACATGAAACAAAAACACTTCTATTGAGTATTCATGTTGTCCTTGCATTGTCCTGGATAGTGGTCTCAAACTTTCCATATGTGCAGATTAACAACTAAAACCATGAATGAGCCAAGCCATCAACAGTACTTTTAGCACTTTAAGGCTAATAATCAATGTGCTCTAGGACGATAGAGACTCTGGCACTTACACCGGTTGCGGGACAGAACAAAACATGTGAGAAATGTATCAATCCAAACAAAATGTGTTAACTCGTTATACAAAATGAAGGTGAAACACCAAATGTTCATGTTTCCTTGTTTTCTAATATTTGCAGCTTCTTAATATCATAATATTTCTAATATTCCTACTTGGTTGCATTTGGCGCAATCCTTAAATATTTAAGATTGCACACATACAAACAAGCATTCCATGCATTTCTTTTCAAATACCTCCTGATTCTGTTCCTCTCAAACACACACTCTCTGTTTTCACATCTCTAACCTCGAGATCCCTCTCGCACTCACCTCTCTCCCATTTGTAGCTAATTCTGTCCTACTCTCTTTACCCCTATTGCATCTTATCACTCTGTCTCATCACTCTATTTCTAATCTGCCCTCTCCGCGCCGCTCTACCTCTTTCCACAGCCGTCTGGATCCCTTCCATATCTCTGTCTGCACTTACCCCTTCTGCCTCTCTACCGTTACCTACTTTAAACTCTGCTCCTTCCCCCTCACTCTTCACCTTCACTCACCCCCATTTTCCCTCCTCTCCCCTCGGCAGGAGGCCCCACGGCCGTAGAGCTTGCAGTGGCATGCAGTGAGCACTGGAGGGTCCCGAGTATGTTCAGAGTCCAGCAGGGGAAGAACAATACTGGCAGGGCCGGCTTTAGCACTGGTTGCGCCCAGTGCGACAATGGTTTTTGGCGCTCCCCCCCAAATGACCTCCTGCACAACGGATTCCCGCACTACCACCACCCCTTAATAGTCTCCATAACCACTCTCTCTCAGATGCATCGAGTTAGTTTTATAGTGTCACTCATAAAAGTGAAGGGTGCCCGAGCACTTTACATTGCACACACATTACTCAATCATATGTGTGTAAATCAATGTATAGGAAAAGTTCCATATGACAGAGTGGTAGGATTTATATGTCATCCATACTGGTAGGTAGTATAGTTACGGGTGCTTGGTCTGGAGAAGCACAAACTCAGAATTTAAAATGAAAGACCATGGTTGGCGATTATCTTTAATAATTGGAATTGATTTACACCCAAATCAACACTTTGTACAACATTAGGATATTGAAAGTCTGGGGGAAAAAATCAAACGCTCTAATCTATACTTGAAGTCTGCATTTCAGTTCTTTGATGACAGTAAATAGCTCCGTTTTTTTTAGCATTTTAACTTATAAGCTGCAAGTAACAAAAGGAAGTCTCTGACGAAAGATTTATGTTATGTTCACTTCGTGCTTTGCATGGTACACATTCTTTGCCCAGGCACATTAACCCTCTGCACTACCTTAAGATGAATCAAAACATCCCCCAGTCAAAACTTCCATTAGACAAAAACTTCGTTCTCTCTCCAGGAACAGCATCAATCACCGGAGTTAGCTTGACATTTTTATTGTTGGCTAAAAATTGCTGCAGGTCAGGAACACTGCAGCGGGTGCTTTTAAAAACAATATAAACTAGCAATCAGGAACGCCATGCAGAGCCGGCCCTGCGTACAGACATGGGTATAACTGTCCCTTTTGTTAGTGTCAAAATCTGGCAGAGGCTAAAATAAAGAGAAGTGTACGGGCCTCATGCGGGAAATGGAAAAGCAACGTTGCTTCCTTTCGAAGGTAACCTTTAACAGTTTCAGATAATTGACAGTACTGGCCTCCGATGGGAAGGTCAGTTGAACTCCCCCTCACCTGGGCACCAGGGAGGCTGCTTAAGCCTTCTTCGCCACCTCGATCATCACCGCCCATCATGGACTTAATGTCCCAGCGCGCGAGGTGGGTGGAATCGCAAGGGCAAATGAGTCCGGACAAAGAAAGTCACCCCCAGTGGGAGGCCAAGGGTTGAAAATGACCCTTTGTGTCTGCGTTCCACGGACCCAGCATCGATGCCTAGCAGGGGTGATGAGGACAAGGAGAGCCTCCATCTGGGTAGGAAGGGAGCAGAGGCCGCATCGGGCAGCTTGCCAAACCTGAATAAATAAGGCAACGGCCAACATGCTGCCAAACAAACGGCACGCAGCTGCCCACCTTCTAATCTGACCCTGAGTACCGATACTCTCCTTGACAGTGGAGAAGTGCCGGTACTCGACTCGGTAAATTTAAGAAGTGCCGGTACTCAGTACCGGTGAGTACCGGCCCATTTAAAGCACTGCCAGTAACAAAACCAGCCCCCACTCTTCCAGCCTTCCGGGCAAACCCCTGATGCCCGCTACGGCCAGTCCAGCCCTGATGCACTGTGTGCACATTGCAAACTAGGCTAATTAAATGCATTCTGTTGAATGCACGTATATGGCCAGTTGGTGGATGGCAAATTTGCACAAGCTAAACCTAATATTCCTTTAAAAATGTAAAATGTCTAGGGAATCCAGTTACGGGTACCTTGACGGGGTTTTTCGAGGGAGTGACATTGCCCCGACTGACACCAGAGGATGCTCACGACCTTGACAGGGATCTAACTTTGGAAGAACTGAAGGCTGCGCAAGTTAAAACCGAGCGGGAATCCTAGGACCCCTCCGCCTACAAGGCCATTACTATGATCAACACAGATGTCAACATTCTCTGTAAGTTGCTGGCGAAACGATTACAGGGAGTCGTCAGTGCACTAGTCCATGAGGATCAGTGCAGCTTTATGCCTGCACATTGTACAACCTTTAACCTACGATGTTAGACTAATGTGCTACACGAGACCATCGAATCAAAAGAGGATCTGGCCTTTGCGTCATCAGACATTGAGAAGGCATTTGATACTGTCCGGTGGAGTTATCTCATGAAAGTGCTGCAAGGGATGGGCTTCGGGCTAGCCTTCAGGGACTGGATACAACTGTTGTATACACAGCTTACGGCCCGCGTTAAGGTGGGGGCCAAGATTTCTGAGATGGGGTTGATTGAGCGGGGCACCGCCTGGCTTTCACCCTCTCACCATTTTTATGTGCCTTTGCCATTTGGCTCCGGCAGGAGCTGGAGGACTGGGGAATTCGGGTCGGTGGAAAGAAGCATATCATATTGTTATACACTGATGATGTCCTGGTGTATGCTCGGTCCTCAGCGGAGGTGGTGCTAGTATTGATGTGGTGCTTGGAAGACTTTCAGCTGGTATTTGGCCTGCGACTAAATCTTAATAAAAGATTGCTATTTCCCCTGGGCCGAATGTCGCTATTGACCTGGGAACAATTGCCTGATTTGGGCATTTGGTGGGAAATCAAGAGATTTCGATAGCTAGGCATCATGGTTACTAATACGGATCTGGAACACCGGTGCCTCAATGTGGATTACATGGTAAGGGGGCTTACTAAATCTATACACTTTTAGAATATGCTCCCCCTATCAGTTATGGGATGGGTGGCAGTGGCAAAGATGGTCTTCCTCCCACGGTGTTTGTACCTAGAACCAAATGTGCTCTTTGCTTTACAAGAGTCCTTCTTTCGGACTCTGGACGGTCTTCTCATCTCAATGATATGGGCGGGGAAGCATAGCAGGGTGGCGCTCTCGGCTTTGCAAAGGAATATGGAGGAGGGCGGTCTAGCTATCCCTGATATACGCCTATATTATTATGCAGCACATCTCCAACATGCGGCCCACTGGCTCACAGATGGAGACAATTGGGAGAAGTGCCTCTTCCGGGGTGTGGTCGAGGGGAAGACGCTGGTGCGCCTTCTGATGCGGTGAGGGACCCGTACCCTACATAATTCGCCATATGACAGGCCTATGGAAAACCAAAGTGAAAAAGACACTACGAAGAGCCCCCTATGACAGGGAACTACCCATATGGGACTTGGAGCCCTCCTATTCTAATGATCTAAATATGTCCATGGCCAGATGAAGGGAGGGTGGATGTGAAGTGGCAGGGGACCTGTACCCAGGGGAAACCTTCATTACATTCCAGGAAGATAAGAACACATTTGAGGTGGGACAGAGGCAATTCCTACAATATGTCAAAATAGACAACACGGTGAAGAAACTCTGGAACACATACTCGGCAGCGGTGCCGCCCTTCGCATATGCTTGGAGGATTGCTCCGATGGGGGAGATGGTAGACATCTGATTTCCCTCTTTTATGGGGCACTCCGTGAGGACCAAACAAATAGAGATCATAAGGGGAGGGCAGCATGGGAGTTAGGGGGTGCATTTAAGGATGAAGACTGGAAGCATGCTTGTGCTTTAGTGAAGAAGGTGTCCTTCAATGATAGATTTAAACTGATCCCTTTTTATTATTTATACGTACCTACTTAACACCAACCAGACTCCATAGCATTGACCCAGGGGAGCAGGCTGTCCACATTATGGGGAAGATGGCTAGGAAGAAGCTACGGTTAGAGAGCCAAATCATCCATTACAGCAAAAAGTTAACTTGTTTCTATAAATGGGCTGAAACAGTAAATTATTTAAGCCAGGAGTGAATCTAGGCAGTCTACACATGGGAATCTCATTTAAACTAATGCCAATCACTGAATAATCGATTAAGCCTAGACAGCGAACAGCATGTTATATGCATTTACTCAATCACATTTGTGCACTGAATAATAACCCCTTGACTCTTCAAAGCATGCACTGTACCACAAGTGTATATGACAAAATGACATGTATGTCACCATTGAAGATAAACAAGTGAGCATGCTTTTTGCATGTCCTTGCATGTGTCAAGTTTATAATGTATGATTCTGTATTGGTTGTATGTGATTTCATAGCACCATTTCACCTACACTGATTAAAGAAAATTATCAGAATTAATGATATTTAATATTTCATAGAAACTAATTTATAGAATATCTTTTTGTTCAAAATTTGCTTTTGCATACTTATTTTAAGGTGTAAATACAATGGTTGCAGGTTTTACTTTTAGAAAATGTTTTGTTAGAGCTATTTATTTCAGTGTTTTACTTCAGGAGACATTATTTCAGATTTATATCTTTCACAATGTCAAAAATTACTTTAGATTATTTTAATTCGCTGACCCTTCAACACCCCTAAACATCATCCATCCCTGCCCCTTAAAAACTCCTCACTACACTTAAACTACAACCATCCCTAAATGCTAAACAACATTTTTTACATCTAATCTCCACCCATCCCAGATACCTAAAAACCCTTACTACACTGATCTAAACCCATCCCTGACCCCCAAACTACACCCATCCCTGAACCCTAAAAACCTTTCTACCCCTACACTCCAACCTTCTCTGAACCGTAAAACCTATTACTACCCCTAAACTCCACCCATTCCTGAGCCCTAAAAACCTCTTTCTATACCTAAACCCCTTCTATCCTAGAACCCTTAAAACATCTCACCACACCAAAACTCCTCCCATCCCTGAACCCTAAAACCCCCTTCTACACCTAAACTCCACACAATCCATAACTCTAAAAACTCTTCACTACCCCAAACTCTACCCATAACTGAACCTTAAAAATCCTCACCAGCTCTGAACTTCACCCATCAACACCCCTACACTCCACCCATCTCTGAAACCTAAAAACTCTTTTCTGTGCCTGAACTCCACCCTTTCCTGTCCCTTAAAAAACCCTAATTACCCCTAATCATTGTCCATTCCTGATCCCAAAGACCCTTTGCTTGTCCTAAACTCCGCCCAACTTTAATGTAATTTAGGAATTTTCCTTAAAATTACCTTTCCTTCAAAATGATTTCTTTAATTTTTGATTTATTTGTATTTCCGTACAAAAATTGGTTTTCCATGATTTGGTTTCCTCCAATGTGAATTCTCAGGTTTTATCCTTCCATTAATTCACATACATTACTATGTATTACCATCCTGTAATGCGAACAATGGAGTGGCCTGTCAATGTTGGTACATTTAGACACATTTGCCAAGTATAATCTATAGTTTATAACTGAATTATTCCTTGAGGATTATTGGGTCTCATCATCTGGTGGCATTCATTGACAGGGGGCTGTGCTGGAGGTAAAGCAGCAGTGATCGTGAGGGATCTACAGAGCAATATCTTTAGTAGGAGTCAACTCAATGCACGGACCCTGGTACATCAAATGGGGAACTGGGCGGAGCAACCAAGTCAATTCTGTTGCTCTCTGAAGTAATAGGTGTAATTTGACAAATATAAACTACAAGATAATTCAGTCAATCCATTTGGTGTTTTCTTGAGGGTTCACTTTTTCAACAGAGGGAATTTGTGGTGTGAGTTGATTGATGCCGGCCCTGCACCTGAGATTGAAAGCAATGTAGGTGCATGTGAACCTTGTTTTTGCCTACACCTTTCCAGCTCAACACCTACTGATTTTGCAGCTTTGCTGACTATTTCTTTTTGATTTGAATATTTATAGTGTGGTCAGATTTTATATAAACTCTTCTGAGGACGTTGCCTTGTTTTTGTTAATTGTAGTTTTAGCAATAGAAGTGGGGACTAAAGTATATTTAAAGAATTTCGATTGGGAGTATTCGATGGAATGGGCAGTGGAGCTGGTGCGATATTTTGGCATATGGCTCAGCCGCAGGGTGGACAAATGGTCTCAATGCACCCTATATGGCGTTTTATGCATTGTGCTCCCGGGCCCAATACTTGCAGTTTTGGCTATACCCTACCAAATTCCAGCCACATGTGGCGGTAGAGGCTGACCTAATTTCTCTGATCCCATTTTCCACTGCATTATATCAAGCTTACAAGCCCTCACACACAGGGCCAAACACAGTGGACTGTGTTAGATGGGCGTGGGATGGACAACGATGTTGTGCTAACCTACAATGTCTTTACGCCCCTTCCATCCCTAAAGCGCGCAAATCAATGCTACCGGCACTACAAGACAAAGGCGCAAAGTCGAGAGCACACAGGCGGAACCTGTTCACATTCGTTAACTTGTACCCGATGGTCAATTCCTTCTCCCACCTGCACTGACAGATATCCCTCGCCTACTGCGATGGATGTTCTAGTATATCATCAGATTTGTGCAGCGCACAATATGCCACTTTCCCTGAGCCTCCACCTACGCTACATGCACTGGAGCACATGTTGGCAAAATGCCTCACATCATAAGCTGGTCACACACCTCTACACTGTTATACAATGCATAGCACCAATACGCACCCCTAAAGCCCACGCTCAATGTGTGTTAGACACAGATCCACCTCTAACTACTGAGCAATGGGCATATTACTGCAAACAAACTGCTGCTCTCTCACCAAATAACAGACTATGTCTTACACATTTCAAGTCCTTCATCGGGTATATCGTACACCAATACAATTGCACCACATGGGTTTGAGGGAGGAGGCAAACTGCGAGAGGTGCTCGACACCCCAGGACTCGTTTTAATATTTAGCTTGGGAATGCCCTAGAATAGCAGACTATTGGCATAAAGTACATGCTACTCTCCAACAAATTACTGCCACCCCATACCGCAAATGCCGACAGTTAGCCTACTAGGTTATGTTAAAGACTTGCACTGGCGCACCAACGCCTAACTGCTATGCTCCTACTCTTGGCCAAGCGCCAACTTGATAGGCCCAGGGGGGAGGAAACCTGTACATAGGGTCATATCCTGGCTGCACGATGCAAAATACTGCCAGGAACAACTGGCCACCTATTGGGAATTGATGCCCGCGACAGCCTGACCCAAAGATATCTGGGAGACATTTTTAACATATTTGAGACTGTGAGACTCTCCCACACCCCAAGCACATATAGAGTAAGAATCACAACTGACAGTCTATACCACGGATAACTCGGGGGAAGGACTTGCATGAGGGACACGGAACGGCGCTTCACTGCCTATACCTCGCCCACGTTAAACTGCCCTGCGAGGTGCTCTCTTTTGCCAACTTCTTAAACATACCCCTCTACATGTATCGAATCTGAACTCTGGAGTGCAACTGCTAAAGCGAAGTGCATAATATGTACCCCGTTACGATGCTATTGTGATGTCTTGATATGTAAGCTATGTCTCCCCTTCTCCCCCCTTTTCTTTCCCCTTCCCCCGCCCCTTCCTCCCCACTCAGTTATCTGCCAGTTGTAAACTGTTTGAAGCCGTCGCCTCGTGTTGTATTGATGCTTAAATGTAAATAAAAAGAAATACAAATTTAAAAAAAAGTACATTTAAAGAATCAGTTTTGTCCCAATGAATGTCCTAATCAGGGAAGGAACCTATATTGCCCAGTTACATCGAAATGCTAAACACATCATGATTTTGGTGAGCTTTATTTGTGGACAGTGAAATAGCACGGGAGCTATGGTCCCCAATGCAAATAAGGAAAATGGGTGTGCAAAGGCCCCTTCACATCCCTAGACCCCGGTATTGGAGCACCTCCTATACTATTGATAGTATTGGCCCTGATTGTGGGCATTCCATGAAGTCTTGGATTAGTAGCTGCCATAGACCAAGATCATCCCAGAAAATCATAGGTCTTCCACTGAGCTCTTCAAATTATTTGAATGAACCACAAGCTCTCTTAAGTCGGGGGTGTTGTAGGCCACCATTAAGGATGGATAACTGATTTGATTGATTTGAACATTTATAAAGCACACTAACTTGCGTGAGGCACTGATCACATAATTCCTATGCTCATTGCCCTCAGTTGATATGCACCTCTTTTTGGCCAATCTCTTAGAGCAGTGCAGAAGCACTTGTGAATTAGATGCTAAGGGGTTTATGTCAGGCAGTCAACCTCTCCTAAAATCAGATATCTACACAACACATTTGTGCTGGCCCACCTGCTCGAGAGGCCTTACTCAATGATTCAATTTGACATAAAGAAGACCTCCTACTATATAGAATGGGACTTTTTATAGAGGTCATGAAAATAGGAGCCAAACATTTTTTAAATAGGTGAAATTGTTCTAAACACAGCTTTGTCCTATGATTAGCATGAATGTAATCACATTCTGCTGCTTGGAAACAGTTAATATGCAGGGCTGCCTGATCTCAAAATTACTGTCTATCCTGTTGTTGTAGCCATTTACCATGTAGCACAGGATTGATGATCTGATTCTGGATTTCTGGAGAGCAGAGGGAGAGAATCATGTCTATTTTTATGGAGACAACAGGGTCCTGTTCCTTAACTACCCTGGATGGTCAAAGTTGTGTGTGTTTCAATTTCTAGAAATTTTTGGGGGAATACATTGGACTTTGAGACAATTAGGTAAAAATCAAACCTTTTTTTACGGTTCATGGGAGGAACATTGTAGCTTCCTGTATATACCAAAGGAAGATTATTTGGGCTGGACCAAAAATGTAATCCATCTCATGCAATCTCTGAAACAGTACCTGACGGAGTAGGGTTCCCTCCCATTTTCCACTCTAGGATGGGTAAATGTCTTTAGAATGGTCTCTCTACCCAACCTGTAATACTCATTTCAGAATTATCCACCCACTCCTGCTTACGATGGACATCTTTAGCAGTTGACAGCCTTGCTTCATTCCTTCACACAGGCATGTAGCATCCCTAGGCTATCCATGGAGAAATGCCGTAAATGGACAAGCAATGGGTGACTGGAGGTGTCAGATATACTACTGTGCAGGCCATCACACTTTGTGGTGATGAATGACTGGTTGTATGGCCCTTTAGGTGACCTTTTGAAGTACCTTGAACAATGGCTCTGCAGTATGATCTTCTGGAATATTATTTTTGGTGGGTGAGTTGTAGGCCATCTTCCTCATGCAATATGCAGTGTATTTTGACTTTGGGAGAATCCACCGGAGAGGATGGGTTGGTCCAGACAACTAACAAAAGAAACAGTCATAATTCTGTGAATATCATCAATTGTGTCAAAAACTCATGCCATTCTCAAATATAGTAGTCTGTCTCCCAGACTTCAGAACCCTAGAAGCCAACCTTATCACAGATTGACTGGACGATAAAAAAAATCTCTGGAATGATTTAAGAAAAGTTGGGCTTCGGGAGATAAATATTGGTGATCTAACAAATGATAGTAAGACTTCAACCCTTAGGGCACCCAATGTAATTTCAACTTCCATCCGCTTTCAGCTTATAAACTTTAATTATTTGCACAGGGTCTATTTCACTACGGTCTGCTTGTGGCACACACAGAGGAATATTTTGCTGTATTTTCAACTTTGTGAAGTAGAAAGGGGTTTCCGGTTCTTCATAAAGTGTTGGATTGTGCATTGATCAAAACTATCTAGATCAGAATTGCCAGATACTCTCTAGGGGACTAGGTTTGTGGTTTAACCTTACTTCCAGACTGGCATTGATAAGTCTTTTTGACATTTTGGAGGCTGAGAGACACACTTGAGTGTTTTTGTGACCACAAAGCAGGATCTTGCATGCAAGTGGAGGAGGGGTGGACACACCTAAAATTAATGAGTGGGTAGAAGGTGTTGGACTTGGCCCTTTTTGGCAGGTTCACCCCTGAACTTTTTGCCTTATATGTAACTTGGTGTTAGTAGTTTTAAGTCTCTGGGCACTTTAGCACTGTGGTCCAGTGTAAAGTGCGTGCGCGCTGTGTGCGTGTGTGGTGAGACTGGCCTGCCCTCCCATAGGAATGCATTGAGGATGAGTGTGTCAGTGGTAATTCCTGTTATGAGAGGTGCAGCATGGTCAAGTCTAGTATGTCTGAATTCGTGAGAATAAATGCTGCGCAATGGTGTGCGCAGATTTATGGTGACTGGTAGAGAAATGCCACTTCTAGAAGTTGGCATTCCTGTGTGCTCTGTGTCTGCCTGCCTGATGTGAATTGCATGTCTGGCTTGTGAGTGACAGGGGCTGGGAGGTGTGTGTGGCTCTAGACGGGGCAGGGTGAGTCAGCGCAGGGCTGAATGGAGAGACCTCCATGTAGATGGGTGGGAGGAGTTGGACCTGGGACCTGAATAGGTCTGTGCCTTCCCTCCACAATGCTGGCTCCACCTCCTGTGGGGCGTCTGATGTTCCTAGCCTACACTCTGAAAGGAGAGAGGAGCTGAGCAAAACAAAGTGCTCCAAATCCCCCCTATGCCAGTTCTGACTGGTATCCCCAAGCCCTGTGCTGTGACACAAAGGGAAATATGTGTATAAAAGAAGGGGCTGTGACCCCATGAAAATGTTCTTGTTCTTGGACTCGAATCTGCCAGGGGCGTGCTGCTGCTGGTGCCCAGGGGGGGCTGCCATGAGGGCTTGCCTCCCTGGGCCCTGCCTTGCCCCTGGACCTGGAAGACCTTTTTGGGACCCCTCTGCTTTGTTCTTATTGCAGGACCTTCTGCCTGCTTCCAGCGCCTGGGAGAGCTGTCTTTGAAACTGCCCAGCTGATAAGAGAGCCTGGGGGCTGTGCAGCGCTGAGCTGCAGCCCCTTTAAGAGGGAATCCCCACCGGAGGGATTCCCCCGTGATAGCTGCCGAGCGGGAGCCCACCCCGCTGATTGATCGTGATTGCGGGTGCCCACCCCGCTGTTTGATCGTGATTGCGGGTGCCCACCCGCTGTGTATTTTTGATTTCGAGGGAGCCTACCCCTCATTGCCGCTTTTGGAACTTCTCCGGGCCGCTACCAGCGCGACCCGGAAGCCAGGCATAGTTGCCTGGTTGTGGGCAGGGCCTAGCAGCCGGCTGACCAATTGCAGCGCGGCCGAAAAAGGAAGTGAAGGAGCCTCGCGGGCTCGATCTCGAAGTCCCGGTCCCGAGGAGGGGGACCGGGTGAAGCGTGGCGCATGGTGAAGCGGGGCTCCCGTGAGTGGAGAGAGCCCCGCAAGCGCAGCAGTATGTTGGTGTATCCGGCGGAGGGGCCCGAGGCACACTGTCGGTGCCTGCCCCCGCCGCATCCAAAGGAGAGACGCCGGAGACCGGAAGGGTCCACCACGAGAGCCCGGGTGAAGTGAGGAGAGGTGCTACGGCTGGTCGGCGGGGCTCTCATGTCTGGAGAGAGCCCCGCATGCTGAGAGCAGAGAGGAGACCGGCACAAAAGAGAAGAGTCCGGTGAGTGGAGCTGGTGGGGAGGGGGTGTATGCCGAGGCATGCAATCGGTGCCTGCCCCCGTAGTTGCTCCCCCGAGGCACAGGACTGGTGCTCTCGGAGTCTGAGCGGCCCAGCCTGGCAGAGGGCCGCTCCTCCGAGGGGCACATTGTTTTAGGGACCCCGTGGGGGTCCAGAGGGCCCAGGGGTGCCCGTGCTGCTCCCGGTTGGCAATTCCAGTTACAAAGTCCCTCAGGGGGACTTGGGGGCATTTTCTTGGCTCAAGTTGTGTGGTGCCAAGAGAGGCACAGAGGCTGAGCGGCCCCGTCTGGCAGCGGGCTGCTCCAACGGTGGGCATGATCTTTGAGTAGGGCCCCAGTGGGGGTCCAGAGGCACAGTGGTGCCCTTGGCGTGATGGCTGATCCCAGCTGTCCTGCGAGAGCGCAGGCAGCTGCAATGTTGTGGGCATATTTGCTTGCAGGGCACAGTCGGTGCCAGTGCCCCACATTTGGGTATTCACAGCTGCGCAGCACTTAGTGCCAGCTGCAACGTTTAGGCAAAGTTCTTTGGGGCATGGGTTGAGAGATAGGAGTGAGATGCACTCCTTTGCCCCAGCGCAATGGCGCGCTTTCTGTCCTGCTGCATTGGCAGCGCCCTGACATTTTGGACACAGGGCATTTGCGCCCTCAGAGAAGGCCAGTTGGCCAGAGGGACTTATAGTTTTATAGGGTGCCAGGCCCTAATGTGATTTATGTGCTAATGTGATTATGTGGTGCTAGGAAATGTGATGCATGTAGTGTGATTCACGCACCCTGATTTATGCCTCTAATGTGGTTTTATAATTATGAGGTTGTGCCTACTGTGGTTAGGTTTGAGATATTCTCTACTGTGTTTTATGCCCCTAATGTGAGTTATACTTAGGAGGTTATGGTCTAATATGTTTAGGCTCAGGAGGTTGGCGCAGAATAGATTTCACGCCTAATGTGATGATGACTGCATAATATGATTTATGATTGCAGGGTGATGCTGAGTACGAGGTTTTGCCAGTAAGTACTGGTTGTATTCTACATCTACAATTTGTCCTACATTTATTATAAGTTCTACATTTACTACGTTCACTTTGTGATGGTTCTGACAGTGGTCAATGTGGCCCTGTCATGTGTAAATAATCCCTTGTAAATATGACCTAGTGCCAGGTGGCACGATGTATATTATGTGAGTACTATTCTAATGTGTTTTATGATAATACAAAGGCTATTTTTATATATAACCTTGTGTGGAGTTCCTTTTGTGGTGTGCCTAGTATGTTGTTGCTGTGTGTGTGTTGCGCAAATGCTTTACACATTGCCTCCGGGATAAGCCTGACTGCTCGTGCCAAGCTACCAAGGGGGTGAGCAGGGGTTATCTTGGGTGTGTAACTCCCTTGCCCTGACTAGAGTGGTGGTCTCTGCCTGGCTTTGGCGCAAGCCTTAGCCAACCAGAAATCCCATTTCTAACAGAAGGCATGGGAAAAAAACTTGATGATGAAAGGCTAAAAGTTTTAATTAGTCCTAGCACTCAATCACTTATGAAACCGGGTTTTATAAATTCTATGTTTTCACTATCTTAAACCACAGACCAAACTCAACTCTGTTTGTTTATTAATATATACAATTCATCGGAGGAATATGCTTACTCATGATAACTGTTGGAGTTGGGTATTTATCTAAGCCAGTACACTCTGTAAGGAATGGGGGAATATTATCTGAAATGTGATGAGATCTAACAGACTTGAAATCCTTGAGAGAGAGAGAGTGGACAGGTACATTAAAACAGAAAGGATTTCTATACCTTGCATTTTTTTCATAAGCAACTTTATTGGCATTTTAAGAGTTAAAAACGTAGTCAACTTATGCAGAATACACAGCATTGAAGACCCACAACTGTAAGATGAAGATCATCCAACTTTTAGCAAAGTAAACAACACTGTGAGTTTGACCATTTCTGCATAAAATGTTCAATGTGCAGAAAGGAAGGCCACACAGAGGTCCATGTGCTAGTGTCACCTTAACATAGTCATATTAAAATACGAGATCCAGGATTCCAGAACTGGGGTTTCCGTGACCAACCCTGTGCTTGAAAAGTACGGCCTTCTAGCATCGAGTCAAATAAAAATTGACTAATTGAGACAAATAAATAGTGTATTCCATTTTACAATTTTTTTTGTTTATTCTTTTAAGTTCTTTTGTGTTTTATAGCACATTCTAGTAATGGTTTTGTAATCATTTTTTCTACACACTGAATATATTTGAAAATGTCATCCAATTTAAAACTCAATATTGACACACTATTTGTCCTCTGTACATTTCTATATAGTTTGTCTGGTGAATCGGGCAATGTATCTATAATTACTGAAAGCGAAACATATATAGTATTATAATAATAGGTTCCGCTATCCTATTTAAAAAAAAAAATATTAATTTTATAATCATGTAAATTTTCTTCATACTCCTTGACGTTCAGCTTACAGGCTCATGTCCCACAAGCCAAATGAGAATATCATTGCCATTGGTAGATTCACATGTGGTAAATTGTTTCAAAAAGTAAGTTCTTTACCTGTCTTTGGAAGCTATACAAACAAACCTTCTATACATTGTGCAGTGAGAGCAATCAAACACGAATGACTTCCAGAATCTTATTTCTTCAAAGTCTATTGTAGCAATTCCATTATTTCCACCTGTCCTGCTCTTATGTATATATCACTAAAGGTATTTTTCCACATTCTATGCTCAACATTTAATGATTAGCCAAAATATTCTAATGATTTGTCCGAATCTTTAGAATTATTCAATGTGAAACATTTAACCTCTTCTTTTTTACTTTGGTGTCTGTAGTCATTACAAATGTACATTTTTGTCTACAGATGTACATTTTTCTTGCACTGCATCGCTTACTTTAGGAGGCCTTCCTATTTTTCTGGTGCCTCATTTCATTGTGTACCTTAAACAGTTGGCAATTAACCTACTATATCACAATTGCATGCGGTCTTTGGCCTCACATCTAGTATACTTGTGTGAAACCATTTACGCAAGTGATGCACATTACAGTCATTGTAGTTGCTCATTTGAAAATATATTTCTTACATTTGACTACATTGTAATTCTTTTGTGCTTAACATAACCTGCCATTTTAAAGTCCAATCATAGAAAAAGCGGACAATACACAATTGCTTCCAAATCCTATTTTTTTTTAAACTATCACACACTATAGAATGATGTCATTGTATCCTGTACAATGCATCTGAATCAAGTTTTATGGAAGATAATAAACATGCACAGAGCATCTCGCTGGTATTGAACCCTGGGCAAGAACATCTCAGAAGCCCATAATGGGAAAGAGGAAAGATGGGAAAAAGAGTGGGTAGAGGAAAACAGGAAGCTAGGCAGAGACAATGCAAGATGCAAATGCTAATCACAGACTTGTATGTAATTTGCTCAAAAGTAGGCAGAGAATTAGCCTGGAGAGACAGTGGTTGTCAGTATCCGCCGCCTGTCACTCTTCATTTACATTTTGAATTAAAATATTCTATTTAACACACCATCTGGCGGTGCTTCAAAAACGTACCGAGCAAGTGGTGCTACTTATCGTGAATGCATTTACCATCTTCAATCTTAAGTAATTTTGCTAATTCTCTAATCAGGAGAAGTTAGAAAGTGCATCACAGCTTGCATTTCATTCAATGAAATGAATGAGCCCTGCTTCCAAATAATACCGCAAATGGCATTTCACATGTTGAATAAACACTTTACATTTGATTACTGGTTATGCACTACTGTATTTGCTTGTAAAATTGATTGTAATTTTAAATTGCTCAGTCCTACTATGAAGTCAACCACACTGGTGCACCTCTCGGAGTTGCACCCTGCATTTTGCCGAGAAGCTAATGTTTTTCTGCAAATGACTAGGAATAGTGCAAGGATTCTTAGCTCTATCGGCAAAATAGAATAGTGTCTCCTGGAATGCTCACGATAAACCAAGAGAGGAAATTTTAGGGGCCTTTTGCAGTAATTTTGTGTCACCACAAGGTGGTGCCCTATGGCCTTACGCTCACCTTATGAAATCATTTTCCCTGAAAGAGTGAATCCTGCCTCACTCCTTCCCTTCACACCAGAGTCCAATGGTATGAGTGGTGAAGATTAGGACCTGCTTCCAACTATATTTTAGCAAGTTAGGCTCCCACAGGCAGGTCAGCGTTACTGGTATGTTTGTTTCACTGACAGGTTAGTATCCCCTCTCTGCTTTACCAGTATATGAGCTGCAGTTGGAAGAACAATACCTCTGAGCAAGGATGCTATGTTCAGCTCCAACCCGCGGATTTCTGATGAATTCTGCTTTGAAAATTATGATCAATGAAAAAAAGTTAACTTGGAAAACACAGATTATTGGTGTAAAGGGTAACGAGATCTGCCTTTGCACTGTAAATACTGTGTAGCCAGTCCTCTGCAAACTGCTGAATTGAAGCAAACACAGACTATGGCTACAAAGTACACATTATTATATTTTTTTACAAAAAATGAAAGTTGATGACTGTTAACATTGGACTTAACAGCAGAGGGGGAAGGTTTTCAAGATCACGAAGATAGTCAGTGGTAAATCTCACGCAGCACACATCATTCCTATCATGTCAAGCAAGGCAAACTACTCACAACAGAGACAGATTAGGAAGCAGGCTGGGCCAAGCACTTCAAAAAGGACTTGAACAGACCAGTACCAGCAAGAAAAGCGGACATCCAAAAAGCAGAGCTAGACTTGAATGTGAACACCGCCCCATCACAGCAAGAAGAAATCATCACTTCCATCCAATCTCAAAAGAATGAAAAAGCTCCTGACCAAGAAATGTTCAAAGCAGACCCTGAAAAATCAGCCAAGATCCTCCAACCACGGATTACATCAATTTGGGAGGGAAAGTAAGTATCAGAGAGTCCTAATATAATACAGTGCACTTCTGATGCCATGGACAAACAGGTAATAAAAGAACAGGCTAGGTTCCGCAAGGGCAGAGAGTGTGTTGATCAGTTCCCTAGTCTACGCAACATCATAGAGCAGTGCATGGAGTGGCAGAGACAACTATATATCAATTTCACTCCATTTGATAAAGTCTTTGACAGTATCCACTGTGATAGCCTTTGGCATATACTGTAATACCTAAGCAGATAGTTCTCCTCATCAAGAGCTTCTATGATAATTTAACGTGCAAGGTAGGAGACAGTGAGTATAGCTTTAAAGCCAAGACTGATGTGAGACAGGGATTTGTGATGTTAGCGTTGCTCTTCAACTTAGTCATCAACTGGGTGATACAACGCAGAACTTCCGACCAACCCAGAGGCATCAGGTGGATCTTATTCTCTACACTGGTGGGCCTTGACTATGCAGATAGTCTAGCCTTGCTCTCTCACACACACCAGCACATGCAAGAAAAGACGTCATGTCTCAACATCTATGCACAGCAAATGGGCCTGAAGATCAACATGAGGAAATCAGAAGGCATGGCTTTCAACATTCCAGACCCTTCACCAATCAAATATGGAGAGGACCTAGTCATGACTGAAGAGTTTTCCTACCTAACCAGTGCTATCATACATGGTGGAGGGGCAGGCAGTGACATCCAGAGCAGACTGAACAAGGCCAGAAATGATTTCAGAATGCTGAACAATATGTGGAGGTCATCTCAGTACAGCACCAACACCAAGATGATGCTTTACTACAGCTGCATTCAGTCCACACACTTGTATGGATAAGAATGCTGACGGATGATGAAAAGCGACATCACTAAACTGTCAGCCTTTCACACCAGAATTCTGAGGTGAACCTTGCGCATTTTCTGGCCTCGAATCATCTCCAAATAGGAAGTATTCACCATATGCAAGCAAGAGAGCATGGACACCATCATTATGAGAAATAGATGGAGATGGCTAGGACACACCATCAGGAGAGACCAAGACTTTATCACAAGACCAGCTCTCCCCTGGACCCCAGAAGACAAATGGAAGGCTAAAGAAGACCTAAGGTTAACTTGGGTAGCATAAATGTAAATCCTGACCCACAGCTGGGGCATCGTACAGAAACTTGCCCAAGAAGTGGGTGTCCTTCGTTCCTACCCTACATGCCAGTTGGCATAACAGGCAGTAAGTAAGTTACCATACATTATGTGGCGCAAACATAAGCTAGAATCTTTGGCACTGTGTAATGTGGTACCAGGGAGGAAGAGTTTGAGTTTTCTACAATTCCCTCAACCAGTAAGCTCAAGGTAAGCAATACAGAATGTCACATGGGCTTTATTGTATGCTTCAACTGCACTGAAAGGCTCGTCAAACATTCATAACTCTAGCTTCACCAGTGGAGGCTTGTCAACCACTTCATCCCTTCTATGGACAGAGAAGACCAGATCGAGCAGGAACAGATCAGTGGTCTTCAGGTAAAACTGGCCTTTGAGGCACATGCGGCCCAGCCTCCCTGAATGCACTTGCACACTTGTGCAAGACAGAGACCTCAAACCAAGAGGAGAAGGATCAAACAATGGGAGATGTCGTTTATTTGAACTCTACAGCATGACTGCGAAGGTCCAGATACCAGGTCCAATATTCTGAAAATAAATAAACATCTCATAGAAGAACAACTTGATCATTGCTGAAGGGATAGGCCCTCCTCTCGTATGGATTTGTAGCAAACCAATGGTTGGGGACCTTTGAGCCAACATGATGCAGAATTCAAGCATGAACCAATTAGTTATTACCAGACAATGGAAGAAATCCCTATGAAGCCCAGCTGTGGACTACTGCAAATGACATATTACTTGCACCAAAACGTGAAGGCATAGGCATCTGAGTCAAAGACAAAGGGGAAACAACGGAAGGGCTGATTCCAGAAGCTTTACATCAAAAGAAGAACAAATACTGAAGTGAGTGCAAATCAGTTGCCAAACTTACCAGCTGTCAGAAAACAGAGACTGTCGCATTAATTACAAAAGTGCAAGGGAGGGAATGCAGATTTGAAGCGCAGTCCACGTCAATGCCCAGGGTGGAGCTCTAAGCAGTTTTGCTCACTAGCTTTGAAAGTCATTTTTCAGTCTAACAAAATCGTACCTTTTCCCAAATGTGAAAACCAGATGAATTTTAAGACAAGAAATTGTTTTGCCATAATAGAATTGAAATCATGCATGCACCCTCTTGCACTATGAATTACTCACTAGCTACAATTATACAGAGGACAACCAGAGGAAAAGGCATACTTTTGATGAAAGCAATCGAAATCCTTACCTACTTACCAAGCTTTTTGAAGAAAGAAGTCTGCTGGTGAATTGCTGCAGTTTGAGAATTTGGCCGTGTGGAATTGTTAATGGTGAGTTCTGCCAGCTTGATGAAGTGTGGTGTTCCTGATTGTACAATGTTTTTTGATTATTAGTTGTTTTGGTTAGCTGAATTATATTTTTGCAGCTCTTCACTGTTGGTTAATGGGAAGTTGCTAATACATCCCAGTGACTTTCTTTCCTTGCCTAATTTTAGTCACTTTTGGCCATTTGAGATTTCTTTATCTGAAAGGGTTGTATGCATCACTATGAATGAGTGCATTTCTTTATTTTCGTTTGTTTGGTTTGGAAAAGGTAATGGGGCCCTATTACATTCCACTGGACTTTCAAAGTGCTCACTTGAATATGATCCCTATGTTAACCTCAGTCAGGTTTAACTCGTTTTATCTGCATCGCAGGCCTTTACAACTTCTGTTCAGCATTAGGTATTACAATGTCCCATCATGGCCATCAAGTGAGATAAACTAAAGTGTACAGAACGGTTGTCAAATACCGCATTAAATTCACAGGTGGTACCAGTGTTAAAGAATGCCTGGATATTACACATATTTGACAGAATATAACCTAATTCTGATTGAGGTTTTGTAATGTAGCCCTCCCCCCTAGGAATAATTCATTTGAGGCCTGCCTTTGTCCTCACCGGTGATAAAGAAGCGCATGTACCCTTTAAAGATGTGGGCTTTGACAAGAGAGCAGCTACAGACAACACTTTACTCAAACAAGTGAAACCACCTACATTGGAATGCTTATCAGCTATTGCCTTAGAAATAAATCAGAACGGTCTGTTTTTGATAGAGATGGGGTGTAGCCAAGAAGACTACAAATCTCAGTATGCATTGCACAAGCCCAGCAACTTCTACCAGGAAAACAGTAACATGAGCCCATTGGTTCATAGGAAGCATTTTGCATCAGTGATTTGAGGAATCCCCTGTCGCGACTCGTTGATTTATTTGTCCATATTAAGGAGCTCTAGATCTGCTTCTTTAGTCTTTTCTGCCCTGCGTAAACCAGCAATGTCAGCCGATAGCTACACACTTAGCTCTTATGTGGGATATTAAACCTGTGGCACCAAGCCCAGTTTGCTAGTCAGGACTTACTCAGACAGAGTGCATGAGAGAGAGTGTGCGAGAGTGTGCACATGAGTGTGAGGATGCTTGCATGTGAGAGTGTGTGCGTGTGTGAGTGGGTGCGTGTGCTTGTTTCTCAACCATCCTTATTCAAGTCTCTGTAATCTATTTCAGCTGGAGGTTGCTGTAGCTGTGCCTGGATGCTGTAGCCCACAATTGGTGAGGTGATGATTAAGCCAGTAAACTACTGCAACTTCAAATGTGTGTCTGCTTCATGAAATACATCATTGCAATATATTTTTGCAGGTCTATTAAGAGTAGCGCATGCTTATCTCCTCACTTGATCCCTAGGGTAAATGTAACCACTTCTGCAGTGATAATTCAAAGTGATCGGATCTGCCCTTTGGAAGACCTGTCCAAAGAAGCACTGAGAAGCAGGGTCTAGTAGCCGAGTGGTGCTCCTTTGGTTCATCACCATGAGAAGGTTTGTCGGCTAAAGAAGTGAAGCTCTCATGTGAATCCTCTTGTAGTGCCCCGTAAAGCTTTCAATGCTTACTTCAAGGCGCTACACCAGAACCACAGAGGTGATTGAAATCTTGGTACCAGTGACTGTTTGTACTGTGCATCACCATAAGCTTGCACTTCTGAAATAAATCTCAATACCCATTTTTCTTTCTTCAATGACAGAGCAAACTCATCAAACCCAGTTGGGGACCGTATGCACTGGATATCTACAGCAATAGTAACTATGTTAAGATTCTATTAATACTACTAAAACACAAAATCTGAGAGGTCTTCACAGAGAGCTTACATAAAAGTGAGCATATAGGTGAACAAAAATAGAATGAAACTCAATGATGCACTTCACAAGTATTAAGGTACATTGTATAGGGCTCAATGTACGAAATGGTATATGCGTACTTATTAGTGAGTAAATCAATGGTATAATTTGTGATGCCACATACCATGACATGGACTATGTTACCAATGCATTGAGGTTTTACAGGCTATCAGAATTAATTTGACTTCATTTTCAAGACTAGCTCGTAATCCTAGCTGGACATTAATATATAAAATACTTACTAATAAAGGAGAGGGGATTAGGGTGGGACAAGAAGGCAGGCAAGGGAGGAGATTAAAGAGGAATAAGGAGAGCTTAAGGGAGGACAGGTAAATACAAACACCCATCCAAAAATGATTAAGCCCTTTGCTAATTACAAACTGAACTTCTAAAGGCACTGCAGCCAACAAGCAGTGGCAATGTCAAAAGGTCTGGCTTTTAGCAAAGTGCCTCTTCAGTCACTGATGAGTTTAGGAACTCAATAAGTCATCATGCATGCACTAAGTCCCTCATTCTTACACTAAGTCCCTCATTCTTGCACTCATCCATCCATTCATCCACCGACTGACTCAATCTTACAGATTTACCCAGTCACAAAAAGACAGAAAAACTCCCATAAGCATATGGAAGATAAATGGAAATAATAAAAGTAGAAGACAGAAAACACGATGCCACCTAAGTTTGGTGGACACATACTTGCAAAACAAATATATAGATAAACATAGTAGCGTGTGGCCATCTTGCAATGGTAGTATGCATAGGGTACGATTGTTTTAAAGTTTCAGCATGCCTCCACATTAAGAAGCAAAGTGTTGGCTGCATTAAAGCAGGAAAACAAACGATACACTATGCACAATACTTTCCCAAATAAGGTGTTCAGTAAACATAGCACTGGGCAGAAATCTTAAAATGCTAACGTGAATAGTGCATCACTATTGTACTAAGCAAGGTGGCCGAAATCATATTTCTAAACATGATGGCCATCTTAAACACTAAAACAATCATACACTAGAGGCAAAACAATTCAAAGGTGGTGCAGTTTAGAAATGTACACTACAGATGAATTTAGGCGCATGCGAGGAGCTGGTAGGACTGCCCGGGGTGCTGCAGGGTGGCCAAAAAAAGAGAATGAAAAAAATGAAAGGGAACCTCTAAAAGGAAGAAACGAAAATCTAAAGATCTGACTACCAGCTCAGACAATGAAGAACACTCATTTTCATGAGGATGTGCTTGTGTGATCAGGCAAAATGTCATTTTTAGGTCTCGCCTAGCGTCGCAGCGCACATGCGCTGCTCGCTCTGCGAGGCATATTGTAGTAGGGTATGTTTTAGAAGTGAAGTGGAAGCCCCGCCCATCTTTTTCATTGGCTGGCGTCATCGTCCATGGTAAATTCTGGCTTCCGATTGAAAATTAGGCTTTTTAGTCCTTCCTTGTTACCGCCCTGTCTCCTTTTGGGACCGCCCATCAGGACTGGATCGTTTACTTGCAGCTTTATTCTCCTTCATTAGTCGGTGGCACTATTTTGGCAAGGTTGACGGCGTGTTTATATTTGCATCGCGCTTTCACTTTACAATAGCTGCCGCCCCACACAGCACTCGCGGGGTGGGGCGGCAGCTATTGTAAAGTGAAAGCGCGATGCAAATATAAACAAGCGGCTGCCTTTGTGCAATGGCGACAGCTTGTTATTTTCAGCGCGCTTTTACTTTCATTTTGTTAGTTTCAAGACTGCTACAGACAGGGACAGTGGGTAGAGGTCTCCCACACAGGGCCCGCATTCAATCATCCGGCCGACAGCTCTGGTACACACCACTCGCTGCGCTTTTTTTTTTCAGCGCGCCATTCGTGCTTTTACTTTTATTTTGTAAGCGCAGACTGCTACAGATATGGGCACTGGGCTGGGGGGTCTCCAACGCAGGGCCCTCCTTCAATCATCGGCTGACAAATCTGGGCCACACACACTGCAGGCAGAGAGGACGGCAGGCAGTCCAGCAGCACTTCCTCGTTTTCCGCCGTCGCCAGTGCTTGTTTTATTTTCAGCGCGCACTTTGATTTTTTTAAGCAGCCCTGCATCCCTGTGCTTTCGCAGTAGCCGCCGCATACACCGTGACATGTACAGGGCCGGCGCCAAGTCCACACTCACGAAACTCCTCACTGCAGTGGGTATCATGTTTATCATCTACCTGCCGGAGCTGTTCAAGAGGCACGAAGGTAGGATTAACGCTTTAATGCCCACAGGCCGCCTTCTGGCTCAAAGGAATGCCATACGTGGCAAATAAAGGGGCAATTTCTTCCCAGTCCGCGCGCCGAAGTGAGCAATGGGCACGGGGCGGGGGTGTTAGAAGAACGCGGGTATTTGGAAACTGCTGAAACCGTTAACAATGTAGGACCTTTCAGCTTTTATTTATTCACCTATCTCCTGTTTCTTTTCCAGTGGCTGGCAGTTGGGACCGCTGGTTGATCTGATTATACAATTCATGTGTGTAACGTTTACCGTGTATGCCAATATTTGGGGAAAGATAAGAGAGAGGGGAGTTTAGAAAACATCCAGGGAAGGTATTGTGTCTGTTGGGTTTGTATTGAAGAGGGGACTCTTTTTAGCAGGTGAAATGTAAACTAGGTGATTGTTGGGTTTTACAGGGTGCCCCGCCTCCGCCACTATCGGGGGTGCTGGGACGAACGGGGATTCAGTAATTTTACTCTGTGCCTTTACTGTCAACATGGTGCAATAGCTAAGTTTATTCGGTGAAGTATGCTTCCAAAATCATCGACTTTATGCCTTAAAAACAGTTAAGGTTGTTAAGGTTGTGGAAAGCAACCCCCCACACACATTAATCAACAAGCATTTGCAATGCAATAGGTCTCGCATTTACGCAAGTTTAAGCTATTGGCATTGTAAATGACACTGCCTTTTATTTATGTTTTAAAAACAAAAACAAAAATAAAAGGCATTGTTATTTGCAATGTCAATAGCTCAAACTCGCGTAAATGCGAGACCTATTGCATTGCAAATGCTTGTTTACAGGGCAATAGAGCAAATGGCGGAAATGGGCTAACCAATTGCCCCATGCAGGATGCTGTCATGATGGGAAGAAGAAGAATGAAAATGACACCTCAAGAGACAGAAGAGGGAGCGCCCAAAGATTCTCTATGAATGTTCTTGTATGTATGTAGAGATTTTTGTTTTTTCTTCATAAAGCCCGGCATATGCTACCCCACTTAATAAGGTCTAACACGGAATACCAGAGCACTAATCTGCTACCCCAAACGTTTTATCTACGAGTTTAACTTACACCAAAAAACATTCTTACTAGGTTAATCTGTGAGATTCCACACAGTCCAGATTAAGGCCCAACCACAGTACAGAAAAAGCACTCATCGCCACCACAGATTACATCCACATGATCGCTGACAGAGAAGACATAGCAGTTTTCATTCATCTGGACCTCTCTTCAGGATCTAACAGTCTCACAAACCACCCTCATCAGACACCTGCACAAGCATGGCATCAAAGGAACCCCTCTCTGTTGGATCAGCTCCTCCTTGCCAGATAGAACACAAACTGTCAGCCTGGCACCTTCCTGCAAACTCATCTGTGGAGTGCCTCAAGGTTGATCACTCAGCTCCAGTCCCTTCAAAGCATACATGATCCCACTCCTACATAATCCATGCACACAACATCAACACCCTCTCCTATGCCGATGACATGCAAATCAGACTCGCCCTCTCATACAAGACCCCCAACACACAAAAACAATTTCACTGCCTGCATGACTGAAGTTGCTAACTGGATGAAAGCCAACAGTCTCAATCACTGACACAAAAGAAGTAGTGATCTTCGTCAAGAACACCTCGCCATGGGACTCCAACTGGCAGCTGGCTGAACTCGTCATCACACCCACCACCCATGCCAGGAACATCAGAACCATCAACAGAAAACTGGACATGACTGCACAAGTCAACACCGTCACTGCATCCTGCTTCCACACCCTAAAGATGCTGAAGAAGATCTTCAAGTGGCTCCCAAGCAACACCAGAGAAACCATCGCTCACACCTTAGTCACCAGCAAGTTCGACTACAGGAGCACCCTTTATTTTGAGATCATCAAGCAACTCACAAGAACACTATTAACCATCCAGACCTCACCAGACAGACACAACCTCCCTCAGAGAACTCACATCACACAACACCTCAGGGAGCTCCACTGGCTACCGATACACAAACGTGCTCATGTCAAACTCCTCAAACACACTCATTCAAGGCCCTACGCAACTTGTGCTCCACCTACCTGAACAATCGCAACATAACATGTAAACAATATGAGTCTACAGCCTTCAATAAAGTGTAATAACAATCAACGCTTCAAGGTCTATTGGCTTTAATAAATGCATTTCACAATAAGCAAGTCAGGCCTACTATCTTTTTTGTAACTTTTCAGAATAAACAGATCAGACCTATGGCGCCTGACATAACTTCACCCAATTAACCAAACAAGCCTATTGCCTTCATGATTGGCTTGTGGCCATAAAGATCTGAGGCCTCTTGTAGTGCGCATACATTGGCAACCATCAGGAACAGTCATAAAATTACAAATATATTCAAAATACCAGTTGTCAAAACAATAAACAACCCCTGTGAAAAGAACCTAACAAGGATTATCTAACTGCAAATCTTCAAATCCAAATGTTTGCCAGAAAAGCTAATCAACAATAAAATCCTTGCCTACAACAGTAATCTGGGCGATTCCATGTAACATAATATCTCTCTGCTGCCTTTCTCACAGTATAATGACAATCCCCCTATAAACATATTGATATTAAGTAGGCTATCCTGTTTTTGGTTTAAGACTATAATAACTGATAAACCCCCAATGAAAAGGGAAACAGCCCTCATCAGTATAAACATATAAACACTGATAAACACCTGCACAGCCACAAACCAAAATGACACTGAAAGAAAGGAAAGTGAAAGAGAGTAAGTCAGTCAGTTCACTTTATTCGTTGTTTTGCATAAAGCCATAAAAGTAATCTAAAACAGTATATTATACAAAAATCACTTGATTAACAAATCTTACTTGATAATCTCAAATGCTATACATAGAAACAGTATTTAAAAAAGTGAATATACAATATATCTTTAAAAAGAAATAAAAAACAGGATCCCTGCATGAACTGAATGTGCCCTAACCATACATACAGGGACACATTACAACCATCCCTTGTGAGCCCATATCGGTTAATCGCAACAGGCTCTGAGACTTACTGCTGCTTTAAAAAAATGAAGACCATAAAAGATGGTGTTACCAGATAACGTTTGTAAAAAGGTAAAGGCAGGTCGCACCTTCCTGAACTCCAGTTTTTTCAGGATGGGAACAGTAAAAGTTTTCCGGGATACCTCGTAGTAATTACAAAACATTATAAAATGGAGCATGTCCTGTGGAGACTTACAGTTGCAGCCACAGGACTCTAAGCTCTGACCTCTAATACACCCGCGTGGCTGCGCTAGAAGAAGGTGGAAGAGATCAAAACGGAACCTGGCCAATAAGAAACGATCATAGACACTGAGAGGCCCTAGAAGATTTGGCTCAGTGGATTGCACGGTTTTCAGGATGACAAATCTTCGTACACTAGGCTTCCTCAGCTCCCGATCTTCCCTATCTAGGGTCCTCTGTCTATAAAAGGGCTCCCTTACCCACCCCAGGTCTTTGCTATTCACTGATTCTGGGTTGGAAAATAAGTCAGCTCTTCCCAGCCTCAAGAGACAGCTATAGAGTTGATTAAGCCAGGGGATGTGATGGGCGTAGTCAAGGGCCATACAATCCTTCAGGATCAGTTTGCTTAATTTGATCCCTGACTCAACCAGATCTTTAACCACAGAATTAGGGGGTGAAGGGCCTACAGGGGATGTGATGGGGGTAGTCAAGGGCCATACAATCCTTCAGGATCAGTTTGCTTAAGGTTGATCCCTGACTCAACCAGATCTTTAACCACAGAATTAGCGGGCGAAGAGCCAACAGGTAGGAAAGGTAGGACACACCCAGCTCTTCATGAACCACTAGGTTTGAGGTTTCCTGGGGCACACCTAAAAGACGTTTCAAGAAGTTATTTTCAACCACTTGGAGTTCCTCCAGGGCAATATAACCCCAGATTTCACTGCCATAAGACACTTTGGCAATACATTTTGCCCGATATATCTGCAGGAGAGACCCAATCGGTCTCCTACCTAGTTTTGAGGGAAAGTTAAAAATGGCTGTGTTGGAACGCACTAAATCTCCTTTCTTTCTCTGTTTTAATGGCCCCCATTTCATTTTATCGTCTAACAGGACCCTGAGATAGGAAAAGGCATCTGTACGTGGAACCTGGGCAGATCCGACCATGAATTGATAATGCTTTCTTGTGCGAGGTCCCACCTGCATCACAAAGGATTTGGAATTATTTATCAACAAATCCAAATCCTCCATGAAAGAGGCAAATAAATTAAGCAATGTTTGTAGCCCTCTTGCGGTCCAGGCCATAAGGACCGCATCTTCTGCATACAATAAAACGGGCAAATCACGCCAACCCATCTGGGGATAGTCCACCTTAGACTCCACTAATATCTTCTCCAAATAGTTAATATATAAATTAAACAAAAAAGGGGCCAAGATACACTCTTGTCGTACTCCTCTTTTTATAGAGAACTGGCGGGTGACCTTCGGGTCTTGTGTGTATCGAACCTCTGCCTTAGTATCTCTATGAAGGTCCTGCAGGAAATGGACGATATCACCATGTACCCCAATGGAGAACATGGCCTGCCAAAGCTTTGCTCTGTATACGCGAACAAATGCGGATGACAGATCCATGAAGGCCAGGTGGATGGTACCAGGGCGGGCAACCGTGTACTTGTTATGAATCATAAATACGTTTAAACACTGGTCCATGGTCTACTGTCCCGGCGAAAACCATACTGGGCATCAGCTAGAGTGTCATTATCCTTTGCCCAGCTGGTCAACTTATCTAAAAGAATGCAGCTAACTACCTTGACCACCGAGTCCAACAGGGAGATTGGCCTATAGCAATGGGTGCTATCTCTATTACCCTTTTTGAATACTGGAACTATAGTGGATGTAGCCCAGATGCTAGGGGGACCAGTTTTTACTGCAGCATTAATGACGGCTGTAAGGGCCGGAGCCCAAAGATTCAAATCAGATTTGTAAAGATCCGGCAGAATACTGTCTGGACCCGGCGCTTTATTATTAGACAGCCCAACAATACCCTTCCTAACCTCTTCTACCATAAAAGCCAACAGTCAAAATGGTGCACCATTCCCCCTCCGTTATATGAGCCCCCACAGCATGACCTGCATCCTCAGTTAGAAAGGAGGGTGAGTCATTTTTATTTCTTCCTGAAGAATTCCGCATAATGTAACTTTTTTAAACAGGGTATTATCAGGAAATACTGGTCTAAGTTTATTCTGCTTGAGTTTTATTGTATAAGGATGTCACTAAATATTGCTTCTGCTTCCTTTTTTCTTGCAGCTTTGTATGCTTGGATTAAAGGTGCTGGGTCTAGAAACATGTATTAGGATGTGAACTAATTATTGTATACAATGTAGAGAATCTGGAAATCTTAATGGAAATATTAAAATAATATTTGATCTTTCAGCAGTGTTCAATCCTTTCACTGGTTGCTGAAATGGCTGGCTTATAAGAATCTTGGGCAATATGAACTATCACATTCACCCACAGACACAGAATGAGTAAAACTCTTTTCTACACTGGCCCCCTTTTCTAAAAAGTTAGTATTAAAATCAGGTGAACTGCAAAACACTCCAGGCTTTAAACATTAAATGCAAGGTTTAGTTATAGGTATCAGTGGAAAGAGTGCTGCCACCATACACATGGGATATTGGTAAAAACCTGACACATGATTTTCTGCATACCAATAAAATGTATAGCTTCAGGGTGTCCCCTTGGTATCTGAGATACCTTCACTGAATCCTGGCTTTTATCCAACTTGACTTTACTGCTGTGATTTTGGAGACCATAGTTAGAATGTTAATAGCCAAATCTCAAGTTCAAGGACACAATGCAATATCTGTTAAAGGTCAGGACAGAAGTAAAGTTAGACACTTGTCATGGGGGCACTTGGCTTCTATGAATGTCTACACAACAGCAACACTGCCTTAATGTAGTCAAGCAAAGAGTGTAGAAAAACAGTGTAAAACATGTTTTAAACATCAAGTTTTAGGTAACTTAGACTACAGGGCCACACATTATTCTAGCGTAATTCAAAATGTTAAATGTTTCACAGGGTACTATGATGTCAGCAGGGTTTACCACCTGTAAAATGACATAATATTCATTGAGGAGTAGGTGAATAACCCCCAACAGTGTCCAGAAATGGGGTCATTAAAACATTTCAGTATGTTATTCTTACTTTTTAAATCTACTAATAGCCCAGTAAACCAGACAGAGCTGACAGATTGAGGTGAGACATAATGAGATGTGAGTATGAGTGAGAGTGCAATGCACAGACCTTCTATGCTTCGACACACTGCCGATGGGTATACGGGCCATGTGCTTTATAACAACATCCGCAAATAAACACTGTTTTTGTCTATTTTAGGGGCAAGGCAGCTGAATTAACAATGATAAGCACTGATTTCACAAGGTTTGACAAACACTGAGAAATCACCACTGAAATCCACAAAAAATAAACACTGAAAACAGGACAGCCTTGAATTAAGAAACACATCTGATAATACATTTGCAAGCTTACTGCCTTTGTTGTAACTTTTCATAATAAACGTAACAGACCTTTGGCATCTGGCATATATTTTCCCAAAGAACCAATTAGACCTAACCTTAACCACTGGCTTGTCAATGTAAACAACTCATGACTACTGAATTCTGCATATCCTTTTCCCACTAGCCAACCCCTCATGCATAAAGTCAGAAAATTATATATCTATTTTCTATATATATCTATTTTCTATATATATATATATATATATATATATATATATATATATATATACACACACATACACACATGTATGTATGTATTTTTTAACAGCTTCGATGCCAGTTCCCCCAATAACTTGGATTCTAGGCTGAAGCAGCACAACTCGGTTAGATGAAAAAGCATCTTTATTTTATTTTGGACAGTTTTCAAAGAAAGTGCATCATGCAACAAGCAAAAGCCTACGCATTTCCACCAGAGCCTTCTACTGGGCAATACAGCTGTGCATATAGAATGTCAATTTAAAGGGACCTGCCCTAATACCACCACCCACTTTAAAATCATGACCAGACCGCTAACTGTTGCTTCCTTGTGTCCCTCCCAATAACCACCATTTTGACTCCAGGGTCATTTCAAGGGTATCATGGGAAGACTGATTCAGGCAGACAGTGACCAATAATTTTATACAATTAATGCAGATTTGAATTATTAATCTTTCTTAAAGAATGCATTTATCCTGGTAAATGACCTAATACATTTAACCAATCCACATTTCTAGTGTATAAATGTCTGGAACCTGGCAAGCATAATGATACATCTCCAATCACAATATCCTGGTTGTATTATTAGAGACACTCACACTCTAGGTTATGAACCTTCCTCTAAAAACTGTTACGTCACATTAATTTGCATTCCCTGTAAAGTACCTTTGTATGGCTCTTTCCATTTTATAGCGTAACAGAGTATAAGAGAGTATTGATGTTAATAATTAATGTTGGTACTTGAGGGCTTAAGGATACTAAATATCATCCTTAATAACGTATTGCTCAATTACATTTCAAGATCGGTCTATTTGGTCTTTAAATCTAGGTTATTATTGTATATTAAGTACTTCTAGTATTTCGGGAATGTCAACTCCTTATAGCAACATCACAAAATAAAATGACGGACAGAGTGTTGAAACTTTTCACACACTCACCGCCAGTCACAGATCTGGGTTTAATCCATCGTTATTTTGATCGTCACGTCACCCCAGTTTGGACCCAGCCATATGCAAATCTGTCTTGACCCTGCTCCCTGGCCTGGCAGTTCGGGCTGGACTGTTCCCATCGGGAGCAGGATCAAGGCTTATTTGCATATGGCTTGGTCTAAACTAGAATGGAACAGCACGCAAAATAACGATGGATTACATCCAGATCTGTGACTGGGGGTGAATGTTTGACAATATTCAGCATTCCGTCCATCATCTTTTTGTGTTGCATGTCAACTCCTTATAGTCAGAGGCAAAATAGTCTAACAACGGCTGCCATTGCTTCACAAATTCCTTAGTAGTGCCCGTAGCTTCACTGGTAAGTTTTTCCATGCATAGGAACCACCATAGTCTCGTGATCTAATGGAGTTTAGCCGGAGGTACCGGTTGCCCCAGAGGGACAGGATAGATTGCTTGGCGGCAAGAAGTAGATGGGAGATTAAACACCCCTTTCGCCTCACATGGGATACATCTCGTCGTCCGGCCAGCCTAATATATAACCTCTGGGAATCAAGTGATGTCAGCCCCTGTGGTCTGCTTGATGGGGGTAAGGGCCGAGTCCCAGAAGAGGCCAATGCCTGGGCAGGACCATAACAGGTGCAGCAATGTTCCCTCTTCCCCGCAACCTCGCCAACAGCGTGGGTCCCTCCCTGTCTTCATTTTGGCTAGGAGTATAGTGCCACCGGTAGAGAATCTTAGCTAGCAGTTACCTCCCCCTAATGTATTGTGTGACGTGATGGATGCAGATAAGTATTTCAGCCAATTGGGCCTCGTCCAAGATTATGCCTATAGACTTTTCTCAGGCTTGGTGGAAGGGCAATTTATGAGTGTGAACCTTGATGTTTTGCTTAACATAGATCTTAGATGTGGCATGGGTGTCATCAGTGCAATGGAGTAGGTATCTCTCGAAGGGTTTGAGCGCTTGGGTAGCACCCTCCCGGATCTCTGGGGAGAGGGCGCAGTGCCGCAGTTGGAGGTAACAAAATCTCTCTGCCTCTGATTAGCCATATTCGAACTTAAGCTGGTCGAAGGGCTTAATGGAGCCCACCCTCAAAGATATCTCACAGTGTTGTGCAGCCCCCCATAGCAAAGTTCTATAGGCCTGGAGAAATGTTGCCCTCGAGGGGTGTAAAGGGTGAGGGAAAGGACATAAGCCCTTTTTTGGCCGCCACTTTGCCTCATATCTCCAGAGTAGCTCAAGTGACAGGAGATCTATAGAGACTACTCATTCGCTGAGGTCTGCGTCTCCATGGGATCTCCCACAAATGACCTGCCACCATAGTATGATCGATCATACACCAGCCTTTGTCAGTTTCTTGCCTAATCCAGTGGACGAGAAAATGAAGGTGGGCCTCAGCGTAGTAATATGCTAGATGGGGTGCACCTAAGCCCCCTATTCACGGTTTAGGAGCGCACTGGTGTCGGGAGAGGCGTTCGGCTCTCCCACCCCAGAGGTATGCATAGTAGACGGAATGAAGTTCTGCAATGAAGTTTTTCGGGTTCGAAAGAGTCTAGTTCTGGAAGTCATAGAGAATCTTGGGTACAAGAGCCATGTTAATGTCCACCATCCGCCCTAAAAGGGGCAGTGTTTTATGCTTCCAACTATCCACTCCTCCTTTCACCACCCGTCTCAACCGCTGCAGATTTATGGCACATGTCTGGGACAGCGTGGGGGCAAGTGCAAGACCCAGTTAGTTGATGTGGGACTCCGCCCAGCATAGGGGTAACATCTGCTGGAGATGAGTTCGCGCGGGACAGGTGAGAGATTAAGGACCTCCAATTTTGCTAGGTTGATTTGGAAAGCTGGAGACTGTCTGGTAGGCTTCTAGCTGCGTCATTAGGTGGGGTAGAGACAAACCTGGGTCAGTTAGCAAAACTAGTATCATAGTGATCTTCGTGTCTTGTGTGCCAAACCGCATGCCCCTGATGACGGATTCGCTCTAAAACATTGGGCTAGGGGCTCCAGGGTGCAGTGGCGTAACGAAACTTGAGGGGGCCCCCCTGCAAGGTATATGGAGGGGCCCCCGCTCCGGATTTAATCTGGAGCTGCAGGCAGAGTATTGTCCTGAGGGGGCCACCTGCAGCTCGGTGGCCCCCCCGCATCGCGGGGGCCTGTGTTACGCCACTGCCAGGGTGATGGCAAATAGTAGAAGCGATAGGAGGCATCTCTGCCGGGTTATCCTGGATATAGAAATCCAGTTAGTTAATATACCATTTAACCAGATGCGAGCTCTCGAGGAGTGATAGCCTGATCGAAGCCAATCCACAAAGGAGTCCCCCAAACCCTAGCTGCCGCAGAACATCCAACATGAACTCCCAATCTACCTGGTCGAATGCTTTTTCTGCATTCAGGGAGACTAGGAAGGAATAAGCACATCTCATGGGCCCGATATCAATGAAGTGGAGCGCCATTTTTGTGTTGTCAGCTGCCTGACACCTAGGTATAAAGCCCAATTGGTTCGGGTGAATGAGATCTCCCATCAATTAGTGAAGGCGTAATGTGGCTATCTTAGTGAAGACTTTGGCATCAATATTTAGCAAAGATATTGGGTGATATGAGCTGCATTCCTTGAGATTATTTCCAGGCTTAAGAATCAGAAAAATGGTAGATTTGGACATGGATGGTGTCATGCGACCCTCTTGTACCATTGCCCACCGATAGACTTTTAACAGAGCAAGGGGAGGAGAGGGGACGCAAAGTACTTATAAAAAGCAGCTGAGAATCTGTCAGACCCTGGAGGGGACAGTTTAGCTATGGCCAGCAGTTTTTCTTCCTTCTCTATAGGCTGTTCGAGCCGCTCTCTATCCGAGGTGCTAATCTTGGGGAGCTCCGCCCAGCTAAATAAGAAGCCCGTAATTGCGGGTCAGAGTCCTCCTTGGGATAGGAGGTTGAGTAGAAGGCCCAAAAACATTCAGCCTTATCGGGCCAATGCGAATACCTGTCAGTCACAATCTTGGACTTCTGAGATGTTAGTAACGGCTTCTTTAGCTCTGAGCAGTTTGGCTAAATGCTTCCAAGACTTCTTCCCTTGGGTATAGTACTTATTGTTGAGTTTGGCAAGGGAATAGGCAGCCTTATCTAATTTGAGGAGTTTAAGTTGGCCCCAGGTCTTGAGGATTTTCCCCCACGTCTTCTGGGAGTGGGTGCGTTTATGCTCTTGTTCCAAAGCTATGAGGTCATTCCTTAGCTCTTGGAAGACAGCACTACGCAAGCGCTTCTGGCAAGCGGCCTCTGCTATGAAGTTTCTCCTAAGAACCGCCTTTAATGCATCCTCAGATTGGCGGCTTATGTGTAACCCTGTGCCATTGTGTGTAATGTATTTAGTAATATTCTTGGTTATATTGGCGACTGGTACTGGTTCTATTAGAAGATAGTCCTGGAGCCAACGGCGGCAGGTAGTATGGGCCTGTGTGTTGCATGTATGGGAGAGTGTGCAAGTTACTGGACCATGGTCTGATAGGGCCAATGGTTCTTGTGTGGCCTTGAGGATGTCCTGGAGGAGGCACATATCAAGTAGGATGTAGTCGAGGCGGGCATACGTTTTGTGGGCACCAGAATAATATGAAAAGTCAGTACTTAATGGGTGGCGGTGCCTCCATGCATCCACTAGGCACACTTCTTCCAGAAACACCCTTCCAGCTACTGACAACACCATTGTGTGGCCACAACTACATTTGTCAAGATCGGTCTCTTTTTTGACTAAGTTTAGATCCCTCCCAGGATGAGAGGGGCCCTGGACCATTCAGTCAGGGTGCAAATGGTTTCTATAATGAATGCTTCGTGGCTGTGGTTGGGGCAGTAGACGGAGGCTATGGTCAAAGGTGACCCTCTCAGCGTACATTGGATGGCCATTCACCTCCCAGCCCTCTCCCGCAAAATGCTGTCAACCTGGAGGGAGCAGTTCTTCGCTAACAGGATTCCCACTCCCGCTGCCTTTTTTCCAGCTAAGGAGAAGTATTGGCCTGGGTATGAGGGATTTAAGGCGAGATTGGTCCTCCCGCAGTAGGTGGTTCTCCTTGATCAAACCCAGATCCGTACAGAGAGAAGCCAGCTCGTTTAAGGCTGAGCTCCTTTTGAGTGGATTGTTGAACCCCATTACATTGTATGTGGCTATTTTAAGCTGGGGCATGACAGAGTGTGGACTATAGGGTGAGCTGCAGAAGAGCATGCTATCAAGCTAAAGGCTTTGGTGGCAAAGAATGGGTGGTCAGGCCTTCCCTACATTTCCAAAACAGCCCTGATGGGCTCACAAACACCCAACATAACCAACAAAGAACAACCAAACCATTAATGACGCTTTGTACCTTGGGGAGGGTACAGGTGGCACCAAGCAGGATGAATATCCTCACACATGTGTCTAGTGCACCCTCATTGGAACTCTTTGGGGTCATATGGTCTCTGTTGCAGGTGTGTGTCTAAAGGCCTGTCCCAGCCACGGGCTCATCATAGTCCAGATGGGTGAAGCAAGGATAAACAATTCTTCTCCTCATCAGGGGCAGTTTCAAGAAGTTCCGGGACTGGGGCTAGTCTTACCGGGCCCCAATCTACATAGTGGAAACATCTGTTGGTACGTTGGGCCGGGTAGGAGATGAGGACCCACCAACTTTCTGAACTTGTTCCAATGCACCCTCCATCACTCTAGGATCTCCTCTTTCCTAGGGGTTCCGCATTGGCATGGGTGGCGTATTGTCATCCACTCTGAGCTGGCTAGCTGAGGGAGGTCCTGTTGGGATCCCCTTCCGAATCTGGATGAGGTAAGTCCAGGATGCGACAGTGTTCCCTCAGGGATTTAGTGGCCTATTTGCAGCCCTGCCACTCAATGTATAGATGAAAGGGGTGTCCCCACCGATAGCACAGTCCGTGTTCTTGCAGGAATGAGGTCATGGGGTGGAAGGCCTAGCGTTTACCTAAAGTGGTGGGGGAAACGTCGTGAAAGATCTGGAGCTCACAACCGTTGTAACTAATAGGGCCACCTCACCTAGCAGCCGCCAGCACGGCCTCTTTGTCTGAGTAATTATGGAACCAAACTAGAATGTCCGGTGAGGAGTTGGATCTCCCGCTTGACGGCCTGCTCTGTGCGCTCAGTCAATTCAAAGTCGCTTTGATCCTGAATCGTAAGTAGTGTCTCCGCGAGGACCTGGATGAAGCCCCAAATATACTTGCCCTCCTTGTCAGCGGCAATCCCCCAGATACAGAGGTTAGAACGCATGGACCAATTCTCGAAGTCCTCTTGTTTTTCTTGTAGCACAATGACCTGATCACTTAGGTCCACGATTCGCACCCTGTATTCTTTCAGGTCCAGGCAGCGCTCTTCTTGTGTCCACTCGGTGGCCAGGATCGCCCACCTCTTTGCGCACCTCAAAGAGGCCATGTTGAAGATCTGCTCAGATGGCACTGATATCGTTTTTGAGCTCAGCACAGAGTTGCATCATAAAGATCTGGTCAGCCGGTCATTGTCTACGACAGGAGTGGTGGACGATGCCTCCCCCGCCCCTAACCGATGCAGAGGCACCTTAGTAGTTCCTTCTTCTCACTTATCGGGGGCTGCCTTAAGCATGTCCTTGATCTTGCTCTCCTTTTTTGCATTACTGCCAGCCATAGTGGGACGGCCCAAGCACTGAGGACGACCATCACGACGTAGGAAAGTGTCCCACTTAGAGTCCCAAGGGCTCCCAGTTGACTCTATGAGGGAGTCAGGCGGGCTGTTCATCAGCAGTCCTAGCGGGGCATCACAGCGGTCCCCTCAGAAGAGCAGGTGTCACTAGGTCTCCCCCTGCATGACGGTAGCAGGGGCCTCCCCCTTGAATCACAGCTGCGGAACTGTAACGGAAGGGCCCGGGATCTGGGAACCAGCAGGTCACCACCATCTGCAGGGTACCTGTGCTGAGGGGGCCCAGGAATTCCGCTCAGAGGAGAGAGAAGGTGCCAGCAATCCTCTGCACTTACTGCCAATTTGAGGGAGGAGGGTCCAAAAAGGACGGTCCCCAGGATGTCCAGCTTCTGCTGAGTTTTCTAGAGACTTTCTGGCGCTCAACCCTCTGGTGTCCCCACAGTAGGCCACCTCTGGTGGGCAAGAGTCTGGTAAGGATAATAGCTAGCTAGGCCCTCCAGGGCCGCAGCGCTCAGTGTGGGCCCCTTGTGTGATGACTCAGCTCCAGCCTGGACCCGTCACGTCTCCCGAGCCAATCACGCATGTAATGTCCCTCAGTGGTGTGCGGCAGTGTTATGAGTAGCCGGCACGATACCCCTGCCTATTGTAGAAAGTGAGGTCCGCTCGGGCGTTTTATGGGGTCTACATCTTGGGAAGCTCGGGAGGAATAAGCGCTCGGGCCAGAGAAACTGTCATGCGGCACCCCAGGGTGCCACCTCTACACACTCCATTGCCCGCAAGGGGGAAAGAGGGCAGGTGCAGAGCTGCTGGGCCTGCGTCCTGCAAGGGCCAAGGCTGCGCACCGCAGTCCACAACGTGACCGCCACCAAAGCTGCCCGCAGTCAGTGCAGTCTGTTCTGTCCCCCAGGGCAAAGGAATGCTCCTGGGGGAACCAAGGGTCTCACTGCCCCCTCGGGAGATCTCGCCAGGGCAGAGAAGCCCACTGTAAGTGCCGTATTAGTGCGGCAAGGATGGGAGCCTCCCGATTATACTGCTGCTGCCATCTTGGGCTTGGCCACGCCCCCTGGAAGACCTTTTTAAGCAGGAAAGGGCAAAGTAGTCTGCACTACCGAATGTAACAAGTAAATAGGGCAGGCTTTCCACTATAATCACATACTTCCACCACTGTCAGCTCTTCCAGGTCCTAGTGAGATGACAAGAGCCAAACTCAAAATGAAGAGGTGCACTCTGGGTCACCATCTTAGCCACAGAGCCAAGCACTGGGTCTCAATTCATACACTAAGGGACATTCAGTATGCATGCATGACTGTCATGCGCACTCAGGCGAAAAATCAAAAACTCACAGACATGTAGACTCAGAGGGGAGTGCACGGTATCCGAGCCATGCAGGGGCAAGTTCATCCCAAAAAAACACGCCTGGAGCTGGCGAACTTGTGTTGCATGTTTTAAGTACGTTTTAAGATATATGTGTATGTATTCGAGTTGTTAATAACTAGCTACCCCGTGCTCATGGCGACAACAAAGCAAATATTAGTGATATTACGGAAGATTGGGGCAAGTTTTACACGTGCTACGAAGCACTTTAACTTTCATTTTCAGTAACCTTTATTCCAAAAGATTTTTTTCTGATGAAACAATTCTCCCAGTGCACACACCGTCTTTGATAGAGACATCGAGTACTGAGTACAGTTTTCTTCTTATTCACCCACCATCACAAAGCAGGTATTTTTGTCATTATTTCATATACTGTATTCTTCTTTAATAGGAACTGTGGAGCAAAGTGCACATTGGTTTTATGGCTCAGTGTTCGAGAGGATAAAGGTGGCTGCGGTTTTGTGGCCATTACAGTTTCGTTTCGCTGTCAGTATAAAAAGCCCTGCTACTCAGCCATTTATCATGGATATTAATTATGTTGCTATCTTTGGCTTGCAGGACTAAGGGTTTAAGAAGAATGTAATAACCATTTTGCCTGGTTGAAAATTGCTCATTATTAATACTGATTAAGTAGCAAATGTCAGGTCGCAAAGTAAGGCTACTCATCAGGCCAGCTCTCTTCACAGTGGAATTCATTTCCCCCTTTTACATCTTAGAAAAAGTTTGATTTGGTTGGAGTAAGGGATTTATTTCTATGTTCACTTCCTTGTGGGTAATACGTCTTAATAAATGCAATTAGAAAGAATGTGTTTATATATATATATCTTCCAATGCCCTAAGCCATACTTTTTCAGCTGATTGTGTAAGTATTCCGAAAGAAACTGCCCTGGGAGAAAAGCATCCCAGTCAGATTGAACTATCAGAGTCTGTGGGCCACTTCACCATCATTTGTTACCACGTTTACCAAGGTTTGTGTTTCATATTATAATATTACATGTTGCCATTGTTTTTCAGTCTGTCTATGCTTTTAAAATGTAATTTTTTTTATTTTTAAAGCTTTGGGTAATATAGCAATGGGTAGTAGTCATGAGTCGAAGTACCAAGGTAAAAAACTGGCAACAATGCACTAATTACATATTGTGATCGGTATTTTTGTGAGCAGTTAACCAATTTATGACTCGACCTATGGACTGATAGGTTGGTTGGTAGAATTGCGAACTGTAGCGAGTTAAAATCCGACCAAACTTATGAATATTAATGCATTAGGTCCCAATTAGAGGTTCACTACGATTGGAGGCCATCACAGGAATGGTGTCCTGCTAGAGCAGACCACTATGCATATGATCCCGTCTTAGTGAAGAAAGCTTTTTTTTTTTTTTATAAACAAACACTTTCATTGGAGGAAAAAGGGCTGCAATTAAAAAGAAATGTTAACTTGTTTCCCAAAGGTTTGTTTGAGAGTTGGCAGTTGTTTAATGGACGACTGCCTACTTCGTAACATTTTTGTTTTTTAGATTCACAAAGGTCAAGAGGTCCCAAGGGGACTTTTACCTTTTGCAAATGCATCATCACCTCAAGCCAATATAGTCTTTGGTTTCTCTGTTGGTTTACACAGCAATGAATTCCAGGAACTGTCAAAAAAAAATCCACGAAAGGCCTCAGTTGACTATAGTGGATGTTTAGTATACGCTGAATAATGTTTAAAATGATGGTGGGGTCAGACCACTGTAAACTATGTGTGTTGGCATTCAGTGATTTTCTAGATGGTCAAATCCTGAACAAGAGTGTGGGTTGTTGGTTTAGTGATATGTTGCATGCCAGATGGTGGGTTGAGGAGGATGAAGAGTTCCTCTTTCACAATCTTGGTGCAGAGATTTCCAGGAGGGCATTGAGAAAGATAATGATGGATTGGTTGATGGATGAGATAGTGATGAACTATGTAATTTCCTTGTTGAATGGTTTGCTTGTTCAAGGAGATTAAGTTATCAATTATAGATAAGGAAAACATGTCTCCAAGTAAGCATTCTTGTATTATTTTTATGTATTTGCAGGAAAGGCAGACTGGACTGGAAGCAAAGAAAATGCTTTAAAAATGTTCTGAGCAAACCTAATGAGAGGGTTTCTTCGGGTTACAGGAAGGTGGCTGAGGATCTCACTCCATGAAAATGTTTTTAAAATAGGCCCAAATAATTTATGTTACAGAATAACGGGCCAATGCATGAAAACCTATTCACAAACTAGGATGTGCAACTTCCACACTACTGGTTTGTGAATGGGTGTGCAAATTGTCCATTCATAAGGGGGGTCACCAAACTACTGGCGTGTCTAATACACATTAATTAGGCAAGACACAATTTATGACTCACTTTAATTGGCTGCAAATTCACAGGTGAAGGCCTGCAAGACACAGTATGACTTCCCAGCCTGACATTTCACTTTTTGTTTCTAAAAGCAGTTGTCCATTGAAGGTCCTGGACCACCACCCGCTGCCCCATAAGCCTCCCAACATGATTCCCAAAAGTGACGCTGTCCCAGAGACAGCTTTTTCTTTGCGAATCAGTTACTACCTCAACTAGGGAGTGTGTAAGTGATCAATGGTTTGGAACTGAAATTACAGTCACAAACCATTGATACATACCTTTCCAACTTGTAGATAGGAGGGGAAGCCCAACGCACGACTTCGCCCATTGTGATTCAGAAAGGGTCATGAAAGCACTTTATGAGGAGCATTATTTCTCTGGAGCGGTTAATAATGTATGACGCTGTATAAAAACTGGGAGAGGCTTTCTTATGGCTGTTTTCAGGAATGGATTTGCTGAGAATTGCTCAATACATCAAGCCATAAAAGTAACTGCCCAGTGGACAGGCTACAGGGGGCTTCCTTGTCTCATACAATCACTCTATGCCACAGTTAGAACCTGAACATATCCTAGCCTGCACATGACACATTAGCCACAAATATACCATCAGTTAGGGAGTGCGTGTAGAGATATGAAGATGGTGACACAGCCAGGAAAACCAAAGGGAATATATGGGGAACAATTTTCTTCTCTATTAAACAACGTTGAATCACATTCTACCAAGTTGACCATTATGTATCTTATTATGAGGAAAAATTGTTTTTGGTGTCCTAGTGAAATCCCATGACAGGTTTCATGATGCAGCAGAACAGGAATCCCTGCCGAGGAAAGTGCATAAGCATTTCATCTTTTTGCAAACACAACGGTAGGTTAGAGTCAGAATCATTCCTGCAGAAAAATCTACTGGCCAATGGGAATAATCCAAGAGTTGCTTGTGGTTTCTGCAAGGCTTAGTGTGCTGTAATGAAGAGTCAGAAATTCTAAACCAAACTGAGAACAGAGCTGGTGCATGCAACCGAAAAATTAAAAACAAGAGTAAAAGCACTTCCAGCCTTTATTTCCTGATGCTGGATTTCAATTCTACTGAGATTAGCATGGGAACATTTGAGCATAACGTGAGTGCACATATATTGATATATTTTGGAAAAGATTCAACAAGATTCAGGACAAAAAAGAGAACACACTGCTTTGTCTATGAGGCAGTCTGAAAATTTCAACTTGAGTACTTCTCTGATTTCCCTTCCTTAATTTTACTTGACTTAAGTGTAAGAATGGGCAACATTTTTGTTGTGTTCCTCCCATTTTTTCTTTCCTGAGTTTACTTGCTAAACTCTGGTATAACAATTTGTTTCTCCCCTATAATATGTATTGTGCATTGGATTTACCTAATTGGCTTATTTAACTTTCCTGCAGGGCCATAGTAGATGCAGCAAGAAGCGCATTAACACATATATGATAAAAATCTATGGCTATAAGGAGCACTATTGTACTCTGGCTGGGCAGCAGTTTAAAAGCAATCCAGTGACACATGGCAGGGAAAGTGCCTTTGTCAGGTAGTAAAGGCTTTTATATATATTTGATAAGCCACCCCTAACTTTGCCATTGTTAGACCACAGAATTGGGTGTGTGTGTGTGCGTGCTTGCTCATGTGTGTTTTTACTGAAAAAAACAAAGGTTAAATGGACATAATTGGTGAAATTTTAAAGAACAAGACCACTGAAATTCACCACTTATAGTTGTCTCAAATCACTGTCACTTGTGCCCTAAAGTACTACTCACTTCCCTGCAATGCATAGTTTTATTACCAATGGTGTGGGTGATGTTATCAATCATGTCATAGAAAATTTCATGAAGGATGAAATATGGGAAATAATGTGCAGTGCTTGGCGAGGGCACGAGTTATAGTGACTTTAGGGCCCCAGTTATAGTTACTTTAGGGCGCGACTTACAGTTACTTGAAATAACTATAACTGGTAAATTTCAGTGCTTTTGTTCATTTAAATTTCACCTAACTATAAGGGTACTTGTACCTTTGTCTATTTTCAGTGAGTTTCTATTTTGTGCTTTATTGTTAAGTAAGATGTCGTGCAAAGCATGTGGCTGGGTGTAGGGCATAGCCTGCACCCAACTCCTTCTGGGTGCCCACTCCCCGCCATGCATGGTTGAAGACAGTATGTAGAGTGGGGTGGGGTTGGGAACCTATGCCATGCACAGCTGACTATGTCATGTAACAATATAAAGGGTGCAGTAGCGTAACAAAACTTGAGGGGGCCCCCCTGCAAAGTACATGGAGGGGGCCCCCCATTCTCCGCGTCAGTCAAGAGCTCTCAGGCCAGCGACCAGCCATACTGCAGGGGCTCACCCCAGCCATAAAATAAGGATTCTGGTTCCTCTATTGGTCACATCCGCCCTTTCATTGGGCGATTTACATACATCAGTAAATACTGCTGCTGCGCCCTCCAGCAAAGTTACATAACACTGCCTCCAGCCGGCCCACCAAACACATCCTCCTACTTCATGACCCACCTTCAAGCGAAGCCCGCTCAGTTAACCACCTCAAAACACAGACCACTGCCTTCGTGCCTGTTACTAACGCATCCATTACACTCTACTCTCACCCCTACGAAACCCGCAGTTATGCTTTTCCGCTCACCTTTAAAACCACCCCTCGGATGTCACTGCTCCCCTGTGACCGCCGCCCACTGCTCCCCTGTCCACCACCGACAGAAAGACTGATGGCCGGTCCCCATCTAACCACTGCCTACCAGTAAAGACAGAGCCTTTCAGCTGCTGCCCTCCCCAATGCCACTGTAGTAGTTTAAAACATGTTAAACAATCTCTTCAACTGACCACCCAAAACAGTTCTTCCTGCTAGCCTCTACGGCATCAGAGCCGTTCCTGCTACTTTTCATCCTCTGCATGATGCACACAATAATATTAAATGTACAAAGGGTCCGATTTTTGTTTCCTCACGCCAACATTAATTTACACTATGTACCCCACTAAACCATACCTCCTGTCAAAGGCAAACCTGATCCCATGTGTAGCACCAGTCAGCAAATACGCCATGGACAAACACCAGAGCGAATGCGCGATTCATGTAATTAAACCTACAGTGACAACGTAGCATTTCCCCACCCACTGTCAGCCCAGCAAAGTCTGCAACCGCACAGTAGCCATCAATACCAGCAACATCTAAAGCGCATTTCCACTTTCTTTCAATGGCAGCTCCTGATACATATACCTATGACTTCTGGGCGGCATCTACCACAGACCACAGCATTCTTTGTCTCCCTAAGACTAACCAAATGCTGTCGGTGAACGCTTCTCTTCCCCTTCCTTACTGATAACTAATGGAGGATAACGAAAAAAATATATAGTATTTTCTTATGCAAATAGCGTATCAAGCACTTTCATGCCCGCAGTCCTCACCAGATCCATATGTATCAATATCCTGTTCTTACAAGCATAGCACAAAAGGAGGGTTCTGGGGTTCTTCGCCCAGAGAATTTGGTTCAACAATGGTGTAAAATGATGCATTTTCAAACACAATTTCCAGAAGAATTTGACAAAAAGCATTCGTTTGTACAGGCATTTCTATAGAAACACTCAAACAATATTTCATAGAATTCCTGTTTTGCCAAGTAAGCTGACGTACGCAAAAACCTCATCGTTTCCTAGATTTATTTCTCATCTCTTCCTTGTGTTTATGTCCTACATATCTTCTTGTCTGCCACTTCAGTTCTTCTTCAATAATCAACGCATACTTTGTAACTCCTTTCCTAATTGCCACCTCACCCCTTCCTTAACTGTCTCCTCCTCTGTTATTTTGCTGTTTCTTCAGTTGTTTCTCGATTGCTACCTCACCTTTCTTCTATCTCACTGCATCCATTCCTTGATTCTCTTTTCATTCATAATTTAGCTGCCCTTTGCCTCTTCCTTAATTGTTTGTCATCCATTTGTTTGCTATCTCCTCATGCCTTCCTTTACTATATCCTCAACACTTTGATTGTTATCTCACCTCTTCCTTAAATGCCTCCTCACTCCTTTCTTCTTACCTCATCCTCACCTGATTGTCTCCCATGCTCTCTTGATAGTCTCTTCATCCTGTTACTGACCTGCAGTGAATTATCCTTCACTGCGCTGTACATATATAACTAGAAATTCAAATGTTTAATCTCAAATTGAGAAGTCATATACTCACAGGACCTGCACAAACACATGCTATGGAATGGTCCTGTCCTGACAGCTCTTGCATTAATGCTCTGCATCCACATGCCTTAAACCCACAGGTTCTACACCCACAATTCTTCTAAGTTCAGGGCTTGCACTACCACATCCTGTAAAGATATCCTGTGTCTACAGCTACTGCACTAACACTCAGCACTCAGATGTTCTGCACCCAGAGATTATGGACTAACACTTTGAACCCACACGTTTTGCATCCAAAACATTCTTGGCACATAGTCTAAATTAATAACTAATTTCCTGAGCCCCATTAACAATGGTTTGGGATCTGACCTGGTGTACATGTAAGCAACATCTGGTTACCTTGTTGCAAGTCATTTGATTTCAGTTTAAGTATCTGTTGAAGGTTGGTAGCAGGGGGCTGAAGTAGGTCTCTTCCTGGAATGCTTAGTTCAGTGCTTGCTGTCAGATTACAGGCTTCCATCATAACTCTTGGGTCTACTTTGGTCGCAGTTTCTGGTTATACCACAGACTGGCCTAAGATGTCCCCAGGTAACAAAATATGGTATCTTAGTATGTTCTAGGGTGACTTCCATTAACCTATTTCCAAATGCCCAATCAAAGAAACAGAGATGCCTCTCCCGGAGTGCACCACATAACTACACAGCTGAACCATAAAAAGTTGAGCAATTATTGCCCACAAAAAGTGCACCTGTGTGTGCAACATAATACTTATTCTAGAAAATGTGTAACCTAAAATGTAATAAAAAATAGAATGTTGGCAGTGGTGAGAGGAGGTTGTCAATACATGGAAAGTTTGTGTTCATTGCTTAGTTCTTGCTGACTTCCATTTTTTATGTCACTGTATACATTCTTTGTAATAAATGGTGTACCCTTTTATTCTGCTCGAGGTAATTATTAGTCCCTATCCATGCCTGCTGTTGGTCACTGTGGCGTGCACTTGCTCAGACTGAAGGTGTGTTAAAAATAGGATAATAAACAGTCCTGAGCACAAGTAATATCTATGCCAAGTTCTCTAACATGCTTCCTACACATCCAGCGAGAGCTGCTGTTTTGCGACAGGAGTGTTTTTTGAGAAATAGTTTCTGCACGAGGAACTGTCCCTGGTGCTTCCTGATGCGTGGTCTGGCTGTGATATTCCCTGAAAACAAGGTCTGTTCCTGGTGTTTGCAACACAATGCCTCTTTCCGGTCCTCCCTACTCTTAGGTCGGTCTCTGGTTCGCCTGTGCACATGGCCTTTCCTGGGTCATCGCTGCTTGATGCAGAGTTGTAGTGAGACCTAAATCTGCCAAGGCGCAGCACCTATCTTGAACAAGCGAGGATCTGTTTTACTTCGAGTATTATGAGCACTTCCACAAAACTCTACAAGCTCTCGCGTTTCCATTTTCATACCTGTGTAGCTCAGCAAACCATGTTTTTTCTTTGCTTTCTTAGATTCATATATTTTCTCATCTTATTAGAAAATTTGGACTACAAGTCCCACAATGCAAAGAAACACCACGGTCTGAATGAGCTATTCATACATGAACCTTTACAACTTGAGAGCTCTGTTTCCACTACTACACGGGGTATGCATTTACCCCCTCTGAACCGAAATTCAACATCATCCTGGGCAAATATCTATATTTATGCTTGCCTCCTCTCCCCCATCCCACATATGCACAACCAGAATATTCAGAATATACCATGTCCATAGGATTAACAGAGCAGCAGCGTGTTACTTAAAAGTCAGCATTTTACATCACCTGTGCTAGATGCTCTTCTCATCATCTACACTCCTAATTTTGTTTTCATGTCTCAGTGACGCTGTTCGCAACTCGGGTGGGGTCTTTGAGGCTTGCCCAGTCTCATCCCTCTCTGTGACGAGGCCAAAAAGGTGTAACGTCACTGAGTGACAGACAGACTCATGGAACACAGGCTAAAGCTGAAAGCGCCCGGCCTGTGTTCAATGAGGAAGGCTTCCTACGTCACATAAGGGCGTGGTTTTACATAGTTTAAGACCACAATGGGTCAGGGATGAAAACAAACAAGCCCTGCAAAACATGCAACAGCTGGCACATGTGCACCATAGCATGGGCTTTTCAAACGTGCCTGACTGACGCTCAGAATGAACGAAAGCAAGGCAGATATAAAGAAAACCATATATCTGTGGTGGCAGTAAAATAAAGGAAATACAAGGTGGAAAGTTGAGAGGGCGGCATTCCGACGCTCCAATTAACCCACCGCAGTTGAGGGGGGCCCCCTTCATATACTGAAGACTGGGGGCCCCCCCGCACCGCGGGGGCTGCGGGGGTGTTTGTTACGCCCCTGAAAGGGTGTCATTTAAGTCTGACAGACCAACTGACTTTGCCAAAGGGTCAAAATACCAACATATAAAAAGTAGCAGGCCTTTTGGCTTTATCAAGGGGTCAGCATAACAACATATATAAAACACACCTACTGGCGTTGTCAAAACATCACAAATTACTATAATCAAATGTATATTTCATAAATTCACACATTGCAATCTTTAATAATAGTGACTGTCACAAAGTATTTTCAACAAAGCATTAGTTAAAAAAATATTAACCATGTCTGAGTCTTTTTAAAATATTTTTCAGGCCACAAATTGCAGCTATAGAACAAATCACAATGGGTTCCTGCACTCCAGCTAAGAGCATACAGCTCCAGCTCGGAGTACTTAAAAAATATGCTAAGCTCTCCTGGGGTCATGGATTCAACGACCCAGGTGAAACACTGTGGGAGCTGCTGCTCTCCTTGTAGCCCTCCACAACATTAAAAAAATGGTTGGTGGTGCTCCTAACCCTTCTAGGGGAACCACCAGGAAGAAAGATTGTAATTTAAAAAATTCCTAGCAGGGCATTTAGGGGTTGCTCCTAGCACGTAGCTATGAATAATAAATTAGTGCCTCCTGCCGCTCATTTAGTATTTTATATGTATATATGTGTGAGTGTGTATATATATATCTATAGACATATATATATACATATACATATACACACATTCATTCATATATATATATATATATACACATACACACACACACACCAGGGAGACAAATTATGAGCAGCATGTCTTTAGAAGAGGCTAGCGTTGGAAGGCTAAGGAACAGCAGGGCTGGTGACACGGTGTCTAGACACACACAGTAGTCTAGTGTCAGCCTAATTAATAGTCTTCTTTCATAATATTGCTCAGTTTAAAATTGTTGGTGATGTCTGTCTTATGTGTTCTGATCTCTGCTGCCCTAGTAGTGTCTAATCCATGTTGAGGTGGAGGGTCTTCCGCATCTTTTGATTTGTTATCGTCAGGTTCCTGTATCAGGCCCTTTGTCATTGCTGTGTTGTGCAACTTTGTGCAGATTGCTACTATTTTACAAGCAGGTTTCAGCTGTGCCCTACAGCACCAGTTTTGCTGTAGTACAGACAAGACCATCCATGTTTAAATATTCCTAATGTTCACTTTATCACATATCTTGTGTGCTTGTGTGTATTGTTCTATTCGAGCTCCCTTGGTCTCCATGGATTAAGGAAGGGGGCTGATAGCCCAAGGGTGACTTTCAAATGCACTGTTGCTTGTAGTAAATACATGTAGCCATGCTGAGTAGTATGTGTGCATGACACTTACGTGACAACCCTCCTATCAGATCTCCAAGCTCTCTCCTCTCCAGCCAGCTGTAAAAGCCTGAATGATGAAACATGAAGTAGTCATGAAATGAAATGAGGCATTTATACAGCGCTGCATATACCCGGAGGTGTCTAGGCTCTACCTTCAGATAGATGGAATTGTGTAGGATTAACTAGGACTCACCCTCTAAAAAGCCAAGTTTTTAGACCCTTTCTGAATTTTAACAGATTAGTTGTTTTTTTTTAGTATTGTTGGCAAGGAGTTTCAGGGTGTGGTCCTGGTATGGGTGAAGCTCCTGCCCCCCATTTGACTTTTCACAACCTGGGAGTGACAAGGTTACCACTATCCGCTGACCTAAGGGGTCTAGCAGGGATGTATGGCTTCAGATATCGTGACATCTGCTCCGGCCTTAGTCCATGAAAATATTCAAATGCTATGCATAACGCTTTGAACTGGATACGTTTAGCACCTGGCAGCCAGTGCAGTTGTGTCAGGGCCTTACAGGCAGACTCAAATCTCGTAATCCCCAGAAGTACCCGAGCTGCTGCGTTTTGTGCCATCTGGAGCTTGTGGATACATTGCTTTTTTGCACTAGTGAACAAGGCATTACAGTAGTCCAGCCTAGATGAGATTAGTGCGGTGACCACAATCAAAAGGATAAGAGGAAGTATTTTCCTCAAAATTTTGAGAATGAAGAAGCAAGCAGAGGTAGTGTGGTTAATTTGAGCTTCAGATGACAATTTGGTATCAAATAGTACGCCTGAATGTTTTGCTTTATTTGTAGGGGTTGGCAAAGGGCCAAGGTGAGAGGGCCACCAGCTGTCTGCCCAGATTGATGATCTATAACAGAAGAGAAGTACTTCGGTTTTGGATGAGTTAAGGTTTAGACAATTGTCTAACATCCAATTGTCTATATGACACATGCAGTCATGGAATCTGACTGCCATTGAGTTTGATGAGTTATTAACTGAGACAATAATCTGTGTGTCATCGGCATAGGATACCAATACAAAGCCATAGCTTTTGATTAGTTTGGCCAGAGGGTGACATACAATTTTTTTTTATAGAATATGTTTATTTTTTCCGATTTCACAATTGTCAAGATTACGTCTTTGATGTTATACTTTACAACGTTTATGAAAACCGAATAAACTTTGTAGCCCCCCCCCCTTCCAGCTTGGTTGTCAGAGAAGCCGCCTACCCCTCGAAGTCCCTTGTTTCTCAGGCTCTATGTTCCGCACTGGTAATTTTGCTAATTTCTTTTTCCCTATATCTAAGTCCTCTCTGATGTTTGGAGCTCTTCCCTATTCCCATCCGGAGTCCACTGGATCTCGCCCTCCCACTGCAATCTCGAAACTCACTATGGCCTCCCTCCATGTTGTCAAATCCTCTTCTGCATTTCCATCCACCCTACACCCCCTTAGCCTGACTTCCTCTGCTATCGCCCATTCTTTGACATCTTTCGCCAGTCTTTGCTTATTGGGACCCGTAGTGCCCATCCACCCTATGGCTACTCGTCTCTTTGCCAGTAGTAGCCAATTGTATGAATCTCCACTGCATTTTCCCTCCCTTAAATTGTTTCAATATCCCCAGCAAACATGCAGTAGGTTCTAGCCTCGGCTTCACGCTTCCTATATTCTGTAGTGTTTCAACTACTTGAGTCCAATAAGTGTGGACCGTACCAGGCTAAGTGTATGAAGGAAGCCGAGGTAGCGTTGCATCTGGGGCACGTGTCTGGTTTTGTTGGGTTTATGCGATGTAGCCAAACTGGAGTGGCATATGTGCGGTGCAAATAATTAAAGCGAATCAGTTTAAACCTCGCATTGCATGAGACCTTCTTCACCAGTGTACAGGCCTCTTTCCATCTTGTGTCTGCTATCGGCATACCTAAGTCCTCCTCCCAGGCTGACTCTGTTCTGGGCATATCCATGATCATGGCTTTGTGTAACTGGGATATCAAATGTCTTCCCCCTCCAAGCTCTAGTAATGCCCTGAGTAGGGCCAAAGAGTCTGGAGCTTCAGGGCATGTGGGCCAAATATCCCGGACTATGTTAGTGATGCTCGCTTAACTTAGGAATTGCCCCCTCCCCATCCCAAAATTTTCCTGTGCTGTCTTGAAAGAGATCAATGCGTCATTGGGGAATAGGTCTGCTAATGTCGGGCAACCCCCATCCTTCCACCCAGTGACCTCCAACTCCAATGCTAAGTGCAGGAATGTTGGGAGGTCCCAGAACACAAACTCTCTTGCAAAGGGGGCACACTTCAGGACCACCCTCACCGCTCTTTCCCACAGTGTTGCTGTGTGTCTGATCAGGTATTGATCCACTCCGTGTCCCCTCGCACCTTCATGCAGCAGTTGAGATAGAGTTCTTTCTCTTGTGTTATCTACCAGGACTTCTTTCTCCCAGTTATTCTCTTCGGTCAGCCAATGTGTTGCGTGGTGTAGCTGCAACGCCACATAATGTATTTCCAAATTAGTTAGTGCCAACCACCCCTCTTCCATTGGTAGCTGCAGTATCTCTTGGCTTACTGCAACCTGCCCACACTAATTTTAATAGCTAGCTCGGTAGCGTGTCTAGTGAATGCTGTAGGGCGTAAGACATATCCGCAGGAACACCATTTTGATCACCGCTATGCACCCCATGAGAGATAAGGGGAGCGTGTTCCAGAAGGAGACTGAGCGAGCCAACCCCTCTGTCACCTGATCTATGTTACCTTGCCTCCGTTTTTGTGTGGTGTGGGTGACCACAACCCCCAAATATCTAAATTGATCTGTTTCCCATCGCAGGGGCATAGGGGGAAGCGCACTGGGGTCCCAACCCCACAGGGCCCCTAGTGGATAAATCAGGGATTTAGTCATGTTAATTTGTAGGCCGGAGACTTCCCTTAAGGCCTCAAAATATTGTAGCAGGCATGGGAGCGAGACTGCCGGTGTCTTCAGATAAAATAAAGTGTTGCCGGTATATAAGGAAAGCAGGTACTCCCTGTCCCCGATCCGCATGCCAAAGCGCCCCATGTCTCTCCTAATTCTGACGGCGAGGGGTTCCAGCGCCAAAGCGAACAATAAAGGTGATAATGGGCACCCCTGCCTCGTGCCCCTTTGGATCTCTAGGGGGTCCGAGATCACCCTTCCCTGTCGCACTCTGGCCGGTGGCTCGGAGTAAACCAGACTCACCCAGGACCGAAATCGGGGTCCAGACCACGCCCTCCCCAAAACCGCCTGGGGGAAGCGCCAATTTACAGTGTCGAATGTCTTAGCTATACCAATGGATACCAAGGCAAGATCCTGCTCACTGTCTTCCACTTCGTGGATGACATGCGTGAGCCGCTTAAGATTCATCGTAGTATTCCAGCCAGGAATACACACATTGGTCAGCATGGATTAATCTGCACATCTCTGGTCCCAGTCTTTGAGCCAAAGTCTTGCATAGAATTTTCGTGTCTAGATTTATCATCGTGATTGGGCGGTAGGAAGCTGGGTCAGAAAGCTCCGCAACCAGCTTTGGGATACCCTCCCGAAAGGAGCATCTTTTTTTCCAGTGCCTCTGTGTACACTTCTTGTAGGCGGGGGCTACCACCGCTGAAAACGTTTGATAAAACTCGGCAGTGAACCCGTCGCTTTTCCGGATGGGAGAGATTTAATAGCAGACTGTATCTCGACTACTGTCAGCGAGTTGTCTAGAGTTTGTCTCCCTTCTTCACTCAATTGCGGGAGCTGCAAGTCCCCCAAGTACTCATCCAGTTGCTCCTGGGTAAGGTCTCCCGAGTTAGTGTATGCCTGTTTGAGATGCCCCCTGAACACCTCTGCCATATTGCTCTGGGTACGCGCCTCTCCTCCACTGGGGTTCACTAGGTATAGTACGTCCGTGCGGGGCAATTCCCACCTAAGGATACAAGCTAAGAGTCTTCCTGATTTATCTCCCTGCCGGTGTAGCACTTGACGGTATGATGTTAATGTGTATTTCTCTGACCTATCGCGTGCATCCATAACTTGTCTCAGTAATTCTGTTTCAGTGTCCTGGCATTGCTCTTCCTCCCCTACCTCCTCCTGCAGGGCAGCCAATTCACTTACCTTCCCTAGGAGTATCTCCTGAAGGGAGCGTCTCACTCCACATGTGAGGCTCACACACCTTCCCCTCAGGACCGTTTTGAGGGCTTCCCATTCTACAGCTCGGCTTTCCCCGTGGGTCCAATTTAAATCATTGTAATCCCCCAGGGCCTTTGCCATAGTCTCTTTTCCTACCTGGTATTGTAGTATCTCGGAGAGGAGCCTCCAGGAATAGTGGGTCCGGGGCCTCCTCACCCACTGGAACTCGCATGTCACCGGTGTGTGATCTGACAGGTATCTTGGCAAGTGCGTAATCTCTTATATTTTCAGTGCTGTCTGATGTGGTGCTAAGATCCTATCTAGCCTACAATATGTTCCATGTGTGGCCGAGTGACAGGTGTGCTCCCGTTTCACTGGGTGTGTGTCCCGCCAAACATCTCCAAACCCCAGCTGTGCCATCACTTCTACCAAGCTAGCCATCATTCTTGGTTTAGTCAATTGGGGAGGATGACGGTCCAATCCTCTTTTTCAATCACAAAATTAAAGTCTCCCACCCAAAAGGCATCTACCCCCACTACTGGGAACAGTAGATCTCTCAATGTGGCATAGAAAACCGGGTCATCCACCGTGGGACCATAAGAATTCAGAATTGCTATCTCCTGTCCATCTAACATGCCCTGCACTAGTATGTACCTACCCTCGACGTCTAGCGCCATATACTTCAGTGCAAAGGGAACTCCGGAGGCCACCCATATCGAGACCCCCCTTGAAAAGGATGAGTAAGTGGCATGATATGTCTAACCTCTCCATTTTTTCCTGAGTTTGACTGATTTGACATCTGTCAAGTGTTTCTCCTGGAGGCATGCTATACTAATGTTATGTTGTTTGAGGAGTGACAGGACCCTATGCCGCTTTTGTGCAGTGCCAAGTCCTCGTACGTTTCAAGTAGTACGTTTATATTTGTTAGGGATCTCCATTTTGTTTCGTGGCCTGACCTTCCCGCTGCGCAGTCCCGGGCAAAGCGATGGCTACTTCCCTTCAATAACCCCCATAAACCAACTGGGTGTAACTAAATAGTAGTGTTCCCTACCTCCCACGAACAACCATAGCAACAACATCCATCTACGGAGGTCCACCCGCTGCTGTGTGAAGACTGAAACAACGTCCCTGCTGGCCCAACATGAACTAACAATAAACAAGAAGTAACACCTCCTAACAGGCTCCCCCCCCCCCCGAGTTTCCCCCAAACCCCTGTTTCTTGTGCACCGCTCTGTAAGTAATATCAGTAGGTGTGTGACCCCCTCCTACATTGCGGCATAGTTGGCTCCTCCTAAATTCCTTCGATCCCCAATACCATAGAGCAAACGTAGATAAACTGCAACTCAACCAGACTATGTCTCATTTTACAAGGACCCCCCGCCTCTTCCAGTTGCGCCTTGTTTCTATGCCAATTTGATATACAGTTCTCATCCCTCGCCGCCTCCCCCTCCGTCCATGTCCTTGTCTGGAATCATTTCGGCAGCAGGGCTTGGCGCCCTCGAGGCTGGGCCACACTGGATGTTTCTGCTGTGGTCGCCCCTGGCGACCCCGGCTCAGACAGTTGCATCGTTCCGTCCTCTGCAATATGAATTCTCTCTATAGTCCCAGAAGGCCTGTTCACCGGTCTGGGACTGGCCACCCCTTTCATAGGGAATTTCTGAGAGCGCGCACCCCATGTTCGACATACAAATTAAATAGAGTCAGGCTCAGGGAAGATCCCTGAGGTATGCCGCAGGGAAGTGAGAAGGAAGGGGAAACGTAGTCTCCAAGGGCCATCGCTTGGGAGCGATCTGATAGGAAGGAGCCCAGCAGGGAGAGCGCTTTATCCCTGATCCCAAGTGAGGATAGACGGTCAACCAGCAGTTCATGGTTGACCATATCAAAAGCCGCTGATGGGTCTAATAGGATCAGGGCAGCGCTCCCCCCACCATCCAAGGTTTGTTAGAGCTCTTCAGTGGCAGTAATCAAGACTAGCTCTGTCCTATGATGGGCGCGAAATCCATATTGAGACGAGTCAAGAATAGCATTGTTGGAAATGAAGGTGGATAGTTCCATGTTGATGGCTTTTTCTATTACCTTTGAGGGGAAAGGAAGTCTCGAAATTGGCCTATAGTTAAGGGTATCATTAGTGTCCAGATTGGACTTTTTCAATAGCGGTAGTATAGATGCTTTTTTCCATTCAGTGGGAAATCGCCCTGAAGTGAGCATTAGGTTGAATATAGGTGTGAGGGAAGTGGCTATGATCTCTGGGGATAGATGTATAATTCTTGGTGGGCATGGGTCGGAGGGAGATCCTGATTTGACTGCAGAGATAATTTTTAATGTCTGATCTAAGGTGAGGGTGGTAAATGACGAGAGCGTCGGCATTGCCGGGCCGCATTGAGCGGGTAATGAAGGAGGTAATTTGTTCAGTTGGGTCGGTCTCTGGGCCGAACAATTGTCCTGAAGCATAAAAATCAAGTGTCATAGACAGATTTAACCTTGTGTTGAAATGACATAGCCAATGAGTTGCAAAATTGCTGGCTAGCTCTAAGATCATGTGGTTCTGGAAGTTTAGAGAGACTTTTGACTGTGACAGATATTACTTTTGAGCAGCCATTCGCCGCTTCGATTTTTTCATTTCTTCATATTAGGAAGCCTTTTCCTTCAGAATCTGGTTCTTATAGACTTGAATGGACATTTTGTATTCTGATTTTGTACGTAAATTATCGTTTAGTCTCCATTTCCTTTCTAATCTTCGGCATACTTGTTTCTGAGCTCCAAGTGTGTCGCTGAACCAGGGTTCTGAAGGTGAGAGCCTGGGACGCTGACGGCTAACAGGAGGAGCTAGTTGCAATCTTGCAGAGTCAATCCATGAGTGATAGTTCGCTGCTGCGAGGTCTAGCTCAGGGGGTGTCTCCAACAAGGATTGAGTGAGCAGGGCTTTTAGTTGTTCAGCTTCTATCTTGTTCCATGGCTGGCTAGTGATTAACTTTTCGAGGTGTTTAACAGACAGTTTTTATGGAAGTGAAATTTCAAACAGAATTGCCTTGTGGTCAGATCATATTTGGGGAAGTGAGCTGGTCCATTCTAGGTTGGGATAGTCCGAAAATATCCCATCCAGGCAGTGCCCTGCTATATGTGTTGGGCCCTTTACAATTTGACTTAGTCCTGCGCTGGCCATTTGCTCAAGGAGTGCTTCTTGTTCACAGTCAGAAACGTTCTCCATGTGGAAGTTGAACTCCTAAAATGGAGAGATTGGGGAAATTGGCCTTGCCTTCTAGAAGTTGACCAATATTGTCAATAAAAGCGGATTTGGTCCTGGGTGGGCGGTAGAGCAGTCTGCTGTTAAATGAATTCTGACTGTCTAGTTCGAACTTGAAGGCCAGAGCCTCACAATCTATGGTATCAGGGAGAGGTTTGACACAGGACTTGAGGCCGGTTCTAAGGATTAGGGCTATTCCTCCACCTTTTTTCCCTAATCTGTCTACTCTGTGGATCTTAGATCCTCTAGGAAGGGCCAGAAGCAAGTCTGGGTCTGATGAAGCATCGGCCCACGTTTCTGTGACGAAGACAAGTTCTATTTGATGGGCTTCTATGAATTCACGGAATGTGATAGCATTTTTTACCAAGGATCTTGCGTTTATGAGCACACAGGGGATCAGAGTTCTTATTGCCCCATGCTTCCGAGGTGGGGGTGTGGGACCTAGAGTTGTGCAATGCGAGGTAGTAAAAGTGAGTTCGCATTGGGGGCAGCGTGACAAACAATTGGCCAACTGAGGGCCATAGCATGGGCCAGTGCAACTCTTACCTGATGATCTAAGTCTCAGCAGAGTTTCTCTTGGGTAGTGAAGTTTGGGCGTCGGCTGTGATATATCTGGGTTCAGCCCGGCAGAGTGGCTGGTGCTGAGCGCGGACGGGCGCAGACGGGCTTGCCTTTGGAGCGCCCTTGGCGTACCCACTGCGCGGACGAGCTTGTGGCCCGGCTTTATAGTCCGGCATCTGATGGTGGGTTAGGGGCATGAGGGGGCATGGCCACAGGCACTGCTGCACACTAGGGCAGAAGTACAAGCAAGCAAAAGGTGAGGGCAAATAAAATTTAAACAGGGGTCTAGCTACGCTCACATGGGAGCTTGTGAGACGTAGCTACTGTGAAATTAATACAAGTTAAAATAACTGTGTGAACATGAAACACATAAAAGGAACTAAAAGTCCGCCTTTCCAAGATGGCGGATGCAGTCAGAAGCCAGGCAACTCCTGGGAACACAGGGCTCGAAAAAACTAAAAATTCTCACTATACCTGCAGGTCTAGTAACTTCAGAAATCTACTCGACCTAACTGTAATGCACTTGACTTCTGTGAGCAAATGTGACAAGTTAACAAGATTTAAAGGCATTTTTATTGCTCATTCACTTTGTGAGCAATAAAGATGCCTTTAAATCTTGCTATCTTGTCACATTTGCTCTGCTTTCAGAGACAGAGGTCAAATGTCAGTCTTCCTTTCCACTCACCAGAAAGAGCGAGTAGGACCTAAAAATTGCTCGCCCTAATTAAATCTGGCTTGCAAATGTGAGCAGGCGAGTGGATTTTTCGAGCCCTGTATTAGTGCCTACAAGGAAAGGAAATCAAAACTCAGGTACATGGTGTCCACGCTGTCAATGAAGGCTGCGCGGACGTGCTTGTGGTCCGGCTTTATAGTCCGCATCTGAGGGTGGGTTAGGGGCGAGAGGGGGCGTGGCCACTGGCATTGCTGCGCGCGAGGGCAGAAAAACAAGCAAGCAAATAAAAATTAAACAGGGGTCCAGTTACCCAAGCTACGCTCACAAGCTCCCTTGTGAGACATAGCTACGGTGAAATTAAAACAAGTTAAAATAACTATGTGAACATGAAACACATAAAAGGAATTAAAAGTCCGCCTTTCCAAGATGGCGGCTGCAGTCAGGAGCCAGGCAACTCCTGGGCACCCTAGTGCCTACAAGGAAAGGAAATCAAAACTCAGGTACGTGATGTCCACGCTGTCAATGAAGGCTGCGCAGATGCGCTTCTGGTCCGGCTTTATACTCCGGCATCTGAGGGTGGGTTAGGGGCGTGAGTGGGCATGGCCATAGACGCTGCTGCACGCGAGGGCAGAAGAACAAGCAAGCAAAAGGTGAGGGCAAATAAAAATTAAACAGGGGTCCAGCTACCCCGGCTACGCTCACAAGCTCCCTTGTGAGTCGCAGCTACGGTGAAATTAAAACAAGTTAAAATAACTATGTGAACATGAAACACATAAAAGGAATTAAAAGTCCGCTTTTCCAAGATGGCGGCTGCAGTCAGGAGCCAGGCAACTCCTGGGCACCCTAGCACCTACAAGGAAAGGAAATCAAAACTCAGGTACGTGATGTCCATGCTGTCAATGAAGGCTGCCCGGACGCGCTTGTGGTCCGGCTTTATAGTCCGGCATCCGAGGGTGGGTGTGGGGCGTGAGGGGGCGTGGCTACAGGCACTGCTGCTTGCGAGGGCAGAACAACAAGCAAGCAAAAGGTGAGGGCAAATAAAAATTAAACAGGTGTCCATACTGTCAATGAAGTCGTGTGTATTTCCTGGATGCACTGCAAAACAGTTCTATTGCAGCATTAAAAGCACTTAGTTATTATTTGAGTATTTTTCCTTTTTCTGTACAGATTCTCAGTGTTTGAGGGGGCACATCCAATCACATGTGGGAATGGAACAATGCCATAAAACTCTTACTTATTGACATTAAGCGTAGCAATGCTGTTTGTTAAACATATATGTTAAACATATATGTGATTGAATTTTAAAAAAATTGTGCCAATAAATATGGAAAAAAAATTGGAGGAGCACTTCGGAATATCCCTACTACTCCCACAACTGCCCCTATCCCCTGAGGCAAGGAGGTGGAATGAACATAGCACCTGTATATGAGTAGAAATAGAGTTGATCAGTAGAGTTTGTCTCTCTAAGGTGGGCTCCACGAAATGTTTTAACTCTTAAATGGCCAGCCTTCTTAATCTGCATACTGCATATATCTTATCTTCCAGTGATGTCAACCTTAAAATCTTTTCTTTTCTCTTCTTCCTCTCATGTGGTTCTTGCCAGGATGTGCAGGTGCCTCAACAACGCATTAAGTACAACCATTCTCCGAGTTGGAAATATTTTTGACACTGCCCTGCCTTTTAAATTTTATACCTGTTTCTTCTTCCAACTTATGTTATTTTGCAATGCAAGTTCGCCACTATTTGAAATTTGTGACGCATTAATACATTGAACTAGAAATTCGGTAAAAAACAATTGCCACAATTTATTTGTCATATATTCGCATTGGTTTAAACTTTTAGAAATCCTTCTTTTGGGTCCTTTTATAGATTGGAAAAGGTTCCTTTTGTGGTTGCATATCGGTTTGAAAAGATCTGCTAATCGTTAACCTTCTGTACAACAGATCAGAATTCTAAAGGTGAAACCTTCCACCAGGGCAAGCTGCAAATACATCCAGGAGGCGAAGTAACCTTGCTTGCTACCCAATCAGGTCAGTCCCACTGGGAGCTTTTAGAGGCAAACGATTGGTTTCAGTGGGACCTTTATGGTAATACAGCCTACACTGAGGCCCCTTCACTGGTTTTAGCCTTGGACTTTGCCCCGCTGGAAGACTTTGATCTGCAAAAAGTAGAGTAAAAAAATCTTTGACTAGGAGGACTCAGTTTGTGTACTTGGCTTCTGCTCCTTTGCAGTCGCGCTGAAATCACACCAAGGCCCTGGTCAACTTCGAACTAATACTTTTCATTGGCACTTTACATTTTCTATGTGCTTTTTTCCTTAAAACTTAAAAAAATTCTTATATCTGGGTCCCCTTATCCAATTTTGATAATTTTTCTTATTTGCCTTTTATCTCTTTTTCTTAATTGCTCTGTAATTTTATTGTGTTTTGTTCACTTTAAAATCGTTGATACTGCTTGAACATGGCATGATTTTTTTCTGGGGAATTGTCTGTGCCATAGCTATATGGGGTTGAGCAAACGTTCTCTAAGTTTGTACCGGTAAACCCCCAAAATAATAAACCAATTTCTGACATTATTGTTCAGCAGTGGGATAGGACTTTGTCCCACAGTTACCATTCAGTTTTGACAGTTTAGAAATAAAAAATCCCATTCCAGATTTAAAAGCAAAACTTTATTTTTGATTTTTAATTGTCATGCAGTATTTTGATTCACTTTTGATTATGTCACTAGATTGTTGTAGGAAGGGTTCTCTTAGAATGAATAGTTGAAGCTCCAGGTAGATTGAAATAAGAGAACTTTATTCAAGAAGTACAGACCCACGACATCTTCCAAAGGATCACTCTCTACAATTGTGCTTATTAAGTTGGTAGGATACTGTCCTCTGATATTAATAATCCGGTTTCTGACAATCGGAGAATACTTATCCCCCTAAAGGCCTAACACCTGCTAACAACATGGCATTCAGCAACTTTTATCAGATGACAGATCGAGAGCAACCCATATCAAGGGGCATTCGAGGGCTAATGTTTACAAAAACTAAAAAAAAAAAACACAAACTCAACATACTCACCACTTTAATCTGGTTAATTCGCTACCTAACATTCCTATGGGTAGCAGAAACTAGCACCCTGCTTTCTTAAATAGTTGAACTATATCATATCAATCAAACAATTTATTCAACCAAATGTCAAAAGCTACACTGCACCCACATTTTTTTTTTGTACTCAATTCATTTTATTGAAGTTTTCAAAACAGCCTAGAGGGCAGCAGTCAGCGTAATGTAACAAAAAGTACATACATAGGGAAGCAGAATAGTGTCTAGGGTAAATATATAAGACAGGCGAAGCTTGGAGTAAGCACCCCAGTGCACCAGTTCTCATCATACAGTGTCCTGTATGCAACTGTTGTCAGCGGCGGCCGGCATGGCTCACCAACAAGAACAACAATGACTGGCTATACAATTCAAAGAACTGATTACATGAGGATAGGAAAGAAGGTTGAATGGTCAATGTAGTTTAACAACCCCTTCAAAAAGTAATGTTCTGCCATGTAGAACTCAGAGAAATGTTTATGTCTTCAAAAAGCTGCAGAACATACAAATCAATCTCAGTAGTTTTTACAAAATCCATTTCAAGTAAACAAAAGAATATTTTTGGCTTTGCATTAAAATCAGCAGACAATTGACATTTTCAAGTTTTCTGTGGATATCGCTTTTTTGCTAAATAGCAAGGAGTGCTCAGTAAAATTATGAAAATATCACCTAAAATGTGGCTTTGTAGCCCCAATTCAAATATGCACATTTTATGTATCACTTAAAATGGAAATGCAATAACGAAGGTGGAAGACTGGTTAAAAAACACAGGCAAGAGCTAGCAGATGTAACTGGTAAAGACATATACACACGACTGCTTTCTGCTGAAACTAAAGCAGTGGGAAAACAAACAAGTGATTCAGAAAAGTAATGCAGAATAGCATTTCACACAGCAGGTAAACACTGAAGGAAATACAAATGAAAGCATCAATCTGTGGCAAGAATTCCTTATTCGTTCAATCTCACACAAAGATGATGTGCAAGCACAAACCCAAAGAAATTGCTTTTTCTGTTTTTTAAATGGAATCCAGAAATGTAAACTCTAAATCCAACATCCTGAGACCAACAGGTTACTTCGTAGACATCATGATTACAGATGAGATCAAAGAAGAAATTATTTTTTGTTCTGGTCATCAGCAGTTGTGAAAGGAAACTTGAGGGGGTCCCCCTGCAGAGTACATGGGGGTGGCCCCCCCCACCCCGTGCATCACCTAGCACTTTGGCCCTGTGCTGTGTTGAGGGCCCCCTCACCCACCCCCATCCCCCCACACCGCGGGAGCTAATGTTACGCCACTGGTCGTCAGTAGTCCTGCGAACGAAAGGACGAACTCTAGGAGTTGCCAGCACCAAAGAGGGAAATGTTTCCCAAGAAGAATTCAGGGAAGGGGCAACCGCTACATAACGAGTACAAGAGTTTCCAGATATTGTAGGCCATTTTGGCTCAAAAGTTTTTTAAAGTGTATTCAGAGATTGTCTCTTCTGCTTAAAGGAACTGTTTTGTAATTCAATGAACGTCTCTGTGAACGGGACCAGCAGGACCGGCGCTAGGCATGGGCAGTGTGGGCAGCTGCCCAGGGCGTCGCACTCAGCCCACCAGCATGGGGCCCCGCACCAGTGCGACACACCACCAAACCTCTTGTGCCCCTGCCGATCCAATTGAGAGAAAGGTGTCTCTTTACAACTGGGCTTACAGGAGGGCCCCCCTTCCTCCTATCCCCTCTCAGGCCTAGGGGAGGGGGACACTTCCTATAATACCAGTTGCAAGGAGAAGCCCGGCTGGCCATTCAGAGACACTGTGGGAGGCCCATTGTCAGCACTTTAGCATCCCCACAGTTTTTTAATTCTCAGCCCCCAAGCAATTCTCACACCTTCAGCCCAATATGAGGTGTAAAAGAGGTGCTTGTAGGAGGCTGAGAGGAGGAGTTGCGGCCCAGGAGGAGTCTGCACAAAGAAGCTTCGGGATCCTTGAATGTGTCCCTTATGTAAATCAAAGGGGGCTCGCACATTCCCTTTCTGCCCGGGGCCCCGAAAATCCTAGAAACGGCCCTGGAGACCAGTAATAGTTTTCCAGATGTGTTAGTGAAAAAGTTATGTTTTTGTATTTCCAAACTGAAGACCTGTAAGCATTGTTCAATTTCGCACTGGGAGAAGCCAGTGCTGTGTGCATTGTACATTTTGTTTCTGCACAGAGAACATTTTTACCAGAGAAGCAAACCCATGCGCTTCACTTCCGTGAAATATGGGGGAATCATTCCCACTTCCCATCCCAGTCTATAAGGGAATTCACTCCACGCCATTTCCAGGGCTGGAAATGGTAAGAGAGACGTTTCTGAATGGTCATACACTGACGTGTCATTGGCTGTTCCCAAAGTCACAAGGTTATCCAAATTTTGTAACACAGACAAATCGCCTCTCGCAGAGATTTAGTCCTGCCTAATCGTATGCAGTCATGGCACACACACACAGGACTAAATCAATTTACATCAGCGAGGTATCATTTTGTGAATAACTAGCAGGGGAAAATCCAGCAATTTTAGTCTATTAACTTATGTTTATGACCAATCTGACCGCCAATCTAAGGACCAGGTTGAGACACAAGATAACCACCAGTTCCTGACTCAGAGCAAATGCTGCACTATACAGTGCGGCTATCCTTAATTAAATCCCATGTAAGTGCCTTAAAATACGATGGGGGGGGGCATTGTACAGCAGCAAACTACAAAAGCATTATAAAGAACGTAATCCAGATAAAGAGAAAGCGTTCTAGTAACCAGATTTGTAAAGCAGCTAATAGAACATACAACTCAAGGGAAAGGCAATGAGCTAGCTACATCCTGAATCAATATAAAAAAGACATTCTTGCGGTCACAGTGGAGAACGCACACTATTGAATGGTTGTTAATTAGATGTGTCTGTAATATGGTGCATACTGCAGGATAAGATAGAAATACACATCAGTAGAGAGTTTGAAACTATTTTTTTTTGTTTTAAATTCAACAGTTCGCAACAGAATACGCATTTCTGTGCCACCGAATTGCTGTCACAACATCCATTCATTCTGTTATGCAAATTAGCCGCACTTGCAGATCCCATGATGAAACACTGACGGGCACATTCACAAAAGAATTTATGAGTACAGCAAGTAGCACTGTAGGATTACTCTTTTACATACTATTATATGCCTTTGTGAATACGCCTGAAACATCCAACTCCCTATTAGTTAAAGTCCTTTCTTCTAATTGTACTAATTGTATATGAATAATCCCCAAATATTCCCTTTGAGATCCTTTGAGGCCAATTCACAAAGGTATGTAAGGGTTACGTAAAAGAGTACAATACGAGTAACATTGTACATACTCTAGAATGAGTTAATGAATAGGTCCCAGAGACATGTATGTAATCTTGGATATATACACATTACCTGATGAAATTGTAAATGAGACAAGAAACATTCGTCGTCTAGGTAGATCTTGGTGAAGCTTTGTACCTTTTTCCATTTAACACAGATGTGCTGGATTGTAAATGCTGACGTTACATAATGCTTAAGGGCTACACATTGATTATTCGAATATATTTATACAGTAAAAAGTTACATTTTTGGACATAGAATATTATTTGCGACCAGTGAGAATTATTAATTTGTAATTGGTTTTAGGGCTTTCTATTTCATTGATAAATTAGCATTTGGCGCAGAATCCCAGGGATGCACTTCAATACGACGGGACTGACTCTCTGCAGGGTGTCACTTCTCCACCAATAACTTTTACTTATGATGTATTTGAATTATTGGAAAACGAAAACTGGGGAACCACATTTGCGGAATCCAAATCATGGAAAACCAATTTTAAGGAGAGGCAAATTTAAGGCAATAAAAAAATAAAAATAAATAAAGGAAACATTTTAAATGAAAGATAATTTAAGGAAACATCCAAAATCCCACCCTTGGGTGAAGATATGGGGTAGTGAGGGGTTTTTATGGATCAGGCATGGGTGGAGTTTAGGGTGGTGAGGGGCTTTTATGATTCACGAATGGAGTTTAGGTTTGATTAGGTGTTTTTAGAGTTCAGGTATGGGTAGCGTGTAGGGGTTTTGAGGCTTTTTAGGTTTTACGAATGGTGGCATTTAGGTCTGGATACTGTTTTTTAAGGTTCCGTGATGGGTAGAGTTTTGGGGTGGTGAAGGGTTTTTTAGTGGACTGAAATGGGTGAAATTTAGGGTTGTGTGGGGTTTTAGGTTTACGGGGATAGGTGAAGTTTGTATGTGTAAAGGGCTTTTAACATTCAGGGATGCAGTAGTTTAGGAGTGGCGAGGGGCTTTAGGAGTCATGAATGGTTCTCAGGAGTGGTGAGCCTTTTTTTAGGGCTCCGGGATAAGCAGAATTTAGGGGTGGAGTTGGATTTTAAGGAATCAAGGATGCGTGGGGTTTAGGCCTAGGAAAGAGTTTTTAGGGTTCAGGAATGGTTGGAGTTTAGCAGTAGAGAGGAGGTTTTAGGATAAGAGATAGGTAGAGTTTAGAAGTAAAAAGGACTTTAAGGGTTAAGGGATGGGTGGAGTTTAGGAGTCAGAGATGGTTAGAGTTTGTGCATGGGGAGGTATTTTTAGGGGGCAGAGACAGATGATGTTTAGGGGAGATAAGGGATCAGTGAATTAAAAGCATCCAAAGTAATTGCTTGACAATATAAAAGATACAAATCCAAAATAATGTCCCATGACGTAAAGGATTGAAATAAATATCTTCCATTTTTTTTTTCTGAAACTAAGACCTGAAACCATTTTATTTACACCTTAAAAAAATAAGTATGCAGAAGCCAATTCCAAAGAAAAGGACTTTCTATTAATTGGTTTCTATGAAATGGTAAATGTCATTCATCATGAAAATTTCCATTAAACAGTTTAGATAAAAATGGTTTCTCAGTAATGGCATTCCATTAAATTATTTTTCTAGGAATTCACATACAACTCTTTCCTTAAGTATGCATGCGTGAACTGCTATAACTAGACTCTGACATAATAAACATTACTACATCAGCATAGTAGATAGAATTGTTAGGGTTTGTTTTTCCTTCATTCTTTAGTTTCTCTACTTTGCCCTTGATGGAATACTATTGGCTCATGAGAGGGTGCCATGGAATCTTGATATGTCATGCAGAGTACACACTGTGATGTAAATCTAAAGTGGGTCAAATACGAGGTGGCTCACATGTGTTGTTGGTGTTCACTTGTACTGATCCTTGAATAAATATCTGGCTTGAACAAACTGAAGGTAGAGTCTGATACAGCGGCGGCCGGCGCAGGTAAGCGTGGTGTGCAGGAAGGGGGGGGGGGGGGGTCGACAGGCAACGGAATAGGTAAAATTAAATAAATAAATAAAACCTATTCCGTTGTCTGTCAACTTCCCACCCACTGCCCCGCCCAGCTCCACCACGCTTACCTGCACCGGCCGCGACTGGTCAGATGTACCAGAGGCCCAGGCAGAGAACGTAACAATCATCTAATGGACGCTATCTGTGTTTTTGAACTTCATCCTAGCTTTGCACCAAACGCACAACAAGGGGCTAGACGAGAGGCCATGGCCCATTTAGTGATCTTCCCACGTAGCAAAAAACATCTAAATGACTTGTCATGTGCACAGTCTTTTCTCAGACCTGGTTTTTGAATCTGCAGTCACTGAGAGAAAGATGACAGATTAAGGAGACCAGTTACTTCATTATTAATACAATCCCAAAATAATGGCACTGATTAACCTCTGATTTTTGGTGACTCTTGAAGGAAAAACATCTCTGTAGTTTTCCTTCAAGAGGATTCACCAAATACAGACTGTGTCCAATCAGTGATCTTTACTTAACTTTGAACAATTTTTGAAATTGTCTACAATCTTGCATTTTAAAACAGGAACTAGAAACGCACATAAATATTAAAAGTGTGTTAGAATGAAAATGTGTAAAATCTGGGTGGATGCAACTCTTCATGAATTACAGACAAAATGATGATTTCTATTTTAGGAGCTTGGATTCAGGTGTGAGGTGCAAGGCAGAGGTTGTTAAAAAGCCATCAAGGAAAACAGTGTTGAAAATACTTAGTGCAATATACAAGTGACGTAATTGAGATAATACTAAAAAGAATGTGTGCTAAGAATGAGTGTAGTTTTATGAACTGAGTGTAGTTGCAGGCTTACAGTTTCAAAAGTGAATCATATTACTTAATTTGTCTGCCTAGGTTTTGCTGTGTTTAACAAGGATTGTTTTAATCTAAAATGCCTACAGAAAAATAAAAATAACTTTTCAAAAGCTACAAGAGTTGTAAACTGAGTTGTTACACAGCCAGAAATGGCTCCCTCTTGCCTGGAAAGGGTCAGTGTACTAATATATGAACTATAAGTGGCGGGAGCCAAGTTGGGTGACTTCACTTCATATCATTAATGGGGCTTAATGTGTCATGCCTTTACGCATATTTTAATCTTACGTTTATTTTGAACATTTGTATGCAATGGGTGTTTTAGCTGAAAAATGAAGATGTTTATTGAAAAGGGTAAGTAAAACATAGGCCTACACTGTTTGGCAATATATAGTAAACAGGAACCTATTTAATTAAAGGCCCAGAACATGGAGTTTTAGTAAAAACAGCAAAAGTGGAGACCCTGGATGCTGCGGATCCTGGGAATGTCTACATGAACAATAAAAAGTGATTCCTACGAAGATTTGTTTGCAAACTGCTCGATTAATCGTGGACTAGCAGCACTATTACTTCTAGGCTCAGCATAATTCAATTATATTAGGACAACTTATAATGGGATGATAATCGACAGACATGCACGTTTCTGAATACTACTAGATTTATTTTACACAACCTGAAAGGGGCGGTGATGCAAAGGGAATGGTGGAGTGCTAAATGATCCATGTGGAGTAAACCAGTGAACATGAAGACAGTGTGCAACACACAGATTAAATAAAAACATTCCGCTGCAGTATGAACGACAAAAGATAGAGTCCAGTTTTAGTGACTCATGGGATAGAACTGTCCACAAGGGATCACAAATGGATACACTTAAAATCAGACGTCATTGTAGTGTTGTGAGCCCTAGGCCCACATGCTACTGAAATGATAGACACAGACACCATGGGTATGCTTAGTGAACTGGCCACGAGCACGTGCACTCGGGTTCTTTTATTAGCAGGCCCACGTCACTCGAGACGCCTGTGGTGGATGGGTGTGGGGCGTGTGTTTGTCCAACCCTCGAGGGAGTGGCTGGTAAAACTAGTGCCTGCTGAGACACTAGAACGTCTCCAGCAGGACACTACAGTCATATTAACCCCCAGTGTAGCAAGGACGTTGGATCTTCCACAGGAGAGAAGGCATAGAGATCATTCACATGGCTCCCATGATTTCTATCGCTGCAACTCAATTGCTAAGCGAAGCGCAGCAAATCAAAGATGTCCACTGTAGAATTAATGAGGTGGTGCGGTCGGGAGCGTCAGTCAATTATGCTTGATAAAATGTGCGTGCTCAGAATGTGCAGTCAGAAGTATGACCGCTATTAATGATTTTTCAGCATCGCAGTTTGCAGGCTAGTCAAGAACGTAGTAAAAGGGCTCAAGGGCAACCATCCCTATCTGTCTTCCTGCAAGCGGCTATGTTAAACAGCACATTCTGTCTGTATAAGTGAGAGGTTTTTGAAGCTGCTGGGTGCACAGTTAGGTCTTCATCCGAGTTAGAATATTCTGGTATGGTTTATTTTCCATGAAGAAGATGCTAATTAAGCAAAGGGCAATGATGAAATTTACTGGAGTGGTTTTATGCTTTCAGTGTTGCAAAATAATGTCATGCATATTGAATAATCAGCTGGTGGTAAACTAATAAGATTGAGCCAAGACCACCTAATGGACAAAATCCACAGTTCACAGGAATAATGCAATTTCAGTGAATTACGTAAAATAATTCATGGGCATGACTTCACTCCTGTGAAACTTGGGTTTTGAAAAAAACTGCTTTTTGCAGTAATAAAAGTAGCCAAACATTAAATATTTACATAGACAAGCACACACATTTATAAAGGCAATAGATAAAGGCAATGTGAGCGAGGCATTCTCAGCTTTCACACCTACCTTAAACCCAAGCTTCCCTCTTCCATCTAACTGAGGAAACAGCATGGGCGTCTAATTTGCATGTAATTTGAACACGTCACAGAGCACATCTTAACAGCAAATTGCATTATTGGGCTTCTGGTGGCTAATACATATGGCTACTTCAGTATATGTACGCTCAAGGGCTTGTTTAATACATTTAAAAAGATAAAATAATGGCGGACAACACTATGTTCCACAAGAAACTTCTCTCACTTCATCATTCAGGAATATCTGTCATTGCCTTGAATAATTCTGCTTTTTGACCACAGTCTCCTTCACCCTGCGTGCCCCCAGCTATAGGAACGTTGTCCGTAGTTATTTTAAGCTGTGCGTCACATACAAACCAGCGTTTGATTGGGCATGGTCCACGAGCGGCAGGTGAGTGTGTGCGTTGCATGAAGAGCTACCCTTCAAAATCTGCCTGGTGTGTGGTTTAATAACTGCTCTTTTGAAGGTTGAATAAAATATGCAAACAGTATTGTCTCAGAACCCATTTCGGTTGGTGTGAAATAAAATGACAGGAAATTGAACCAGTCAGGACAGCAAGGCAGAAAAACAATCGTTCTGTGCGCCGTTCCCGCGCTGGTTTTGATTCCCACGGAAACGTGACCTGACGCTAAACCAGCATTCCTTACCCTGCGTCTTCATTAAAGATAGGTTCTGAAATTGAATTCTTGAACTGTTTCGGCAAATTTGAACATGCAATTGAAATAGTCACGTTTAGAGAGAAATGATGAATTTATCTGAACTCTGATGTGAAAAAGGATGGCACACAAAATGCACACTATGCAACACAAGTTCTATCAGCCACTAGGGGCCGTATTACGCATTGTCATTGTTTGCGCCGGGCACACCTTTAAAAGGTGCGCCCGGCACAAACAACAAAAATACGCCCTACTACGATGTATGAGCTGCCCACAGGGCAGCCGCGAACTCGCGCACGGAGCGGCGCTTTCACAGTGTAGGCGGCAACCCGCTTGCACTTTTAAAGGGGATTAGAGATCCCCATGGGCTGCTCCCAGGGAGTGCACTTACAGTGCGCCATCTACAAGAGCTTCTATGACTCTGCGCCCATGTTTGTAATATGGTGACGCCGAAGCAAAGGAGTTAGCTCATTTGCATAGGGCACGCCCCAATGCAAATGAGGAGATGCCCCCTGAAGATAGCGCTGGCACTTTAAGTGCGCCAGCGCTATCGGTATCTCTGAAGGGGACGCACAAGCGTCTGAACCCCCTTCTGTAATATCAAAGTGCCCCGGGGGCGCGCAAAGTGGGTGCAAACACCTGTTGTGCCCCCAGGGCACTTATTGTAATACGGCCCCAGAGGGCTGATTTTTGGTGCAGCGATGCATGACGAAATTAGTGCTGCAATCCCTAGTGCGTTTTTAACAGGTCCAAAGTATTTTGTAGTCAAATGCAGAGAAGAATTTGCTTTGATTAACCATGCAGTACTATCCCACCTTCTGCTGTATCAACGATCTTTGATGACCACCTGTACAAAATACAACACAAAATTAACAACTTATTTATTGCCCCACTGGAAACTAAAATCAGCCCTGGCAAACCATACTTACAGGAGCCCCCACTGCAAGAGGCTGGCACTATAATGGGGCCAATGGTATGTGGACATGGTTGGGTCTTGGCAGCCCATCCTGCTCTATAACAGCCGGTCTAGCCAGCAGGCTATAGAGGAAATGCAGCATTGGCAGAATGGCCAGCCCAGCCCTGAACTTATTTTAGCGGTGTACTGCGGCAGGTAACGTCATGATAAAGCAGCGTATAAGGCTGTGATCTTCATGGGTACCGGGGATGGTCTTTTATGGGATCTGTAACTTTAAGCAGTAGGACCTGCTTAAATAAACTACCGTTTGTGTTCAAAATAATTATTTTCACTTATGAGCATGAGCCAGCTGCTGATCTTGTGCTCATAACTGAAAGAAAATCAATTTCAATGCCAGCTGCACTGCATCTACGCAGCTCCTGCCATTACCGTGCACCTTTTCACTGTACAGTGGGGAGGAAGCATGGCATCTACCTATGGGTAGATGGGCAACTGCGGCCAGTAGGTTGAAAAAAAAACAAAAACTATTTCAATGGCCACATCACTGCACTGAATCCGCTCCGCAACCCCACCCCTCCAGATTCTGCTGTGGGAAGGAAGGAGTTTGAGAGGGAACAAAGGGTAGTGTGACTTCAAGACAAGTGCACCTCCTATTATTTCTCATGGTATCAGCACCCTGCCTTGCATTCCAAAGTCTGAAATGACTTTGTAAAAAAACTCTGAACTGCAGCCCATATAATTTGAGCTATTCTTTTTATTGAGGTCAAAATAACATGATTTTTCATATCAACTCAGTGTTGTGTTTTTCTTGTCACCAATATTCAGCTATCCCTTAGGACACAGGTTCTTATCCTCTGGTCCGGGTACCCCTGGGGGTCAGCAATGTCGACTCAGGGGGTCCACGACTGCTTAGAAAATTAAATAATTTCAACAGATTAATAAAGTGTATATAACCAAAAAAACAAGATGTAAAGATGAACATTTTAGAATGTTCTGTAACTGTTAAGGAATTTGAAATTGGAGGCTAAAAATTAAGTTAGTATCCTCAGACTGAATTAGTGGAGCAGTGCAAATGCATCAAACAGAATGTAGAACAACGAGTGGCCTCAACTCATTTTAGAAAAGCTCTAACATTCCCATTTACATTAACATTTTGTTTTTTCATATTTGTTTGTGAATTTCATGAAATATTTTACCATTTGTGTATTTACTTGATTAATGCTTTTTTCTGTATTTTACATCCGCAGTTCAAGTCATCAATAATTCTCATGCTGGGGTCCTTGGCTTCCAGTAATGAGTCAGAGGGGATCCCCTGTTTCCACTAATGATTCAGTGGTGGGAGAGCGGAGCCTAGCCTGGCTGCAAGATGGACGCTCGCTAGAGGGCTCTGCTAGCCGATGCTAAAATCCACCAGGCATCCATGCACGGTGGGCTCCTTTGTAGTCCTAACCACCATGGACCTTTGCAGTGGATAATGAAGAGGCCGCCCAGGTCGCTGGAGTACCCCCCCCCCCCCGGTGCCCTATTCCCATCAGCCCTCATTGCGGCCTGCACCTTTATGGCTGCCCACCTTTGAGTGCGCACTCTGGGGCCCTGCCTTTCTCTCTGCATCTGCTTGGACTGTGGGGGAGTTGTGCGGTGGCCTGGTGTGGGCCAATTGGACTTCGCTGCCACCCTGAGGGAACGCACTGAACTCCTGGGGGCCTGTGTGGTCTGAATATCCTACGAGCAGCGCGCGGCCAGGGACAGCTAGCGCCCCACCACCCATGAGGCCTAAGGCCTGCTGACAGCTCTTGCCAGATGACCTGCCTTCTCTACCCAGCTGAGACTGTAGTAAGTACCCTTTTGGGCACACTTCGGTTCTCCATTATTTTAGCCTAGCTGCACGTTGTAGGCTACTTTTCTTTGCACAGTTGCATGTAACACGTTTTATTTTATGCCATGATATTACGCTGCACATGTTTTTATTATTCAGTTCTTCTTCTTGGGATTTAGGGCCTGATTACGATCTTGGCAGATGGGATACTCCCTCACAAATGTGACGGATATCCCGTTCACAGTATTTCAAGTTCCATAGGATATAATGAACTTGTAATACGGCAGACAGGATATCTGTCACGTTTGTCACGGAGTATCCCATCCGCCAAGATCATAATGAGGCCCTTAGTCTGAACATTTTGTACAAGGTCGAACTGTTATGAGTCCCAATATAGGCCTAGGTAGTTGCACGACCTTTTACATACATTTGCCCTACCTTGCTCTACTTAACGGTTCGGGTGCTGACCTTTTACCTAGTTAGGTGCTGAATAAATGTCATGTGGTTTTCTTCAAAAACTAGACTCATTTATTATGCAGGAGGATTCTAAGTATCACAGCAGAATTACCATCTTCTGCATAATAACTCTGTACAAAAGTCAACGCTATCGTCATCCTTGGCCGACATGCCACAGTACCATGACACATCCAGGTAGAACCCCTGAGGGTATCTTTCAGGTATATAAGTACCACATCTTCGCTTGGCAAACCAGAGGAAAAACTTCAATGCTGACACGAGACTCTGAAGTCCCAGCACACAGACACTCCAGCACACAGTGGTCTGACGTCCCTTGCGGGGTGTCCAACTCGAGACCAAGACGGGGTCCTTCGTTCTCTCCCATCAGGTAATGGGGTTGGCTCTTTCCTAGGGGGATTCTTGGCTTTCCAGCTACATACATGCTAGGTACACTTAGGAACACTTAGCTAGGCTTAGCATCTTAGGAGTACGCATGACTACTACCATGTATCTATATGCCTGCATATATTCACTGTTTTAGCACCATGGTAGAATTCTACCTTTTATTTACTCTGTTGGTGCTCATAATCATATATATCTGTTTCTGTCTAATGGTTGTTGCAGCACACTTATTTTATACTAGAATGACGCTGGTTCAATAAATGCTAATTGAAATCGTCCTCACCGTATATTCTGTGTATCTCTCTCTGAGACAAAGTGAGAATGAGTGACTGAGCGAAAAATAATTTACTGTTTCCAAGATACCCGAGGGGTCAGGGTTGAGTGTTCGTTAGTTCCCAGAAACTATTCGCTCCTTGGTAAGATTGTGGGGCTTATAGTGGCACTGTGAGCTAGCTGGTCTACAGACTTTGGGGGTGTCTGCAATCAGTCTGGACACCAATCCCTAAGTTTATGTTGTCTAAACACGCGGATCCTATATAGATTTGTAGGAACTACATGACAGAACAGCATAGTGTCCGGTTTTCCTGTGCTCGGTCAGCAACATCTCCTAACGTTTGGACACAACACAGTTGCACAGCTGTTGTTTTCCAACACGGCAATTCTTATCATATAAACCAAGACTTGCCTTTTGCAAAACAGAGAGCAGAATTCTAGCAAAGGGGAAAGGTCCTGGAACAAGCGCACTAGCCTTGCGTAACTTGAACTTACACCTATGATGCTGACCATTTAACTAAAATGGCAGGTATGGGGACTAGTGGTAATCCCACAGATCACTGATATATCTCTGTGTTCAAGTAGTGAGGGTAGGCTTAGACAGATATATATAATTTACCATGGTAGGGCTTTTCATTCTATACAGTTTGCTCGTAATGTTGATTGCTTTGCTCAGTTGTATATGTTTTCTAATCGCAGCACAATTACTTCATGATAGAGCACAACAGTTTCAATAAATATTGTAAACTTTCCTCGTTAACTTATTTAAGGCAGAGAGACTCGCCCCACTGGCAGAATGCGGGTGGCTTCCCCCTGGATGCTGCCTCTTCCACATCCCTAGTGACGCACGTGCCTGTCGGTCGCTATGTCTCCACCTGCTCCCCTCTCTCCCTGATGTCGAACTGTCCGTAACCTGGAGATATCAGGGCCTCTGCCCCCAGGCTGCTGGAACACAGTCTGCACTTACATGGGCAATGTCTTATTGCAATTGTGGTGAATATATACTCTTACTGGTGGGTTAATATGATGCCTCCCTTGTTCTCTTATTTGCTTTCATACCGTGCCTTCCCTCCCCCTCCTGTTGTAGTATGGTTGCTCTTTTTTCTCTCAAAAGCCAATAAAGAAATAAAAAAGATTCTGCAGTGGTCTCCAGGTTCCAGTAATGATTAAGTGGGACTCCACAGAAGTAAAATGGTTAAGAAATGACTGTGTTAGGAGATCAATAAATGTCAGAAGTGGGAAAAACTATGACAGCTGTTACTTTGAAAATTATGTGCCATGTTGGTTGTCAATCTCAATCACTATGCAGTGTGCAAAGCAGCCTTCTGTACTGAAGAGAGATCGCGGTCCAAAACAAACAACATCCTAAGATTAGCGTTCTTTCAGGATAGTGGGACTCAAAACCCTTTAAGTATATGGATGGATTTATGATTTTGACCTGTATAAAAGGGCTGTAGGTTAAATGAAGAGATATATATTGTACTCTAGCTCAATAAGGCTGAATAGATGGCCCTGCTACTAGACGGTGCTGAAAGACGGCAGTAAATAGCAAAAATGTGCACAAGTATGTCTTCAAACTCTATTTGTGAAGTAAGGTGATCACAATTTTCTCTAACATTTCTGGGATTATCACTAGCTTTGTTTATGGATGCCTAGGTCTCTTACTTTCTTACAAACATCCGAGTCGCCTCTCTCTAGACATTATGTTGGGGGAACTACAGCATAATTTTGAAACAATTCAGTCTTTTTTGTGAAATTGCCAACTGGGTAAATGAAGGGATCTACCCTGTCTACCCTGCTGTGTGCCAAATATCTTCCACTTTCAATGGCATGGTGTTGCTGTTGAAGAAGTCACTAGAAGATGACAGCATTGATGAGAGCACTGGCTGCAATGTTAGGCTAGGAGTTATTTGAAGTATCACTACAAAGGTGGCCCAATGACAATAAAAACTGACACCCTACCTTTATTAAATGAACACAACCTAAACCTAATCATGTTTAGAACAGTAAAGTCTTTACAGCCTGCCTGGAAGGAAAATGGTCATATAAGAGATTAATATTCAGAGGAAAGGAGTTCCAAAGGCGGACAGCCAAGACTAAGTAAGAAGACTAAGAAAGACCAGCCACCTACTCGCTTCTGCCTGAGTTTTGGAACTTGGAGTTGCCAATAAGAAGTAGATTGTGTACCTTAGTTTATCACATATCAACCTCAACCAAGTTGAAATATAAGCCCTGTCAACACTGTGAATGGCATTAATGATTAGAGATTAAATATTTTTCTCATGAGTCAAACAGCTATGACTCACTAAATAAAGCTGTAGTAGGTATACAAATCTTCTTTCAAAGGAATTAAGATCATGATAGATGGCTGTGTTAAAGAGAACAACTTCATCATCTTGTGCACTTTGACTTATAAAGAAAAGGCATGCATGGCTTACTGAGTTATTCCCTAGAAAGACACCCACCAGCCCTACTTTACAATGATCAAACAGGGGTAGAAAGACAGGTTGGGAACTGATTATTTACAACACTTTGATAAAAAAATAACTTCAATAATGGAGGATGGGTAAGGCTAACCAAAGTATGTACATTTCTAAAAAAAATTAGCTTTCTCGTTTGGCTGCCTTCTACATCTCACATCATATTGCTGAATTATTTTTGTCATGTGCCCCGTAGGTTTCTGGGAATAATTAGCACTTGTTTTCCAATATTCTGTGTTTTTTAAGAGCTGTTATGAGAGCCCTACATTTTCAGACCCCAGCCGGCTTCCCTCTGGTTGGAATGGTTCGCTTACAATGTAATCTTATAACTAAAGTAACTACATGACCGCTACCTCCATACACAGCAGAAAACTTCCATCCTGATGTTTGTAAACCAATGGAATGGTGTTTGTTTAGATCACTATTTAATGCCCTGCAACAACAGAAATAAGGTTTTTATAAACACGTGGCTAGTATACCTCTTTTAGTCAAAGGAAGGCAAAACATAATAATAAATAATAATAATCCACTTAAATAGCGCCTGGTTACACCAACCGATGTGACCCCGCGCTAGAAAACATAAGGAATTTTAGTTTCTTAATCCATGTCGCGCAAGGGGTTTGAGGCATCAGTCTCGGCTCCTGGAGGGAGTGCTGCGTGGCGGGGGCGGGGGAGGGGCAGGGTGGGGGGTAGTAAACTCCGGCATACGGCCGAACGGAGTTAAGTACATAAATAAATAAAACGAATTACATTGCGCGCGCTGCAACGCCAAATGGCGATGCGGCGCGCGCAATGTAATTCGTTTTATTTATGTACTTAACTCCGTTCGGCCGTATGCCGGAGTTTACTACCCCCCCACCCTGGCCCTCCCCCGCCCCGCAGCACTCCCTCCAGGAGCCGCGACTGTGAGGTATCCAAGGCACCAAAAACTGTGCAAGAGAAAAGGGTGTAATTCCGAGGGATAGGAGAAAATAACTGAAGGCACAACAGACTCCTCATAGTTCAGAGGGACTACTTCCGCTCACACAAACCTTCTAGTGTCTACTAATTCTAAAAGGAATATGTGAACAAGTGTTGCATGTGTGGCAATGGCGCATCCTCTCCCCAGTGCAATTTTTGTGTCAGGAGAGATGAGTAACAGCATCTTCATTGGGATATTTGGCCACACCTGGCCCGCTGAGAAACTAGTTAGGGATTCTTAGGGCGGAGGAGTAATTTATTTTTATTTCAAGTGCAGGATAAGACAGCTAGCTGCGTTTTTTCTGTATTGAAGCTGGCCAAATTGACAGTCCAGCAAGCCAGTGCATGTAGTATTTGGTGCAAGAATGATGCAGTACTTCATGAATACTAGAATTTTAAAATGCCTGCTTTTTCCCCAGTGCAGTTTGGCATTAAGTATCTAGATAACTGCAACTGATTGCAGAACTGGGACATGCTCATAAAGGCGGTTAGACCACACTTAACTGTAATAAGCGTTGGCTTACGAGGTGTTATCCGCCAATTACCGAAAACATTTATGTATCAAATATGCAAGGTTGGATTTGACCAATAACCACCCGAGTCTCTGCAACCTTCACTGATGACATGAATGGTATTGTTGGTCTCTAGAAAAGAAAACATAACTTTACACTCAAAAAGCCCAAAATATAAAAGAACGGAACAGCACCAAGATTAATAAGTAAATATTTATAATGACCGACAGTGCTGTGAAAGTGGAACAAAAGAATATTAAATGGTCATGAGGAGTGTTGAAACTATACGATCTTCTTGAAAGAACTAAAAAGTGAAAATGGTCCATTATCGTTCTCCTTCTTTTATGTCCTGAGACGTCCTGCAAGAGAAATTAGATCTGCTGGTAAGCATGGGGCTCATTTAATTCATTTTAGGGTTAAAATAAAAATAGTCAAAACTCGGGTTTCATAGCAGATCAAGAAAAAGATCTATGCAGAGGGGCGTGGTTTCGGCGCCGTCTAAGATGGCCGCCTGATCGGGGAGCTCCGCCGCACCGGAACTATCTACGAGCTTCAGATGCGTTTTTTCGCATCATTTCTCGGCGGACAACGGCTTCCCTTCAATCGGAACGCCGCGTCAACATGGTGAGATATTGGCAACTTTGAAGCGCGTTGCGCTTCCCTTCATTTCGGTGCCGTTCCGCTCACCTCATCGCGGCCGCCATTTTGAAGGCTTAATTTCAATCCTGTCACGTAATCTCCCGCAATGCATGAGAAACGCATTCCTTCGGCTGCCTGTGTATTTCCTCATCTTAAAGGAACATTTTGACTTTTCTTCATGAGCACCTGCACTCCCTGGCATTACTATTCATATATATGCGATCTTTTCAGCATTTTTGTTCCCAGATGCCGTTTTTTGCCTAATTGACTGGGATGTTAATATTTCAGGGTATGCCTCAACTTTGACTATCCTCACGTTGTCAACTTGAGTTGGTGCCATATATTACCCTTTTTCAGAAAGTTTCTCACAACGACTGATATTTCTCCCTTGTCACTTTTGGTGCATGACAGGCGTCGCTCTGTTTCAGGCCACTTATGGGAAGATTGCGTAAACCACAAGTTATCTTTGGCCCTAAAGAGCGTGCCTGCAACTCTGCTCAGTCTTCATTGTCAGCGGTGCCTCTTGTTCCTGGAGAGATGGCCGGGGTTGCTCCTACTCGCACTCCCACATCACAATCCGCAAATAATAAGCCCTCTTCGGCCTCTTCAACTTCTAAACGATTCAAGCAGGATCCTCCTTCTCCGGATAGGTCGTCTCCTCCCATCTCCATGGAACTGTTGCTGGAGGAGATTCGTGCATTGCGTCCATTTGTGGAGGAAACAAACAGCAAAATGCAATCTCTGGAGGAAAAGTGGCTCTCAATGGAGAACAGAATGTCTACAATGGAGCAGCAAATCTCAGATGTCCAAGGTGACTCTCGGAGACTCTCTTCTTTGGAAAAAGAGGTACGCAGACTCCAACAGCACACTGAGGATTTGGAAAATCGAAATCGGAGGAATAACCTGCGTATTTATGGTCTGCCTGAGGCTTTGGAGGGAGATGATCCTGTCAACTTCTTCTCCTCCTTTCTGCCAAAATTGTTGGATATGCCATCTTCAACATCCCTTAACATCCAGAGAGCTCACAGGCTTGGTCCTCACCCTCAGCTTTCAGCTTCATCTCCAGTCAGACCTAGAGGTGTCATCATCCTCTTTTTGAAATTCACTGACTTACTCTCAGTCCTTTCTGCAGCTAGACTTAAGCGCCAACTTTCATGGCTTGGTCAAAAATCTTCTTATCCCAGGATGTTTCAAGTGCAACCGCAGCCAGAAGGAAGGAGTTCCTTAATCTTCGAGCACCTCTCCGTTCCCTTGGAGCTCGCTATGGCCTTTTCCACCCCTGCATTTTTAAAGTGACTTTTCAGAACCAGACTTCGTCATTTGAAAATCCTGCGGATCTTAAGAAATTTATCCATTCCCACACTGCAGGCGACATGGACACGGCTGGTCCTTCTACTGGTTGATTAGATATACACTTATTTAGTTCTTTCTGCAGTTCTCCTTATAGTTGTTGTAAGATTCATTTGTGCATTTCATAGATATCTCCTCCTACCTTTTATGTTTGTCTGATAGTATCAATTTACATCTTCCTCTGGTATCATTGTAGTTTTTGTTTTTCTCTAATGGTGGATTAGTTATTTATCCCTACTGTTATTTCTTTGCACCATTCAGTTGTGTTAACCTATTTACTATTTTGCTATTTATCTTAATTTTTCATTAATAATCTATATGCCTTCTCTATAGTCCATATCTGTTTCTGTGTTTCTTAATCTTTGTCTAAGGTGTATCCTCCTATCATCTCTTACCACTTTTGTTATCTTCCTAATTCCTTTTTATGTTCACACAGGTATCGTCCATCTTTTTCAAAAATTGTTTGGTCCGTCTACATATCCCTATTTGTTCTGGTGTGGTCCGGACTTCCTGGTTCGGGCGTCTCATCTTCCGCTCGTCGCCATTGCCCCAGTCTTATCTTGTTTTTGTCCCCCTCAGGTATGTTTATTCAGTCGTCCTTTTTGGATATGTACTGTCTCTCCTTATATTTTTCCTCTCCCTTCTGTCTTCCCTCTATCCTTCTCTGACTTTCTATTCCTTTTTCCCACTTGTCCCTTCTTCCACTCTCCTGTTGTTGCATATTTGGTCCTGTATAAATCCTTAATGTCTTTGCATTCAGAGTTATTTCCTGGAATGTGAAAGGTTTTATTAATCCAATTAAGAGACAGAGAATTCTTTCCCACCTTGCCTCTTATAACCCTGATTTAGTACTCCTACAAGAGACCCATCTTACAGAAATTGAGGCATTAAAACTAAAAAGAGGTTGGGTCGGTACAGTTTTATTCTCTCCTTCTGCTAATAAAAAAAATGGTGTCATAACTTTATGTCATAAGAAATTGAACTGTAAAGTGTTATCGCAAGAAACTGACACAGAGGGTAGATGGTTACTAGCTAAATTGTTAATCAATAATGTTTCTTTAACTGTTTTTAATATTTATGGTCCTACACATCCCGATTGTTCCTTTTGGCCTCTTATTACGCAAAAATGTATCCAATTCCAAGATGATCTTTTCATATTAGGAGGCGACTGCAATCAAGTTGTAGATCCATTTCTTGATCGTCAATCCCAGGTTCGCTTTGTCCCCCATAAATCTCACAAACACTTTCTTGACACTATTTCCCAAACACATCTTATAGACTCTTGGAGACTTTCCCACCCCGATTCTCTGGATTTCTCTTTTTCTCTCCTCCTCATTCATCCCTTTCCCGCCTAGACTATATCTTTCTATCTCAATCCTTATCTCAAAATTTACTATCCTCATCTATTGAGCCTATAGTTATCTCTGATCATGCTCCAATTGTAACAGATCTTGACTTGCTCCCTCCGCATCCCAGATCCTCTCGTTGGCGATTTAACACTTCCCTTCTCTCAGACCCCCTTTTCTCTTCCTCTTTTCGTTCCTTTGCTAGTGAGTTCTTTGTCCTTAACTGTGACCCCAATTCTTCCCCGCACATTATATGGGATTCTTTTAAAGCTACTGCAAGAGGTTTTATTATAGACTTTGTCTCAAAAAAAAAGAAACGTTTCCTCCAGCATCGAAAGGCCACTTTGGCGCATATTAAGCTCTTAGAACACAAATTTTATACTTCCTCGAGGGACTCGGTCTCGCCTGAGTTGATACGTGCTAAATTTGCTTTCAACAAAACTACCACTGATAATGCGTCTTCCTTGCTCCTGCGTAGTTCCGCTCGTTACTACGGTGGTCGTAACAAAGCTGGGAAGCTCTTGGCAAATTATCTCAAGACACGTAAGGACCGCATCCTCATAGACTCTATTCATTCTTCAAATGGCTCCCTCTTGCATAAAGACCAAGAAATTCTTAATGAATTTAAACTTTTTACCAAAATCTTTATACTCCTGAATCTCCTCCTTCATCTCCCCTCATTGAGGCGTATCTTGATAATCTCCCTCCTTCCTCTGCATCTCACCTAAACTTTTCTGATCTGGAAGCAGATCTATCCCTTTACGAATTATCCACTGCCCTAAATACTCTCGCTAAAGGGAAGACTCCTGGCCCTGATGGTTTTTCTGTTGAATTTTATTTGCATTTCTCTGATCTACTACTTCCGAAACTTTTAACACTTTTCCACTCATTTTTTTTAACTGGTAAAATGGAAGGTACTCTTCAGGAAGCCACAATTTGCCTCATACATAAAGAAGACCGTGACCCTAAATACTGTAAGAATTATCGCCCAATATCCCTGGTTAATGTTGATTATAAATTATTTGCTAAAATGCTTGCCTTACGTTTGGATCCCCTCATGCCTCATCTTATTGGTAAGGAGCAGTGTGGCTTTGTTAGGGGAAGACTTACCTCTGATAATTCTCGTCTTTTCCTCAATGTTTTAAACAAAATTCCCTCACTTTCCACTTCTTTGGCTGCTATCTCTGTTGATGCGGAGAAAGCCTTTGACAGAGTTGATTGGTCCTTCCTATTTGCTTCTTTGAAATGGCATGGTTTTGGTCCCAAAATGATTTCACTCATTTCTTTATTATATACTGCCCCTAGAGCTTCGGTATTAGTCAATGGTCAAGTCTCATCTTACTTCCCTCTTCAACGAGGAGTTCGTCAGGGTTGCCCTCTATCCCCCCTTCTCTTCATTCTTGCTCTTGAACCCTTTCTGACCTCTATTCGTAATAATGAATCTATTTCTGGATTCTCTTATGGCGACCAACAGCTAAAACTCTCAGCTTATGCGGACGATATCCTTTTATTTATTTCCGCCCCTGAAACCTCTATTCCCCCTTTATTACATGAGTTTAAATCCTTCTCACAGGTTTCTGGTTATAAGATCAATTCAGATAAAACAGTAATTCTTCCCCTTACAAAATTTTGTCTTCCTCACTCCTATTCCTCTACCGGTTTTGCCTGGAATAATTCCAAAATTAAATATTTAGGTATATGGTTTTCCAATTCCATTGCTTCTTCGGTTAAATTAAACATGTCTACAGTTTTATCCCGAATTGATAAATTACTTTCTTCTTGGAACCCCCTTTTTCTTTCTTGGTGGGGCCGGTTAGATTCAATCAAAATGATGATTGCCCCTATTTTAATTTATACACTCTCCATGCTCCCCATTCATATTCCTGCCCTTTACTTTAATCGTATTGATTCCTGTCTTTCTAAATTTCTTTGGAAAAATAAGAAAGCTAGAATTGCCCTATCCTCTCTTCGCAAGACAAAATCTAATGGTGGTGTAAATTTCCCTGATTTTCGTCTCTATCACAAATCTTTTTCCCTTCGACAGGCCTCGAAATGGCTCTTATCTGATCCATCTCCATTTACCCCCTTTGGCTCTCCATCGAACAAATTTTATTATTACCCTTTTCTCTCAAGGAAGTTATGACTTTTTCTGCTAATACTCCTCATACCTCCCTCCCCTTATTTAGGCATACTTGTTCCCTTTTGAAACCTTTGGTGCTACCTCATCCCGTCTCTCGGGAATCCTTTTTGGATTCTCCTATTTGGCATAACTCTCTCATTCTTCTTAACAACAGACCCATCTTTTGGAAATCATGGAGATTAAAAGGCATCATTTGGGTTAAACACCTTTTCAATGGACTTTCACCATGTTCTTTTCCCCAATTTCAAGCCTTATTCCATTGTCCCCGATCCTTTTTACAGAAGTTTACTATTCTCATGGCGCTCATTCTTGATGTTTATTATTCTCTTCCCTCTTCTTCTCTGGCTGAAGTTCATAACTCTCTTCTTAAAATACTCTTCTTGCTACCCAAAGCCTCCCTTATATACAAATACTTTTTAGCTTCCAATCCTGATCGTGCCAAATCTAAATTGGAACTCTCTTGGGAAACTGATCTGGGATGCGAATGGTCTATCATCTTCTGGGATAAACTTTGGTCCAGATCTCTAAAAATCTCTCGTTCTGCTTCTCTCACCCAATCTATGTTTTTTCTTTACCACAGACTTTATCTTACCCCTGTTTCTATAGCTCGTTTTTCTCCTTCTACTGACTCTAACTGCTGGACCTGTGGTTCCTCTAATGCTAATCTTATACATCTTCTCTTTCTCTGTCCTTCGGTCTCCATCTTTTGGGGGAAGGTTTGGTCATATATTTCTCGCATATTTAAAGTCCCCATCTCCTACTCTATACCCCTCCTTTTCGCTGGCAGCCTCTCTGATTCCTTACATATACCCTCACATAACCATGGTCTCTTCGATCTCATGATTGCTTTAGCCTTCCAACATATTTCTCTCAATTGGAAAGATCTTACAAAACTCTCTACACAACACTGGTGGAATAATCTTTGCTATTCTCATAGACTTGATGTTGCATTCGCCTCCTCTTGTAAGCCATTGATTAATAGAGACCTTTTTGGTTACCCCTTACTTCATATTTAGATCAGATTGTTTTAAACAAAAATTATTCTTCCCTAAATTCTGAAAATTTTAAACCTCCTTGAACGAAATTCTCTCTGTTCTCTTTTCTTTCCTCACCCATGTGGATTTAGTATATGGAATTGATTGACCATTAGTTCATTTACATTCCTATGTATTTTGTAATGTAATATGCAATCTTCTTTTATATCAAATGTTAGAACCTTCCCTTTCCCTACCTCTCCTCATCCTCCCCTCCCTATTTATATGAAATCTTAAAAAATAAGCTTTTATCCTTTCCATCAATGTACTAGCCATTTACTCTGTTATACTTCTACTTTGACAATTTGACTCTGTATTGCTAGTGTTTTATTTCTTTATTGACTATCAAATAAAGCTTTTTCAAACAGGAAGAAAAAGATCTATGCAACACAATGGGAGCTGAGCCTGTTTAGTCCACATTCATTCTTTTAGACTTCCTACCAGTGCGTAAAGCAAAATGATGTGCCCCCCCCCCACTGCAGAATGTGAAGAGGGGCCCACAAGTCTCCCATAACTCTCAGATGGTTGTTGGTCTTGAGCCAAATGGTGGCCCCCTTGAAGGGCTGAGGACCAGCCCCGCAGGGGCTGCAGGGGGCCTGCATTACACCCCTGCTTCATACCACACCAGAGATCGCAGGAAATCCCTTCAGAGGATCAGAAGGAGTGTACAGAAGATGTGTGCTGCACATTAATTCCAAGATTATTTGGTGAAATGATGCATTCTCCTGGTGTATTTGAATGCAAAAAACCTCAGGGGTGTCAAGCAGAGAAAAGGGAGGGAGCAGCACAGAGGACCAGTGATCTGCTAAGGCTCGTGGGCTGATGGCAGGCCTCTGCCTAGCCTTTGAGCCTTCAGAGTCAACAGCTAGTGCTGACTATCTGACCACTATAGCTTTTCATGGTTTCTCTTTCAACATTCAAATTCTGAGATTATTTCTTCATCGACAAAATAAATGATCTGCAACTTGACAGAGTAGGCTGAAAAATATTAGAATTAGTAAAATTAACTTTCATTTAGAGAAAGCCTCCTACACCCTACCCATGTACTTGAATTTCTCTGAAGGTTGACACTGAGGGTAGCTTTAACCATTTGACACTGGACAATATTTGACTGTTGATGTAGTTCCTTAGACCACAAGATGTGCAGCTTTAACATTTTTTTGAATAAGTTTAAGTCAGGGATGAGAACTTTACAGCTCTGAAGCAGAATCTGAAAACAGCCAGGAGGACAGGTAAAGTTTGAGTTCATGTAAAGGAAAAGAAGTGCATTACTTAGATTCTAGGAGACTAGCAACACTTTAGGCAGTAGATCTGCAAATGCCTGTGTTAAAAAAAATTCTGGGCCCTATTTTTGCTGGCTTTAAGAATCGCTGCACTTTACCACTGCTAAACAGTAGTAAAGTGTCTGTGCTTTCCCTCTAAAACATATGCGAAACATTTGAGCTGCTAATTTACCTTTCCTGTAAGTCCCTTGTACATGATGCCTTAGGTGCACCTTTGGCATGGAAAGCTAAATGTCATATGTAAGCTGCAGTGTATATTTACACCACCCACATATATGACAAAGATATTTTTTTGCCAGGAGCACCACTGCGCTCTGGGTAGGCTGCTGTTAGAATGCACTGCAGAGAGACATGGCTGGAAAAAATGCCTTTGCCATGTAGGAAAAGCCTATTTTATATATATTCATGTCACCCCTAAAATTGCCATCAAAGCCCGCAAGGTAGGGTGCTAATACATACAAAATAGTGCACACTACATACTGAAATTAGCGTGCCCTTACAGCGAAATAAAAACCTAAAAGTTATTTCACTTGACCAGTCTGACATTTCCCTAATAGGCCTAGGTGGCATTACAACCTCTATTGTTCACCTCTGATTAGGAAAGGGCAAGAAACTTGCTTCAAAGTTATCCCCTGCTTTATTTTTAAAATCTGACAATGGTGAATTCAGATGTTTGATAACTTAAACAGAAAAGTAACTTTATAAAAAATGTACTTTAGGTTGACAGAGCCAGAATGTCTAAAAACCAGTTCTGCCAATAATCACACCTTCAGAACTTCAATACACATCCTTGCTTGTGAAGTAAGAACTCTGGCTCAGACAAAAATGCCCAAGAAAGGGCAATGGGTGTTAACAGATGACCAATCAGCAGGGATTAGCTATCTGGGAGTGGACAGGAACAGTTGGTATAAAAAGGGAAGTTTTAGCACTACCTCTTTGGTCTAGGAGATGTCAAGAAGGGTTTCTTCTATTCCTCCCCAGGGCCCTCCCAGACAGTTAGGCTCATGCCCCAGTAGGAGGAAAAAACAGGTTTGATCCTGTCGGGTAGGGGAGTGGCCAAGAAACTGAAGACAGATATGCCTGGTGGCACCACCATCTTGAAACAGGGGCTACGGGGTAATTTTACAGTCCGGCAAAGAGGAAATGTTACTAAAGGAGGGGAGGAGTCTGTGAGAAAATTGTGAGGATTTCTCCAATCACTGGCTAGTGCATAGGATACATGTGGCCCCTCCACCACCACAAGCTCCTCAGAATACTCTTGGACCTAGGACGACATCATTTGAAGAAGGACCTGCTGAAAGAAGAGTCCTGACTCTTGTCTCCTGCCTTAGAGGACTCACACAAGTAATCAAGGACTCCAGAATCCTGCTCGACTTGAACTGGTCTCCAAGGGGCAGGTGGTCGGCCCCGTTTACCTGCTTCATGGACACAAAAAGCAGAAGGACTCCTCAATCCAAGAGGCCCCAGCTGACTAAAGACAGCTAGACCTTGCCGTAGACCTGGCTGGAGAGAGGCATAGTGCCCAGGAGCCTGCACTGAGGAGCTAAGCGTTGCAAGGCTGACCAGAACAAGCATTCTCAGCATTTAAGACCCAATCTGAAGGTGAAACCTTTGACCAGGACAACCCTCTTGATGTATCAAATCTTTTCTCTATTGAGATCAGAATGAAATCGTGCCTAGGTCCCGGGCCCCTGCAAACTGTTGTTTTTCCATACTGCTTGACTGCGCATTTTTGTCTCAAAACCCTAAAAATCCATATCTCCGGTTCCCTGTAAACTACTCTGATGATCTTGGTGTCATTTTGCTCATTACATTTTTCTCTATTTTTCTAAATTGGTTTGGGAATGTTATTGTGCTGTGTTCATTACTTTACAATTGTTGGCACTGCTTGACTTTAGCATGCACCTCTCTGGGGACTGCAGCTGCTTGTATAGAGGCTACCAGGGGTTGATCAGAGATTCTGTCAGAAGTGCGTTTTGGAGTAACCAAGTTGGGTTTATTGAGTTAGGAGGGGCGCCACACTCCCAAACTTATAACCTTGTTTCTGGCGGAGCTTAATAATTCCATAGCACTTTTTGTTCTACTCGATTTGTTAAGCACAATGTTACATATAATTTCACAAATGTATAATTTGTATAGAAAAGCTACTCAAGGTTATCTCTCATCAACATTTATTGGGATCATGTTAACATCAACAGTAAATTGAGGACTCAACCCCTATTGCTTGGAGTCGCTTTCCGCTTGTATCGCAGAAGCCTGTATCTCACACGACTGATGACTCCTTACGCACCAGCGCTACCCTTATTGGGTACCCGCCGGGGTTGGCTACCATGTCGTCTGCTGAATTATCTATGCAGTGGGCATCTGGACTTCACACGCTGGGTGATCTTTACCGGGATGGAGACCTGATACCCTTCGACACATTGGTAGAAGAGGACGGGCTACACCCTGGGCAATTTTTGCTATACACCTCCATGCTCACTACCCTGAGGTGCAGATGGGGAGACATGTCAAGCGAACGCCAGACGCACCTTACTGTTCAGTATCTACACGTGATAGGAACGGGCAGACATCTTACTAGATGGTTTGCGGCTTCGCTGCGCCATAACGCGGCTGCGCTGCTTGCCCCCTTGCGACAACGTTGGGAGCCAGATCGGTCCCGTCCTTGCCCAGACAAGGAGTTGGCTGCAATCTTAGAAAGCCCCAACAGGGTTCCCCGAAATGCTTGGTTCCCCTTAACCCAATACTACATTACGAAAAGAGAATACTTCACCCCAGATAAGATTAACCAATATTTCCATTGGACTGATGTGGCTTGTTCCAGATGTCATGCTGTGAATACAGACTTGCTGCACATACTGTGTTCCTGTTCCTGCCTTGCATCGTATTGGCAGTCTGTCACAACTTCTTTGGCCTCTTGCACTGAACGAACCATGGTGCACACTTTTGGGAGGAGTGCATATTACACCTTTTATCTAGGAGTAAGCGACAGAGGGTGACTACATGCTTGCTAGACCTAGGGCTACTGGTGGCTAAGCGCTTGATCATGAGGCGGTGGAAATCTCCTGACCCTCCTCCTCAGCTAGCCTGGCGACATTTGTTGCTAGTATGGGCCAGGGCTGAGAGCACTGCCCTGCGCAGAGAGGAGACCCTCGGTCTCCGAAAATTCCCCGTTGTGACTCACTGGGATGCAATATTGAACGACTTTCATGAGAGAGCCCTGACAATATGTGGTCCCTTGAGGAGTGTGGATCACACTGCGGAGAGAGGTGGGAGACACAATAGGGAGTCCCCCTCTTTCTAGCGGCCTGCACCTGCTAGACATCAACCGAGGGGGTGTGCACCTCACACACATCATTAGACAGGCGGGGTCAGTGGGCACCTGTGACAAACAATGACTAGTCAACAAGTGTAGGAAAGGGCCGATGTGGTTCTGGAAGGGTTACGTTTATCCTGTTATTTATGATTTGTCCCATCTCCTTTCCCTCCCGCCTCCGGATCCTTGTAGAGTTGTTGGGAGGAATGTTGTGTCGCCCTCACACAGAGGATATTCCTGGTGCTCTGCCATTGTCGGCCCGCCTCTTCCGGTCAATTAATAGTACGCCTCACCCATCGCACCCTCCAGTGCTCCCGTGCCCACAACTTAACCTGGCTTCTCCCTAAGATATTCCCTGTTGGAATGGACGGGTACATGGGTAACTACGTGATTGTCTGAAAGCTATTGATGGGAACGGTGAGTGGTGACATGAATCTTCTTTGCTACTGTTGCTGTGATTTATTCTAACTTGCGGCTGCGAGTGTGAAACTCCAAGGGATGCATTCAATTTGTTGATGTTCGAGTTTCTTGTTGCCTGGTTAACATAATGTCTAAATCTGCTCTCACTGTCAAATGTGATTTTGCCTGATATATCGCCTTTCTGCTAATTTATCATAGGGGTCATCAAGTAAAATGCCAAGACCATTTTGCAGATAGGTACCTACCGGACAGTATTGTTTTTCTGGCACTAAATCGTAGTGTTTGTTATACTAAATGGGTTTTTCGAGGTCTAATCACGACTGATTTGTAATATAGGCATAGCAAGTCAATCATAACGTTCTGCAATCTCAATTGTCTGATGTAATACCTGCCATTTGCCTTACTAATGTGATGTATGAACGAAAGCAAAAAACTTTAATAAACAGATTCAAACAGCAAATTGAGGACTCAATTCTGGTTGCTTCAGTGTACTGCAATCATAGCTTACTATGTATTTTATACTTGGAATGTATTTTGAATGAGTGCAAAAGGCACACCAAGGATTGCACTGAAATGCCTTCATCCTAGCAAAAGTCAGTTAGCAACCCATGGGAACCAGAGAATGAGTTTAATAAAAAATAAATGGAAGTGTGTTATTTTGGCGCTAAAGTGGCGCACAAGGTCAGTGCAAATCTGTCATTAAATTAAAGTATAGAACAAGAACAGGTTCATTTCTTATACTTTTAGTAATTGCACACAAACTTTCATAGGTTAAGATCTGATCCTTAATTCAAGGTTTTTCCATCTAACAGAGCTGAATGACTAATTCTGGGTGTGGACTTCTTGAAGTATGATCTCCCTAGCTCATCTGACCAACTTCCTTTCCTACGTTCCTTGTTCTGTGTGTAGATCAGCAGAGTATTAATTCTCTCCCATATGGCAGACATCTTGCTTTCCCCTTTTCTCCTCTAGTATTGGGGGGAATGTATATAGTATGCAGTGCTCTAAAAACATTATATAAATAAATAGCACTGGAGTTGTTGGGAGGGAAGTGCTCCTCTCTTTCCACTCATGGTAAACTATTTTTGTACACGTGTGGGCATATAGGCAGTGATGGACTGCTCATTTGTTCCTCTCATTACTGAAAATGCTTATCCACCATGTGACATAGACCCACATTTCCAATATAAGAAAACTGATACAGGCATATGAATCCCCACCTATATGTCCATAAGTATTCACAAAACATTTGAATGTAAATGTTGGGTGAAAGCAAGCCCTCCCACAAAGGCTGTGCTTCTACCAAGTTGAGGGGGGCTGTAAGGGAATAACAAGTGCTCAGCCCTGAAAAGAGGTGCGAAGCCACGCTTTTCCCCATTTCCACAACTACCAAAACTGCACTGGGTGGGCAGTAATGACAGCATCAACATATGCCAATTAAAAACCCAAGCTGTGCAGTTGCAGAGCTGTGCTTGGTACTGTGGATGTCCGCCCCCCTCAATGGCAGTCAATATCTTCTTTTTTATCACCAATGAACACTTCCCATCTGTCCAAAATGTGGGCCAGAATATCAAACCTCAAAAAACATGCAGAATGTTAGCAACTGTTTTACCAGTGCATCAGAAGTCACTTTCAATAAAACATCCGGGACATTTTCTTAGAACTCTTTGAGAAGATGAAGGAGGGCACAGATGGGCTCTGCAGAATGGAACCAGATGAACAAGGAACCCCCAGCAGCTTATCAGCACTGAGACCAAAATTCAAGTCCCTGGACATTTTAGGTGCACAAACCAATAAACCTCTATCTATAAATACGCCTTGATTCTGCGGAGCAGTCTGTTGGAAGTATGCAACTGCCCAGATCACCACAGATGCACAGCGATTTAAAAGGGCTTAAACACTGAAAATGAGTGTGATACAGGCAAGAAAAATGCAGAATAATTTCGTTAATTACGACTGTTGGAAAATTAGCTTTTAACACACCTGAAACACCTAGTCCTTATATTTTGTTTCATCAACCTGCAGTGGTCTGTGATGCTCTCATGTTCCAAGAAGCAATACTCACAGAAGGTTGCAATGAAATACATGTACTTCCTTCTCTATGAATAAGGCTCTCACAGCATCACATTACACAAGTTAACAGCTGACAAAGAAGATTTGCTGCCATAAGGGAATAAAACAGACTTATCAGAAAAGGTTCAAATGTACTTTGTTTAATGGACATGAGCAGGAAGATCTGAAACTAAATCAAGGTCCAGAGATCCTCGAGTCTAAAACCTTTTATTTAATCTGTAGATCTCAAGCAGCTTCATGACTGGTCATGTGAGTAGATTATCAGATATTTCAGTTTTTTGCATTCAGGTGCTTTGATAATAAGGAAAAAACGGAGTAAGCCACCACTGGATGGGCTTTGAGAGCTGTCAATTGCACAGTGAAGATCAAGGCCCTTATACCAATAGTGTCTCTTGTGCTAGGCCACTGGCACTTGTTCTCAATGAAAAGCATTACCTAATGACCAGAGGTGGGACAAGCTATGGAGTGTTCTGGAGATTTTGTCACTTATCCATACCTATGAAATGCAGGTAGGGTTGTGAAAGTCAGTAAAAGTTAGATTGAGACTGGCATGACAGGGAAACCTCACAATCTGCCAGTAGGTTCCAGCTGTGCTCTTAACCCTATGCAGAGCTCTGGTTCACACAAGGGACAGCTTCACCGATTCACAGCATCCAATGCACTGGAAGCGGCACTTCAATCTGTAATTCTGTGTTGCCTTAGTCCAAGCCACAGAAAAGTATAAAACCTAGATGAAATCCAGGATGTGAGATAGCATTTTCTCAGAGAAAGAATGTGGTGCAGAGTTGAGCAGTGAAATACTCACAGGATGACTAATTGTGTGAGAAGTTAGATTTCACAAACTTTGGGCCTGATTACGACTTTGGCACAGCGGCGACGGCGCACTACCGCCTCCGCTGCGCCAAAGCCGCGCAAGCACCGCTGACCGTACCATGAGTTGCAAATGTGCAACTCGTAATACGGTCGGGGGTTCTTTGGCCTTTCCCATGGCAGTGCCTTGAAAACAGGCACCGCAATGAGAACGGCCAAAAAGTTCCAGCACAGCATGGACGGTGACGTCCATGCCATGCTGGAACTGGGGGGAATACAGACAGGGGGCAGAGGTCGTGCCCCCCTGAATGTATCCCCATGGCGTGGAGGACATGGCGGCCCTGTAGGGCCCCCTTTGTTCTTGCACCACCAGCTTTTACATGGAGGGGCTTTTTCATCGCCCCGCCATGAAAAGGCTGGCGGTGCAAGAACTCAAAATATGCTGAGGGGGACTGTGCCAGTCCCTGCTCAGCATAATGGGTTGTGGCACTCCTGCACCACCGCCAAGGAACGACTGTTCCCTAGGGCAGCAGGCGGTCCGCCGCCAATACGACTTTGTAAGTCGGAATCGGCAATACGGTGGACCGCCACTCCTGCATCACCACGAGTCTGGCAGTCGCAAGACCGTCAGACTCATAAACAGGCCCATTGTGACTTTTTGAGAAAATGTTTTTTTGACAACTTTAACAAAGTAACAAATATGGTGAACTTTAAAAAACAAATAGTAAGTAAAACAATTATGTAAGAAGTAGATTTTAAGGAAGAAATTGTGGTAGCATATCTTGGGTATGTGAAGGGTAGAGAGTGTGTGATATAGGACTGAACTTGAAGGGTTGACTTTAAATAATAAGAAAATTGGAGGATGCCATGGAAATGATGGTGTGCCCTCATTTGCTTCCGTTGCTGAACATGTGACTAAATAAAGAAGAGTTAATCATTACTGTGTCATTACTGTCTCCTCGACCTTCTTTGAATGCAATACAGGCGATAACAAGTGGAAACAATGGGGATTAGAAATGCCCTCTGAGATGTCTTTATGCAACACTCATCATTGCAAAGTATCCAGTCCAGGTGGAGATATCCACGTAGCCAGGGTCTTCTCCGCAGACATTGATCGAGTATGCTGCTTTAAATTTGAGTTGAACTACAAAAAGAAACATTCCAACAGCATGATCATCTGAGGTGTACGAGTGTATGTATGAATGTTCACAGGTGATGATCCTCCTTAGCTGACCTTACACTAGCACGTTATGCTGGTGGTCAGCTCGGGCGGTACTGCACAGTCTCTACCAGTGCATCTCCAATTGTAGCTGAAGTAGTGTCCCATAATGTGTGACGTAATTAGACCACATCACATAGATCACAGCCACTCTGGTTTGTAACCTACTGATGTCCAACTGCATAAATGCATTTCTGTTCCGGAGAAAGACTCAGTTGGAACATGAAGGATCATAGGGATAGCATAGTATGGAGAGCTTACAGGATCAAAAGTAATATCTCAGTTGGGGGAATATTTATCAGTTATTTTTCATAATTGTCATTTTTTCAAGACACCATTCTAAGCCAGCATCCAGCATTAGGAGCCTATTTTACACAAGCATTTTGTGAGTACTGTTTTAAGAGGTTGTTAAAATTATTCGCCATAGAGAACATTTTGCATCAGTGAGCCCGGTCCAGAAAACAACATTACAAAAATATGTTTGCTTAGTGCTTTTTATACATTACACAGACATCAATGCAACCTGCCTCCCTAAACACTGGTGACTACTTTTTGTATGTGTATTGTTTCTCCAGGGCAATGGTGATTACTTTTTCTTATTTTGTATTTAAAATGATATTACTAACCAACATGTCAAGCATTGTTCCTCTACCACTTGTTTTGCTAGCACCTGGTGAACCTCCCATGGATTGGAAAACGACACAATGTATTTCTAGCATAGGTTGTTGAAGGTGATGAATGCTCCTGACAAATGAAACTTTTTTAATGAAATATTTGTGGGTTGATTCAGTTTAAAGGTATTTTGAAATCTACCAGTTCTAGAAGGTCATGGGAATATTGATATATTTTGGAATAGCATAAAGGGAATGAAACTATGCTCTGGAAAGACATTGTAATGGAGAGGTACCCATTTCATTTGAGGACACAAGATGACAGTAAAACCATAGAAGATTGGATTAAAAAATCTTTAGCTGTTCCCTCTGACCTTTAACATATAAACTATGAGCAGGTGTTGAAAAAAAACAGATACCCATGAAGACAGATAAGAAAGCAGCACAAGAAGAATTATGAGTTGGCTCCAATTTATCCATTTATTCCTCAATTAATATTGTGAAAAGTGTGGAGTTGTCAGTAAATATTGTACAAAAAAGTCTTGAGAATAAGGATGCTGAGAAGAAAAAGTCCCCCTTTATCAGTGCTCTCACTGTGATAACATAAACCACATTCGGAATTTTAATAGTCATCCAAAAGTAGAAAAAACATTTAAATAAATGCAAGAAGAAAAGGCATTTTGGAGGTGTTTGTAAGAATTCTGGATCCAGAAAAGTAAGCATGGTACGAGAGGATGGTCGTTCTGATTTGATTCCCTATGTGCTACTTACAGAGCATCGAAGGGTTTTCCCATATCTAGGAATAGGGATGACAAAGACATTTCTGTCATAAATGTTTTTATCACTTGGTACACAATCTTTGGTAAGGCTCTGATTGATGAGATGTGAAAGAACAGGATATTACACTGATGTTCACTCATGAGATTAAACCAGACACAAGATTAATTCATTTGGTAATATTTGGGCTATTATGAACTTTTAAGGAATGCATACCAAAGGGAAAGTCCAAATAGTAAATAAGGACGAATATTAGGGTGGTCCCATCAAGAGAAGATTGGAATTAAATTCAACCCTGGAGCTGATCCTCCTTTATATGTGGCTAATAAAGAAACAGATGTTCCAGTGATAGTAAATAACCCCGATACCATGAGTGCAGAAGAACTTAATATGACTGAAGGTAGCTCAGAAGGGTATCTTAAGAATCTTACTGGAAAATTCCAAGAAATGTTCAGCAAGAAGCTCGGGAAATTCCAGGGGTTCAAGCAATGCATAATCTCGAAAGAAGATTCATTGTATTGAAGAAAGCATGTGAGAATAGTTCCTCTTGCTTACACGGGAAGTAAAAAGAGTTATTAGATGGCCTATGCAAAAAGAAACTCATAGTATGAACCAAGTCATCATGATAAGTTGCACCAGTTGTAATTTGATTTTGTTGAAGTGTTTTTGTGAACCGAGATTGCGCATAGACTGAAATAGAGTAGATTCTGCAGTTTAAATGACAATGTTTGGGTAGAATATAATTTATTGCCAAGTCTACATCGAAAGGCTTACATTAGCAGGAGCTTCTGAGCTTTCAGGTTGCTTGGTAAGTGCTTCCCACAAAGTTGGTTTAGCCGATTAATTTAAACATCTCACAACCTTTGTAACACCAGGAGGTGTGCATGGTGCCTTTTAGTATGGCCAATCCTGCTTTTATATTCCAGCACCATATAAAGAGGCTCTGGAAGATGTTCCTGGAAACTATGGCATCCCAAGATGAAATACTCATTTTTGGTTACAGTCAAGTCTAACATTATACTCTACTTTCCAGCACCCAAATTTGCACTTACTTAATTTTTTTCATTTAACAGGTGGATGGCCTGATGAACATAACGTCTTGGGTAATTGTAAAGGATATTTGGAAGTTCAGGACAAATTAGCTATTGAGTAATGAGCTTTAGTCAGAGATGATAAAATAATCACTCCATTTGCTTTAAACAGAAAAATATTTAACACATATCATTAAGGACATTTAAGATTGTACGGGACCAAAAGACAAGTACAAAAGCATTTTGGGAGACTGCTGTGGAATTTGTGATTAAAAAATAAAGATTTTATTGTTTGATTAATAGAAATCATTACGATATAGACAAACTTAATAAAACTACATTTTAACAATATCAATCACAATCAAGCTTTAAACATAGTACACTAGAGGATGGCTTAAAGCAACTTCCATCTAGAAATAGTAAAATTGACAGATTCATCAAGTCTATAAGAAATGGCTTCTAAAATCATTACCAATAATTTTCGAGAGTCAGTGCAAGGATGTGCCAAAGTGCTTGAGTTTTTTCAGTTCATTAAAACAATATAATATCATAAAAACCTTTAGGACACTAAGCACATTCAGGTGGTGTTTAACCTTTTCATATGACCTAGTGCAAAAAATACCTGATTAAACATTACTATCCATCTAGGAATGATAAAATTCATATATACATCAAGTCTATGAGAAATCTCTCTTAAGAAAATATTACTAATCAAATTTAAGAGTCAGTGCAAGGTAGTGCTAAAGTGCTTACATTTTTACAATTCGTTGTAGGCTTTATAAGATAAAAAAAAAACTTTCATGGCATTAGACAAATTCAGTTAGTTTTTAACTGATTCATGCGACCTAATGCTAAAAATACCTGATTAAACATTAAAGTCATAGGTATAAAACTAGTAAAATCGTCATTTGATCACTGCATATTGATAGAAATTGGGATAAAACATGTACGAGGTAGAGCTAAAGTGCTTTTCTTCCTATTGTTGTTTCACCGTGAAGCATAGATTTTCTGTAAAAATAGGTGAAACACATACACACATGAAAAACAAACCATTTAAGAAACAGATACAAACATTCTATCTGCCTGGATCAAAAACTTAACAAGTCGGCAGATCAAAGGAATTGACCTGCCCGATAAACATAGCATAATAACTTGGCGGCAAGTTTTCATTCCTGCTTCTAAGAACAGCGGTTTTAACATGATTTGTCATATGTCTAACAGGTTAGGACAGACTCAAACTATATTCCATAAGGATTCTTTTGTGTAACCACAAAGTCTACAACAGATTGCTGGCCATTGTTGTAGCCACCTTGGGATACTGTCCTTAGTTGAGTATCTGCCAAGTATTAACTTGAGAAAAGCATCTCTCATGTGTGATGGAAAATGGGAATGCAGACCAGAGTGGACCGCAAGCTTTTCTTAGGGGTTTATTACTGTCTAAGCGTGCTTCTTGACATCTAAAGTATCTTTATCTGCCATAAAGGACAGTTGTTTTGTTACTTGATTTAAAAAGTTCTTAAAACGAACTTTATTCATTCCAATTAGCCCGGATGGCCAAAAGTGTGAAGGCACGCCAATAAATGAGATCTCCAAGCACCAGTAGAAGAAGAGTTATCGATTTCTTGCCAACACATATTTGCAAGAGAACAAGGCTCAGAGAGAAGCAGAGCGTGTAGGCTTGTTAGAAAGGCAGCCTGTCTCACTAAGACTTGGCTTTTAAGACCAATTTCCAAATGAATTTCTGCGTGGCCAATGTTCTTCGGAATCTTGGCTTAATTTGTAACTCGTCCAATAGTTTAGCGTCTGGACCTCGAAAAATGATTGAGCCATAGGCTAGCGTAGGGATCAATTTCCCCCCCCCTCAATTTTTACTAAATAATCATAGGTTGGGCACATCAGTTTGTCACATAGTGATTTAAAAGTATAAGTAGAGGAACATGTTTTAGCTCTTAAAATATTAAAATGTCCTTTAAACAAGATTTTATCATAGAATAAAAAACCTAGATATTTGTAACTCCTGACTGACTTAATAGGCTTTATCCATCCTTTCCAAGATCGGGATCTGGAAATACACTGCCCTGTAGAAATTATTTTGACTTTCTTAATATTCAGTTCCAGACGATTAGTTGTTAAATATTTGTTGACAGACTTGATTAGTCGATGTAAGCCTATGGCCGTATGGCTAAGTAATATGGTGTTGTCAGCATGTTGTAGGTATTTTAGATAGCTATTTGTAAATTTCAGAGGGTGTGCATTAACATTATTCAAATGCTGATACAAATCTGATGCAATTGTGATAGATAACTGGGTGTGTGAATGTGATTTATGCATATTGGTTGTGTTGTTGAAGCACAACCTGTGGATATTCATGACAGACCATGGAGGAAGCTAGCGGTTGATACTGTTGCACTATTCTTGGTGATACCAAGGTAGGAAGCTTTCGGCATCTTCTTCTTAACTATTTCTAGAGGCCCTGACACAAAGATGGTGGAAAAATTCACATGCAACAGTCTATACAAGTCCATAGTTTGTGCGCGCAAAAAAGAGTGATTTTCCAAGTGTGATGTATGGCATAGGAGAATTTTTGTGTTCCATCCTGATGCTAATGGTCAAATTCATAGATGCAACAGATTTGTCAAAGACTCAATTCAACTGTCTACCAAACTAGGAATTGACTGGAGAAAAGCAAGCCCCTTTGCTAACATATAGAAGTATCTCTAATAGTGTGCCTCTCCTTTTAGACTGTGGAGAGGAGATTAACCTGTTTCAGTTTGGTCCTTGGTAGCTTAAGAAGAAATTTGGAGTGGAATCAAAAGTTGATTTCTAGAAAATCTGACGGGAAATCAACAGGTACAGAATGGAAAAAGAAAATTACCTGCATAAATGAGCAGGATATACATCAAACAGGGCATCTAGTCCTTGTGAAGTTGTCATTGGAGTCAAGGAAAAGAACATCCTTGTGGTCCGATCCAGTGGGGATCACAGATGTGTTTAAGTATGCTGTGACATTTGAAGATGGTAATATATGGGACCTCTTTAGGGTATCAATTTTCAAGAGCCAAGATATAAGAGTGAAAAGGTAACTGCCAGTCAATGTCAATGTGTTTTTGGATGTTTCAGAAGCCGAAGGTAGAGCATGTACTGGTTCTAATAGTAGTCTACTCTCCAGTAGGTGCACTAGTGGGTCAGTGGATTAGGTGTGTGTATAGGTGTTGTGCAAAGGTGTTGTGCACAAGTGTTGTGCACAAGTGTTGTGCAGAGGGAAAGCTTGTGTCAGGTGTCTCCACTCTAAACTGAAATGAACGTAAAAAGTGTTTTCCCCAAAGATTTGATGATTATGTATTGCTTTTGCCTTCCTTATTGCTTTTCCTATGGTCTAGGGACATTTGTCAGACTTTTGTTCTGTTGTTACAAAGAGGGAAGGCTTGTGGTAGCATGCCTTGGATATGTGAAGGGTAGAACGTGGAATGCAGAATATATGTGTGCAATAGTATTGAATGTCGAGTGTTGACTTTCAAAGGAGAACAGTTGGGGGATCTCGGGAAGTGGATGGTTGTGCCTTTCTTTGCTCTCTTGTTGAAACTTGACCAAATAAAGAAGATGTAATTGTAACTGTGTGCCTGCAATTTTATTTGATTACAACACAAACCATCTGCAAAACCTACTGATGTCCAGGCAAAATCTCTCAAATAAAAGAATCTGCAAGAAAACAATACTGTAGTTTTTTTTGGTGGGTAGTTTCATCTGCAGGTAAAGTTTTACAAAGTTGATGAAGGTAGCAGTTGTGTGAAATTGAAATCTTTGTCACCTCACCTTAATATGGTCTGAAGAATTGTATGGCACACCGCCTTCCTCGTCAAAGTATGTACAGTCATGACAAGTGACTGCTGATTCAGAGTACTTTGAGCTCAGAGACACCATAAGCATATACAACTACAAATTAATAAGATAATTAAGAACATGCTGCAGGGCTGTGAGAGGTAAAGGATTCAAAAAGACATTTCACTACCAATTACAGTACAAAAAGGTGTATTTGATTCTTGGCTTTACGCTGGCTTTTTCACTAACTGCCCTTCGGGAATCCTACGTTTATTGCAACTTAATTTCTTTGCTGCCCAGCCCTTTTACGTGTCCGGCATTAATGCAGTGTTTTTTAGCTTCCGTTCCCTGCTAAAGAAAGGCCAGTTTGGGACAGGGTTATTTTGTCCCCTGAACACATCAAAGGGCAGGCCTATTTTCCTGGGCAAGTGCCCTCACAGACAGGGGCATAATACAAGCCCCTGCAGCGCTGACCCCTCCCCCCAACACTTCAGTGGGCTACCAACTTTTTTAATGGGCCCTCATTCATCCTAAGGTCAATGAATATTTGTGAAATATGGGAGACGCAGGGCCGTCTGTAGCGCTGGTGGCACCCGGTGCCACAATCTTTTTTGGCGCCCCACTCTCCATGACCTTCTCCTCGGATTCCCTCACTATTACCTGGCAAAAGTGCCCCTCATCTCTCCATAGCCCTCCTCTCACATACATTTCATTTGTTTTGAAGCACTGGATTTACTAACCCACTCAGCTATCCAGATAAAATACAGATCTATTCTTTGCAGCAGGCATATTAACCCTCTGCGCTACTTTATGTTGAGTCAAACCTGCCACTAGACAAAATTCTGAGATCTCTCTCTAACAAGAACATTAATCACAAGAGTTATCTTGATATTTTTATTGCTGACTCAAAGCTGAATGCACAAGGAACTCTGCAGCAGGTGCTTATTATTCATAATGTATTGCTTAACACAGCGCCTCCCCTGAGGTCAGTGGCCCTTCTCCAGTTCAGCGCCCAGTGCGGCTCCACCTGTTGCACCGCCCTAAAGCCGGCCCTGACTCAGGGGCTCCTCATCACATTTTGCGGGGGCATCATTTTGAGTTATGGAACTGCTGACAGATGTACCTGCTGTGGAGCTATCGGTTACTAATTAGTGTGTGGGTTACGTTCATCAGGAATGCCTCTTACCACACCTGGACCCACACCAAATACACTGCCTTGATGATACCAAAAACTCTCAGCTATTTTTTTTTTTTATATCCAATTTTATTGGTATTTTGTATAACAAGATAAACAAAGTAACATTTGTATCACTGTGACGTGTAAGACATTTCATTACAATTACAAGTATTATCCCCCTCTCTAGTTGGTATAAAAAAGTAAAGGGCCAGCCCTTTGCGACATGAGCAATCAGTCCAATGAGCCCATCCATTTGCCCCATATTCGTTCATATTTATTCGGGCACCCTCTTGCCTCATAAACCGCTTTTTCTTGGACAGCACACCAGTCCACTCCCCTGCGCCATTTTGAAATAGAGGGAGATTTTGAGTCCTTCCAGGCCATTGCAATGTCCCTTTTAGCAATCAACATGGCTGTTCCCAGGAACAACTTGTCGGCTCGGGAGCCATCCATTCCCTCCATCACCCCCAGGAGAAGAGCAAGAGGACTAAGGGGGACCTCCCACCCCAATATGCCACCCAGTTCAGATGCGAGTGATGCCCAGTATTTGGATATGACGGTGCAGGACCAGACCATATGGAAGAAGTCGGCTGGTTCGCCTTCACAGCGTGGACATTGCGGGGTTGTGAGAAACCCCGCTTTGTGTAACCGCGCCGGTGTAAGATATGCGCAGTGAAGATAATATGTCTGGATGAGGCGGAGTCTGGCAGATATAGTGAGTGTACTGGGGGCCATAAGTGCGTCTCGCCAGTCATCGTCCTCCAGAGGGCCTACCCATCGTTCCCACCGGGTTCTAAGAGGGTCTAGAGTGGATGGGGTATTGTTTATCAGGGATCGATTTATTTGGGATATCCCTCCCTTCCCCAGATCCCCCATAAGAATCTTGGCCTCGAGTGGGCTGAACTCCGGGAATGTCTCCTTGTTAGGAATGTGAATGGCTAGGGCATGACGTAGTTGGAGGTACCTGAAGAACTGTGTAGAGTGTAAAGAGTATGCATGTTGTAATTCCTGAAAGGAGGACAAGTGGTCTCCCTTCCATACATCACCCAGGCAGGTGATGCCTATTAGATCCCACGCTTGAAAACCCATCATGTTCCTGACTTCCCGCAACCAAGTGCCGTGCCAGAACGGCGTTTGTAATGTGAGTCTATTGTCCCAGTGGATGTGTCGCAATGCAGACCGCCATGCCAGGAGAGCTGTGCAGGTGACTACTGTCAGGGCCTGAGGGACTGTGGCTCCGTAAAGCATAGCTTGGGCCTGAGTGAATCCCAGGCGCCCCAACTCTAATCGATATGCTGGGTCTGACCACCCCCCATTAAACCAATCATGGATTATCAAAAGACGAGTGGCGAGATAGTATAAGAAGGGATTCGTCATTCCCATTCCTTCTTCGTATGTGGTTTGGTTCGTTTGCAAGTCGCGAGAGCCAGACGCGCTCTTGAGCCCCCCCAAAGGAAATTCATAATCACTCCATCTAGATCGCGAAACCAGCTGCGAGGGAGATGGATCGGGAGGTTTTGGAGGACATATAAGATGCAGGGGAGAACCATCATTTTAAAAAGGGCAACTCTCCCAAATGGATTGAGAGGAAGTTTTTGCCATCGACATAGGTCATCCTTTGTGCGTCGGAGAAGTGGACCGACATTGAGGGACCAGGCTAGTTCCGGGAGAAGCGCCACCCAGATACCAAGATACTTAAATGATAATCTTCATATGGGCATGGTTGTCTGCCAGTCAAAACATTCTCTAGAGGCATGGAGGGCACCACTGTGGACTTGAGTGGGTTAAGGCGTAGTCCAGATGCCCGCTCTAAGGACTGAAGGATCTGTAGACATCTCGGTCCGGATCGAGCGGGTCAGCTAGGTACAGGAGGACATCATCTGCGTATAAGGCGATTCGGTCCTCGTGAGAATTCTGCCAACGCCAGCCCTGTACTTGGTCATCCATCCGGATGCGGCAGGCCAAAGGTTCGATTGCGAGGGCGGAGAGGGGAGAGCGGACATCCCTGCCGGGTCCCCGTCGCGACTGGGAAGACCTCAGACAACGCCCCGTTTATAATGACCCTGGCTGATGGGTTAGAATAAAGTACTCCCACCATCTTCTGGTAATGGGGGCCAAAGCCCGCCCTCTCTAGCACATCTCGCATGTAGTGCCAGTTAACCGTGTCGAATGCCTTCTCGAAATCGAGTAAAGCTAAGGCCAAATATGGTGAGAGGAGGTCACGCTAGGCAAGGGCCACATGCAGGCGTCGAAGGCAATGACGAGTGCTGCGGTGCGGCATGAAGCCACATTGGTCAGGGTTTATGAGGGTGTGGAGCACTCTTTTCATACGGGTGGCAAGAATCGTTGCGTATATTTTGATCTCCCTGTGAATAAGGGAGATCGGGCGGTATTGAGTGCAGGAAAGTGGGGGAGGGTGCGACTTGGGTATGACCACAATGGTGGCTGTGTCGGTAGTAGAGGAGAACGATCCGTTCTCTATAGCTTCGTCTAAGAGGGATTGGAGTCGTGGGATCAGAGTTTCACGGAACGCTGCGTAATACTCCGCAGGGAGCCCATCTGGACCCGGGGTTTTGTGGGTGGCGAGCGTGGAGATCGCCCGATTCACTTCCTCAGCTGTAATAGGCTCGTCCATGGTTTTCTGCTCCATCTCCGAGAGCCTTGGGAGAGGGATATTTTGCAAGAAGGAGGAGCTATCCTGTGATATGTGTGTGGGATCCATTGAATACAATGTCCTGTAGTAATTCGCGAAGGCCTGCGCAATTGCTGCAGACGTATGGGAGATTTGTCCCTGTGTGTCTCGAATTTCAGGGACTATTCGATTGGCCATGGGGTGAGTAGCGAGCCAGTGGAGCAGCTTGCCATTTTTGTCTCCCCACCCGTAAACTCTGGCTACTGAGGATCTCCAGATCACTTTGGCTGACTCGATGGAAATACTCTTGATTTCTTTTCGTATTAACTGTAATTGACGGCGTTCTGTTTCCCCGTCCACCATTGCTGCCGCCATTTCCATACGGAGCGCCCTGGCTTCAAGTTGAGCGAGCTGGTGGTCACGGGTCTGCCGCCTACGCTTAATGAATCCTTTGGCATACCTCCGAATTGTGGCTTTGCCCGCTTCCCAAAGTGTACCCTGACGCTGCACTGTGCCCTCGTTAATACGAAAGTAGCTTTTGAGTTCCTCTCCAACGCTATCTTTGTACTCTTGATCTTGGAGGAACCAAGCATTTAATCGCCATATGGGTCTAAGAGCCTTCGTGGAACCCCCCACTTGTAGAAGGAGCGGGGAGTGGTCGGACACTCCGCCGCCAGGATCTGGATTTCGGTGACAGCCCGGCAGTCTGGAGCGGGCATGAACATGAGGTTTATACGGGCATGACTGTGGTGCACCGCTGAGGTGTGTATATTGTCGTGTTTTAGGGTGCCAGGTGCGCCAGACATCACAGAGACCCAGTGTAGCAGCCCAGTCTCCAAGACGCCTAGCCCCCAACTTCCTATGAGAAGATATAGAACCCGTAGCATCCAATGTGGGCTAGGGGACAGCATTAAAATCATCCCCCAACTACCGTCAGGCCCTGAGGAAGAGTGGATATTATCTTAATTGCACTTTTAAGAGTGGGCTCTAGGTTTGCTGGAGGAGCATATAGTGATATTAGATTAATGGTGGAATCTCCTAGGGTACCAGAGAAGGTGGTAAATCGGCCTAAGGGGTCATTGAAGACTTGGGTCATCGTGAAGGGAAGGGAGCAATGTAAGAGGATTGCTGTTCCTCGGGCTCCTCTGGAGAACCCAGAATGCCATACCCTATCAAATCCCTGATGCGCCAGGAAGGGGCAGCGGTTCCCCACTAAGTGTGTCTCTTGCCGTAATAAGACATCTGGGTTACTCCTTCGAGCATACTTTAAGATCTCTGTACGTTTCATTTTTATCTACGAGGCCATTGACATTCCATGAGAGGATTTCCATGGGCTCACCCCATTATATGGACATGACATTGTGGTAAAGTGGCGAGGCTTGGGGCTGACGATGTGGGGGCCTCCAATGGGTCAGATACTCGGGCTCTAAAGGACGCTAAGTGTACCCAAAGACGCTAGTAGGGCAGCTTGAGGGAGGATCCTGAGTGTGGTGCACAGTGTTACTGTGGAACAAAACAACATGAACAATGTCTGGGAGAACAGTCCCAGTAGGAAACCCCAACCAACCCCCCACCCCATACTTCCCCAAATGAAGCATCTGTCGCCCAATTAACAAAGGCTTAAAGTGTAAACAAGTTACTTAAGGGTCGTGGTCGATGACTGCATGCTGAGCCCCTCTGAGCTCCAGGATATTTGTTCCTCTGGTGCGGACTTTTGGAGGTACAGTACTTAGTTTCATATGTGGGGGCTGTGCGATAGATCGGTGTCATCTGAGCTGGGTCATCAGGATTTGTCTCAGCCGATTGGCACGGTCATTTGCAGGTTCTCTGGCTTCCGGCGATCCATTTCGGTCTTGGGTGGAGCCAACAGGCGATGCAGATTTTGCTCCCTGGGTCCCACGCCTCGTGCGGGACCCCGCACGTCGTTCACGGGGAATCGTAGAGTCTTTCCCAGGTGGTCCTTTTGGGGGGTTCGCTGCTAGGGTGTTTTTTTGTGGGCGGAGTGGGCACTCCTCGGTAGCCCAGGTCCAAGCCACCTCTGGTGTGTCGAAGAAATAAGATTTATTTTGAAATAACACTTTGAGGCGAGCAGGGAAGAGGAGTCTGTAAGACAGGTTCATGGCCCGCAACTTTTGTTTAACCTGCACGTAGGATCTTCTATGGGCCTGCACGTAGTCAGGAAAGATCATGATTTTGGATCCCTCATAGCTGAGCTCCGGTCGAGAGCGGGCTTCCTGCAAGATGGCATCGCGGTCTCTAAAGTTGAGTATCCTCACGATGATTAGCCGGCATGGTGCCCCCGGTGGGGGTCGAGGGGTAAGGCAGCGGTGGGCTCTCTCCACAACAAACCAGGGAGACAAGGCGTCCGCCGGCATCCATGATCTGAACCAGTTTTCGACAAAAGTGTTGACTTGGGTGGGTTCCGTGCCCTCAGGAAGGCTGACCAGGCGGAGGTTATTTCGGCGGGAGCGGTTTTCGGCATCTTCCGCTCATTTATGGAGATCTGATGTGCGGACTAAAAGCTGCTTCACCTGTGTTTTAAGTGTAGAGACATCATCCTCCACCTCTGATAGCTGGGATTCCGCCGCTGTCACACGGGCCATCGCATTGAGAAGGTCTTGGCGGATGAGAGCCATATCCACGCAGACCTCACCTATTTTGGTTTCCATTGAGTCCTGACACGTCTTTATGGCTTGTAGTATGGTGGCCAGGTCTCCCTCCGGTCGGCCGGTGATGATGGGAAGGACGTTCCAGAGGTGGTTTCCACTCACCTGAACGTCACGCTCTCCCGTATAGGTTGGTGGAGTGCCGGTGGATTCAGTCCAGCAGGACGGCGAGAAGGCCCGCACTCTTCAACACGATCGCAGGGGCCAAGGTCTGGAGTATGTGCGGGCGGTCCAATGATCCAACTCTCAGCTATTTAGTGAAATGAATGTTGTATATTGTAGGTAAAAACTCCATCCTTCTCGCCTTTTATGCCTACTTTGTAAGTATCAGGAATGAGCAGAAAATGAAGCTTCAGAGCATTACCTGTTTGGGTTTGTGAGTAATGTGGTCTGCACTGCCACAACTCGTTCTGATGTTGTCTTGTGGTTTGTGGCCTCCTGGCCTGCCTGGATACGTTGGCATAGGCCTGGCTGCCATGATGACTTTTGCACGTTACTCTTAGCCGTTATTCTGTCGCCCTCTGCTTCTGCCAAGTTATTTTACAACTGTCTGCATTTTCTGTCTTTCACCTTTTCTCCTGTTCCCTTTGGGCTCAGTCTGAACAACAGTTACAAGGTCGAAAAACAACGTCCCTAGTTCTTGCTGATATGGCCAGTCCCTCGCACCTAGACATAACACTATGTACAGCTGCCATGGAGAAATTGGTGTGCTTTTAATATTGCGGTTTTCCCGCTTAAGAGGGACTTGGAGAAAACCTTTCCAGGGAGAAGAGCTGTGATAGTCTGCTGATGTAGTCTTTGCCTCTAGAGACTGAGGTATGGGGGTTCGCTAGTCAAAGCCCAGAGGTCTTCTATGTGTATTATAAACTAGCTTATAGCACGGGGAGGGTGGTAAGGTCATTTAGCCATATAGCCACTGCTTTATGAAATGCTTTCCCCGTTTGTATTCTATGGAGTTGTAACTATGCTGATTATATTATTCTTATGCATTATGCTGATAGTACTGACACGTGTACTGTATCTTAGAGCACGTATGTTGAAATAAACATTTTAACCTATACTGTGTCTCTTCTTACGCCCGTTGTGGACAGGTATGAGTGAGTGACGAAAGGGTGTTCTTGCTACTGCGAGTCCTGAGAGAGAGATACTGTGTTCTGGGTTGTCTAATCATTGGTACATTGTTGCTAATGGGACGCTAAGGCTAGTTGGGTTGGGGTTTTAGGTGCTACGGCTTATGGTAGGCTCACCACTATATTCCGAGGTCCTATCATCCTGTGCATAGCTCTGTGTGTGCAGAATCCCTATAACAATGTCTCCGAATGTATGGAAAAGAAATGTCAATATAGATATTTCAGTCTCCTCCTCTGATGTTTTACTGAAAATAAAAAACAAACATGCCTCATAAATTATCTTCCTACCTAGAACAGGTGGGGACACACAGAGACACGTTTGCAATATAACAGCGCTGCAGCATTACTAGAAACAAGCCTGGTTGAGAAAATAACTATATTACACATGAATAAAGAACCAGAAACCCCTTACAGGAAATACATATGCTTTGCCTGTGAAAGTATTTCTAACCTGTCTGCATGGGCCTGTTCTAGACTTGCAAAACTCAAAAGCTACTGTTCTCTTAGTGAGGATAACAGACTTAGACCCAGACTGACACAGTAAGTCATGGGAGCGAAAATATTTAATAGAGGAGTCAGAGGCTGATGGTATAACTTTGTAACCCTGACCCGGAAGCTCTAAACGTGGTGGTCCTTGACATTTAAGGCCACTGTGGTTTTCAGTAGAATTGTGACAAAGACATAAATCCAAAGAAAACAACTTAGGCCTTCATTGGGTTGATTTTCCAGAGCAGTAATTCTCCCATGAAAAATCCATAGCATCTCCTTGTTTCTACTACATGGGCAACATTGCTGACTGACTGTTTTCTTTCTCAAGATGAGTGATAACTTGCAAAATGTTCTTGCACATCATTTCCGCACACCTTTCCTCTTTCCTGCCAGTTTTCAATGAGCAATTTCCATCAGGTTTTAACTCTAAAAATGTGCTTGGCAAAATTGTAGGTGTGTGAAATTACAGCACTGGTCAGATTACCTGATTTAAAAATAAAAAAAAACAGTTTCTACTTAATCCCTGTATTGCCCCTCAGATCAGAAAGCGGGGCTTAATCTATTCAAATTTACAACCTAAGAGAACAAGAGGAAAAATATGCATAAAGTGGCAGAGTTAGCCAAGATACCCAAGTCCCAACTTTGATGCTGTAAAACATAGAAATGACAAAGGTGGCCACTCGTGACAACTGGACAATGGTCGTCCCAATGCAACCCCACACTGTTAACCACTCCCTCATTGAGGGACATGGTTAGTACTGGAATGCATGTGGGATGCAATTGTGAAGACTGGAAAAAAGGAGAAAATGGCAGTAAGGGATAATTAAAGCCGCACCACCTATCTATACACTATTTTCAAAAATGCACACAGTCACTGTTGCCCACCTCCTTGGTCCACTGCCAAAGAACCACAACACTATGATACACAAAGAAAAGCACAGAGAGGCAACATAAGTATAAACAAGCACAAATGCAAAGCAAAAGAATCTATCCAGGCTCTTCGGTGATGTTAAATCTGATCCTTTAATGAATACTTGAGCCTCAAACGACATGAGGCGATGACAAAATGCAGCCAACGCGTTTCGCCCCTAAATAGGGCTTCCTCAGGGCTGCAAGCATAACATAAATACAATCAAACAAACAGTTTATAACAAAATACACTCATATCATGAACACAAACATAAAACATTTCTTAAGCAGACATGATTCTTATTGTTCTCATAGGCAGATTTCATGTCTCTTTGTAATACATATTAACAGTGACTTTTAAAATATATAATTATGCACTGTATTTTACTCCAGCGCAAAGACAATACTGAAAGTACCTATAAGTGACAAGAGCCAGAAAAAGGAGAAAAAGTACCCAAACACCAAGTGAGGTCTTGATACAATTCAAAGGAAGAGCCCCAGAAAAAAACCAGTGTCAAACATAGAACCTAAAATCAATACAACCTAATAAAATTAAAAGACTAATACACAAAAAATCATCAATGAAAAACAAATTGAAAACATAAATACATATGTGTATTGTACACCCACTAGTGCAACCATTAAATCAAAAACCACAACTCAAATTAATCCTCACCAATAGGCAAAAAGTACCGCAATCCGAAAAGTATTCAGAAATATACCCCGATTGTTTCAAAATCCCAGATAACTACAAAAAAATATAGCTAATATTAGTGATATGGCTTAAGTCCATACAATAGCTTAGCCATCAAATACAATCCTAAAAGCAGCATCACTGATCATTACCTCAAATTGATGAAGTTCAATTCCAAAATATAAAATCAATCCCAGTCATAATCATTGGTGTGTACCCAAGTTCTCGTAAAGTCCGTAGTTGCTACAATAGAATACATCCAATATCAATAATTAGGCCTAAATCCATAGAGAGGCTAAACACACAAACATTCATTATCGAACGGGACACTGTTAATCATTACCTCAAAACGATGAAATCAGATTCCAAATTGTAAGGTCAAATCCAGTTCCTGTCCTTGTATTCAGACAAACTGTAGAGTACTCACTATGATAGGTGAGACATGTAAAACTGTAAAAGATATAAAATATCACAAGTTGTCGACAGTTGTCGTAACCTATTAGCAACATGGTCGGAAAAAGTACCTCCAATATGCCCACAATGCACCATTTCCACTATTTCAAGACATATGCCCAGCCGTTTGAGATGGACCATCATAACATGACATTGCTCCTAATGTGTTTATTGCTTTCCTCAAATATTAGTATATTGATTGAAAGACCGCATATATCACACATCAACCAGCTTACTAAAATCGGAAGTATTCGACTCACGCTATACTCATACTGCACATGTACATACCGATGTCCATTTTGTCTGGACGTCCCTAAATATCATCACTATACCCCATTGACAATAAAAACCACCATGGCTTAATAATGAGAGAATACAGGCTTATTACAACTTCTAAACAAACCGCCAGCAAGCGCTTCAAGGCTCAACAAAATAATAAACGCCTATAATGCCGCGCTCTCTGGCCAATTCACAGTTTGCCAGCGCGTTCACATACGCCAACATCACCACAGCATGGCTTCACCTGTGCCCAATCTCAAACTGCATCGCTTAACATTCTAGCGCAGTTGCCATACATGCTCCCGCTGCCATCTGTAATGCGTATCTCGGGCATTCACTTACTCTCTTCGTTTTAATAGAAGTTAGTCCATGAGCACATCTCGAGCGACGCTGTATCTTTCAACCCGCCGCCGAACTGAAAATACTAAAAGTAAAACGCCGCGGATCACATGTCTATTTAAACCAACCATATGGTACTTCCTCACTACGTACTCCGGTCGCGTACGTGACCCGGATGTTTTTCTCACTTCACAAAACTTTATTACTCACTCTTTGTGTGCGTCAAGCAACCCTTAACACTACTAAACTTTATTGCATTTCCCCGTGTCATGCATCACAAAGCCTTTATATTCCCTCATACTTCACGTATTTATTTGAAAATGGTTATTCTCCAAACTACCAAAAACGCCTGCAATTAAAAATCGTTCGAGTACTAATTTTGATAAAAAGATAAATTTTGTCAATGCGAGGGGTTAGTCATTAATTTAGATGATTTCACGCGAATATTGGTGTCCGCCGATACCGAGTCCACATTCCACCGTATAGTGTCATGTTATGCTAATCTCCACATATCAACCATTACTTTTGCCCGTTCTTAACCAAAACATCGGAGCCTCTCCATCTTACAGGGCACCCATGTGCCTGTCAAATATGATACAGGACAGCGAAACTCATACAAAATACTCATTTTATGTGCAGTCTAACGGTATCTCATACTCCTTTGCTACCAGCAACACAAACACAACTCCTCTCTCTAACGGTTTCGTAATCATTTATATCCTCATTTAAATCGGATTTCCTCCCATGACCATATCACTGTATGGAACACTGTCTTTTTTAAACAGGCAGATAGAAGAGGAAAAGAAAGGAGAAAGGTAAAACCACCATTGTGTAAATGCTAAAACTAATATACCAAAATATTAAAAATCAAGTTGTGGTTACATAAATCAATACTTCATTACCACAGCACAAGAGATATAGCAGTTAAGTTGTGGTTACACAAATCTATACTTCATTACCACAGCATAAGTGACAATAAACTTAATATTGCTACATGTTAAACTTTATCCCTATAACACCGTATTAGGTGTATGTACTAAAACACAAAAGAAGGTCCAGATTTACTTTTGTTCATCTTTGATGCACCTTATAATTTAAAAACAAAAAATGAAGAATATATATATACATCGCATGTTGAAGGAGGAAAAAAAAGGGAAAATACCTCCTAACTCATATCTCAAACCATAAGTGTATTTAGACAGATTACATACTCATGATTAGGGGATGTTACTTGATCTGTCAGAGGGCCAAACAACTCATCTTAGAAAACACATAGCCTCCAGTGGACATATACAACTACATGATTAGTGTAAACCAAATTACAGTCTACCTAAATTTCCACAATACTTGCATGGCATTATAGTGCTGTGTCAGTACGGAATAATCATCACAGCAAATAGTGCATTTCACTGTCAGAATTTAACCCAAAAGTCACTGCCCTTAACTTACATATCCAAAGTGCCTCCAACTGTCTCAAGCGTAACTCTCTGTTCCCCCCCCTCCTATCTGGAGGGACACAGTCAATAGCATGAAACTTGAAGTTGATTTTCGGGATACCAGAATCACAGATATGTGCACCTAGGGCGTTGGTACTATCATTACTTAAACATGCTCTTCGATGTTCTTGAATACGTACTCGCAGTTGTCTCACTGTACTGCCAACATAAACTTTTGAACAGTTGCACACAATTACATAGATAACAAAAGTAGATTGGCAATTCATAAATTGTTTCACCTCATGTGTATATTTGTTGTTATATGTGAAGCATAAGGTTTTATTCATACCCATGTGGCATACATTACAATTTCCACAGGTGAAAAAGCCCCTTGGACGTCTGAGCCATGTACCAATGGTAGTGGGTCTGATTGCTGTATAGCTTGGACATAATGCCTCCCTCAAGGTTCCAGATCTTTTATAGGTGATTGTAGGTTTATCACACAGCAGGGAACCTACGCCTGGAGTTCCCTTAAGAATTTTCCAATGTCTGTGTAATATTTTAAAAGATCCTGATTTAACTTAGAGTATGTAGTGATGAATGCTAAGCGTTCTTTATTGGGGACCACCTTATTGTTTTTAACTTTAAGTGTGTCTGTTCTCTTAACACATCTAACCCGTCTCAATGCTTGTTTGAGGTATTGATCCTTATAACCCCTCCTTTTAAGACGTTGCAAAGATACTTGCGCTTGTTTTTCAAATTGTATGTCATCACTACAGTTTCTACGAACCCGAATCAATTCTCCAAAGGGTATGGCACATTTGGTACTGGCTGAATGAGCACTATTAAAATGCAATGTACTGTTCACAGCAGTTTCTTTTCTATACATAGTACTATGTAATTTGCAATCCTCAACATATAGTTCCAAATCCAAAAATTGAATTTTGGATTTGGACCTATTTATGCTAAAGCGTACATTAAATGGATTTTGATTTAAATATTCAAAATATTGTAACAGGTTAGTTTCGGACCCTGTCCAGATCATAAAAACATCATCTATGTAACGCCCCAAAAAGGACATCTTTTGTCCACAATCCAGCATGATGAGACCAAACATAGATTTTTTCGAACCACCCCATGAATAAATTCGCATAGGAAGGAGCGAATCTAGATCCCATCGCTGTACCCTGCTGTTGATGGTACCAGTCTTGATTGAATAGAAAGAAATTATTACTTAAAATTAGGTCAATCATCTCTAAGATCATGCCATTGTGTTCCAGGAAACTCGCACTTCTAGTCGATAGAAAGTGGTCAATTGCCATCTGACCAAACTCCTTCTTAATGCATGTGTAGAGAGACTCCACATCCATGGTCACCAACCACATTGTGTCATCCCACTGTATATCATCTATCTTATTCAGTATATCCTTTGTGTCCTGAATATAGGACGGAGATTAACCACCAAAGGTTTGAGGAATGTATCGACAAACTTGGACAGATGCTCCGTTAGAGATCCGTTCCCAGAGATTATTGGGCGACCAGGAGGGAACTTCTCCTTTTATGTACCTTCGGTAGAAGATACAGACAAGCAGACCTAGGATGTAAAATCTTAAGGTATTGGTATTCGGACTCTGACAAGAGCCCTATTTCTTTCCAATGAGCAAGACGCATATTGATCATCATCATCGCTTCAGAACAAGGATTGGCCCCCACTTTCCTGTAGCAGTTTTCATTACTAAGTTGTCTAATGGCCTCCTGTTCATAATCAGACCTATTCATAAGTACAACGTTACCTCCCTTGTCAGCCTCACGGATGACAAGGGAGGAATCGCTCCTAAGACTGTATAGGGCTCTTCGTTCAGCAGCAGTTAGGTTTTCCACATACCACCTAGTTCTACCTTCTGCTGATTTGTCCTCCAATCTATACAGATCGTCAGTTACTAGTTTATGAAACACATCAATGCTGTTTAAGTGCGGTCCCTGTGGTGTATATTTATTTCTTGGACGCAAACCACTATCTAGGGTGAAGTCTTGGTGTATATCCAACTCCTGGGCAATGCCCTCTAACGGTGTTTCCATATCTCCCTCTAGTGACAACAGCAAAGAGACATGCTTTAGATGTTCAACTGACACATCTGGAACATTAGCCATATCCACAGCCTTTGATTGCATCTGTGAATCGTTTAGATAGAAATGACATTTTAATTTTGCCCTCCTGGAAAAAGTAAATAAATCAGCATGTAATTCAGAGAACACACCCTTGTTAGTTGCACAAAAGCCCAGCCCTTTATTCAACAAAGACAATTCTGTATCATTCAGTGTACGATTTGACAGATTGATTACAAGATTATCTGTTTCAGAGATATCAACATCAGATCTTGGACAGTGTATCCCATTCAATTGTTCAATTTCTTTTTCTGATTCCTGGTAAGTACACCGGCGTCTTTGTCTGTTCTTACGCCACCCACCCCTTCTTGTCTGCTTAAGGGCTTTTTCTGTTTGCTGCCTATACGGTACCTTAATACCTCCTCTAAAAAGAGGTAGCTGAATTGGCATTAGGTTCAATTGTATTAGCTGCAGAAGTACCCGCTTCCTCAATAGAGGAGGCATTAGAGCTGCTCAGTAAGCTAGACACACTCCCTACACTTTGGGTGTCTGGATCTTTGGGCTTTGGAATTTGAATATTATCAAATTTTTGCGCAAATGTGTAGATTCGCCCCTGGGAATAATCTCTGTCATCCCTAGCTATTTTATTAAGTTTCCTTTGTTTAATAACTCGTTGATGAGTTTGAATTTGTTCCTTAAGAATGGCGTAGTTTTTATCAGTCGCCTCTTTCAAATTTAATCCCTTTATTTCCTCCTCCAAAATGCGTATTTCCTCTCTCAGTTTTAGACACTTTCTATCAGAGTGTTCGATCAGGACCTTCATCATGACAAAGGAGGAGTTTTGTAAATTTTCCTCCCAGTCTTTAAGTAAATCAGGGTCAAGATCATCAAAAGTGGGGAATGTTAGAATTCGGAGTCCACGAGGAATTTTCTTATTGTCCAGATATCTCTTAAGGGTAACCCCGTCCCACCACTTTGAGAGCTCAACCTTTTTCAACTTCTCCAATTTGATAAATTTAATTTTTAATCCCTCCCCTACTGGGGATGCGGACATTGTCCCTACCCGTTCAGTGTTGCCTAAATTAAATAGGTCTTTGGCCAGCTCTTCCCTATCATCGTCAAAATCCATTATTTCTTAGGTGCAATAAAGATGTGCTGACTACCCCTATTATAAAGCTAGAAAAAAGGAGAAAATGGCAGTAAGGGATAATTAAAGCCGCACCACCTATCTATACACTATTTTCAAAAATGCACACAGTCACTGTTGCCCACCTCCTTGGTCCACTGCCAAAGAACCACAACACTATGATACACAAAGAAAAGCACAGAGAGGCAACATAAGTATAAACAAGCACAAATGCAAAGCAAAAGAATCTATCCGGGCTCTTCGGTGATGTTAAATCTGATCCTTTAATGAATACTTGAGCCTCAAACGACATGAGGCGATGACAAAATGCAGCCAACGCGTTTCGCCCTAAATAGGGCTTCCTCAGGGCTGCAAGCATAACATAAATACAATCAAACAAACAGTTTATAACAAAATACACTCATATCATGAACACAAACATAAAACATTTCTTAAGCAGACATGATTCTTATTGTTCTCATAGGCAGATTTCATGTCTCTTTGTAATACATATTAACAGTGACTTTTAAAATATATAATTATGCACTGTATTTTACTCCAGCGCAAAGACAATACTGAAAGTACCTATAAGTGACAAGAGCCAGAAAAAGGAGAAAAAGTACCCAAACACCAAGTGAGGTCTTGATACAATTCAAAGGAAGAGCCCCAGAAAAAAACCAGTGTCAAACATAGAACCTAAAATCAATACAACCTAATAAAATTGCTTAAGAAATGTTTTATGAGCCTGGATAGATTCTTTTGCTTTGCATTTGTGCTTGTTTATACTTATGTTGCCTCTCTGTGCTTTTCTTTGTGTATCAATTGTGAAGACTGGACCTGGGAGATGTAACTTGAATATAAAGAGGCACCAGCACAGTCCTTGCTTATTAGAGGAGCCTGTATGCTCAGAGGGGATAATAATGCAGTAGCTGGGCAGAGATGTAATGTTAAAGTTAACCAGTATCCCTCTTCCTCTCCCATACCTCCAACTTTTACTCCAGTCTCCAGAGAAAGTGTATTCATGTTTCAATGGAGAAGTTTCACAGAACGAATTTAAAACAAACAATTTTGGTAACACTAATTGGGGTGATCTGTTCTTTATGGTTAAGCCACTGAGATGTCAAGGTTAATTGTATTTTGGGGCAGTATTGAAAAAGCAACTGCATGTCTGTGAATTTGAAGAAAAAGATTAAATATGAAAAAGAAATATTCATATTTCCCCATAGGCCTATTTCTTCGTCTTCTTCAGAAGAGAAAAGAAGCCTGTTCTCTTTTTGCTCTCACTGCTTGAAGGCCAGAAACTATGTAGCACATTTAGAAAAACACGCTCAAATAGCTCAGGGGACTCTAGAAAGATCTGAATGTGGTTACCACCAGGTTTGCATATCAGTAGAGATCTGTGAGCTCTATCCTGACAGCAAAAAACACAAATGAAAAGCAGGGGGTCTTCAAAAGCCTCTTTATCATCTGAAGAAAAGCAACATAGCAGGTTACGAGTTTTGCAGTATATTGTAGAACTGCTGCTTGGACAAGCACAGGCGTAGGTTACACAATGTTTTCTTTTTATCATCCTGCACGCTGTTCGCTGCCTGCCAGTAAAGCTCATATGCATTAGCCCTATTTCGTGGGAAATCAAAAATAGTAATATTTCCAAAGCTCGTTCAATGAAGCGTGTTTGCAGAACAGATAAGACCTTTGGTGGAGGTTCTTAAGCTGTGAGCTCTGACCTTGACTGGTAGGTCGCTCCCCCACCACACAGCTCCGTCTGTGTGCCCTGCTGCTGCCCCTGATTGTGCTCGTTTTTCCTTTCTGTGCCTCCTTGCTGCCCCTGATTGTGCTCGTTTTTCCTTTCTGTGCCCCCCTTGCTGCCCCTGATTGTGCTCGTTTTTCCTTTCTGTGCCCCCTTGCTGCCCCTGATTGTGCTCTGTTTTTCCTCTCTGTGCCCCCTTGCTGCCCCTGATTGTGCTCGTTTTTCCTTTCTGTGCCCCCCTTGCTGCCCCTGATTGTGCTCGTTTTTTCCTTTCTGTGCCCCCTTGCTGCCCCTGATTGTGCTCTGTTTTTCCTTTCTGTGCCCCCTTGCTGCCCCTGATTGTGCTCGTTTTTTCCTTTCTGTGCCCCCTTGCTGCCCCTGATTGTGCTCTGTTTTTCCTTTCTGTGCCCCCCTTGCTGCCCCTGATTGTGCTCGTTTTTTCCTTTCTGTGCCCCCTTGCTGCCCCTGATTGTGCTCGTTTTTCCTTTCTGTGCCCCCTTGCTGCCCCTGATTGTGCTCGTTTTTCCTTTCTGTGCCCCCCTTGCTCCCCCTGATTGTGCTCGTTTTCCTTTCTGTGCCCCCTTGCTGCCCCTGATTGTGCTCGTTTTTTTCTCCTTTCTGTGCCCCTTGATGCCCTGATTGTGCTCGTTTTCCCTTCTGTGCCTGTTTCCCGCCGCTGCGCCCTGCGGCCCCGCCCCCTCACTGCCCATTCGCTGCCCCATTCCCTGCTCCTCCCTCCCACCTCCCCATTTATGGCGGCCGCTGCGTGGTGAAGAGAGCGACCCCTAACCTTGACTGGTAGGTCGCTCCCCCACCACACAGCTCCGTCTGTGTGCCCTGCTGCTGCCCCTGATTGTGCTCATTTTTCCTTTCTGTGCCCCCTTGCTGCCCCTGATTGTGCTCGTTTTTCCTTTCTGTGCCCCCTTGCTGCCCCTGATTGTGCTCGTTTTTCCTTTCTGTGCCCCCTTGCTGCCCCTGATTGTGCTCGCTTTTCCTCTCTGTGCCCCCCTTGCTGCCCCTGATTGTGCTCGTTTTTCCTTTCTGTGCCCCCTTGCTGCCCCTGATTGTGCTCGTTTTTTCCTTTCTGTGCCCCCTTGCTGCCCCTGATTGTGTTCGTTTTTCCTTTCTGTGCCCCCTTGCTGCCCCTGATTGTGCTCGCTTTTTTTCCTTTCTGTGCCCCCTTGATGCCCTGATTGTGCTCGTTTTCCCTTCTGTGCCTGTTTCCCGCCGCTGCGCCCCTGCGGCCCCGCCCCCTCACTGCCCATTCGCTGCCCCATTCCCTGCTCCTCCCTCCTACCTCCCCATTTATGGCGGCCGCTGCGCAGCGGTCGCGCCGCTGGCGCGCCAAAGGCGCGCCTAAGGCAAGCCCGTCCGCGCCCAGCGCCAGACCCCCTGGTCCGGGCATCCCCCGCGCCCGCCACATCAACAGACGCCGATACGACGCCAGCACCCTCCACGCACTCAACCCCGGAAAAGATCACGCCTGCTACCAGGCCACCCCGAAGCGCACCCAAGGGCCCTTCACCTGCCGGAACTGCAGCTTCACCAGCACCCGCCCCGCCAAACCACCGCCCAGGAAAGAACCCAACTACCTCAGATGCATCCTCCTCAACACCCGCTCCGCCCGTAAACACGCCATCGAACTCTGGGACCTTCTCGACTCAACCTCCCCAGACGTCGCATTCCTGACGGAGACCTGGCTGAATCCCGCTTCAGCCCCCGACATCGCCATTGCCATCCCGGACGGATACAAGATCACCCGCAGGGACCGCACCAACGGAGTCGGAGGAGGCATCGCCATCGTCCACAGGAACACCCTCAGAGTCTCAACCAACACCGACGACACCCTCAGCACCGCCGAACACATGCACTTCCAGATCCACACCGATCCCAACACCACCCTCAGAGGAACCCTCATCTACAGACCCCCGGACCCCGACCACAGTTCAGCGATTCCATCGCTGACTTCGTCAGCACACACGCCATCGCCTCCACGGACTACATCCTCCTCGGGGACCTGAACTTCCACCTCGAGAACAACAAGGACACCAACTCCACCACCCTGATCGACAACCTCGCCACCCTCGGACTCAGACAGCTCGTGACTACACCCACCCACGCCGCTGGCCACACGCTAGACTCCATCTTTTCCGCAAGCCCACACGTCTCCTTCAACCACACCTCTGAACCCCACTGGACTGACCACCACTGCATCCACTTCACCTACAGGAAGCCCGCCACGCACCACCGCACCGAACAAATGCCTCGCCGCTGCTGGAGCAGAGTCACGGAAGACCAGCTAACCACAACCCTCGCCCTGAGCCCACCCGCCGAACCCTCCGACCCCGACACCGCCGCCCGCAACCTCAGACAGTGGATCGACGACTGCGCCAACACCCTCGCCCCGCTCAAGAATCCGCCCAACAGCCACACCAGCAAGAAAGCCACCTGGTTCACCGAAGACCTCCAGGCCTCCAAACGAACATGCCGAAAACTGGAGAAGATCTGGCTCCACGAACGGACAGCGGACAGCTACGCCGCCCACAAGAGCGCCACCCGCAGTCACCATCACCTCATCAGATCCGCCAAAAGGGCCTCACTCAAAGACCGCCTAGACAACAACGCACACAACAGCAAAGAGCTCTTCAACATCGTGAAGGAACTCTCCAACCCCAGCTCCAACACCAACGACATCCAGCCGTCGCGAGACCTGTGCGACTCACTGGCCACCTTCTTCCACCGCAAAATCGCCGACATCCACGACAGCTTCAACACCACGACCGCCCCGGCAACCACCGAGACCACTGCCCCCACAACCACCAACCGCCTGCTCTCCTGGACCAACATCAACAACGAGGACACCAGCGAGATCATGAACACCATCCACTCCGGTTCACCGCTAGACCCGTGCCCTCACCACATCTTCAACAAAGCCAGTACAGCCATCGCGCCCCATCTCCGGAAAATAATCAACATCTCCTTCAAGACAGCAACCTTCCCGGAAAGCTGGAAGCACGCCGAGATCACCGCCTTACTCAAGAAACCCAAGGCAGACCCCAAGGACCTCAAGAACTTCTGACCCATCTCTCTGCTCCCGTTCCCCGCGAAGGTCACCGAGAAAATCGTCAACAAACAACTGACCCGCTACCTCGAGGAGAACAACATCCTGGACCCTTCCCAGTCCGGCTTCCGCAGCAACCACAGCACCGAAACCGCCCTCATCGCCGCCACCGATGACATCAGGACCCTGCTAGACAACGGAGAAACAGCAGCCCTCATCCTCCTGGACCTATCAGCCGCCTTCGACACGGTCTGCCACCACACACTACGAACACGCCTTCACGACGCCGGGATCCAAGAGAAGGCCCTGGACTGGACCACATCCTTCCTTTCCGGCAGAACACAAAGCGTCCGCCTCGCCCCTTCCGATCCAAGGCCACCAAGATCATCTGCGGCGTACCCCAAGGCTCCTCCCTCAGCCCAACGCTGTTCAACATCTACATGGCACCCCTCGCCCACGTCGCCCGACAGCACAACCTCAACATCATCTCCTACGCCGACGACACCCAGCTGATCCTCTCCTCACCAAAGACCCTCACACCGCCAAAGCCCACCTCCACGAAGGAATGAAGGCCGTCGCCGAATGGATGAGGACCAGCCGCCTGAAGCTGAACTCGGACAAGACGGAGGTCCTCATCCTTGGTTCCAACCCTTCAGCCTGGGACGACTCCTGGTGGCCAACATCACTGGGAACAGCCCCGCCACCCACCGACCACGTACGCAACCTAGGGGTCATCCTCGACCCCACCCTCTCCATGACTAAGCAGGTCAACGCCGTTTCCTCATCCTGCTTCAACATCCTCCGAATGCTCCGCAGGATCTTCAAGTGGATCCCCACCGAAACAAGAAAAACAGTCACCCAGGCCCTCGTCACCAGCAGGCTGGACTACGGAAACGCCCTCTACGCAGGAACGACGGCTAAGCTCCTGAGACGGCTGCAACGCATCCAGAACGCCTCTGCACGTCTTATCCTCGACATCCCCCGACGCAGCCACATCACACCCCACCTGAGAGACCTGCACTGGCTCCCTGTCAACAAGAGGATAACCTTCAAGCTCCTCACCCACGCACACAAAGCACTCCACAACTCCGGACCAGCCTACCTCAACAGACGACTCAGCTTCTACACCCCCACCCGCCAGCTCCGCTCGACCAGCCTCGCCCTCGCCACAGTCCCCCGCATCCGGAAAACGACCGCCGGCGGCAGATCCTTCTCCCACCTCGCCGCCAAGACCTGGAACACCCTCCCCACCAACCTCCGACAGACCCAAGACCTACTGGCCTTCAGAAGACTCCTCAAGACCTGGCTCTTCGATCAGTAGCAGCACCACCCCCCTCTTCCCCCAGCGCCTTGAGACCCTCGCGGGTATGTAGTGCGCTTTATAAGTGACATGATTGATTGATTGATTGATTGAGATGGGTACCCCTGGGGGTCCGTGACACCTACTCAGGGTTCCGGGACTGCACATAAAATAAACTAATATTAACAAATTAATAAAGAGCATATAAATAAAGAAGCACAATGTACATTTTTTAATTTTAAAATGTTCTGTAAATGTGAAAGAATTTGAAACTGGAGGCTAAGATTTAAGTTTGATCCTAAGATTGATTTGTGGGAGCAGTACAAGTGCATCAAACAGAATACAATGTGGGCAACGGGAGTCTCAAATGAATCTAGAAAAGCTCTCACCTTCCCATTTATTTTTAGGTCGAGCATTCGAGACCTCTTGTATATACTTTAGTATATACTTACATGTGTATGTACTTTGTGGGCTCTGGAGATCAGCCCTAGGACTTGTCTGCTTCCGCTTAGGGACTTTTTTTTCTGTTCAACTGCCTCTATTTAATTGTCTTGATAGAAAACGACCAGTAGAGGTCAGTAAAATGCCAGAATTGCTTTCTGCTTGTTCAACTGCCTCTGTTTGACTGTCTTGATAGAAAACAACCAGTAGAGGTCAGTAAAATACCAGACTTGCTTTCTGCTTAGGGACTTTCTTTTTTTTATTTTTCTGGCAACTGCCTCTATTTAACTTTCTTGATAGAAAACGACCAGCAGAGGTCAGTAAAATACCAGAATTACTTTTGCATTCTCTAGATTCCAGTCCATAGAAATTGTCTTCCACGAGCACCCGTAGGCAATAATATTTAATTTCAAATCTTGTATTTTCAGTGATATGACCACCGAAGGACCTGATTTTATATTAAAAACAGAGCTTTGGACTATACCATTTCCCGCAGAAAGGCAATATTTCTCTCCATGTGTTCCCATACCTGGTGTGTTACGCAGTTTGGTGCTTACTTTCCCTCCATGTTAAAGAACAGTAGATGTTTCAGCACCCAGGCTAATGTGCTGCATAGCTAAATACATATAAGGTCCCAAAGGCGAAACCAATTGCATTGCAAATGCTTGTTTTTTATATCTGTGAATTAAATGCAATATTTAATCATTTTGATGAATTTGTTTGATGAATGCGTGTTTCTGTAATTTTGAGTATTGTTTTGCGGTGCAAATCATCGAAATTGCTTAGGCGAGGTTCCTCTGCTTCCAACGATGCAAAATGTAAAATAGAAAATATGTAAAAGTTCATTATCTGTGAAGGAGTTTGAAATTGGAGGCTAAACATTAATTTGGTGTCCTCAGATTGGCTCATGGGAGCCGTGCAAGTCCTTCAAACAGAATATAGTATGGACTATGAGTATCCTCAATTGAATTCAGAAAAGCTCCAACCTGCCCATTAAAATAAAGAATCTGAATTGTTTTAAATTTGCTTGTGAATTAAATAAAATAGTTTATCTTCTGTGTATTTTTTTGTGGTTCAAATCATAGTAAATGCTTAGGCCAGGGTCCACAGATTCTAGTAATAACTCATTAGGGGTCCCCAGATTCCAATAATGATTCAGTGGAGGTCCCCGGATTCCAGTAATTATTAAGTGGTGGTCCACAAAAGGCAAAAGGTTAAGAATCACTGGTCTAGACTATTTTAACATAATTTATACTGTGCACCCAGGGAAACATCCACAGGTGGACAATGACCACTTGACCAGGACTTTCCTGAACATGTGAGATTATGAGCACAGAACACCAGCCTTAAAAGTACTCTACTGGCTTCTGGTGGATGCAGTAATAACATACAAGGTTCTTTGGGCTATTAAAAAGCCTACTGGTTCAAAGGCCAGGACACATGCAGAAACTGGTTCCCCACTATGTGCGGACCAGAAATCTGTGCCCTGTAGCCATTGCAGAAAAAGAGGATCCTGCCAGATCCTCATTTCAGCAGCCCGCACATTATCTGTTTTCTGTTCGGAGCAGCAACTTGCAAGCGGCCATGGGGCTTTCGTATTTTCTCTTCCAGCTGGCCCAAAACAAAGGCCTGATTTAAAGGGTCATCAGCGCTCCATTTGTTCAAGTATCTCACTGGCTGGAACCATCTGGACCCTAAAGCCTCGATCCCAATGCAAGGAAACAAAGGCACACGGTTTATCATCAGTTTACAAGAACTAAACAGAAACTATGAATTGGATGCAGGTTTTTAACTTTGTTCAACCCCCTACGTAAGAGATTTGCTTGCATTTTAATAATGATGGATGTATCTGTGTGCATGAATAATTACACAAATAACAATTTAAATGGCACTTACTAATTGATTCATATATCCTCCATACTTGGATACATTATATGTTGAGTGCATGGTTGGGAGAAATACAAAGTAAGAATTTAAAATATAACAGCGGTTTGGGTTTGTATTACTACCCAATGGAACCCTTCTTTACAAGCTTAGAATAATAACAAATTGAGTAAAATAAACAGTAAGGACCTAAACCCATAAATTGCAGCTTGCATGTGGTTCCTTGATGCTAGTTAAAAGCACATTGTGTGACATTAGAAGGATCATAAGTTATGAACTGGAAGTAAGAATAGGATCTCAGTGTCAAAAGCAGTAACTAGTAAAGTAGTAGCAGTAAATACTTGTAATCATAAAAAACAAATCTTTGATTTGCATGTTACACAATGTGCTTTGTGTAGGCACATTAACCCTAGATGTTACTTTAGAAGTCAAAACTATGACTAGACAAAACACCGATCCCTCCAGCAAGTGCATTAACCACCAGAGTTATCCTACCATTATTATTATCTACTGAAATTTGCTGAGTTCAGAAAGATCTTTGCAGCTGATGCTTAACCCATAAGATATTTTAAAATGCAGCCTCTTTTTTACCAATTAATTAGGCAGAACAGATTTATTGCACAACGTGTCCTTCTTGCCAATTTCTTTGCGGCATATTTTTAAAACAGTAAATAAGTTTACTGTCAAACGCTGCTTTTCATGACTCCATTCCTTGTGACTCCACCCCCTTTTCTCTGCCACACGATGGCCCCTAATTTATGGGTTCCCGAAGTAAATATTTTCCAGTCCACAACTGAATTGCAACTGCGCATCCAATTAACCAACAATGCCCAAATGGCAGCCATATGGCGGCAGACCTGTGGAAGTACCTTCAGGCCCACACTGAGAACTGCCGCAAATCCGAGTCAGATGGCAAACTGCATGTGCCCGAGACAATCCCCCAAACTGTTCACATTATTTCACTTTACATGAAATCCAAACAGCACAGGAGTGTCAGACAAGGGTTCTCACTTCCTCCCTAAAGTCAATTGTACTCTAACTTCCACTGTCTCTGCTTGCTTATGGACTTTCTCAAAACCACGCTTTCTGAAGTGACCGAAAGCCCATGCACAGCATCTATAAAAACTGTGACGAAAAGAAAAAACCCAGTAAACAGACTTAATAATGTGCCACAGTGATCTCCAGATCAGTTACTTCATATTGCCTATGCGCGCTGATAGAGCTGTTTCAATCACTGAATAAATATTGTTGAATCTAGAAATATCGGTCAGTGACAGGTTGCCAGCGCTTAAGCCTAAAATAAACTATTTTCAATAAAAACAATCTATTAATCAAGCTCTGATACAGGCAGAAGAGTGGACTTTGAAGTTTAGCTTGAGGACAATTTTTTTACATTCACAGTAAAGGGTCCCCAAACATCAAAGCCTGCAGGATACATTTGTATTGCTTTAAATTTTGTAACTGTATGCATTCGGATATATAAATGTGTACTTATAAATCTGAAAAATGTGATTATGTCATTTGATATAGTTATGTGGTGGGTATCTTATTCAGATGGTTTGCACTTAGTTTGCGCCAAGCAGTAAATAAAACTGAACTATGGACGCCAACACAAATTAGTCAATCAAAGCACATGAGGAGTCTCACAATAAAAAATAATATAACATACACGTTGCTAACTTATAATAAGAGGGACGTTTGGATGCTTAGAGAGACTGTGGGCTCATTAGCGCGTGGTTGTTGAGACTCGACGATGGAGGAAGGAATGGTAATAGAGCATTCTACTAATAGAGCTAACAAAGGTGGATGCTCACAGTTTCAGGTGTGCTGAAGTCAATTGCTAAGATGCTAAGGGGGTGGAATAGCTTGGACAGAGAGATGGTGTAGGGTTTGTGATTATGAGGGCAGTTGGAAGTGTGACCAGTGAAGTCCATATGGCGGGAAAAGATTAGACAGTATAAGAGATTGGAGAACGAGGATCAGAATTTTAAACATCGTTGTTAGAAATGGGATCTCTAGTTGGCAAGGGCTTGCACCTTTGTCCAAGTAGGGACCCTTCTTCCTAGTCAGGGTAAGGGTGTTACACTCGTGAAGTAACCCCTGCTCACCCTCGTGGTAGCTTGGCACGAGCAGTCAGGCTTAATTCAGAGGCAGTGTGTAAAGCATTTGCACATAACCAACAGTAATACAGTGTAAGCACTACAAACGGACACCACACCAGTTTAGAAAAATAACCAATATTTTATATACTCAAGACAAGACCAATTACGACAAAAATCCACAATACTATACTTTAAAAACGAATACTTGATAAGGTAACTTCTTCTTTGCAAGAATAGTTCAAAAACAAAGTTCGTACGAGTCGGTAGCTCCGTCCGAGCCTACCGCGATGCTGAAAACCACAGAGTCTAACAGTTCCAGCCGACCGCGTCGATACGGGCCAGCAGAGTCGTGAACAGACTCGGTCACAGTACCTTTCTCGTTGTGGCTGGTACGGAGTGTACGAGCCGGTCGGCGTTCGTCGCGGTTGCGGTGCAAGACGGAGCGATGCAAGGTGCGGTGTCCTCGATGCGGTGCAGGCAGCGGCTCGATGAGCGTCGTGCAGACGGAGTCGGTGAGTCCAAGGCGTGCGATGCAGGGTGAGACGATGCTCGATGCGGTGCTGACAGGTTGCGATGCAGGCGACCAAGCCGGAGTGCGGGAGCTGGCGTCGGACAGCGGTGCGAGTCGGAGCGGTGCGTCGCAGACGTGCGAGCGGTGCCCCAAATGCGGTGCGGTCCCGACTCTTGAGCCAGTTGCAGCGACCGCGTCGGTCGGGTCTGGCTGGTTCAGTGAAGCGATGCGATGCGAACGGCAGTGCCCACAGGTCACGGTGCAAGCAGCGGCTCGATGTTGGCGGCGTCGGACGTCGCCCACGGTGAGACCAGGGTTGCGATGCGAAGCGGGCGATGCGGTCTGCGGTGCAAACAGGTCACCGGCCAGGGATGGATTCGGTTGACGGAGTCGGTTGCGGTTCCCTTCCTCTGTGGCAACTGAAACAGCGTTCCAGAAGCGGTACCCAGAGGCTTGTGAAGTCTTTGCAGTCCCTGAGACTTAACAGGAGGCCAGCTCGGTTCCAGGCCCTTGGAGATACTCAGCACAAGTTTGTAGAAAGTTCAGTCCAGTCCTTTCACTGCCCAAGACAGAAGCAGTAACTGCAGGCCAACCCAACAAAGCAACAACACAGCAAAGGGGCAGTACTCCTCCTGGCAGCTCTTCCAGCTCTTCGTCTTGGCAGGTTCCTTGATTCCAGCGAGATCTAAATTCATGGGGTCAGGGCCCCAATATTTATATCCCAAATTCCTTTGTTCTCTGAAGGCAGAGAGGCCTTTGCCTAGTCCAAACCAGTTCTGGAGCACTTTGTTGACAAGTCTCCGTACCTTCTTTCAGAGAGTAGGCCAGGGACATCAGACGCACCACAGGAGGTGGAGCCAGCATTGTGGAGGGACGGCACTGTCCTATTCAGGGCCCAGGTGCACTCCTCCCACCCATCTACATGTAGATCTGGCTATTCAGCCCTGTGCTGACTCACCCTGTCTCCCGGCATCCCCCAGCCCCTGTCACTCACACTCCAGACACGGAATACACAACCTAGCAGAGGCAGGCTTGGAGGGTTAGACAAGAAAATACCGACTTTCTAAAAGTTGTATTTTCAAACACAGAATGTTAAAACCAACTTTACTAAAAGATGCATTTTATCATTCTGAGTCCAGGCATACTAAACTCGAATCACTACCATGTTCCCGGGGTCAGTTAGGATTATAAGCTGTAATAATCAAAACTGCCCATTCTGGCCTATGGGGAACAGGTAGCCTTGCAATAGTGAAAAACGAACTAGGCTGTAATTCACTATCAGGACATGCCACACACACCAGGGCATGTCCTACCTTTCGCATACAACGCACCCTGCCCACAGGGGTACCTTGGGCCTACCTTAGGGGTGACTAACATGTAGCAAAAGGGAAGGTTTAGGGACTTGCAAGTGTGTGCACTTGCCAAGTCGACATGGCAGCCCCAGGCTGCGCACAGGCTCTGCGGTGGCAGGCCCGAGTTACACTTTACGGGCTGTTTGCGTGGGTGGCACAATCCAGTGCTGCAGCCCACCAACAGCATTTGGTCTATAGGCCCTGGCACTCGCAGTGCACTTTACAAGGGACTGACACATAAACCAAATAGGCCAATCATGGAAACGCCAATCCATAACACATTTTATACAGGAGCACTTGCACTTTCCCACCGGACAGCAGTGAGGAAAGTGCGCAGAATCATTACACCAGCAAAAACAGAGTCAAAACCGGGAGGTCAGAAAGCAAAAAGTCAGGGGAAACACGCCAAAAGATGCCAAGTCTAACAATCGTCCTCTGATACACTCTCTGACTGACTGCTTGATACCTGTAGGGTTTGGGTTTGGTAAGGTTTTATATGGTGTGGGTGGAAAAGTTGACAACTTATTAAGGGTAGATGAGGCTAAGTCCCTAAATTGTTGGTCTGTACCGCAGTGTCCCATAGGAATATGGCATAAGCAGTCCATTTGAGAGATCAGTGACCATGATGTTGTAGGGATTCATCCTCAAAGGCTTCCATTTCTATGATAATATTCTCTGATTGGTCCAATCACGTAGTCTGCCGTAGCCATCAATTGGGGCTTGACACTATGCACGACTTAATGGCTCATTCTTAACCTTTCCAGATGACTTGATTGCTTTATGTTAGATTACTATTGTAAGGGTTGAATGGAACAAGACTGCAGAGCAGCTCTTAAAAGGCCATTAAATGCTTATTAAATAATAATTCGATTATATTACTAAGAATAGGTGCACAGTAACCGAAGGCCCTATAATCCCATTCCAAAATTACCTCCTTTGTACGACTCAAGATTCGCAGGAACAATCTCTACTGCTAATGAGGAGCGTTTGTGTTCATAGCCTTGTTTTTCAAGCGTGGTTTACCTATGGATTACCAATCTCCCACCACCAAACACTATTCTCCATGATGCAGATAAAATGACTCAGAAGGGCTCGCAACCCCTAGCGCCCTTAGCTAACATCAGGAAACAGAAGGCAAGGCAACTATTCCAAGCACCCTTATTCCTTAAGAAGGTGCTCAATAATTAGTGCCCAATTTATTTATAAAAAGGGCAAAAAATGTCTGGTAGGTTCGAGTGAAACATGTAGTCAGTGATATGGAGGAGTGGAAAACGTTGAGCCCGACGGGGGAAAAAGGAATGTTTCTCAGTTTCTTAAAAACTATCACCTTTAATAAATAGATCACCCTGCAGAGAGACAATCAGACGTACTAAGGTGAAACGTTTCTCATGTTAAAGCAATATGCTTTTTTGAATTTTGGAGACACCCTGCTGTATTCTAATATGACCTTTGTTGCATGATTAATATGCCAAATATTTTTAGGGCTCAGGTCGTATGCCGGCTCTTCGAGCCAGAGCCGTCCCTTCGAGCCAGAGCCATCCCTTGGCCCGGCTCTTTTTGTTAATTTGTTGGCTTGCCCACCTCTACAAATTATAAACATTTAATCGATAAACCATTCTTCTAAAAATGTTAATTTCTTTTTTAATTACTGCAGAATTAACATATCACATGTGAGACATTTGTTTTGACAGAAAGTCAAGTTTAACCATGGTGCATTTCAGAAAAAGCATTGGCCTATGATTATTTGTGTGCTTAAATATTGCAAAAATGATTCCCTATATATAGCCCTTTTTGCAAAGTCTATTAATTTGCGCACTATGTCACCTCCTCATTATAAAAGAAGACAGGTAGAGTAGTCATTTCAGGTTTGTTATTTTGACAAGAATTCTGTGGAATAGGGTGCAAAGATTGCAAGCAATTTGCGAGTTTCCTTAACCTAATTTCCAATGTCATTGTTCCTGAGCTGGTAATGAGGAGGACAAGACAAGATGCATGGTGCCAAACTCGTGTCACGCCATCATTCCACCCTTTCTTTCGGAAACATACTCTGTGTATCAGTATCCCCAGGTGGAATGTGTGTCCTATTCACTTTCTGGCAATGAGATAGGCGCAAGAACTCACACCGTCTTATCCAAAGCGCTCTCAGCATTTGGGTTAATTAGCATCCATTTTGGGAAAATTCGACGTTTACAGATGGAAGCCTGAAATATCTGCACATTAAGATGTGACACATCTGACTTGGAAGCCACAAATCTAATCGCCTGACTGCTGATTTATGAGAATACAACAAGCATGCCAATTTACGAGGGCTAACTAGCTGCTAATTTGATGCAAGACATCGTCTATTAAAATTGTTTTTGTAGTTAAAAAAACCTTGGCGCACAGCAAGGTCCTTAAAACAAGGACAACTTTTACTCTTAAAAACATGTTGCCACAATATTTCTTCAAATCATATTAATGCCGTAACCTTTAGTTTTCAGGTCACAGATCCAATCTGTCACATTTTTCACCAGCAACCTACTTTTAATGCGATCAGATGGGGGACAAGGACTCCAAACACCTGCCCTGGATTTGCATTTTGATGAATCTTCATGAATTATGCACCGAGTCTATGATTGTATTTTCGTTAATTACGTAAAGCCCATCTCGTCGAAAAGGCCTTGGCATGGGCCAACCTTGATACTGATGCAAGTGCTGTGAATTACTTTGCAGAGATAGCTCACCTTGTTACCAGTGGCGGCTCTTGCGCTAAGGCGGAGGAGCGTCGCCCCACTGCTATAAAGGAAAAATACAATGATGATAACGTATCGTTATTATCGTATTTTTCCTAAAGAAGTTAGTGGCTTGCGGGGTGGGGCTGGGCAGTGCAGGGGGAGGAGTGGTTCGCACTCCCTAAGTGCGCATGACTCCCTGGCCAGCCATCTTGGACCGGCCAAGCAGTCCTGCGCACTTTACAAGTTCCCCACCAGGCTGCATTACACAGCCTGGTGAGGAACATGCAAAGCCTCCCTGTACCCGTCTGATCGCCGAACTACGGCGTTCAGACCAATCACAATGCTGCATTGCAGCGTGTGATTGGCTCAGGAGAGCCTGCTGCCTGGGTGCTTCCTGCTGCTGCTGCCGGCCGGATCTGGGACCGAAAGATGAAGAGGAAAGAGGAGAGGCGGGCATTGTCTGTTTCAGGTAAGTTCTTTTTTTTCTCCATTCGAGACCCCCCCCCGCCCTCCACTCTCGTCCGGTAGCAGCCGATACTGCTTGTTACTCAGTCAAATAATAATTACGCAGGTAACCACCTACCTACCACAAGGGCAGCGTCTCCTGTTGTGGGGTGAATTGAGCCCTCTTTTCCCTCCAAAAGAACATAGCATTGCTTCAATAACTGAAATTCCACACTTGATTTTAAACTCCAGACATAGTCTTAACATGGTAAACTGTCTACGTTTTGGACACACACATCTACAGTGTTCTTAACATCAGAGATATTGACTATAGAGCAGGAGATCCAGGTTCGAGTCCCAGCGTGGCTTCACCATCCTGAAACTATTAATTACTTAATCTCCCTGTTTCTTAAAAAGAAACAAATATGGCCTCATGTAATGTCATTTGGTGCTTATGTAAAGCGCGGTGCTGCCGTTGGGCCAAGTTTACGCTATATAAAACTGCTAAAAATAATAAAAACATCTAGCAATCTGGGATAGAATTCAACAGGTCAGGTGCTTAAGTAATTGGAGCTGACCTGACATTTGCACATAATGTCATTCCTTCACCAAGAGTCATTCGTTTTAGCTTTTCTAGAACAAGCTTCCTTCTTTAACTACAAGCTATTTTTGGCCCTAACCTTTCGACAAGCATAATATATCTCACATGTATCAAAGTGGCAAAGCAGGAAGTAAAGAGCATAGCCTCTCTCCCCTCACACCACCAATATGCAAGATTTTGTTTCAGAAAATACTCTGACGTAAGCGAGCTGTTCATCTACAATATTACTGTCATCCTGCACTCTGGAGAGTCCATTTTCAGTCAACTGAAGAGACCAAAGATTAAACCCTCAGCCTCAGGGGTAAAAGGTTGTTCTACAACTGTCAACCCAGAAAAGAACCCTGAAGCACTGCAGCGATGCAACCCAGGTCTCAATTTACAAGAGACTAGTCATATGGACTTTTTGAAATCCAATGGGTCATTTGGGAATGGCACTCATCTTGTGAGGTGCACAGTCACCCATCATACACAACTGTATGTTGATCGGACACCTTCCATTCCATTCTAGTGAGAAGACAATGTGACAATTTTATGTTACCCTTCCTTTGTGGTCAGAGGTTCACCTCCATCCCACCAGATTGTGTAATACAGAGATTCAAGTGTGCTGCAATCAGGCAAATCATGTTATATTTAAGTGATAAAGTTGAGGTTTCTCAACTCCATTATGGATCTCGAAAACATGGACTCATCAACATTGGAATCATGACACAGGCATGCAAAAGGCTTAAAATAGGATAAATAAGTGCAACTTAAACTCTTGTGATGAATCTTTCGCCTGAGACAGGGACTCAGTGCCACAACGAAACTTAAGCCCTACGCCCCCCCTGCGAAGTACATGCAGGGGGGACACCCAAGCTCCGGACACAGTCCGGAACTCTCAGGCCAGGGACCTACCAGTGCCAAAGGGGGCTCCCGGAGCTCGGGCCGCCCGCACTGCGGGGGCTGCTGGGGCTTTTGTTACACCACTAAAGGGAATATCAGTGGTTTGAGAGTAGGTAGAGGGCACGTCCTGGTTCAATTAGAAATTAAAGCTACACAAACTGGACCACACGGAAGTATTGTTGAATGACACAGACTACACTACAATTGGATCCGCTGCAGATGACCACTCCTTAGCAAGTTTTCGGCATGGGGGGGAAGGGCAGACCACTGCAAGGAGCGAGGTATAAAAAATAAGGGTCTTTTATTATGTATCGGTAGCACCATGCATTTTTTACACTTTTCTTTTCTAAATAAGTAGATGCTTTGCTAAAGAGGTCTCGAATGGCCTAACTGGGGGTGTGTTTTAGGAATTTAAAAAAATGCATTCAAGATTAAACTATCAGATATAAAAGAGAGATTCAAGTGCTTTATCTTCATGGACTACTAGAACTGCCCATTAAAAAAACAGTGGAAGGCGAATTGCATTGATGCCTTTCTCAAGGACTGCAGATTACTAGTGGGAGAATGTCCAGACCTATGCAGAAAGCATGTTTGTCACCATTAGGTTTTGGCTCGGTTATCCATCGCCAAGTTAGAAATAGACACAAGAAATAGATTTGGAACAATGTTTAAATAAATACAACCAATCCGTGACTCTCAAAATACAATGCAGTGAAACACCTCCCTTTTCATCACGATTTTTCACAACTTAGTGGAACTATGGTAGCAGAGCTTCTGATTAGCTGATCACTTCAACAAATAAAAAATGAACAATTCGTCCAGTTTTATGTCTATCTTCGATACATTTCTGTGATTTGGTTACTGGGAGAACTCTGTATTCAAAATACTATATTTTATGTGATGTGATGTGATATGATAAGTACTTGTAGAGCGTGCGAATACCCGGTGGTGTCTTGGCGCTCCAACTGTTCAAAAAGGTCAGGAGTAAGCCCTTACCGATCAACAAGTAACCAGGTTTTTAAAGCTTTTCTGAAGGATGGAAGATTAATCATGGACTTGATATTTAAAGGTAGACTGTTCCATACTTCGGCCGTGCGAATGACAAAGCTGCTCCCGCCACAGGAGGAGTGCTTAAACTTAGGGACTATAGCATTTTTGGCCGAAGTGGAGTGCATCGGCCTGCTAGGAAAGTACCATTTAAAGTTACCTTTCAGATAGTCCGGGCCCATGTCGTGAAGCGCTTTGTAGGCGAGAACATGGCCTTAAAGATGATACTCCGCTTGATTGGTAGCCAGTGTAACTTCCATAAGGCTCGGGATGCAGATTAAAATGTAGGAATCCCTGAAAGCATGCGTGCTGCAGCGTTCTGCAGTGTTTGAAGCTTATTCATGAGCTGCTGTTGCATATTTAAGTAGAGATATACAATACAATAGTCTATTTTAGATAGAACTAAGGACGTCACTACCGTCTTCTGTAGATCAAGTGGAATGTATGGAAAGATTTTTTTTTTATTGTCCTTAGTGTAAGGAAGAGGAAATGACAGCATTGACTTGATCACCATAGGTGAGCTTGTTGTCAGCTGTAACTCCCAGGTTCCTTATCTTCCTGACTGGTGTCGGGAGAGTTCCTAGCTCTTGGGGCCACCAGGAAGGGGACCAATAAGAAAGATCATTGCCAAACAGGGGGACCTCTTTCTTCCCGGAGTTTAACTTTAAGCAATTATTATTCATCGAGTCGTTCACTGCCCGCATGCAGTTATGAAATCTATTTCCAGTATTATTGTCATTACTAGAGAGCAAAATGACAATCCGAGGGTCATCAGCTTATGATGCCAAGGAAAACCCAAATGATCTAGTCAGACTGGCCAAAGAAGTAACAAACGTTAAATAACGTTGGACTCAGAGAGGACCCCTGGGGGACCCCGCAGGGCAGTGAGAAGTGTTCAGATACAAACTCCTTTAAAGCTACAGATTGTTCTGGCCCTGAGAGGAAAAATCATAGTAGGACCAGCGCAGCCCCATTGAAATCGATATTATGGACACGGTCAATCAACAGATCGTGATTGACCGTATCGAATGCTGCTGGTAGATCAAGTCCCTTGTCAAGAGGGCACTATGACTACGATGCATCAGTTACATTTAATCGCACTAGCCTGTTCATGAAAAAAGCCCCTACCATGTTTAAGATGACCTGGCCTATCTGGAGCAGAGGGGTCAAGTAGGAACTGACAGTTCGCATCCTTAAAACACATATTTACCTGACTTCCTACTTAACAGCACCGCCTTCAAGAATCATCCTTATAATTTGCAAAAGGCCCAGAGCTCTTACCAGTGATAGTAAGGCTTTGCACAGGGATTCTGCCCTGCAGCTAGGCAAACTTAAATTATAACGTTATTATTCCTATCTGCAATCAATACACTACTTTGAATTAATTATTTAAGGAAGATGTCTTATGAGAAAAAGAAAATTGTCAAGACAGGTGCTTTGAAAATGCAATTATACTGGCAGGCTTGAGGACAAATATGAAACTTGTAGCAAGCAGTTTTTAAAATAGCGACTGTAAGAAACCTCGTTCAATAAAGTCAAGAGTTCCTAAGTTACAAATATACTTTTCCCGCTTAACATGTCACTGAGATGGCAATTATTTTAAGGCGAGCATGTATTTATTGGCCTTCTTGTAATACAATTTTTGTAAATCCACAACACCAAGAAACAATGATAGGATTCATGTAGGCTTGCCATGAGTATGCGGTAGAACTGCACATTTGCACAGATGTTTAGTTTATATTTGTTTTAAAAGAAGTTCATCCCTAAGGACAAAACCCCATTTCCCTAGAGACCCTAAAAATGCAGTGGTGTTCCTTTCCCTATCGTTCCATGGAAAGTACACTTTTTTGCAGTTTTATGCAATGCCATCTTGGTCAGGGGGCATTAGAGCAATTTACATGAGCACCAGATTACATTACACAAGGTCAGATTTTTTTGCTATTTTATTTAGATATAGGGATATTAGGCGATTCCCCAGAATCACAGCATGTTGAGTCGACGCCAAGACGCAAGGTTCCCCAGTTTCAGGGTCAGCAGCTCTGGCTGTTAAGCCACATTTCCTCCCCACTTATTCCTGTATTTTGCAGGAGTAGTTCTTCGGGTGCTCCAAAAATAGGAAAAGCTGTGGAAAACTTGTGTGATTTACCATAAAGTTCCACGTTTGTGGTTGTTCACAAAGGTTTGCATTGCTACCAAGGGAACTCAGTTTCTCTCAATTTCTCTCCACGACACAAACTTACTCATGAAAAGACAACAAAATAAGCATACTTTTCACCTTGTTTAGGTGGAATTGCTTAAGTGAAAATACACAATTTATTATTCTGTCAATCAGAATTTTCTTAATAACCAAATAAACCCAAATGCAACTAGGTGACACTTAGGTATGAAAATGTTTAATGAATCATGCTGTATGTGGGGTTGTGTGACATTCTCTTCCTCCACATAATACCATTAATTTATATTGCACTTCATATCACACATTTCGCCATTTCTAAGCACTGTAAAAATTGGTTACCCAATTTAATGGTACTCAATTTATCTACATTGGAAGAATGGAAGACTGCGTCTGCCATGGAGGAAGCCGTGTGTGTCAGCAGCAGGCAATCAAGTCATTGAGTCACCCTGACAGCTATGAAGACAGAGTAAGGAACAATCACTTACTCAAGACATGAAAAAGACAGCATGCTAACAACATTTTTCACACTCAAAAGCCTTACAATATGTAATGGCCCACCACAAATCCCTTCCTATTCCTATTCTCCTAACATTACAATAATAATTTATGGGCTAAATATGAGGAATGAAGCAGCCAAACTCAGTAGCAGCCGGTATCTGGGGCAGGGGAAGGGAAATACCGGGGACGGAAAACAAAATTGGAAAAAATAAAAAAAATAACTTGCCTGCATCCATGCTCCGACTCTCCGATCTGGCTCCATGCACTGCAGACACAGGTTCCCAGAATCCCCTGCGGCCAATCCTGACGCTGCATGAAAGCAGCATCAGGATTGGCCTGAGCACCGTGGATTTGCGGTCCCAAGGAGACTGGGAGCCTGTGCCTGCTCTCTCCAACCAAGCAATGTAGCTGTCGTTGGAAAGAACTTCAGTGCGCATCACGGTTTGAATGCCCTGAGACGGTCGGCCAGACCGTCATGCGCACGGATTACAGTGCAAAACACTCCTCCACCAGCATGTCATCTCTGGCCCCACCCCCAAGCCTTGGCTCCAACAGCCAAAATAAAACGACAATAAACAAGCGTTTACTATCGTTTTATATTTCATTTTTTAGCTGATGGCAGGTGGGGGGGTGATGCTCCTCCACCATAACAGAGGAGCCACCGTTGGCCAAACTCTATATGCACCTACGTATCAGCATTGCTATACTTACCTTTTTGTTTTCAGTGGGCTAGTACCCCCTGGGAACATGTGACACAAAGTGCCCCACGTGCGTTTGTGGTGATTTTTTCTATTACGAAACGCGCCACAAACGGTTGAGCGGCATCTCTTGTAATATGGATTTTGCTGGTGTACATTGTGTGCTGGCCCAGACCTAAGGAATTGCTCGCTCATTTGCATGGGGACATGTCCCCATGCAAACGGGGGACTACATATTCCCCTATAACTGTGCCATATTAAAGACATGGAAACAAGGGCAAACAGTACAGTTATTCTGTGTCATAGGTTGCTCTTGAGTCCCAGGGACCCTCAGGCACCCTCTGCCAGACAGGTGCACTCACATACTGCACCCACATATTAGGGGATCTCTGCCCCCTGGATCCAATACACTGAAACATGGAGCAGAGGTTTCAAAACCTGTCCAGCTTTCAGTGCCACTCAGGGGACAGCACTTTTTATGTAACATAGTTCACTGTTCTTTTCTGTACCAAACACGGCTGTGCCTGGTGCAAGTAAGGATAGTGTTCCATTTTAAGAATACAGTACCTGGCTGTAACTGTCCATGAAAGCGCTGGAGAAAGTGCAATTAGTGATCATCTCCTAATATGTCCTGGTGCTAAAAGGGGTGCACATGCATCTTGCTCTCATTTTAACACCCATGAATAGGTCTAAATGAACCTATTAATGGCACCTATCATTTGTGAAGAAAATGCAATATGTCATGAAATATGTTTTGCATAATAGAATTTGCTGTGCATGTGTATACCTAAAACTGATACTATCTGGACATGCTCTGTACCCATCATCAAGGCACATTGTCCACACTCTCTATGCTGGCTGTAAACACTAGGAAATGGAAGTTACAGAGCTAAAATGAGTTTGATATTGCTTAGTGTTACACTTTGGAGCTGGGATGAGGAGTATGACATGAACTTACCTGGGGTAGCAAGAGCAGATCATCGCACTGTGGAAAGAGAGGGGCATTGAGATGGCACATCGAAGGGACAAGGAGGAGGTCTTTCCAGAGCCAGAGGGGAGAAGCGCATACGACTGCAAGGGTTTTTCTTATGGAGGGGTTGGTAAAAAGCTGCAAGAGCAAAGAGGAAGTTTTGGAGAAAGCAGGAGATGTGAGCAGAGCATAAGAGGAGGAGAAGGCAGGAGAAGCGAGCAGAGTGGAAGGGGCAGAGGTGGCCGGAGGATCTGAAAAATGGGAAGACACAGAGAAGGTGAGGAATGACCGACCAAACCAAGAGAGGAGAGGAGTAGATGGAAGTCGGGAGTAGACACAAGTTGGCTGGCAGACAATCAAGTGCACTAAGTAGGCAAACTACCTCACGGAGAGAAGAGTGCAGTCTCCTCAAGCCACAGTTCGACAGATGGGCCACGGCATCAGGCAAGTTATCAGGGTCTCGTGGATGGACTATAGAATCGCCCAAAACAATGCCTGGCATAGATTATAAATGAGGGGCGGGAAGGTGAAGGAGCACTATGGGAGTGTGGGGTGCACTAACAGGCCTACATTGTGGTGTAATATTGAGTATGGGATTCAGGAGCAGCAGCTGTACTAGGGAGGATATGCAGGAAGTGCATGTCCTCATGAAGAAGGTGAAGGGAAGGGAATCACTTTTTGCATCTGCCCGAAGTTACACGTTGCTTGCTGTGTTTGTTTGCTGCTCAGGGGGATACTGAAAAAGAAATCTATCGAGGTGGTGGGAATACCATCCTTGGAAACAGAAGAGTTCTGGATGCACGTGGGTGTCTGGAAGAGATTTGTGAAAGCTTTTGTATTTCTTTTTTTGTAGAAGTACTGATCGTTCTCCAATAATTTCCTAGGGTGGTAATTCTTGAAACTAGGTTTAAGAAAGTGATTTCTGGGGACATAGCCATTTGCTTCAACCTTCAAAGATTTTCTAATGAGGTCTTAATCTGTGGCATGTTGTGCTACACAAAAATTATTAGATCGCCCAACCTCCTGCCTTTACTTATTTTGGGCACATATGAAAAATAGCTATGTGCATGATCTTAGAGTAAGCGGACGTACATATTTGGTGAGGGCGGTCTTAAAAGTCTGAGTTGCCCTTGTGCATACAGACTGGCTTAACCTGAGTTCTTTGCTTCACCGAATGCCAGTGAAGCATTCTTCTAGCTCAAATTTTGGTAGCCCTGAAGCAACTTTTACCACCTAATTCCGAAAACATTGTAAATTATCCACTCCAATGACTGGAAGACCGTCACAACAGTCAAGCCAAGGAAGAATGCACTCAGCGACTCCTTGTTTATGTAGGTTGTTTGGAAGGAATGGGAGGCTTTCCTTAGTGAGCAGAAGATATAAAACCTGCTCGAGTTGGAGAACACTGGAATCAAGTACTTGAATCCACCAAAAAGGCATCAGAGAGGCCTGTCTACACTCCCGTCACTTTAAGATACTTCAGAACTGGTACTGGACCCCCCTGATCCCGTGGAGCCTGGTCAGTGTGGGCTTGCTGGAGATTCCAAATGTTGGAAATTGCAGAAATTCATCTGTAAGATGTTGCACATCCTATGGTACTGCCCAGCTATTGGTCATCAGTCTGGAACACCCTAAATAAATCTTTAGACCATCCTGTAATCATGGTTTTACAGGTTAGTCCTACTACATGATAAAATTGTTATACCAAACATTTCATCCCAACTGTGACGGGGGTTACCGACTGATGCACGCTGGGAGACTGGTGCTCTCCCAACTCACCAACGAGTGTGGAATGGCTTATTGACATGCTCAAAATGGCCTCATATGAACAAATTATCACCAGACTCCAAAACAGGATACCTATGTACTGCCTTCATATAGGGGATGGAGGCTGAGGGAGACGGAATGTAGACGGCCTGCTCGCCACAGAAGATGCTGATGGCGATTTTGCACAGTCCTCACTCACCAGCGAAATGTGACCTAATGAATGCTACTTGTAGGGAGCCCTGAGTAAGTTGGGACAGGGGATCTGCTGAGTCTAGGACCAGTGGAATGTAGCAAGAGCTACCCGTATGCAGGATATGCCTTAAGGATCTCAGTGCAATTGTGAAAATAAGTTTGAAGAGTGCACTTATCGTTTTACCAACCTGTACCAGCACAAGGATATGGGGGCTTATTTATGGGCCCTTGGTTCACTTTTGCACCGCCGGTGCGTTATTTTTTGTGACGCACCAGCGGCGTAAAAAATGCGCCATGTTGCGCCATATTTACAAAGTGACACATCTAGGTAGATGCATCACTTTGTAAACCCTTGCGCCACATTATACCTGCACCAGGTATAATGTATGCGGGGGGCGTTCCGACGCAAGAAAGGGTCATGGAAGTGACGCAGTGAAATCTATAAGATTTCACTGCGCCACTTCTAGGACGGAAATAAGGCAATATCTTATGCCTGCCTCATGGCAGGCATAAGACTGACGCAGGAACATTTAACATGGGACTTGCCCATGTGTAATGACCCATTGCTGGAGTTGCGTCACTTTTATGACACACTCCAGCAATGCGTCATTTGTGTGACTACAGATACGTCAGAAATACAGACGTATCTGTAACTCCTTGCGACATGATGCGTCATCCTGTAAATATGACGCATCATTGGTGTCGCAAGGAGGGCGCACTGAAAAGGGACGCATCGCTGTTTTCTCGCAGCAGTGCGTCACTTTTCATAAATGAGGCCCATAATGTCTAAGGGGTGACATCTGTTTGTCACTTGTTTGCTATGAGTTAAAACTTATGACAAACTTCAGTTTAAAACAGGAAACCGAAAGGGGCAGTATTTGGGTTAGTGAGCGGAGGACGCTTGCACTGTACTACATTGATTTTGTGCCTTGGTTGATGCTGGAGTCCCTGTTATTTGCTGCTCCTCTAACCCTGCCCTTCCCGACATGTTACGCATTTAACCCCGCTCCTCATCCTTCAGAATTGGTGCACTATGTGAATTGCCATTTCTGATGTTTTATTATTATTACTGTTCTGCTACCACTGGTCTTGGTTGTTATCTGCTTCCAGATATTGGATGTAACGTGAAAACCTCAAGAAAGAATTTCACAAAAACCTGCATGCGGAGAGACACGCGTCTTATGTCACCTTGTCCGCGGGGATGGGCGCAGGACCAACAGAAATCGTCCAAATTAAAAAGTATTAGCATCCAGGTTATTTCCTATTAAAAGTACCTATGCTTTGTTCCCGTTAAGTTTTTTAAAAAGGTGCAATATCCAAACTTGAATCCAAACCTGTGTGAAAACCACTCCAATGGTGTAAAAGGTTCCATAAAGAAATCTCAATTTAACTATCATTTTTTAAATTTATTTTTTAACAAATTGCATTGGATTTTGGTGTCAGCTTCACTGAATGCCACAATTCGGCTACTTGTTGCCTAAACAATGTAACTATAATTGTTATACAAATGTGCTGCTCATTGTTGTATCTACTTTAAAGCTAGGAGTTGGAATGCCACACTCCTGTATGGTACCTGACATGCCTGCTGATGGCTGCAGTGTTAGCAAGAGGCAGCAGGAGCCACGTACTGCGTCGGAGGGTCCCTTCCCGGCATGCCACTGTCCTGCCTCATAATAATATGCTGCGGGTAATGAAGGACTCGCCGCTCGCGCAGGCGGTACGGCGCCGGTGTGTGACGGGCCTGCATTATCAGCCTTGCACATGAACAGCAGCCCAGGAGACAGTTTCATTCCCAGGGTGGCTTCCTTATCAGCTCAGCAAAATGACTTGTCGATCGGGATGATCGCGAGGTGTGGGCTTTGGGGACGGCGCCAAATCGCTTCACGCGCAGGCTGAGAAAAGCTGAACACTGGAAGCCCAGGATATATATATTTTTTTTTTCTAAGCTGACAGACAGCTTTTTACCTTGAAATTGGAGAAAAAATGAAATCTAGTAAAGTGGGACAGCTGCGTTTTTTCCCTTTTAATCAAAGAAGCATATGATTGGCAGTGCATTAGAATCTAGAAATAACAAAGAGATCAGCCTCTCATGTTCCCCAGAGGGCGGCATGGAGAGAGAACTGAATGATAACCGAATGACACCTCTGTACATGGGCTGCACACTGCAGAATCATTCAGTGGAACCAAATGCCTGACCATGAAGGACAGTCAGGAAGAACTGGCGCTTCCATGGAACAATGTCTATTAGCGCCTTCCTTGGCCGATCCAATCAGAATGCTTATCATGTTGGCACTAATGACTTTTGTTTGCCTGTATTCTAAGTTCAGTGAGACTCTGAAGCAGACGCCCAGAGAAAGCAGGGGTAGACAGCATGTTTGTCTACCTGTACTGGGTGAGATTCGTTTCTCATAGCTAATAGCCTTATTGACCACATGTTTTGGGTGATAACTGGAACTAATTGTTCGTCCCCTGAATATGTGCCCTTGCCTTCAGCTTCGGCCCTTAGTTCTGGAGCAGGCAATTGACAGCAGTTAACGCCCTCTGCAGAGGTTTAATGAATGTGTTACACTTAAACATCAGTGGTACATCTCCTACTCTGTTTTATTTCTTCCATCTCTATTCCGACTTTAGACGAGAAACCAAATCTAAATAAATAAATAAACCTTGCATTTAAATGTACAACGCCCTAGAATTTGTGTCTCATGGTTGATGTAAAATCTTGGCAGCAGTTCAAATTAAAGCACCTTTTCCATACGGTTGATGTAGGTCAAGCTCAATGCTCTTTGGCCATTAGGAATTATCACCCATTAAAAATGCACTGCTGAGGGGTAGCACCTCCTTATAATTTACTTTCACTCAGTGTATTAACAAGGGTGCCATGGGCTACAGTGCACACTTGAAAATGGTGCTCGGCACTGAAAGCTGCTAAAAATTTCCACAAAAGAGGTCACCATAAACGTACTTCGAGAATCTAGCCTTTCTCGGCCGATGAATCTTTGCTACCGTTTCGAAAGTACCATTACATATCAAAGACATCAACAATTACAATGGATGTTCAGTCAATAAAGAGAGAGTTGGTGAAGTTTTAAAAGTTTATTCTCTCATTTTCGTAGATTAGTCAGTATTTGTGTTCATTTATTTAAATTAGTGGCAAATTGTTTACAGAAATAATAAGAAATAAGATTTGGTTAGAACAAGCATAGAGAAATAGAAACAGCGTGTTCCATTCAGAGTATCGTCCTTATTACAAACTAAAGGACCTATTCTATCCTAACAAGAACCCATAAATAGTTCTTTATGGAACAGAGCAAGTAGATTTCGGAGCAAATTCAGATAACTAAGTGGAAGGACGAACTCACCATAAAGGGTTGTTCTGGAGACTCAGCCGAGTTGTCCGGACAATAGCAGTTGCAACTGTCTAACAGGGTGAGAAGGAAAGAATCACAGCAGTAGCTATGATCAGCATATAACAGAAAGGGTCTCCTCACAAAGCGCAAGTTAAACAAAATAAATCACCGTAAGCAGTAGCTTATGGCAAATCAATTGAGAAAGCTGAAAATATTAACTAAAATTTCACCACATAATAATAATATAGAAATGTGTTAAATATTAACATGAAAAATGCATAATACCTTAAATGTAGAAAAATGTGCCTTTATTTAACGTGCAAACGTGAAAAATGACAATATTGGTGGCAAATGAACCTTCTGAACACACTAATAAATGACTTATAAAACATCTGTGTTCCACCACACAACCAAGTGCACGCCAGATGTCTGCACCAAGAGAACTAAGGTTCATGTTATATTTACAACGATTATCTATTAATAAGGGTGGATATTTACTATAAGGAGGTAGGCCTCATCATACACTTCAGGCTCAGACATTTCTGTCATACTATACACAACAGTAAACTATGGAACACAATCTGGTCCTCTACAGGTTGTATTTACTGTGCATCTAATACATTCAGACATGAAAGTTTAATTTACATCGGAATGCTGGCATTTACACAAGAATCACTATCAATTTTGGATGAAAATATAGTATATATATATATATATATATATATATATATATATATATATATATATATAACTACCAAACCTTGATTGAAACCCGGGTAAGCATTTCACATGGGCCATTGTTGCTTTGGCCAGCAAAAATTTACAACTCATCACTGCCATAAGGAAAGCTCATCGATAGTGAAATTTTATTTTTACATCAGTGTCTGCCTTTTGTTCAAGCCCCTACAATGCCATTTTTCACCAGACAAAAATTCTGCGACAATATCTCGAGGAAGGAAGGTGCTGAAGGGATGGGTTAGGAGTGGATTGGGAAGATTATCTAAGATTAAGTGGCAGCTGGTGAAGTTTAATGGTGGTGAGCATAACTTCAAACCATATGCCCGAGCAAGCAAGTGCAGCAAGTGAGTATGGATGTCCTGAGGGTCAGCGGCGGCTTTTGGCATGGGCGAGTTGGGCTCAGCGTGCTTATAGCTGGATGGGCACACAGGTAGCTGACCTCATCATCTGCCTTCATTTCTCTCTTTCATTCCCGGCTAGTTCAGTTCATTGCCTTCAAGCTGTGTGGAAATCATGCTTTCTTATTTTCTCTTAGCCTCCTTGGATTCCCCTTACGTCTACCACAGACCCCTTCAAGGTATCTCACTTCCGGTTTAGCAACTGGATACGTGACTGAGGTGAGGGGACAAGGTGCAAATGGGTGTCCACCGTCCGGTCACTTTTCTGAGTTATTCAGCCATAGGACATGATCTCTGAGCAGAAAAGGGGCTCCCATTAGGGTCACCAATGGGAGGGGCAAATGGGGAAGGAGTTTAGGGAGGACGATTAAAAGAGGCACCAAATTTAGTTTCGCCCTGGGCGCTGTCTGAGGAAATGCCGTCCATGCAGAGGGGGGGATTCAGGTTGCGGGAGTCCCCCTTGGAAAATTATTTAGAAAATGAAATAAATTTTACATTTTTCTTAATTCAATGACCAAAAAGCAATTGTTTTCACAGGCATGTCTAAAGAAACACTCATAAAATATTTCAGAAAAAACCTGGTTTGCTGAGAACGCTTAACCTACCCCAGGGTGGGCGTATTAGGCAAGATGGAAAAGAAGACATGCTTGCAGTGCCTACTTTAGTTGAAAGCATTTTTTACATTGTAACTATTCATCAAACAACGTTTTACAGAGCTATTCCAACTTACCATGGCAAGGCAGCACATCTCACAAATCTGAACTGCTTAAACTGACACTTTGAAATTCAAAAAAGCATTAAAGGGCTAAATCCTGGTGGTTAATGCACTTCCTAGAGAAATCTGTGTGCTAGCTAGTCACAGGTTTGACTCACCATAAAATAGCTAAGTGCTATTGTATGTAGACAGCTCAGTGGATTACTGCTTTTGCTGCACAGATTCTTGTGTCACCTGCAGGTTAAACATTGTAATACTTGAAAATATAGTCAGGGCTACTGGAATTTTGTGATTTCGAAGCAGCGGTGTCTTCCATGTAATTATGGGTTTGCCACATGCGCCGCACAATCCATCATCTGCTGCACAATCGGCAGATTTCAATTAAAACAAGCATTGGCATAGCCAATAGGTCTCGCCTTTGGGACCTTATAAGTATTTAGTTATGCAGCATAATATCCTTGGTGCAACATCATCAACTGTTGCATGGCTAAACACTTATAAGGTCCCAAAGGCGAGACCTATTGGCTATGCCCATCCTAAGTTCATACAACTCCCGGACGAGGCGCAAAATGTAGGCAAACTATTAGGAGGTCTGCATTTCCCAGCCTCCCCTTTTGAGGGGGTGTATGGATGATTTTGGGATGCCCTCATGGGCTGCTCACTGTATTGCTTCTCTGATAACCAAGATGCATTGGTACCTAGTCGGGCAGCTTGGATGGGGCCATGTGGTCTAGGCCTGCGCTTCGGAACCCTTGTGCCATAACACTGAGGTTCCTGATGAGCGTGGGTGCAGAACCCCTCATAGGGTGCTGAGCCCCCTCAAAGCCCAGAAGCCTACCTGTCTGCATGCAAAGACACGGTAGACGAGGCTGCGGCCCGGTGAGAGCGTGCAGCACGGTGAGGGCGCGCAGCCCTGCGAGGGTGCGGGTGGCACATAGCTCTGTAGACACACACTAGCACATGTGCGCATGCGTAGCAGCTGAGGCACCAGATCTCTAATACAGCGCCTCGTGTTGTTGGGTGGACACAGGGACAGTCCCCTTGCACCGCCAGACAGCAGTTTCAGGGCCATCATAAGCAGGGGGCAGAGAGCCCCCGTGTCCCTGCTTTAAACTCTATTAAAAAAATTATAAAAACAAGCCTGTCATATTTGTTATTATTAATGATGAGACATCTAATACAGAAATGCCACTCCACGATGCCAGATGCTATACACAAAACGAAGGCGACTTTAAAAAATATTTTGAATCATGGCGTGGGAGCCAGGTGTCAGCAAGTGGGCACTGGGTGTAGTTTTTTTTACTAGGCCTTACCAAAACAAATGACAAAGCTGAGGACATTTCATGTAACACACTCAATTGCCTAGTGGGCAAGTTAACGTCTTAAGGAGCCCGCGTTATGTTACTGCTTGCACCCACTTAACCAGAAAATGTTGTAATCCTGTGAACACCCCTTTATAGCGCGCACCTCAGGGTCCTTGTTTCCTCATTTGCCAAAAATGGGAGCATTTAGAAACTGAATGAAGACCAATATCAAACGGTATGAAAAACAAGACCTATTGCAGCACCTGTACTGTTCAGCAATCACTGCTGTCCATTTACTTGGGTCTCCACGCTTGCAGATACAGGACTCGATACAAATCATGAAAGCATATAAATCCTCACAATGGCTGCTTTCCGTTCGCAACCCATGCTTTTATCACGGCAGTCAAAAGTAAAAGAAAGCATAACACTGATACAGACGCTCCTGTCTCAGCTTGCCCCCCCAAACACTCCATGCGTCTAAAAGCACAGCTGCAAGCATGACTCACACATGCCAGTGTTTATATACATTGTTTCCTGAAGTCAAAATGAGATCCTGTAATTTATTGGCCCAATCCACCCACCGCCCCATTATGCACTGCTAGTCTGCTTCTGATTGGCCAGCACAATTCAGTGCACATTGAGTTACAACTTTGTAGTGTAAAGTAGTTTCTTCCAACCGAAGAGGGGGAAGTGAAATCAGTAAATCGAAATGCACTCAACAGAAAGCATTTTAAAGGGAAATGAAGTGCACCTAAAACAAGACGTGCGGCCGCCATGATTTAATGTTGAAAAAAATACGAGTTGGGCGACCCGCGTGCAACAAGACGCGCGGCCGCCATTATTTAATGTTGAAAAAAAAAAGAGTTGGGCAAGCGCGCGCTTGCGAGCAGCAGGCGTGACCACACGCTCGTGCACCATGGCCTTCTGCTTGCGGTTACCCGCACGGCCGCCGGGCGCGATAATTGAAAACACATGGCGGCCGTGCGGGTAACCGCATGGAAAAGGCCATGACGCACGAGCGTCTGGTCAGCTTTTTGAAGCCCCTACATAAAGTCTTCGCCAGAGCAGCGCTTGCGCGCTACTCTAGGCTCAACCTAAAAAGCTTCTAGCTCAAATGGACGAAAAGTTACTAAAAGTGTGAAGTGGCAGGACCTTCGTAAAGGTTGACTGGTCACCTTTTTAGGTCGAGCCTAGAGTCAGCGCGACTTGAATGAGTATGGAATAGAAGCCCCGCCCACTCTCCGCCCATTTTTGTGATTGGCTTGTGTCATTGTCCTTCGTAAATGCTGGCTTCTGATTCGTAAATAGGCTTGTTAGTCCCTCCTTAGTACCGCCTTGTCTTCATTTGTAACCTCCCAAGGCTACTGGCCCTTTTACTTTGGTTGTTATACGGTACATGTTATTTAGTCTTGTAAGCACTATTTTATTTATTGAGTTTCGCTTACTGCAGGCACAACGTGCTTTGCTTACAATCAACGCGCCATGTGTACGAGGGTCCCGTTCTACTATATAACAGAAACCCCAACGTACCATCCTGCTCTGCTCAGGCAGCATGACACTCCCAGATAGGCCCCACCAGTCAGGCCCTGATAGATGTCCTAAGTTGTCCACTTTCCTTCCGCCTCTTAGCACCTGCCACGAGAAGCCCACCTTCTTAGGTGCACACACACATGTAGGCCCAAGCCCACCTTCTTAGATACACACATGTAGGCCCAAGCCCACCTTCTTAGATACCCACATGTAGGCCCAAGCATGCCACTTTAGATACATACACATAGGCCCAAAGCCCAGTGCCTCTTGCTATTTTTTTTTTTTAATAAAATAGGTCTCGTAGGCTTCACTGATCTGACAGCAGGGACCTGTGCCATCCACCGCGACACCAGCCCCCCCCCCCCCCTTGTAAATTTCCACAGTTACGAGAATAAGGTTAGCCCACACGTACGTGACATTCTGCTGGTACATCTGGCTGTTTCACAAGCAATGTTTGCAATATTTTTACTTATGAAACTTTCCGCGCTTGCTCAACTGAAACTGGAAAGACGGCTACGTGACAGAGAAATAATATATAAAATATTAATTTCTGAGCATTTTTACGGTAAAAGTTATCCTTTGTTTATGTGTGTTTATTGTTTGCGGTCAAGAGCACCGACCACCTGCTAAAAGCCCCTAGTTTCACCATGATACCACTTCTCAGTTCTCCGTAAAACTTTCCACAGTTACTGTAAGCGTGCGGTCAAGGGCCCGCGTCAGGACCCACGTCAAACGTGGGTAGGAGTTCTGCATTAAGCCATATAAAAGATTTGCACCCAGGTTTACGCCCCGAACTCTTCAAACCAGTGCCTTGCTGCATGGTGAGGGTTCCCGGTCGACCGTTCTCCTGATTGGGCCTAGAACTTCTACTCTCAAGGTGGTAATGCTCTTTTCTAATTACTAGCCTTTTGGCTTTGTCAGCCTCTCTAATTTAGCTCATCCAAACCCAAGCCATTGCATTTATCCTAGTTTAAATTGTGTAGTCTTGGATGGTTTTGCCTTCTTATTTAAGATTTGCCTCCTAGGCACTTGCCTGTTCATCATCTTTAAATTCAGGGTTGCCCCTTAGGCAGCTGTGCATTAAATGATATCTGCATAGGTATTTTTGCTTAATTTAAACCACTGATTTATAACATGTCGATGCTTTTATTTTTCATCCTGCCCATGTGTTGATGGGCAGCATTAAATGAACAGTTTTCTGTGTTATTGAATTGATTAATAAAGTGCCACTGTATTTCACACCATTGTTCCTTCCTTTCAAGTGAACGAGCAGAGTGCGGATCAGGCTCTCAGGAGCCGGTAAGCAGAAGGATGTGGCCAGCCATTTACCCTCAATCACATGCGCGCTTTGTTTTCAAGCAGCCGAGACAATGGCGTCTGCTTCTTTGGAACTCCCATTCCCCCTGCCCTCCATTTTTCATTATTTTAATGTGTTTCAAAGAACTTCCAGCGTGGCACACCGCACTGTCAAGGGTCTTCTGGCACCCGTTTAAGAAGGGTGCAGTTTCTCTTTCTTTTTAGTGCGAGGCAGTTTCGAAAACAACCTATCCTTCCTTTTCAGCGGAGGGCTTATTATCCAGACTCTGCCTTTTCTTTGGTGCAGTTCCGGGGAGATTAAGACATAGAGGCTGCTTCCCTTGCCCGGAACAGATGGTTCGGTAAATGCCACAATGCTGGGCACCAGATAGTTTTTACAACTCCGGTTCAAGCCCGAAGACGATCTGCGTAAATACTTGCAGGCGCGAGTAGGACTGAACTTAGTACGACTTCACTCAAGCCTCAAGACGAAAGGTGTATTTTTACTTACAAATAGGCACATTCCATTGTTTTCCATTTTTATAGTCTGTTGTTTGCACACTGTTGCCCTCCTCCTCCCCCCACTACCCAGGCAGCATTTGCTAATCATTTGCTAATCAGCCAGAACTGGCTTTGTAATTTGGAAGAGGCGTCTGTTGCACTGTGCTGTGCACACATTTGTTTTTCGTTTTACTATACCCTCGGGCAGAACCCCATTAGCTTTTGTGCACTAGAAACACAGTTTGGCCACGGTTACTAAAATGTTGAGCTTGCCTCCGGTTGCAAAATCACATCTGTATATACCGCCAGGCTTTTATAAAAAAAAAATGGAGGGCAGTGTTTTCTTTACTGTGTTCTCTAAATCGCCGCCCATTGTTTCCAAAGCTTCCTCCCATCCCTACCGTCCCTGCATGTTTGAAAAGTAGGCTCCATTGTGATTTCCAATCCATTGTTACGACATCTTGCTGGAATGTATGTCTTCATTTCCCCCATTACCCCCCCCCCCCTTCCTTGCCCTCCGTAATCAAAAAAGCCTTAAGTCACAAAATGTAGTGAGGAGAGTGCATTGATGGAGGCTGGAAAAGCCATTCCACTACAAATGGTAAGGTTAATCAGTCCGGCCTGTATACTTCTCCATACTGTATACTTCCTGGGCGTCTATTAATAATGGACGCCCAGGCCTTGGTAATGCATTCACTGGTCCACCCCAGTCGGCCATTTCCCAGGGATTAGGCGGTTGTTAATGGGTCTAGATAGCATTTAATGCAGAGAAAATGTTCAGCCCTGCTAGCGCTTCCACAACTAAGCATCCGCAATTAAAGGTATTAGCACAATATTTACTGCCCCATCCCCAACAAGTCCCCCCGCACGGCTGAGAGAGGTGGTAGGGGTAATAGGGGAGCTTGGGTTTATGGACCAGATATCAGCTGGGAGGTGGCAGCCTGGACCCTTATCCTTGGCGCTATTGCAATGCCCAAATAGAAACGAACGGTTTCCAGCCCATCAAAATCTATGCAAATTTACCCATAATTTTGGTTTATTTGTTCTTCCATTTGTGGGCCTTACTGTTTGTGTTTCTGACTTTAAACTTTTTTCTGTGCCTTAATATGTTCCTTTTTTGCTTTATTAACCAACCCACTCTCCAGACCCCTGCCACTGGATTCTGTTGACGTACTCAAACACCCTTATTCTTTAAAACATCTGTGGGGTTGGAAAATAACTTTGCTAATTTTTCGCTATGTGATTCTCTGATAGGAAGTACTTTTATTTAGGTGCCCTTCTGTGTTTTCTGCCTTAGTCTGATTATATTTCCCAGTTTAGTCATTTACAGACATTACTAAAATAACAATAAATCTGTCTGCCTCAGTGCCACCAATGTGTGTTTGCAGTTCCTCTTCTGTTGCCCTAGCTTCTCTACTCCGGTTTTAGTTTTGCTTACTTGCCCCCTCCTGTCCTGACTTCTGCTTACTGTTTCATAATCCCTACCCTCAGTTAGCATCTCCTTTTTAGCACCAGCTGAGCTTCTTTCTTGTGTGCCAATGCCTTCTTCCCTGCTCACTCGTCCACATTATTATTAAGCCATTCTCGTTCTTATCTGGAACAATTAACACCACCCCACCTCACACTGCTCTTCTCCTCCTCAATCTCCTTCCTTGTGCCTCACGCTGCTCTTCTCCTCACTCTCCTTCTTTGTGCCTCACGCTGCTCTTCTCCTCACTCTCCTTCCTTGTGCCTCACGCTGCTCTTCTTGTCCGTCTTCTCCTTCCTTGTGCCTTATGCTGTTCTCTCTCTCCTTCCTCGTGCCTCACGCTCTCTCTCTCCTTCCTCGTGCCTCATGCTGCTGTTCTCTCTCTCCTTCCTTATGCCTCATGCTGCTCTTCTCCACACTCTCCTTCCTTGTACCTCCTGCTCATCTTCTCATTACTCTTCTTCCTTTTGCCTCACACTGCTCTTTTCCTCCTCAATGTCCTTCCTGATGCCTCACGGTGCTCTTCTTCTCACTCTTCATCCTTGTGCCTCACGCTGCTCTCCTCTGCCCTCTCCGTCCTTGTACCTCCTGCTGCTCTTCTCCTCACTCTCCGTCCTTGTGCCTCACGTTGTTCATCTCCCTCCCTCTCCATCCTATTGCCTCACGCTGCTCTCCTCCTCACTCTTCGTCCTTGTGCCTCACGCTGCTCTTCTCACTCTCCATCCTTGTACCTCTTGTTGCTCTTCTCCTCACTATTCGTCCTTGTGCCTCACGGTGCGCTCCTCCTCACTCTCCGTCCTATTGCTTCACGCTGCTCTCCTCCTCACTCTCCGTCCTATTGCCTCACGCTGCTCTTCTCCTCACTCTCCATCCTTGTACCTCCTGCTGCTCTTCTCCTCACTCGATGTCCTTGTGCCTCATGCTGCTCTTCTCACTCTCCATCCTTTGACCTCCTGCTGCTCTTCTCCTCACTCGCCGTACTTGTGCCTCACGTTGTTCATCTCCCCTCCCACTGCGTCCTATTGCCTCACGCCGCTCTCCTCTGCCCTCTCCGTCCTTGTACCTCCTGCTGCTCTTCTCACTCTCCATCCTTGTACCTCCTGCTGCTCTCCTCCTCACTCTCCGTCCTTGTGCCTCACGCTGCTCTTCTCACTCTCCATCCTTGTACCTCTTGCTGCTCTTCTCCTCACTATTCGTCCTTGTGCCTCACGGTGCGCTCCTCCTCACTCTCCGTCCTATTGCCTCACGCTGCTCTCCTCCTCACTCTCCGTCCTATTGCCTCACGCTGCTCTTCTCCTCACTCTCCATCCTTGTACCTCCTGCTGCTCTTCTCCTCACTCGCTGTCCTTGTGCCTCCTGCTGCTCTTCTCCTCACTCGCCGTCCTTGTGCCTCATGCTGCTCTTCTCACTCTCCATCCTTGTACCTCCTGCTGCTCTTCTCCTCACTCTCCGTCCTTGTGCCTCACGTTGTTCATCTCCCTCCCTCTCCATCCTATTGCCTCACGCTGCTCTCCTCCTCACTCTTCGTCCTTGTGCCTCACGCTGCTCTTCTCACTCTCCATCCTTGTACCTCTTGTTGCTCTTCTCCTCACTATTCGTCCTTGTGCCTCACGGTGCGCTCCTCCTCACTCTCCGTCCTATTGCCTCACGCTGCTCTCCTCCTCACTCTCCGTCCTATTGCCTCACGCTGCTCTTCTCCTCACTCTCCATCCTTGTACCTCCTGCTGCTCTTCTCCTCACTCGATGTCCTTGTGCCTCATGCTGCTCTTCTCACTCTCCATCCTTTGACCTCCTGCTGCTCTTCTCCTCACTCGCCGTACTTGTGCCTCACGTTGTTCATCTCCCCTCCCACTGCGTCCTATTGCCTCACGCCGCTCTCCTCTGCCCTCTCCGTCCTTGTACCTCCTGCTGCTCTTCTCACTCTCCATCCTTGTACCTCCTGCTGCTCTCCTCCTCACTCTCCGTCCTTGTGCCTCACGCTGCTCTTCTCACTCTCCATCCTTGTACCTCTTGCTGCTCTTCTCCTCACTATTCGTCCTTGTGCCTCACGGTGCGCTCCTCCTCACTCTCCGTCCTATTGCCTCACGCTGCTCTCCTCCTCACTCTCCGTCCTATTGCCTCACGCTGCTCTTCTCCTCACTCTCCATCCTTGTACCTCCTGCTGCTCTTCTCCTCACTCGCTGTCCTTGTGCCTCCTGCTGCTCTTCTCCTCACTCGCCGTCCTTGTGCCTCATGCTGCTCTTCTCACTCTCCATCCTTGTACCTCCTGCTGCTCTTCTCCTCCCTCGCCGTACTTGTGCCTCACGTTGTTCATCTCTCCTCCCACTCCGTCCTATTGCCTCACGCTGCTCTCCTCCTCACTCTCCGTCCTTGTGCCTCCTGCTGCTCTTCTCACTCTCCATCCTTGTACCTCCTGCTGCTCTCCTCCTCACTCTCCGTCCTTGTGCCTCCTGCTGCTCTTCTCACTCTCCATCCTTGTACCTCCTGCTGCTCTTCTCCTCACTCGCCGTCCCTGTGCCTCACACTGCTTTTCTCCTCGCTCTCCTTATTTGTACCTCCTGCTGCTCTTCTCCTCCCTCTCCGTCCTTGTACCTCCTGCTGCTCTTCTCCGCACTCGCCGTACTTGTGCCTCACGTTGTTCATCTCTCCTCCCACTCCGTCCTATTGCCTCACGCTGCTCTCCTCCTCACTCTCCGTCCTTGTGCCTCCTGCTGCTCTTCTCACTCTCCATCCTTGTACCTCCTGCTGCTCTCCTCCTCACTCTCCGTCCTTGTGCCTCCTGCTCCTCTTCTCACTCTCCATCCTTGTACCTCCTGCTGCTCTTCTCCTCACTCGCCGTCCCTGTGCCTCACACTGCTTTTCTCCTCGCTCTCCTTATTTGTACCTCCTGCTGCTCTTCTCCTCCCTCTCCGTCCTTGTACCTCCTGCTGCTCTTCTCCGCACTCGCCGTCCTTGTGCCTCACGTTGTTCATCTCCCCTCCCTCTCCGTCCTATTGCCTCACGCTGCTCTCCTCCTCACTCTCCGTCCTTGTGCCTCCTGCTGCTCTTCTCACTCTCCATCCTTGTACCTCCTGCTGCTCTCCTCCTCACTCTCCGTCCTTGTGCCTCCTTCTGCTCTTCTCACTCTCCATCCCTGTACCTCTTGCTGCTCTTCTCCTCACTCACCGTCCTTGTGCCTCACGCTGCTTTTCTCCTCGCTCTCCTTATTTGTACCTCCTGCTGCTCTTCTCCTCACTCTCCTTACTTATGGTTCATACTGCTCCACAAGTAAATATCCCAATACAACACACATAATTCCACCACACACAACATACATACATACACTCCATAACACATAGGTAAAACACATTCACATTTACAACGACAAAAACTCTAACTCAAATAAATATGAGACCTATTGCACTACAAAGCTTGCTGTTATTGTTACCTATTTCTGTATTTGGGTGTCGTACACAGGAGGTTACACCATTGCTCTGATAGTGTTAACATGTAAAACATTCCAAAGTAATACTAACACTAAATATGCCCCATTACCCTGCATAGTTTGCCTTTTGACATATAATTTAGTTAACCTTGCTGTAAAATTTGGTCCTCCCCTGCCACATAATTCCAGTTGCCTTGAATATGGTAGTGTAGCTCAACGAATTATGAACTGGCATCAAGGAACTGCAACCTGCAAGGTGTAATGGTAGAACTTTACTGTTATTTTCTCACGCTTTTGTTATGCTAATGGTGCTCAAATGGGTTCAGTTTAGTAGTAATAAAGACCTATAAGTAAATGTTATGTAGTATGAGTATTCTTATAATTACTCATTTAGATGATATATATCTGACAGAGCATGTATGTCTTCTACAAACAGAGCTTGTAAAACTCAAACCCCCCGCTGCCAAACCATAGCTTAGCTCAAACACTTGAGAAGGGATCCGCAGAATGTCTGTTTCCTCAAAGGCATTGGCATCAAGGTCTTAAAGCTCCCAGCTAAAAAGTGACTCAAACAAAAGAAGTGCTGATGTACCTTTTAGTGAGGCATTTGTGTCGGCCCCGATAAGTGAAAACAAAAATCTCTAATCTCTCTCACCTCCTTCGGGTTGCAGCTTTTACAAGTAAGCATACAAAGTGTGAGTGCCACTGAAAGTGTCCTGGTATTTGCAAATTGTAAATCAGCATATTTCATTGTGGCCTACTTCGACCCGATCCGGCTCAATAATAGCTGCCGGATCCAAATGGATCACCCTCCTTTCCAGCGCTGTAGATAACTATTTAATTGCACAAAAACTATTTGAGCTATCTATGAAGGCAGGATATGTTGTCTGGTGGCTTTGATTGTGGCTCTACAAACATGGACGTCAATTCACCAAAATGCCAGGGGTAGCGGAAGGGACATCACATGCCTTTGACCTTCACTTTCACCCACACACACATATTCACACATACAGACACTCTGCTTACATATACACACACATTCACTAATACATAAACTCCCGCAAGCATGCACCCAACATGCATTTAAAAGCATCTTTCAGGGAAAGAAACTTTCCAGCTATTTGTACTCCATTTTTGTGACCCTAATAGTGAATAATGTTACAACATTCACTATTAGTAGAAAAAGATTGACCGAAAACGAGGAGAGCTGGGCCCCAACCGATGTCCATAAGGGCAAGCTGCCCCTGTGTTCCTGCCACTGATTTCATAACCTCTGAAGCTAGGACTCACAAATACAGTGGCAGGAGTCACAAGGGGCAAGCCAGAGTTCGCATGAGCGACCCCTGGTGACCCCTAAATTACTGCCATGACTACAAACGGGGGCAGTATTCTAATCCTGGCGTCCCCTACTTATGCAAACAGTATGACGCTCATCGGGGTGCGGCGTCGACCTGTGATCAGCAACCTTCTTTTGCAAAAATTGAGAGAGTTTAGAAACCACAACACCTGACTAGAGGCCTATAAAGAACTGCACATTTACATTTTTATTGAGCTGCCAGTTCTAGCAATCTCAGAGTCCTTTCATGTGGATAGTGGGGCCTGCTTGGCAGATGAGCATAAACGGTTCTTTATCATGTCATTAAGGCTCTCACCAATTTCTGTTTGAAAGCCTCTTACCCTATTTTGTCATTATGAGCCACTCCATATTCAGCCGCGGCCCTTGCAGGTAAGAGTGCGGGGGTGGTGGGGTCGGGTTGGGGGGGATTCGACAGACGACCACGAGGGAAAATTAAATAAATAATTCATTTTCCCTCGTGGTCGTCTGTCGAAATCCCCCCCCCCCACCCGGCCCCACCGCTCTTACCTGCACGGGCCGCGGCTGTCCATATTAAATCCTATGGTGGTGTCCACCAGTAGCAGCCTTAATCTCCTTTAAACTTTCGTCTGCATTAGCACAAGCAATTATATTTCAAAGACGGGCCACATTCTGCCTCCTCTTTAATACACAGCTCCTGGGGTGGCTTTGAAGCTCAAGGACTGCCCTTTGGGTTCAGAACACGTTTTCTCTTTTAAACAAGAAGACAGTGTCCCTCTCTGTTAATCGCCCTGAAAAATCCTTGCACAAAATCAGACGGTAGAACACCAGATATGGCGCTAAATCAAGAGGAATATTTTGGGGGTTGAGGGGACATATTATTTTAGTAATGCAACATGTTTTCCTTAAGTTGTTCATCTAGTCAATAGCTGAGGCTGTCCCTTTAAATACTGCAGGCCGCTCTCCCGAATCCCAGGTGACATCACTCTGCTCAAACACTGCAGGGCCTGCGCACTTTCAGGAACACAGTTTGTACTCCTCTATGACCAGTCGAGAATAAGGATATCTAAATGGCGACAGTGGCAGCGCACTCCTTAGGTGCAGTGTGGGAAGATGAGCACTGGAGCCTGCCTAGTGTGGCAAAAACTAGCCCTGGTGCCCTGTGAAGGTTCAAGTGCTCGTCTTTGCACCTGTAGACTCTACCCGTACCCTTTCACAACTCGTCACACAGTGGGGTGGTGTCAATGAGGCCTGCTGAGTCCACGCCACCCTGTAACGAGTTGTGAAAGGGAAGGGTAACAGGGTCCACTCCCTTAGTGGTGCGTAGCAGGAGCTGCGTTAAGGTGAAGCAGATAACAGATTACTCGTACCTGCTAGCACCAGTGGCGGCTCGCAGAGGGAGTGCTGCGAGGCAGTGAGGCGGGGGAGGGGCTGGGTGGGGGGGTAGTGGAGTCAGACAAACGACGGGCAGGAGTAAGGTAAGTAAATAAATAAATAAAACGATTTACCTTGCGCTCGCTGCATCGCCAAATCGGCGATGCAGCGAGTGCAAGGTAAATAGTTTTATTTATTTATTTATTTACCTTACTCCTGCCCCTCGTATGTCCGACTCCACTTCCCCCCCACCCAGCCCCTCCCCCGCCTCACCGCTCAGCAGTACTCCCTCTGCGAGCCGCCACTGGCTAGCACCTCCCTTCACCATGTCTACCAACAAAAATGAGAGCCCTGCCTCTACAGAGCCAGGGGCCTCTCCAGATGAGCTACAGAGTGTGGTGAGCAGGGTGGTGAACCTTCCCTTGGTCAACTCTGCCTATGATATGGTATCCAGAGCCTACACTGCCACGAAACAGAACCACCCGTCTGCGAGATGGCTGAACAGGGAGCCAAGACTATCTCAGCGGTGGCCTACACCAGTGCGCAGCCAATCCTCCTGGTACCCAGGGCTTCAGACAGAAGCGCCTGGGGCTTACTTAATTTCCTCGTCATCAGGTGGTGGATTTCAGTGGCAGAGGCTACTGGTCTGATGATTTCACAGGTCTCAGTGCCGTAAGATCTACCGCCTGGCAAATACTGTCACTGTGTGCACATCTGCCTTACTTTCAAGTCTCCTCGGTTCAGCCTGCAAAGTCTAGGAAGGTTCTCACTGAAAGTCTGACAGAGTCAAAGATAGCAGAAGCCGGAGTCTGTAACAATTTTCAGTAGACCAGGGGTCAATACATTATTTACTAAGAACAAGGGATTTCGTGTATTGCCAAATATTCTACTTGCTTTTGGCATTAGTGTGATAGGGTAGACAGCTATTTACCTTGTATACATCCAACTGCAGCCCCTGGAGTTAGACAGCTACAGAAATCTATAAACACTGCAGGTAAGAGGCTGATGGCGCGGATTAGGGCATCTGATGGGGTTGGGGTTATGATATTGGGACACAGAGAGATCTTTAGGACGTTGTGGCAATGGATGATAAATTGTACATGGATTTTAAGATTAAATGAGAAATTCTTGCACAAGTGCCTTAATTCCTGAATTGTTTTGTAGCGTATAGGAGAATAAGAAATGTATCATCTACCCACCTCAGAAGGAGGCAGTCTAGTAGCTTAAGTTTGATGTACATTCCGAGTACGGAACGCACACTTTGATGCATTAGAAGGCACAGTAGACGTGGATCATGAAGGAAATATGTAAAAAAAACTTGAGAAAGCTGTGAAGTCCTGCCTCGCACACCACAACATGCAAGCATTTCTGATGAACATGTGCATAGGGATAGCGTTTGTTCGGAACTACTTTGAAGTGCTCCGTCAAAAAAAAACACAGATAAAACAGCATTGAGAAAAAGTAATATCACCTGCAGCTACCTCTTCTGGAAATTAATGAATGAATAAAATGTACCTTATAAATGAACCAAAAGTATGTTTTTATTTTATAGCAATTAATTGCTCCCACGGTGAGGAAAAGAGGGATAGGCAGTCAATGTATGATGGGTTATTTCATTATTTTTAGTAATGCGGATTATTTTGAGTTCCTATACTGCGGGTTCTATTGCGAGTTGCCCAGAGTAGTATCTCCAAGGGGCTACCGCTCTGAACAACTACATATTTCCTGGTGTGTCCAGACCTGGTAATAATTCCAGGCCAGAGATATCGTCCTCGGCTTCCCAGAGAAGATACAGGGGCTGAGGTCAGCTGTTGTGCCGGCCCCCACCCACACTCATCAGATGGGGGAGAGCAGAAGAAGCTCCTGTGGCACCCCATCTCCCACCCACCACCCCTGGGCAAAAGAAAAAAAACACAACATTTAACATCTGCTCCAAGCAGGGGGTAATTATTTGTGGGGCTTTGGGCCCGTTATTTACAGCATAATAGAGAAAAGAATTCAGAATAGGATCCAGTTTTCCAGGTTCTGCATGTTACTCTCTATTCCGGGGAGATCTCAAGGGGAGATACCGGGTGGTATCTTTAATTATGGCCCCAGTATCTCTCTGCACAGATAAAGGGGAACTCCTACTGGAGCTCTGCATCTTCTACATTTAGGGGTAAATTACAACACAAAGGCCCAGATTTACTATGATTTTGCATTGGGGTTGTATCACTTTTGTGGCACAGCCGGATGCAAAATCCTTTTTGGCACTTACTAAGCCACACAAAGTGTTTTAGTAAATACAAAGTAATGCAACGCAGCGCATAGCACTGCCTTGCGTTACTTTGCTTCGGGTTGGCATTAAATGGGTAGAGCACAGGGGTTCCCATGCATCCCCCATGTATTTTGACGCAGACTCAGATTTACAAAGACATATAATCTTTTATTTGTGCCAAAATAATGCGCCTACCCGACAGAGGCTCAACGAGGAGAAATATCTTGATTTCTCCTTGTTGCTTCCTCTTTCCATGTGTGGTGCCTTCCGCAGCCCTCAAAGATAGAGTAATATGCCTCTGAGGTTTGTTTTTGCGTAGGAAGGTAATCCTGTCCATAACACAGGTATCTATAGTGCCTGCGGTGGCGCCAGGCAGCACACAGTGGGCCAGAGCAGAAATGCTCCAGATCTTTGTAAATAGGGAGCATTTCTGCTCTCTTTCTGTCACGGAGCGCAGTGCAGCATGTTCTCTTGCTGCGCTGTGTTACGTGAAATAATATTAAATGTGCCCCATTACTTTAATTTAAAAGCAAGTAAATAGAGGCATTAAAACAGTCTAAATTCAGCATTGCAATATAAACTATGCTTAGAGCACCACAGTAAACCCTACAAAAAATATATGTTATATCAGAATCAACGGACCTGAATAATAAAACATCGCTGCTTATCTACATTAGTACATGTACTCCTATACCCATGTGTGAATTCACAACCTTTAATAAATATCAAAAGGAGAGAGAGGAATGGGATAGACTAGTTCACTTCCCCAGGGAATTATAATAATAATCAATAGGAGCTAACTATATGAATAAGAAACCTCTTATAATGTATGTCAGAAAAAACAATTCTGTTTTATATGAAGGCCCTCACCCACCAACCTAGTTGGTGGCATGCTTCATCATCGGGCCCCACCCGATGGTACCGAATGTGCCTCGGGTGTGCTACAACGTCTGCTTACAGCGGAGCTGATTGTGTAAAGTGAGTGTGCAGTGATGGCTGTGGTGAATATGAAAATAAAAAACTGTCCAATGAGTCCCAGGGTCCGCAGGGAGTTTTATTCATGGGCTCATGGCAGTGTTTAAAAACAAGGCTACGGACGTTAACTGGGGGTAATTATCGCCCCTACATCCAGTGAGGTCAACTAGTTTCAGCCAGGCCTTATGGTAAAACTGGCTTTCATCAGGACCGGTATGTGTGTGGTGAGTTAAAAGGGAGTCTATAAAGTGTACAGGCTCCTATGTGTCGCACACGCTAAGGTGCGAGAAATGTAAGAGGATGGTTTCCTCTATGGTCGTGCCTATAAAGTAAGGACGAACAAACATTAAAAAGAACATAGAAAACAGACAAACATGAAAAGTAAGAGGTATGGTAAGACACCGTAAAGATCACAGTGACTTGATATCGTAGTGCCTTAAATCGAAGTAATGCAATCTGTGTCGGCATGTGAAACTCAGTTGTCGTAGATGTAATTATGCGTTACCGTGCTAGTCAATATCAATAAACAGTGACATTTGATGCATGCGAGCACGGGAAACTGAGCGGCTTACTCTTATGATCTAAGAGACTGACTCCATGAGTCCCCGGCGGGGTTCGACTTGCAGTCACACTCTGATAGAGGTTAAGGAGAGAAATAATTAGAGGGGGCCCCTTAGCGGTCACACATATGTGTTTCACAGTGAAACAGCGGTTTCCCCACTATTTTACTTACTTCGTCACAGTCCAGAACCCACAGCACCACCTACTTGATCGTTACGGGAACTCCGTCGATGTTTGTGCTGGTTTTGGCGGGGTTTAAATACCTGTCAGGTGCTGTAGCTGCATTCGCTTTCCTGTCCAGTGCGGTTAGCGTCATTCAGAGACCGCAGCTGAAGTCAATTACCCCTCCAACGTGATTAGCGTCTGGGGGGAGAGTGAAAACAAACAACAGACTGCACGAAAGTCTCCCCGGCGTGACTAGCGTCTGGGGAGAGAGTAAAGACAAACAACAGACTGCACGTGTGTGTAGTGCCGTCAGTGACTACTTTGTAGAGTATAGTGGTGGTTCCAAATAGCAGTGTATTAAAAGGCAGAATATTATGTTAAGAAGTAAAAAGATGCGTGGCCAATTAGTCTATATAGGCTCAGTATAGCGAGAGAATGCAGACTGGTTAAGAGTGTAATCTCATGCAGACTGTATGTACCATCTCCCAGGGTACGTGATGGTATGGCCCACGAATTCTTGAGACAGAATACACAAATGGACATTATTTCAGATCATATCTCTTGGTTTAAATCAAAGCGTATAGTGTCCATGTGAGGGGCTGTATCAATGACCCTAAGTTCTTAGATTAAGAGGGGGACTGCACTTGTTGGTCTCAGTTGTTAAGACTGTTCCAAGGAATATTGTCATTTAATCCTTGGGTATGGGTCAAAAGGCGGTATATCCAACGCTGTTCTTTAGAAAGAATGAATTTGTCGTTGTTGGTGTTAAGATATGGTATATGTTCTATTATTGTCCATGATATATCATTCGGAGTGTGTCCTTTTTCCAGATAATGATCCATCAATTTGCTATTTGATTTTTTGCACCGAATGGTGCTACGGTGCTCCACAATTCTAGTCCTTACTTTCCTTGTGGTCATGCCGATGTACCGGAGTTTGCATGGGCATTCAATTAAATATATTACGTTTGTGGAGTTGCAATTCGTGTGTTTCAACTGGTGCCACTTTTTACCCGGTTCCAGATTGAGTGTTTTGCTGGGTTGCGTAAGATGGCATACACTACAATTACCACATGGGTAATGACCGGTCACATTAGGTAAACCCCATGCATTGAGAACAGTATTGTCAGCAATGTTCTGTTTTTTAGGGCGGGTGGACACCAAACGGTCCTTTAGGCTACTAGCCTTCTTGTATGCAAATAGGGGGGGATCCCATACCGCCTTTTGACCCATACCCAAGGATTAAATGACAATATTCCTTGGAACAGTCTTAACAACTGAGACCAACAAGTGCAGTACCCCCTCTTAATCTAAGAACTTAGGGTCATTGATACAGCCCCTCACATGGACACTATACGCTTTGATTTAAACCAAGAGATATGATCTGAAGTAATGTCCATTTGTGTATTCTGTCTCAAGAATTCGTGGGCCATACCATCACGTACCCTGGGAGATGGTACATACAGTCTGCATGAGATTACACTCTTAACCAGTCTGCATTCTCTCGCTATACTGAGCCTATATAGACTAATTGGCCACGCATCTTTTTACTTCTAACATAATATTCTGCCTTTTAATACACTGCTATTTGGAACCACCACTATACTCTACAATGTAGTCACTGACGGCACTACACACACGTGCAGTCTGTTGTTTGTCTTTACTCTCTCCCCAGACGCTAGTCACGCCGGGGAGACTTTCGTGCAGTCTGTTGTTTGTTTTCACTCTCCCCCCAGACGCTAATCACGTTGGAGGGGTAATTGACTTCAGCTGCGGTCTCTGAATGACGCTAACCGCACTGGACAGGAAAGCGAATGCAGCTACAGCACCTGACAGGTATTTAAACCCCGCCAAAACCAGCACAAACATCGACGGAGTTCCCGTAACGATCAAGTAGGTGGTGCTGTGGGTTCTGGACTGTGACGAAGTAAGTAAAATAGTGGGGGAAACCGCTGTTTCACTGTGAAACACATATGTGTGACCGCTAAGGGGCCCCCTCTAATTATTTCTCTCCTTAACCTCTATCAGAGTGTGACTGCAAGTCGAACCCCGCCGGGGACTCATGGAGTCAGTCTCTTAGATCATAAGAGTAAGCCGCTCAGTTTCCTGTGCTCGCATGCATCAAATGTCACTGTTTATTGATATTGACTAGCACGGTAACGCATAATTACATCTACGACAACTGAGTTTCACATGCCGACACAGATCGCATTACTTCGATTTAAGGCACTACGATATCAAGTCACTGTGATCTTTACGGTGTCTTACCATACCTCTTACTTTTCATGTTTGTCTGTTTTCTATGTTCTTTTTAATGTTTGTTCGTCCTTACTTTATAGGCACGACCATAGAGGAAACCATCCTCTTACATTTCTCGCACCTTAGCGTGTGCGACACATAGGAGCCTGTACACTTTATAGACTCCCTTTTAACTCACCACACACATACCGGTCCTGATGAAAGCCAGTTTTACCATAAGGCCTGGCTGAAACTAGTTGACCTCACTGGATGTAGGGGGCGATAATTACCCCCAGTTAACGTCCGTAGCCTTGTTTTTAAACACTGCCATGAGCCCATGAATAAAACTCCCCTGCGGACCCTGGGACTCATTGGACAGTTTTTTATTTTCATATTCACCACAGCCATCACTGCACACTCACTTTACACAATCAGCTCCGCTGTAAGCAGACGTTGTAGCACACCCGAGGCACATTCGGTACCATCGGGTGGGGCCCGATGATGAAGCATGCCACCAACTAGGTTGGTGGGTGAGGGCCTTCATATAAAACAGAATTGTTTTTTCTGACATACATTATAAGAGGTTTCTTATTCATATAGTTAGCTCCTATTAATTTACAACCTTTAGCAGTTCACAAAACATCCCAGTAGTGTTTCAGTCCGTCGCACACTGCATAAAAATTGCAAGGGCGCTCTTCCTCCCTCAGATATCTTGTAGTATATCATAATACACTTGTAATAAGGTGGACAGGATAACTGTCACGTTTATGAGGGTGTGCCCTTTAGCCAGACTCTAAATCAGGATTTTGAGATTTTAGCTTCAGAGAAAGTGATTGCGTTGCTAAATTGCAAAGGAAAGATTTCAGGTTTAGAATGTTTGATAACTTGTTCATATGAAGTTTTAGCTGGGTGTTGACAACGCATTGATGAATAAAGATTTATTTTCTCCAAGGATTGCTGTTACACCCACTGACACCATATCAAGCATATAAAGGGGGCTTCCCTTAAAATCCAGGCTGTCTGTCAAATTAAGGACTATAGTAATGATATTTCTCATAGCACTTTAAAACACAGATGTGCTTGTATTACGCTTACAGTACACGACCTGCATGTTTGTAAACCACACTGTATTTTACAAACAGCAAGTTGTCACTGTTTATCCCTTTCCCTTTATTGAACATACACGTGAAATTCAGGCATTCGAATCATTAGGAAGATTCTATAATGGGCCCTTATATTATATCCTATTTTCAGCCGTGGCTCTATGGCGGAGGAGAGTCGCCCCCCCCCCCTTCCAGCTGCCTCAAAACAGCAGGAAAGGAAAGGAAAGTTAATTGATAATAAACACGTTTTATTATTGTTTTATTTTTCCATTACTGACGAGTCTTTGGAGGCGGGGCCATCTTGGACGACAGTCGCAGGAGGAGTAGTAGTGCACTGTGATCCGAGCGCATGACGGTTTGGCCGGCCGTCTCAGGCCGGCCAAACCGTCATCTGCACTGAAGCTCTCTCCAACCCCAGCTGCATTGCCGGGTTAGAGGGAGCAGGCACAGGCTCCCAGTCTCCCTGGGAGTGCAAATCCATGGCGCTCAGGCCAATCCTGACGCTGCTCTCATGACATGAGAGCAGCGTCAGGATTGGCTGCAGTGGAGTCTGGGGGGCCTGTGTTAGCGAGAAGAGGAGCAGATTAGCGTAACGCGGCAGGCTGCAGGTAGGTTTTTTCTTTTTTTCTTCATTTTGTCACCCCGCCACTCAAACACAACCAATCAATCAATCAATCAATCAATCACGGCATTTATAGAGCGCGCTACTCACCCGGGAGGGTCTCAAGGCGCTGGGGGAGGGGGTAAGTTACTGCTCGAACAGCCAGGTCTTGAGCTGCTTCCTGAAGGAGAGATGGTCCTGGGTTCGCCGAAGGTGAGTGGGGAGGGAGTTCCAGGTCTTGGCTGCCAGGTAGGAGAAAGATCTTCCTCCGGCGGTGGTTCTGCGGATGCGTGGTACGGTGGCGAGGGCGTGGCTGGTTGATCGTAGCTGGCGTGTGGGCGTGTAGAAGGTCACGCGGTCGTTGAGGTACTTTGGGCCCAGGTCGTGGAGGGCCTTGTGTGCGTGGGTGAGGAGTCTGAACGTGATTCTCTTGCTGACGGGGAGCCAGTGCAGGTCTTTCAGGTGTCCGGTGATGTGGCTGTGTCGGGGGATGTCCAGGATGAGTCGTGCGGAGGCGTTCTGGATGCGCTGGAGTCTTTTTGAAGTTTGGCTGTGGTTCCGGCGTAGAGGGTGTTCCCATAGTCCAGTCGGCTGGTGACGAGTGCCTGGGTGACGGTCTTCCTGGTTTCAGTGGGGATCCATCTGAAGATCTTGCGGAGCATGCGCAGGGTGTTGAAGCATGAAGATGAGACGGCGTTGACTTGTCTGGTCATCGACAGGGAGGAGTCCAGGATGAAGCCCAGGTTGCGTGCGTGGTCCGTTGGCTTGGGCGCGGTGCCCAGGGCCGGGGGCCACCAGGAGTCGTCCCAGGCGGAGGGTGATGAGCCCAGGATGAGGACTTCCGTCTTGTCTGAGTTCAGTTTAAGGCGGCTGTTCCTCATCCAGTCGGCGACATCTCTCATCCCGTCGTGTAGGTTGGCTCTGGCGGTGGTGGGGTCGTTGGTGAGGGAGAGGATCAGCTGGGTGTCGTCGGCGTAGGAGATGATGTTGAGGTTGTGTTGGCGTGCGATGGCTGCGAGGGGGCTCATGTAGACGTTGAAGAGGGTTGGGCTGAGTGAAGCAACACCAGCCGCTTCTGCCTATTTTATGTATCATCATTAAATCGCTTAATTTGTTAAAAAGATTAACCAAAAAAACACAGAGGAGAAATAAAACAACAAATTAAATTCAGAAAATTAATATGAAATACAAATCACAATAATAAAAAACAAAAAAGTTTCAGTCTTAAAAATTTGAAAATATTGAAAGGTAAAATACATCATGAGCTATAACCACTAATAATCACATGGGTAAATTGATGGTTGAGTTAGAATTACAAAATTGATCTGCTACAGGTAGTGATATCATCTGAAGATATAGCAAGGCTGTACGCAATAAAGGCACAATAAATATATTTATTTCCTGTCTGAAAATATCACTGAAAAAAAGCATTAGTGCATAATAGATTGCAATGACTGATTATTACGGGGACAGAATGCTGAATTTTAAGGTAAGAACCAATGTTTGGGAAACGCTAAACAGGGGTGCATAATACCCACGGTAAAACGTGTCAATAGATTATGACCATGTATGTTGTGCACCCACGCTAAATACCATTAATGGCCCCTTATATCAATAGTTGCATATTTAAACTTAGAACTAGACTTCAATAGTTTAGTTTCTTCTCTTATCAAAACTCTAAAGCTAGGGAAAGATTTGTTTTTAATTAATAGTTTGTCTCCTTTATGAATATCTTCAGGATGATCACATAACTTGGGATGACCAATCTCAATAAGTGTCATAACAAAATGCAGCCAAACAATTCTAAAATCTGAACATAAATTCAAGCAATCCTTCATGATTTTTTGGAGTAAATCTTGCAGCCGAATCAGTCCAGATAGAGACCCATAACAATACAGGTACGGGGAGTCACAGTTCGTCATCGCAAACAAAATGCAAACAGTTCTGGGGCAGCCCAAGAAGTTTCCAGCAATCGTAGTTTTCTTCAATCTGCAGAGGACTTACATCCACGGTTCCCCAACTTCAGTTCCACGAGTAGCCAAAGGCATACATTTACTGTTATAAATAGTAATAATTCTGTCAGTTGGCATTTTACTCATCTCAGTAAGGCAATTTATTATAGCTCGACTTGATAAATTTGATTTTTCTATATATTAATAAATTAGACCAACTAAGTGAATTATCAAAGCCTATTCCTAGATAACAAAAACAGGGTATTTTGCATATCACTTGCCCTTTTACAGTGAAAGTTCTACATTTAATTGATCTGGGCCCCAGGGGTAAAACATAGGACTTAGTTAAATTGGTAGATAAATCTAAATTCTCCATTACATTTGCATAGGAGCTTATAAGGCACTTCAAACCATTAGCAGTGCATGAAAGTAGAACTGCATCATCTGTATATAAAGTTACAGACCTATTCTGGGTGAGTCTAGTCCAACACTGCTTAAATGATGACCAAGTTGATTGATATGTAAATTAAACACTAATGGAGCAAAAGCACTACCCTGTCAGACTTTCTTATTTAATGGAATATTATCAGTAAGTTCCCCTTGTAAGTCATCTCTGATCTTAGGTGGTATATTAGAACAAAGTCTCTTCAAAGGATCAACTATAGAGGTGTCCACACCGATCTAACATACAATGGCCCAGAGTTTGGCTCTATTAACTTTGTCAAATGCACAGGCGAGATCCATGAAAGCGAGGTGGAGAGATTCATCTCATGCATGTATATATTTACTAATAAGCAGGTGAAGATTAAGGTGCTGTTTCACTGTGCTCAAACCAGCCCTGAAACCTTCTCCAATAAGATTATTATCAGAAGCCCAACTTTAAATTTGCGACAGGAAAATTCTACCAATGACCTTCATGGTGGAGTTGAGTTGATAAGGTATCATTATTGATGATTTCAGGAAGTGAGTGTAGGATAAACAAAAGGCATTTAGGACATTAGTCAAATGAGTTTAGGAGTGGCCTTGAACAAATCCAATGGACACCATCCAATCATGGAGCTTTAGTCAAACGACCATTAACTAAGGCTTGCTGCACGCCCGATCGAGTAAAAGACTAAGGATACCTAGCAGTAAGCATTGGAAGAACATTATCATCAATATTTGGACCATAAATGAAAGGAAAATTAGTGACCCATAGCTCAGCGGCTATAAAAGCTAAAAAATGCAAGATCCGATCATTCCAAAATCCGCCATTAGTTATTCACTAAAATGCCCCAGAAATGGATGCAGCACCAAGTTTATTTCAGGCCTCCTCTTGCAGAAGAGCTGTATGCTGCCATCTAGCCAGCATTTATGCCAAATTATAAGTTCTAACCTCATATACATTCCTGGGTATTCCATTAAATTCTACCCTAAGTTTACAGTTACCTTTAGTACAAAAGAATCAAACCAGCCTCCAGTCTAAGGGCACGGAAAAACAGAGTTTATAATATAGGCTAGCTATCCATAGGTTTAAATGATACTGGAGTTAAGGATGACATAATATTGGAGTTAAGGCTGAAACTGTGCAGGCAATTCAGAATATCTATATTTGCAATACAGGCAATCTGCTCACTTTAATCCTAAAATCAGCTATTTTCCACCATTACCACATACACCCTGCTATGGTAACTTCTCTGCATTTCCTTTAACCATAAGTCTGACAGAAAATGTTGCCAGAAAAACTGCTGAGCATAAGTGGATTGTGGTCACTAAAAGTAACAACAAGTATTTCAAAACCAGTCAAATAATGAACCAGTGATTCGGACATAAAAATATAATGAACAGTACTACCAAGTCCTCTATTGGCAAAAGTGGGTGTTAAAGAAGCAGATGGTAACAAAATATTAATGGCATTTAGCCAACAACACCAGTAATGGTGTTAAATGTGCATCCCAAGACACTTTCCTTCTTACACATGAGATCAAATAAGTCATCCTTTTTTCCAGTTTAATAATAAAATCCCCCACCAAGATAGTATTAATAGGACTTAATTTAGATAGGATGGCATAATTAAACAAACCGTCAAGGAAAGAACTAAGATTTCTTAAGTTCACTGTGTTAGAAGCAGTAAAAGTGTTATAAAAACGTAATTTAATTAGGGGGCAAAAGTATTTAATACGAGTCGGTTAGGCTACTACATTCACAGAATCAGTTTGAAGTACTTTAACACTGCAATAAATTGTGAGCGTGATTCATAACAACAAGCTACCTTTATCTTTCCCATGGGAGGAAGAAGTCGCTAATACACTATATGTCGAGAAACCATCAATTAAGACTTCTTAAGTCAGCCACGGTTCCTCTAGAAATACTCTCTGGTACTGGGATATTAAATTCAGCCAATCCTTCTTACAGATTTTCCAGGGAACGCCTGCCACATTCAATGAAAGAATTCTAAGTGGTGCTAAAGGTAGATGTTGTTGGGAATTCAACAGATATAATAAGTTACTGGTGTCAAGTCTATAAGTTATGGCATTAGTGAGTGGTGCAGGAAGTCAACCAATAACATACGTGTCAGCCAAAGGTGCACATCTATTGGATAGCAGACTGTAATTGATTACTGATAACCAGGCAGTAGTAGAGTGACGTGCCAGGACATGTTTGCACAGTGGTGAAACACTTAACATGGCCTAGGTTGGAAACTATAAAAGTAGCCCAGATGAACGGTACAAACAGAACCAGTACATACGTTATCTAAACGCCATGTCTAGAAGAAGCGCTACTTGAGAGCACTGTTTAAAGTTATCGACAATGCAGCCACCATTCTTCATATAACTCTGCATCCTAAGCCATCCCACTCTTCTACCCATGTTAACAGCTTCATGATATACACTACATCTCCTCAGTTGCCTTAACCAAGACTCAAATCAGTGAAGCGCCTCATTCTTTAGAAGCAGAAAATTCTCACGAGAGTTGTTAGGCACACAAGGGGCATTTTTAAATACTATTAGATGGGGACTAGCCTGTGATGGTGAGAGTAAAATATCCAGAGTTGGTGATCATAGCTGCTTCCAATTTATTAGCACTGTAATCCACAATTCCAAAGATAACAGATACTTTATCAGCAACTCTAGCATTGATCCGAGAAGAGGAGGGATCGTCACCTGAGTTATCAAAGACAAATCAATATTCCCTAATATTCCACTCTAATGCATAAAATTCATTAACGGTACCAGGTATTGTGACTTGATGAAACTCCTACAAGAGATTATTTCACTTGAGCATGGATCTAGACTGTTAATTTATCTCACAAATTATCAAGTTTAGGATCTGTAGTTTACAAAATCTGTGAAACCTATGAGTTACTATCCACCAAATGTCTGTTATCTCTAAACACACACATTCTACAGCCCCATCTAGCCAGGTGCAGGTAAGTCCTCACTACTAACAGCCTGTATTGATATTTGAGATTCAGTTAAATGCTACTAATTTGGTGCAATCTCCTGTAGTACAGATGCAGGGTTATTGGCCTGTAGAACATTATTACAGGATACAGTAGCTGCACTCTCCTTGTCTAGTGCCCCAACCACTCTCTCTAAACATTTATCAACACAAGCTTCTTTACAGCAGATATTGGGACTGGTGGAGCAGTGACTTTGTGCTTACCCAAGGATGAAACACCAAGAGAGTGAGCCTAGTCCGAATCCTTCAGGCCAATGACTGGCCATAGCCGGCCCGAGTTTTACACAGACACAACCTGTACACGCCCCACAGAGTGGGATTGAAGCATGTTTTATTTGCACTGATAGTCACAATTGGGAAGGGCCTCCCTCACAGCTTTCTGGATGACGTAGTCCTAGGGCAGTCCTGAGCAAAACGAGAACAAAGCTGAGGGCGCCCTGCGCAGCTGGACTGACGCATGCTTCAATAGCACTGATAGTTACAAGGGGAGAAGCCTCCGTCCATCTTCTCCCAAAGCCTTCTGGATGCTACAGTCCAAATCAGCACCCAGCAACAAAAGAGCAATGTCAAGGATGTATGTAAATTGAAAACATCAGTGACTCCATCCACTACCCAATTCATCACACTTCCTGCTAAAACGTTCAGTGATATACAATGGATCTGGGCGAATGGTCCCTTAATTTTTTGCCTCAGCCTCAAACAGTGACTGTGGGTCGAATTATAGAACAATTATGCTCTTTCCAGTACATGTGTTACTTCAATGAATAAGTATATGGTATTGAGAGAGCACAGCGCGAAAAACGAAGTCGTAGATCAAACTGCAACTCTGTGTTTTACCTCTTGTGTATACTGGCTGGCCCATCCAGTGGAGGGGGGGGGTTTGGTTGAGGGATCCTAGGGTTCTTCCATGCCCCTGCTCAAAGGGCACCCTCAGGTCAAGTGCTAACTGGGTGCTACCTCCTAAATGAAGGCCATTCAGGATGCTACCCTCTCAATGGACCTTTTTGCCCATGTGTCTATAAGATAGTGCAGGGACACAGGCAAAGTCTTCCCATGGTTTGTATTGACAACTCTCCCAGGTAAAATCTGGAGTTCACCCTGCACCTTATGCATCCATGCAACGGGTATTACAGTGTGACAGCACAAGCATCTTTGGCCCCTTGATTCCTGAAGTGCGCCCAAAGCACAGAGAGCAGGAGCAAACACCAGAAGCACTAGAGGGCACTTCTGTAATATGGCGAATACTGTCTTGTCTACATCATCATTGCAGCCATTACAGCCCAATACAGCCATTTGAAGAAATTTCCTAGTGTCATTAGAACTACGCTGACATCTTCAGCATCACTTGAAATACTAAACCTCTCCCTTTCACTTCAGAACAAGGTTTACCCTGCGACCAGCCTTGTATTCTGATCTCTTAAATAATGCGCTGTCGCCACTGTGCTGACATTAACTTGACCCAGTGTTTAGCGGGCCGGGCCAGGTTTCACAGGCGAGCACCGTTTCACGTTACATTCTGGTAACTTGGAGGCAAGCAGCATCCTCGGGGGAGGCGGACCGCAAGCCAGCTTGTCTGTTCCTACCTCACTGTGGTTCTCCCGCAGCCACTCTTTCACGACGTCCAAGGCTATTTTTGCTGCTGGCTCATTTGGAAAACCTAAGTTGAAAGAGAAAAAAACAATTAGCTCTATTTGTATTTGTCAATGAGAACTGTATACACTGTCTTCAAACTTCACAAAGCAGTCGCTGTGTAAAAATAAACTATCTGCTTACACAACAAAAAGAATGATGGTGATCAAAACATTTGCATACACTTCATTTGGAATGCTTAGCCCTTTAGAGGAGCGCTCTCAGCGCGTCTTCACCTTTGAGGGAATCTCTTCTAGGTGACCTAAATATGCGTTTCAAGCATCTACATTTAGAAACAAAATATGACCCGTAAGCCTCAGCAACACACAGGCCCTATAGCATAAACTGCTCTTAGTGCAGAAGGCGCAACAGACCTGGCTTGGGTCTGCCCTAATAAGCATGTCAATCAAAGTTTAGTATTACAAAGGGAATGTTTGAGTCCTTCTTCTATAGCTCAGACTAGATAAGCACAAGCGCCATTTGAGCGCAATGCACAATGGATATTTTCATCTGTTTTAGCAAGACAATGCATTTTGGCACACAGTACGTCATTTGCACAATACCATCTGGAATACTTGCTGCTAGAGAGCAAAGCTACCACCCACTCCGTGGCAAGAGAACATTACCTTCTTGGATGTGGGCGTGGCCGAATGCAAATTAAGGATTTGTTTTGCCCATACGCACATTACATGCTATTTAAATGTATGCCTAGATAAAACGTGTGCCTGGCACCGGAGAAATAAGCAGAATGAGCACCAACTATCAATTAATGCATGTTTGGCATGCCTATAACCATAGGATCCCATAGGCCCTCCAGAGAGCTCTCCATGCAGGATACATACGGCTACAGTTGCACCCCCACATGAGGGTTATACTGGACACCTTCAAAAAAGAGGCCAGGGCTGACCAATTGGAGTTTAGCAAGGGCTGCACTGTTAGTTAGTTTATCCACAGGACATAGTACACCCCTGCTCTTCAGATGGGTCATAAAGGCACCCGTGAGGAAGGTGCAGTGCTTCCAGGTTATCGTAGGGGGCAGGGGAGCGTCTGCGGACAGGCACAAGATGGAGGGTGAACCCGTTCTGTGTAAATGTGTGTTGCACTGTCACCAGTGTGACACCAGGGTGTCACAAGTAAGCACACGCACTGGAGAGAGCCCTTTGCTTCAGTAGTGAGGTGTATGGGTTTGCTTGCTCAGTGAGTAATCAGTATGGCTACCAGTGGCGGCTCCTCCATGAGAGCAGAGGAGCGTCGCCCCGCCTGCTGCGAGCGCAGCAGACAAATACACAAAAATAAAGTGTCATAATAATGCCATTTTATTTTGCCACCAGCTTGCTCTGTGTACAGCACGAGTGGGAGGCAGGGGGCGGGGCTGAATCCTGCTATTTCAGGATTACTGCTGCGCCTTTCAGTGCGCATGTTGGGTTGGCCGGCTGGCTACCTCTGGCCAGGCTGACATGCGCACTGTAGACCCAGTAATCGGGGATTGCTGGCATAGGCCCCCAGCCTCAAAATGAGCATTGGGTTAGCCTGCTCCCACCAATCCTGGAGCTGCTCTCACGCTGATGAGAGCAGCTCCAGGATTGGTTGGATTCATGTTCCACTGAGCAGGAAGGAAGTCCTTCCATTCCTGCTTGTGGAATGCTAGGGATCAGTGCAGCGTATATGGTGAGTTTGGCGCCATCGTGCCCCATCGTATTTTTTAAACAGTAGCCGAAACTGGGTTACACGCCGGCGCAAAAAGAGGACTCGGCATTCCCTTGTTAATATGGCATAAGATGTAAAGGGGGTGATCCTCTGACAGAGCTTTGGAAATAAGGGGGTTTCCTCTAGGGGTGAGCGGAATTTGCAGAGTTTGATTCTGCAGAATCACGTGGAATGACATAACAATTCTGCCAGATTCCGTGCAATTCCCCGATGGGGCAGAGTGGGCTTTTGGTGCTATTTTCTTAGCGCACAGTGCGCCCTTGCATCCAAAAATGCACGCGAGGATGCATTTTGATTGAGAAAATAGTGTGGCCAAATACCACTCGGTGCCCTTGCTTACTCTGCAGCGATTACAAGTTTGAATCACTGCAGACTATGTAAGGGTGCTGAGTTGTATGCAGCAGTTTCTAAACTTTCAACAACCACTACATATCACTTGGCGCCCACCCCTCACTTACTCTGCAGTGATTAAAACTTTGACTCACTGCAGAGCACGCATGGGCTCGAGTGGTATGCAGCACTGCATAATTTTCAATTCCGCCCGCAGAGCTGTGGCAATTTGATCTATCCGTAATTAGGCGATACGCGAAAAACGCAGTTACCAAAATTCCTCCCACGGCGCCGGCTGAGTTTAACACTAGCAACTGTTAGATGACCAACAGAGTAGACCTTTATCGTGCAGGAAGATGGACAGTCGAGCGCCACTGCCTCTCCAGGATTTATGTCATAGTGGGTGCAACTATAGACCCCCTCGAGGTAAGACACAGGCTCCTGTCAAAGGAAGCAAGTGGGGGGGCGGGGTCTTGCTGCATATCTAGGCAATGTCGCTGGGGCCATGCTGCCTATATGAGGGCAACTTATCTATGACACTGGTCTGTGTAAAAGGAATGACACAGAGGCTGAGGTGTCTTCCAGAGAGTGGCAGGTGAGACTGCCACTCTAATGATGTTCTAGACACTCGACAACACAGGAGTACACTCAAACAGCTTGTACTTGTATTCCTATATTGCGCATACATGAATGGTGTGCACTTGTACTTCTATATAGGGCACACATGAACAATGTGCACTTGTACTCCTACATAAGGCACAGATGAACAATATGCACTTGGGCTCCTACATAAGGCACACATGAACAATATGCACTTGGGCTCCTACATAAGGCACACATGAACAGTGTGCACTTGTACCTCTGTAAAGGGCAGGCACGATCAGTGTGCGCTTGAACTCTCAGATAGGGCACACATGAATAGTGTGCATTTGTACTGCTGTATAGGACACACATGAATAGCGTGCACTTGTACTGCTACATAGGGCATGCACGACCAGTGTGCACTTGTACTCCCATATAGGGCACACATAAACAGTGTGCATGTGTACTCCTTTACAAGGTACACATGAACAGTGTGCCCTTGTGCCGCTAAGTAGGGCACACATGAATAGTGTGTACTTGTACACCTGTATAGGGCACACATGATCAGTGTGTACTTTTACTCCTACATAGGGCACACATGAATAGTGAGCACTTGCACTCGTACATAGGGCATACATGACCAGTGCGCACTTGTACTCCCATGTAGGGCCATATAAACAGAGTGTACTTGTACACCTGTATAGAGCACACATGAATAGTGTGCATTTGTACTCTTGTATAGGGCATGCATAATAAGTGTGCACTTGTATTCCCATATAGGGCACACATGAATAGTGTGCACTTGTACTCCTACTTGTGGCACACAAATCGTGTGCACTTGAACTTCCATATATGGCACACATGAACAGTGTGCACATGTGCTCCTACAAGAACACATGAATAGTGTGCACGTGTACCCCTACATAGGGCACACATGAACAGAGTATACTTGTACACTTGTAGAGGGCACGCACGATCAGTGTGCACTTTAACTCCTACATAGGGCACACATGAATAGTGTGCACTTGTACTTCTCTATAGAACACACATGAACAGTGTGCTCTTGTATAGGGCATGCATGATCAATGTGCCCTTGTACCCCTATTTAGGGCACATTTAATCTGTGTGCACTTGTAGTTCTATAGAGGGGACATATGCACAGTGTGCACCTGTACTCCTTTAAAGGGCACACATGAATAGTGTGCATTAGTACTCCTACATAAAGCACACATGATTGTGATGTGGTATAGGGCATGCACGATAAGTGTGTACTTGTACTTCTGTAGAGGGCACACATGAACAGTTTGCACTTGTACTCTTACATGGGGGGAATACATGAACAGTGTGCACTTGTCCTCTTACACAGGGCACAGATGAACAGTGTGTACTTGTACTCCTACGTGGTGCACACATGAACAGTGTGCACCTGTACTCTTGTATAGGGCACGCACTAAAAGTTTGCACTGGTACTACCATGTAGGGTACACATGAACAGTTAGAACTTGTACTCCTACATACAGCACACACATGAACAGTGTGCACTTGTACTCCTACATACAGCACACATGAACAGTGTGCAATTGTACTCCTGTATAGGCCACACATGAACAGTGTGCAATTGTACTCCTGTATAGGACACACATGAACAGTGTGCACTTGTACTGTTGTATAGGCACGCACAATAAGTTATACTCCCATATAGGATATACATGAACAGGGGGGATAGGTACTCATATACAGGGCACACAAACAGTGTGCACTTGTACTCCCATATAGGGTACACACGAACAATGAGAGCTTGTCCTCATACACAGCGCACATATGAATATTGTGCACTTGTACTCCTACACAGGGCACACATGTACAGTGAGTACTTGTACTTCCAAACAGGGCACACATGAACAGTGGGTACTTGTACTCCTACACAGGGCACACATGTACAGTGAGTACTTGTACTCATACACAGGGCACACATGAACAGTAAGTACTTGTACTCCTACATAGGGCACACATGAACAGTGAGTACTTGTACTCAACACAGGGCACACATGAACAGTAAGTACTTGTACTCATACACGGAGCACACATGTACAGTAAGTACTTGTACTTCCAAACAGGGCACACATGAACAGTGAGTACTTGTACTCATACATAGGGCACACATGAACAGTAAGTACTTGTACTCATACACAGGGCACACATGAACAGTAAGTACTTGTACTCATACATAGGGCACACATGAACAGTAAGTACTTGTACTCATACATAGGGCACACATGAACAGTGAGTACTTGTACTCATACACGGAGCACACATGAACAGTGAGTACTTGTACTCATACATAGGGCACACATGAACAATGAGTACTTGTACTCATACACAGGGCACACATGAACAGTGAGTACTTGTACTCCTACACGGAGCACACATGAACAGTAAGTACTTGTACTCATACATAGGGCACACATGAACAGTGAGTACTTGTACTCATACACAGGGCACACATGAACAGTAAGTACTTGTACTCATACACAGGGCACACATGAACAGTGTGCACTTGGACTGTGGTCCAGGCACGCACGATAAGTGTACACTTGTACACCGACATACGGTACACATGAACAGTGAGTACTTGTACTCATACACAGAGCACACATGAACAGTGTGCACTTTTACTCCTACGTGGGGCACACATGAACAATGAGTACTTGTACTCATACACAGGGCACACATGAACAGTGAGTACATGTACTCCTACACGGAGCACACATGAACAGTAAGTACTTGTACTCATAAATAGGGCACACATGAACAGTGAGTACTTGTACTCATACATACGGTACACATGAACAATGAGTACTTGTACTCATACACAGAGCACACATGAACAGTATGCACTTGTACTCCTACGTGGGGCACACATGAACAATGTGCACTTGGACTGTGGTACAGGGCACGCACGTTAAGTGTACACTTGTACACCAACATACGGTACACATGAACAGTGAGTACTTGTACTCATACACAGAGCAACCATGAACAGTGTGCACTTTTACTCCTACGTGGGGCACACATGAACAATATGCACTTGGACTGTGGTACAGGTCACGCACGATAAGTGTGCACTTGTACACCGACATACGGTACACATGAACAATGAGTACTTGTACTCATACACAGAGCACACATGAACAGTGAGTACTTGTACTCATACATAGGGTACACATGAACAGTTAGAACTTGTACTCCTACATACAGCACACACATGAACAGTGTGCACTTGTACTCCTACATACAGCACACATGAACAGTGTGCAATTGTACTCCTGTATAGGCCACACATGAACAGTGTGCAATTGTACTCCTGTATAGGACACACATGAACAGTGTGCACTTGTACTGTTGTATAGGCACGCACAATAAATTATACTCCCATATAGGATATACATGAACAGGGGGGATAGGTACTCATATACAGGGCACACATAAACAGTGTGCACTTGTACTCCCATATAGGGTACAAACGAACAATGAGAGCTTGTCCTCATACACAGCGCACATATGAATATTGTGCACTTGTACTCCTACACAGGGCACACATGTACAGTGAGTACTTGTACTTCCAAACAGGGCACACATGAACAGTGGGTACTTGTACTCCTACACAGGGCACACATGTACAGTGAGTACTTGTACTTCCAAACAGGGCACACATGAACAGTGAGTACTTGTACTCATACACAGGGCACACATGAACAGTAAGTACTTGTACTCCTACATAGGGCACACATGAACAGTGAGTACTTGTACTCATACACAGGGCACACATGAACAGTAAGTACTTGTACTCATACACGGAGCACACATGTACAGTGAGTACTTGTACTTCCAAACAGGGCACACATGAACAGTGAGTACTTGTACTCATACATAGGGCACACATGAACAGTAAGTACTTGTACTCATACACAGGGCACACATGAACAGTAAGTACTTGTACTCATACATAGGGCACACATGAACAGTAAGTACTTGTACTCATACATAGGGCACACATGAACAGTGAGTACTTGTACTCATACACGGAGCACACATGAACAGTGAGTACTTGTACTCATACATAGGGCACACATGAACAATGAGTACTTGTACTCATACACAGGGCACACATGAACAGTGAGTACTTGTACTCCTACACGGAGCACACATGAACAGTAAGTACTTGTACTCATACATAGGGCACACATGAACAGTGAGTACTTGTACTCATACACAGGGCACACATGAACAGTAAGTACTTGTACTCATACACAGGGCACACATGAACAGTGTGCACTTGGACTGTGGTACAGGGCACGCACGATAAGTGTGCACTTGTACACCGACATACGGTACACATGAACAATGAGTACTTGTACTCATACACAGAGCACACATGAACCATGTGCACTTTTACTCCTACGTGGGGCACACATGAACAATGAGTACTTGTACTCATACACAGGGCACACATGAACAGTGAGTACATGTACTCCTACACGGAGCACACATGAACAGTAAGTACTTGTACTCATACATAGGGCACACATGAACAGTGAGTACTTGTACTCATACGGTACACATGAACAATGAGTACTTGTACTCATACACAGAGCACACATGAACAGTGTGCACTTGTACTCCTACGTGGGGCACACATGAACAATGTGCACTTGGACTGTGGTACAGGTCACGCACGATAAGTGTGCACTTGTACACCGACATACGGTACACATGAACAATGAGTACTTGTACTCATACACAGAGCACACATGAACAGTGAGTACTTGTACTCATACATAGGGCACACATGAACAGTGAGTACTTGTACTCATACATAGGGCACACATGAACAGTGAGTACTTGTACTCATACACAGGGCACACATGAACAGTGAGAACTTGTACTCATACATACGGTACACATGAACAATGAGTTCTTGTACTCATACACAGAGCACACATGAACTGTGTGCACTTGTACTACTACGTGGGGCACACATGAACAATGTGCACTTGGACTGTGGTACAGGGCATGCACGATAAGTGTACACTTGTACACCGACATACGGTACACATGAACAGTGAGTACTTGTACTCATACACAGAGCACACATGAACCGTGTGCACTTGTACTCCTACGTGGGGCACACATGAACAATGTGCACTTGGACTGTGGTACAGGGCACGCACAATAAGTGTGCACTTGTACACCGACATACGGTACACATGAACAATGAGTACTTGTACTCATACACAGAGCACACATGAACCGTGCGCACTTGCACTTCCAAATAGGGCACACATGTTACGAGTTGCCCAGCAAGGGAACGAGGCCCGCCTCCATGACTGAATTTCCCAAGGTAATACAGCCACGATATCATATAGACTATTTTCATGTAAATTAGAAGAAAAAAAATCGAAGAATATTGTTTCTAAGTGTAATGTTGCCTACTCATCCTTCCTTTCAAGGAATTGTGTGGGCTGCCACTTGAAGCGCAAAGTTCTAAACAGATCTTTGCATTCTAATACCTATGGTTTTGTTTTTTTCTAATTTAAAGGATTCAGAATGCAAACAACACTATTGAGGGATTTGCACACTGCACACTCCAGGCATGGACTCGTTGAAAACAATGTCTTGACACAATGTTTCTGGAAGCAAGTAATGCCCCCGGGGGTGCTTTGAACGGCCTCTAGGCACCTGGATTGGCTAAAGATGCCGGAGAAGCAGTGAAGCATGCATCCAGTGAATCTGGTGACCGGTTGACCGATCGCTTTGCAAGCATCACCAATTACCTGCGCCTCAGGTGGGTCTGGAGAAGCAGCCAGGTAGGGGTTACACGCATGACAAGCAGGTATAATGGCTTCATAGCAGCTTCACCTGCAGGGAAATGATATCTCTCGGCCCACAGCAAGTACCTCATTATCCAAATGAAGATGCTCAGGGCCAGAATAAATGCATCCCAGGTAAGCAGGACCAATGGATTAGACGCGAGCCGCTCTTTGAAAGCATGCACCCCCTCTACTTGTAATGTTCATTACAGTGACTTAGTGCGGTATTATCCCTCATCTAAAATCCATTAGGTTTTGTGATACTTGATTATGAATTGAGACGCATCAGGCGCATGCATGAAATATTCATTGCACTTCACAATATTGTTTGTGGAGTGTGCGCACACTTAGCTACTTATAGTTGCCTCCCAAGCATCATGCTAAGGTGCTTTCAAGATGAATACTTTTTTTTCAGTTTTTTGCAAAGCGAAACAGGCCCACGGGCATTGGAGCACTTTACTGCAGAAAGACCAAGCTACACATTTTTTCTTGATTTTTTTATGCACAGGGATATTAAGAGATTTGCCCGCATCACAGGATGCTGAGCCGAAGCGGGAATTCTAATGATGGACCATGTTCCAAAGTTGTCAGCTCTAGCCACTAGACCTCATCTTTCCCTTTTTGCAACTGAAAGAGTTGCTGAACAAAAGCAAACCCTGAATTAAGAAAAAAACTAAAAAGCCCTATATTTTTTAATTGATAACCAAATTTTATTTTGCAATTTAAAAAACAAAGGACATCATTAATTCAGCATTAGACACGGAAGATGACACTATACCGCCAAATACAGGTACAATACATTGCGGAGGACACGATCCCAGAAGGCGCAAGTAGGTGAACAAATCAGTGCAATACTGGATTATTCCATAGTACCCAGCCATTTCCCCCATACCCTCCGGTACTTTTTAGGACATCCACTTGCCTTGTACAAAGTTTTTTCTTGGGTCGCGCACCAATCCACCCCCCTTCGCCATTTCTCTAGGCAGGGTGGATCTGGAGATTTCCACGCCGCGGCTATGTCTCGCTTGGCCACAGTCATGGCCGTGTTAAAAAACAGTTTCTCATTTCTGGTCCCATCCAGTCCCTCTTGATCCCCAGCAGAGAGTGACGCGGGTCGTGAGGGACTTCCCACCCCAGGACTTCAGTGAGTTCTGCCTCAGCACCACCCAGAAATTCGCCAGGAGGGGGCATGCCCATACCATATGGAAAAAGTCGGCCGTAGCCTGACCACACCTCGTACAGGATGCGTCTGGGCGTAGGCCTGCCCGGTGGAGGCGCAGGGGGGTCAGGTAAGCGGCGTGTAAGTAGTATAGTTGGATCAGTCTAAGTTTGGCGGACGCGGTGACTGTCTTGGGCGCCATGAGGGCATCTCGCCAGTCTTCCTCGTCAAGCGCACCCACCCACTCCACCCATTGGTTTCTCAGTGTATCTAGTGCATTGGGGGTGTTGTTGATCAACGTGCAATAGATGCGCGAGATGCCCCCTTTGCCTAAATTTCCCAGCATGGTCTGAGCCTCGGTGGGGCTATACTCCGGTATCTTGGTCTTGTCTGTAATGTGCGTGTAAAGGGCGTGCCGCAGTTGAAGATATTTGTAAAACTGAGAGGGGTGTAGGGAGTAACGGGTCTGGAGGTCTTGAAAGGAACGCATGTGGTCACTTATCCATACATCCCCTAATTGTGAAATTCCTATGAGATCCCATGATTTGAAACCTTGCAGCCCACTGACCTCCTGGAGCCAAGTACCGTGCCAAAGGGGTTTGCATTGAGTCAGTTTATGTGTCCAGTGGGTATGTCGCAGTGCGGCCCGCCAGGCCAGCAGTACGGAGCGCGTTAGGTCTGGTAAGCGGGATGGGATGGGCCCCCCGTACATCATGGATTGGATTTGCGCTAAACCAAGTTCACTCAGCACGAGCCGGTAAGCTGGGTCGGACCAGCCCCCGTTAAACCAGTCGTGTATGACCAGGAGGCGCGCAGCCAGGAAGTAGAGGTATAAGTGCGTCATCCCTAAACCCCCGTCAAATGAGGGAATCTGACATGTGGGCAGGGCTAGGTGAGCTCTCTCCCCCCCCCCCCCCCCGAGAATTTTAGTGGCCAGGCTGTCTAGTTCGCGGAACCAGGCCCGTGGAAAACAAAAGGGGGTGTTCTGGAGGATATAAAGGAATCTGGGGAGAATCATCATTTTAAACAAGGCGACCCTCCCCATGGGATTCAAAGGTAGGGCCTTCCACTTCTGAAGATCTGCCTTGGCTTTCTTCACCAGTGGGGTGACGTTGAGGGACCAGCCCAGTTCAGGAAGGAGGGTGACCCATATCCCTAGGTATTTGAACGATAGGCGCCGAAGCAGTATGTTGGATTGCCAGTCGTAGCAGTCTCTGGATAGATGTAAAGGGACCAGGTCCGACTTATCCGAGTTCAGTTGAAGACCGGAAGCACGCCCAAAAGACTGCAAGATCCGGAGACAGTGGGGGCCGGACTGGGCGGGTTCAGCCAAGAAGATTAGGACGTCGTCGGCATATAAGGCAATCTTGTCCGCCTCTGTATTAGGCCATTCCCATCCTCGAAGTTGACCTTCAGCACGAACCAGGGAGGCCAGGGGCTCCATCGCCAAGGCGAAGAGCAAGGGCGAAAGGGGGCAACCTTGTCTTGTTCCCCTGCGAATGGGGAAGGCCTCCGACAACACCCCGTTAACCAGGACTCGTGCCCGCGGCTGGGCGTATAGGATACGGACTAAAGTCCTAAAATGGGGGCCAAACCCCATCTCTGCCAGCACGTCGGCTAGGTACGTCCAGTCCACCAAGTCGAAGGCCTTCTCAAAGTCTACGAGGAGGAGTGCCAGGTAGGGGGTGAGTAAGTGCCGGTGCGCCAGAGCCAGGTGCAATCTCCTGAGACAGTGCCGGGTACCCCGCATGGGCATGAAGCCGCATTGGTCCGGGTGCACCAGCAGAGATAGATAGGGCTTCAGCCGCTGGGCGAGAATGGTGGCGTATAGTTTGATCTCTGTGTTGAGGAGAGAGATGGGACGGTAGTCCGCGTAGTAGCTGGAGGGTGGCTGAGATTTCGGCAGGACCACGATGGTGGCTATATCTGTCTCGGGTGGAAAAGAGCCCTTCTCCAGCGCTTCATCGAAGAGGTCAGCAAGATGCGGTACGAGGGTCTCGCGGTATAGCGCATAATATTCTTGGGGAAGGCCGTCCGGACCGGGAGTCTTACCTGACGAGGTAAGGGTTATTGCCGTGTCAATTTCCTCGCGTGATATGGGCCGTTCCAGAGCTTCGTAGGCGGCTGGGCCCAACCGAGGGAGACGAACGCCACCCTGGTCAAGCAGGGCTGAGAGCGACAGGTCTGGGGTCCGAACCGCGTAAAGCTGTTGATAATAGGAGGCGAAGGTGCGCGCCATTGCCATCGGAGACCTGTGCACCATGCCGTCACGGTCCATCATTTCAGGTATGATGCGGTTCGCCCTGGGGTATGTAGCTAACCTGTGAAGAATCGTGCCATTCTTGTCGCCCCACCCATAGACTCTCGCTATGGAGGATCGCCAGAGGAGCTTGGCTGCATCTAGAGAGAGCTGTCGGATCTACGCCCGAAGCTGGGTGAGCTGTCGGGCCTGGATAGTTTCGCCGGTTGTAAGGGGGGATCGCTCGAGGCGTAAGGCTTGCGCCTCCCGCGAGGTGATCTCCCGCAGTTGCGCCTGCCTCTGACGTTTGAGTTGGCCCTTCGCTATGCCCCGGATGGTGGCCTTTCCCGCCTCCCAGAGGGTACCCGGGGAAGATACCGACCCATCGTTCGCTAAGAAGTACTGTTTAAGCTCTTTCCCGATCACTTTTTTGAATTCCTTATCTTGGAGGAACCATGCATTCAGCCTCCACGTCTGGCGCGCCGAGGGGGGGGGGGGGAGGCCCTGTGCTAAGAAGCACCGGGGAGTGGTCTGAGATACCCCTGGGAAGGATTCAGACGTCCAAAATCATGGTGCAGTCGGTTGAGGGGACAAAAATCGCATCTATGCGTGCCTGCGTGTGGTGTGCTGCGGAGGTGTGGGTGAATTGAGCGGTGCGGGGATGCCAGGTGCGCCAGGCATCACAAAGGCCCAGTGTTTCGGACCAGTTCTGCAGTTGCTTCGCCTGCGCTGTTCTAGAGTTAGAAGGAGGGCCTGTCGTGTCTAGGGTCGGAGAAGTGACCGTGTTGCAGTCACCCCCAATGATGGTGGAACCAAGGGGCAAGTCGGCCAGCATGGCAGTGGCGTGTTTTAGGGTCGCGGTAAGCATCGAGGGAGGGGAGTAGACGGACACCAGATTGAGGGGAGTGTCACCGATAGAGCCACAGATGGTCACCGATAATCCCTGGGGGTCATGTATAACTCGTGTGAGCACAAAAGGCAGGGTGCGTTTCAGGAGGATGGCCACCCCACGGGAGCCCCGAGCAAAGCCAGAGTGCCACACACTGTCGTACCCGTAGCGTGCTACGAAGGGGCAGCAATTACCCATCAGGTGCGTTTCTTGGAGTAGGAGTACGTCTATGCCTAAGCGTTGTGCGTAGCGCAGGACGGACATGCGCTTAAGTCGGTCTAATAGGCCATTAACATTCCATGACAGGACCTGGAGGGATGCCCTGGGAGAGGTGTGTCATTCATGGCGGTTGGTGGGTGACGCCTGACTGGAGGATCCTACAATGATTTGGGAGCGTGCGCCGGAGCCCGCATCTGAGCAAGGAAGCGCAACTAAGGGAGCCGTGTCTGACCCGTGCGGAATGGCCGCGTGGCGGTCCGTGGTAGCTGAAACAACAAAAGAACAGAGACAACAACATAGGGAAGAACAATCCCAAATCCCCCCTCCCCCCCACCCTATAATTCAAGAACGGAAGCATCTGTCGACCCCCCATGAAAACAAGAACCAAACTAAAATGTTCAGGTTAGGTTGCGTGGAGGACCCCTCCATGTAGTCGGATGTGCAGTGTCTCAGCAGAAGACATGACAGTAGAACAAGAAAGTCTGCCGCGGTTCAGGAACCCCGCTGAGTCGGGAGCTTACCCCCACAGGGAATGTGCATCGGGTCTCACCCGGCAGATGTTCAGAGAGTCGGGGTGCGAGAGAGGTCCGAGTCAATTCTCAGTGAGCCCCACCGGACCAGCGACGGGGAAGCTCCAGGTACTTCATCAGCGGAGTGGCGCCTGTGGCGGGGGGAGAGCCCGAATGGCTGGAGGAGTCCCGGAGTCTGTGGGCAGCCATGCTCGAGGATCTGGACGCTGTTAGTTGGGATTGGCGCCCTCTGCGAGACTGTGTGCGCCTCCGGCGCCGGCGCCCCGGCGACCGCGGCCCCATGGGCTGAGAGCCCACCGTCCCTGGGGGCGGGTCCCGCCGCTGGTGGAGGGGACGCTCCTCCGTCAACCATGTCCACGCCGCCTGGGGCGATTCAAAGAAGTGGGTGTTGTTCTGGAAGATGACGCGCAGGCGTGCAGGGAACTGTAGTTGATATTGTAGGCCCAGGGCTCGCAGCTTCTTTTTAACGTCCGTGTAGGAGCGCCGGAGGTCTTGGACTTCTCTGGTGTAGTCGGGAAATACCATGACAGTGTGGTTTTGTAATTTAAGTGGTCCGTGAGCACGGGCTGCCTGCAGAATGGCGTCCCGGTCCTTAAAGTTGAGAATTTTAAGTATAATAGGGCGAGGTGGAGCCCCGTGCGGTGGCCTGGGGGCAAGGGAGCGATGCGCCCTCTCAACCACGAACCACGTGGAGAGTGCGTCCTTGGGCATCCATGATACGAACCAGTCCTCTACAAAGGTGGACATCGGATTAGTCTCGACCCCTTCAGGAACCCCCACCAGGCAGAGGTTGTAGCGGCGCGCGCGATTTTCGGCATCCTCCGCGCGCCGGTGCAGCTCCTTAGTAAGTGAGCGAAGGTTCGCCACTTGCTCCTTCAGGTGTAGGATGTCGTCCTCCGCCGTGGATAGGCGGGATTCAGCTTCCGCAATGCGAGCCGTAGCATTACGGAGGTCCTGTCGGAGGAGGGATACATCCACCTTGACCTCCCCGATCTTCCCTTCAACAGACGCCTGTGAGGCGCTGATTGCCTGCAAGATGGTACTTAAGTCTTTATCTTGGGGGTGGTAGGTCCCCGTCGCCGGCCCTGGGGGGGTCGTGGTCAGAGGTGGTAAACCGGTCTATCTTTGTCTGCGTGGGAGCCGGTGTGGACTTGGAGGCCTTGTCCCTCCCCATATTGAGTGGCTGATTGCGCCTCCGAAGAGAGTCCGAGGGTCGGGTGGATGAGGGTAGGAACCGTTAAGCACCCCAATGGCAGTCGCGCAGCTCCACCTCGAGCGAAGGGTGCTAGGCCTTGGTTTCGTGGTCCGGGATGACGGGGGCCGGATTGGCCTCGCTGGCGCCCCGGGACGCCCCACGGTACAGCAAGTGGGGACCAGAACTGCGAGGAGGAAGGCTGGGATTGTCACCACGTTCAGTGTCTGTGCCAGGCGATGGCGGAATGGGGCTGCTGCGATCGGGAGTCAGGGGGCCAGTAGTTCCCAGGGATGGCACCCCGTAGAGCCGTGGAGGAGGGAGAGGGGGGGCCCCTTGGCCAAGCGGAGTCGCTTTCAGTTCGCGCTGCGAATGGCTCACCCCCTGCGCTGTTGTGGTGTGCTGGGATGCCTTACTCGCCCGTCACAGGGATGGTGGGGGGGTCCATGGAAGCGGGCAGGCGCCCCCGAAGGGCAGGGTAGGTGGCGCGGGGCTCGCGCCCGTGAGAGGCCGCCCCCAGGAGCGGGCCCACCCTAGGGGGAGGGGGCATCGGCCGGATACCTCGACACACCGCCACCCAAGTTGATGGCCGAAAGAGGAAGATGAGGCGCCTCAGGGTCGGGCCTCCGCTGCCCCGCGGCAGGCTCGGCCCGCCTCTCCTCACATGTACTGGGCCCTAAGGCAGAGATGGCCCCGGACAGGAGAGGCTGGAAGTAGGCACTTCGCCCTCGCGTGTGCCCAGCTTAAGGGCAGCCTCAACACCACGGAGCCGAGGGGCCCAGGATTTCCACCTCACCGGGATTCACAAGGGGGGGCGACCTCCCGCGCCGCTGTCCGACCAGACAGCCGGTCCCGACCCCAACCCCACTCACCGGAGTATCTTGCCGCTTCCTGAGTCAGTTCGACCTCGGCAGGCAGGAACAGCGGGGCGATGCGTTTCTCCGGGGCGCCACCCACCGTCTCGGGGAGCGAACCCACAGCGTTGCGGCGTCTACACACCAGCCGATCCCTGCTGGTCGATTCGTGGATGCAGGGCCCCCAAAGGGGGGGGGAAAGGCCGCCTCAGCCGGATCGTTGGCCGCAGGTGCGGGGGGCCGCCAGTTTGGGAAAGGAAGGTCTAGGAGAGCTGTCCCACTGGGCCACCAGCAGACCACCGAGGTCACCCATCCGGGCCGGAGGACATCTCAGCGAGGCTCCGCCGGGAGGATAGTGGGCAGCATTGGCAGCTGGAGAGCGCCGCGGTCACCACCGGCGCACTGAAGGGGCCGCCATGTTGCAGCCTCGGGCCCTGGAAGGGGAGATCTCAGCCCGGAGGCCGGAGCCAGTCCACAGACACTTCGGGACAGCGGCGCAACTCCGGGGGCCCCGGGCAGGCTGGTAGAGAGTGCGGATGGCTGCTGCATGCAAGGGGAGGCGAGGCGGATGACGGAGGGGTCCGGAGCAGTCTTAGAGTGCGACCGCCATCTTGACGCCTCAAGCCACGCCAAAAGCCCTTTATAGTGATGGAACAGCGTCCAAAAAGACTGTTGTAAACCAGGGTTAGAAAAAGACTGTCACCAGTAAAAAGGCCCGAGGGTGATGCAGAGACAAACTGCCCTCAAAAGTACTGGGTGAGGACCCGATGATGAAGCATGCCACATAGAAATGTGTGGGCGAGAGTCCACTAGAAAAACAGGAGCCCCAGGGGCGTAGCTTGGTCAGCAAGATTAGGGGGAGTTTAAGCTTCAGATTTCCCAACAATCTTGTTAAAATACATTATGAGAAGCAGGACACAAGGGGGGGGGGCGTAAGAGTCAGTAGAAAGAGAGGAGTGTGGATTGTTAGGGGAACTTAAAACACAATAGTTTTCAGACTAACCAAGTTTTAAGGCAGAGACACGAGAGAGCGTGTGTGTCTGTGTGTTTTTGTCAGCGTGGTCATGTCAAAATCCAGGGTGAATTCCGATAGATAACTTACCATACCCGACTGAAAGCACCTATACCCAACTATTTACTACAGAATACGTTTTTTAGGGGAATGTAACACCGCCCTGAAGCTACACCCCTGAGGAAACCGCCCCTCTAAAAACGAGGTACTATCTTTGGTGGGTTACCTCTCATTTGCGGCTGCCCGCGGCCCCGCAGGGGGCCACCTAAAAGGGCGGCCCTTTAGTGCCATTTGGGCACAAACGCCACCCCTCCTAGTCTAGTGGTTGGACTCAGGGTATGAGTCCTTCGCCTCGGCGCACTAGGCGCGTCACTTCCGGCGCACGCACAGAGGTCGGGGAGGGTACTTATACCTCCCTCCGCCTCTCCGGCGTCCTCTTTGCGCCAAGGATTGGCGGCATGGCCCCATGGGTACTGGGGACAGTTTTGTTGGTTGGCAAGATTCGCAGAGGTTTGTCGTAAGCCTGCACAGGCTGTTGTTTCCGCGGAGTTTGGGGCAGGTTAGCAGCCCCACCTTGTCTCTGCGGGTTTGCTGTGTCTTGCGGGTCATCCTGATCAAGTAAGAGCCATTATCCATTGGTATAGCTGGACATAAGGAATGCCAGGCAAGAATCCAGGGGATCACAGTGCGAGTGTGGCTTGTTCTGGGCTTAGTATATGCAGGCGTGAGTAGCAATGGTAGCCGTTTTATTGCAAGTTGCAACTGGGAGATTCCCTCATTCGTCAGCAGCTGGCACATGGCCGGCAGTACACAGCCTGGGAAGTCTGGGGGCGAATACCACAGATTAGTTGGTAATATACACACGACTCCCTGGTCATGTGGGGTATGTATGTCCCACCCGTATCATCAACCAGAAGGGTGCCATGTGGCAAAACCAGTAAATATGTTTAAGAATGATATAGATGCGGGTAAGGAGAGGTTTGTCAAAGGTATTACTTATTGCCAGGCATTGTTAACAACCCATCTACACCAAGCCTATTGCTTAGGTTCCTGGGCCGCATACACACAGCCCGGTACTAGGCACCTGCGCTTGTCGGCGCCATGAGTTACTAAATTACAACTGTACAGTGGGCGTACTTGCTGACCGGGCAGTATTGATACGGCCTCCAAGGGCCGATTAGTCAGACACCAGTAGCAGTGAGTGTGGCTTGCCCTCAGTGCAGTTGTTAGAAGAATTTAAATTTCATGTACAGGTTATACTGAACTTGCTACCAGCGGGTCTAGTGTGTGAGCGGGTTAACTGCTTTGAAAAAGGCATAAAAAGAGTATGGCATAACACATAGACTACTAGGAATTAAATCGGGGACGAGCTGCCTTTACACATGGATTCCGGTGAAGGGCAATTAAGTCCGGGGTAACCAAGTGTACCGGGTCTAGTGCTTTGTATCTTGTGTCGAAGCGGGTTGGCACACAGGGGGTGTCTAGGATCAATCCAGGCACACTCTGCAGTGTGGAATGCAAATGAACTGCGCCTTGCCACTATTTGGAGCGTGACAGATGCAACAATTTGATCCCTGCCAAAGCAAACCAAGGTTCTTATGGTCAGATGCACAATATACAACCGTTCACTCCAGCCTCACTGAAGGTAGTCTGTTAGCAGAGGTATAGAACGGGACGTCTTGCGCCAGGGTGCGGACATTGCACGGGCGACACAGCAGATAGTCTGACGAGGGTGCTTGCGGGCCAGGAGGCCAGGCAATGTAGCAGAACCAATTCTAAGGACCCCTCTCCCCCACCGGACTGCCAGAGAATGTGAGTGCAGTGGGATTGTCAATGTTACAGGTATTTTCCCGCCCATACAGGGGCAGAGGGGTACATTGCAGGAATCTGCATAAGAGAGTGGGGGCAAGACCTATAGACAAAGTGCACCGGTAACCGCAAGAGCGTGGTGTTCAGATCAAAATCTCGCAGCAGCAAGTTAGCCAGGTGGCATGCGTCAGTTGGTTAGGCCAGAATGTGTGCCGTGGCTCCAATAGCGGCTTGAAATGTGTTTGGAGCACCATCGCTGACAATTCCAGAGCACACACTGCACCGTGGCCCAGTAGGTGGAGGCCATATGCTCATGTGCGGCTTGTTCTTGTGGAGGGCAATATTCCCTGGAATAACAATGTACTAGGTCATTAGCTGGGCTGAGCATCAAGGGTCACAGCTGGTTAGCAGGTATGTGTGTATCTGTGATCGAGCTTTAGTTAAGTAAGCCTGGTAGGTGGCGTAAGTTGTCACTCCAATTGGTTGCTGTGACTGCAATAGTGTGCGCTATGCGAACGGTCTTGTTCGCCATGGTTTATTAATCGCAAAGGTCTGTGCACATGTCTGGTCAACTTCAACAAAGTAGGTGCACTCTGCTCCCAGGGCAGGTTATGGGTTGCTTCAGTGATGCATGAAATGCCCCGTCCGCATAGCCAGAGCATATAGGCTGGTTGTGTAGCGGTCTTCTAAGCAAGTGTGCTGCTGTTCCATAAATTGGGGAAACAGGTGTTAGGGAGCACGAAATGCTAGAAGGGCGGTAACTACAGGTTGCAGGAGGTGGGAGCCACATCCGCTTGAAGGGTGGCAACGACCTCACTGCCATGGGTAAGGGGGCATTCTTGCAAGCAATGTAGGCTGACTTAGGTGAGATCAGCAAAGACATGGTTCAATGTGAGCTCTGGTGGTCTGAGATGATCCCCCGCAGAGGTGGCACGGAGCTAAGTCAGGAGGCCGTTGAACAGCCCTGTAGGAGTGAACTGTTCATGGCGTAAGTTCGCAGACCAGAGGGGTCTGGGTTTCATCAGACACGAGCTGATTCAGGCTAATGTTAAAGGCTACTTGGATAAGATGGGGTCCATTGTCACCATTGGGATGGATTTGTTCCCTGGGCCTTGCAGGGGGCCCTGGAAATGAGAGGTGGCAAGTGAGAAGACAGCTGTCTTGGTGGCACGGGCCATCCATGCGAACGCCTAAGATTAAGTTGACAAACATGGGGTGCATTTGTCACAGGTGGGCATGAACACGTTCCACTGGACAGACAGGAGGCCCTAGAAAGCAGGTTACAGGTGAGAAATTAGCTGTTTTGGTGGGGGGCCCTGGCTGCGACGGTGGCCGCCTCCAGAGCTGTGGCGGAGTTACAGGGCGATCTGGAAGCAGACGGGTACAGTAAGGGTACCTCTGCGGCAGACGGGTACAGTAAGGGTACTTCTGCGCGGCACAATAGGGGTGCCAGAGCCAAAGACCAGGAGCCTCAGGGCAGGTTCCTGGAAAACCGCGACGGCGCCCCGTTAGTCCTTCGGGCGGTTGGAGGCCTGACCAACCGGGGGTTTGCCCTGCTACGCTCCGCCCTGAAAGGGGCGTGAGTAATAAGGGACCAATCTGTCACGTGATCCGGAGGAGGATCACACAAGGTGTAGCACTGATTGGGTTCCCCACAGTGCTGGCTCATCAGGCGGGCTGGGCAGCATAGGTTGGTACAGCTGCCTGCCCTTGGATCGCCCGTAAGATAACCCACCATATTTCATACTTTTGTATGGAATAAACCTGCAGCAATATTTTCCCATAACAAAAGTTGTCTTGTGTATTTATTTATTCATGCATGCTCAGACTGTGGGTGGGGATGTTGCCAATAATGGCACTATGCGGCTGCCCGCGGCCCCCGCAGGGGGCCACCTAAAAGGGCGGCCCTTTAGTGCCATTTGGGCACAAACGCCACCCCTCCTAGACTAGTGGTTGGACTCAGGGTATGAGTCCTTCGCCTCGGCGCACTAGGCGCGTCACTTCCGGCGCACGCACAGAGGTCGGGGAGGGTACTTATACCTCCCTCCGCCTCTCCGGCGTCCTCTTTGCGCCAGACACGCCGTCACCCACCCTACCGCTTACCCGGCGTGGGGTTGGCAGGCAAAGTACGTAGAACGTTGTAATGTGTTCTTTTTTTCGTTGCAGGCGGAGTTACAGGGCGATCTGGAAGCAGACGGGTACAGTAAGGGTACCTCTGCGGCAGACGGGTACAGTAAGGGTACCTCTGCGCGGCACAATAGGGGTGCCAGAGCCAAAGACCAGGAGCCTCAGGGCAGGTTCCTGGAAAACCGCGACGGCGCCCCGTTAGTCCTTCGGGCGGTTGGAGGCCTGACCAACCGGGGGTTTGCCCTGCTACGCTCCGCCCTGAAAGGGGCGTGAGTAATAAGGGACCAATCTGTCACGTGATCCGGAGGAGGATCACACAAGGTGTAGCACTGATTGGGTTCCCCACAGTGCTGGCTCATCAGGCGGGCTGGGCAGCATAGGTTGGTACAGCTGCCTGCCCTTGGATCGCCCGTAAGATAACCCACCATATTTCATACTTTTGTATGGAATAAACCTGCAGCAATATTTTCCCATAACAAAAGTTGTCTTGTGTATTTATTTATTCATGCATGCTCAGACTGTGGGTGGGGATGTTGCCAATAATGGCACTATGGTATTTTGTTCATTCTGTGGGGGTGTCAGAGGTTACTCTCCCTTATTAATTTTCCTCCCTCTTGTTGTTTTTCTGCTCCCAAGGGTAGCGATCATGGCTTTATTGCGAGGAGAGACAACGCCAAAAGGTCACCCTGGCCAAGGAAACTAAACGCCTTACTTCGGCCCTGATGCCCACATAAGCTATGAACCCGATTAACAACATCATAACTTACATTCACTTTGGAATACTTTGACAGGCTGGCAGGGCTGGACTGGCCGTTGCGTGCATCGGGCTTTTCCCTGGGAGGCTGGAAGGGTGGGGGCCGGTTTTGTTACTGGGGGCCGGTTTTGCAGCAGTGCTGCACTATCGGCCCCCAGTAACAAAAGCACCAGTGTTTCACTTTTCCACCCCCTAGGTAGCTAGGTCAGACAAAATTTCCAGGGCTGCTTTGAGTTCCCAGTCCGGCCCTGCAGGCTGGGGCACTTTGAGTATTAGCTTCCTACAAACAATACCGTTTCATGGCCATAATCAAGGTGTTTTTCTATCATGACTGTTGTTTACTGCACATTTGCTTAACAACAGGTTACTTTACAAGGGCCAAAACAAAACGATACTGCTCTCCACCTCCACTCCCTACTGACGTAAATGGTCACAAATTCGTCACTACACTTCAGATTTATGTGCAGCGCTTCGCTGCTCCCTAAAAGGTTTCGAGGTACATCAGTATTGATACCGACATAACATATTTCCAAATTAAAGGCACAAAATTATGCAGCAGAATTAAAATTCAAGAAAAAAAAAATCAAATGAATGAGGCCCTTGTTCCTCTTGTCAGCCTAATAAGGTGGAAACAATCACATGTCTGTGCTAAGGGGGTGGAGGGGCCCCACAAAAGAGCAGTGTCCCAGTGGTGCCTTTAGACTGGTTCTTTCAGACTAGAACGCTAACACGTCAAATTGCCTGCTTGAAATAAAACCCCTTATGGATGAGACACCTGCTTCAGATTAAAGCCACTCAGGCTGTGACTGTAGTGGTCTGAGCAGCCCCAGCCCCGCCCTCACACCACCACATAGTCCTCTTTCTCTGTCTGTCCGGATTTCTGTGGTGTCCATCCAGAACGGGATTGAAGGAAGTGAGCAGCACCGCAGCTTGTTCTACCTGTCTCTCTTTCCCTCAGGGATGTCTTTACAGCCCCAAAACATGCCAGTGTGATCAAACTGTGACTTTAGCTGTCTCCAGGACCGACTGGTTTTGGGACAGGATGTTTCTTCATCAGTGCTGCTGCTCTGAAACTTGTCGACACCGGGGCCAATTAGGTCCACGCCTGCCTCTCAGCTTGTTTGTGTGCTGCTGTTACTCGGGTGGTTGCACTGGCAGTAGGAGCACCCGGGATCTCTCTTTTAGAGATCTTGCAGAAACTGAAGCTGACAGGTTTTTCTCCCCTCTCTTTCTAGCAGAGCCATTAATTCGATGGCAGCAATCACAGCCAGGAGCGGGAGTTCCCTCCCGCATCAAGGAGAGTGCCTGCAGCGAGGAAAGTGCAGGTACATTGGCTGCTTGATGGGTTGTTGAATGTGTTTAGTGCATTGTTTAGAACAACGAGGTAATGTTAATCAATTCAACATACTATGCCGGCTCTTAATTGACGTTTATGTGGCGCAAAAATTACGACTGTCATTAGGTTGAGTTGGTACACTGGCACTATGCAAGATAGAAGAGAGTTTGTCTTGGAGTGATGCAGTTGCTGAAGCTCTGGGACGAAGATGGGCAGCAACTTTCAAGTGAGCACGGCTGGCAATGCTTAATTTGAGCCGGTGGTTTCCCTGCTCAGCACCGGCACTTAATTGTCAACACCCGCACGTATGACAGTGTGCCACATGGTGGCACTGTTTGTCTAATTTAGAGATGAGCACAGCCACTGCTGTTTATTACTTCAATATACATTTAAAATGACTAATACTACGGTCCAAACCATTCTTACAGGTTTGGGGGCCTAGATAGTCAGAACTGTCACACTTGTAGGAGTGTGGTTGTTAGTAGTTGTGTTGGTGCTGTCATTGGCAGCGCAAGCAGGGGCACTGGGTGGTACAATCAGCAGTGGCCTTCTGATCAGGGCCCTGGCACTTATTTTTGTACAGAATAAGCACTGACAGGATGTCTGTGATCACATAAAATGGCCACAGGGCTTTGGAATAACTGAGTGGATTAAGGGGAGAAATAGCTTCAAGTGAATGTGTCAAATACTGCCCAAAATTTTTAAGGTATATTTTGTACACAGGGAGCCCAATCATTTTGTTGTTATTAATTTATATACTGTGTAATTACTGGAATTGTTACCCTTCCCTACTTTTGCCCTCTACGAGAGAGCTGTTGTTGTTGATACATATTGTAGGTATTCATGGATTGTCGCTATAAATCCAGCACAATGTTTACATTTACTACATTATGCCAACGATCTCTGTGCGTGCACTAGACTTCGATGTATTACGATCATTTTGGTTTGATTTTAATATGCAAGCCCAATGGAAAATTCAGGTGAATTCTGTAAAAAACATAATGACACAGGGCAGCTTCATTTTTTTGTGGAATCTGTTTATTGCTTTTTTTATTGTTACAATAACCGAAATAACAGGAATACAGTATACAATGGCGATGTCAGTTAACACGTGCACATTATTTCTTGCGAGAGCAACAACAGCATGGTGGGTTGTGTTGTTAGCTAGACAGAGTAGAGACTGAAGGTGGCATAGTTAGCACCTGTAGAGTCAATTGGAGGAAAACGGACATAAGGCATACATATGAACCTTAAGATGTGGCACTGCAGTATGGCTGCAAAATTACATCAAATGAGCATGCACTGTTCACAATAACACGGAATGGCTGAATTAAACAGTTAAGAATCCCAATTAACAAACAACTGGAACATATGAAAAAGAAGAACTATAGTAGTAACTGTCATGCTAACCCTAGTGCCCCCTACCCACCCCACCAACAAACCCCATCTAGTTGCTAGCTGGATTGCTTGTGGCCTTCCCCAGATATGCCGCCAGCAGGCCCAGTATCGGGTGGGGGTGCGCATCCTTTGTAACAAACCTGGCAGTGGAAGTGACGACAGAGGGCAGTGCATCCCGTATCCCACCTCCCTCCTCGTCATCACTGGGCAGCTGGGCTCCTGACGATAGGGGAGCATCGGGTATATCAGTGTGGATGTTAGCCATGACGACGTCCCAGCTACTGGCCAGTGGGTGCTTACGGAGCCCCATGGCATCCTCCCTATGCAATACAACGCTCTCCACCTGCGCCCAGTTGGTAAACGACAGCATCCAGGCTGTTAGTTGTTTGGGATCAGATGAATTCCATTTGCATGTGATTAACCGTTTGGCCACTATTAGGCCCAGATCTATGAAATGGGATGTGACTTTGTGCTTCTTGCTTCTTCAATACAGACCGAACACGCACACCTCCCATGTGTGAGAGAGAGCTCTATCAGTACAGTGTACTCAACTGGTCCTAACTCGTTGTCAATAGAACTGTATTTGATGGAATGCCCACAGCATATGTATGATATCCGCATTTACTAGCCCGCATCGGGGGCAGGCAGTGTCTGTGTAGTGAAAGTATCTGTTGATGTTGGCAGGAGTGAGGTAGGCCCTGTGCATGATGTACAGCTGAATCAAACGAAAACAGGTATTGTGAGGTATGCGAGTGGGACTCTCCAATATTGTGGACCACTCCCTGTCCGTGCAGGGTCGAGAGAAGTCAGCCTCCCATCGTGCGTGGTGGGATGCAAGAGGTGGAGCCATATGTGAGCGTAAAGATTCAGCCAGCCAGCACACCAAATGCCTGCCTTGGCCTAGGTACTGTATAGTTAGGTGCATAGGGGGCTCTCGAGCCATGTCCCTCCATCTCTGCCCCAGTGCCCCTATTAATGAAGTGTGTAGAAGAAACTGACCAGGAGGGAGACCCTCCTCTTCCACCAGCGACTCATAAGGCAAAAGCTCAAAGCCCTTACAGAGGTCGCCCACTGACTGGTCTCCTGCCGCAGTCCAAGCGGTCAGCTGCACTCCAGTGCTGTATAGCTGCCCGCAAAGTGTGCAGAAGAGTGCTAAAGCTGGTGCGTAAGGTGTAGACTGCCTCGTGAGTAGAGGCTGTGTCTGAAGCAGCATTGCGCCACCAACAGAAGTGCCGCCCTGGGCAGTGGTGGCCAGGCACAGTGGTGGAACAACAGAGAGACGCTGGCGGAGGTCCAAGCTGGCAACAACGTGGCAGTGTCTGATGGTTGCAAAGCAGTGAGCCATCTTGCCACCCACTGAAGTTGGGATGCCAAGTAATATTGTTCAAAGTTGAGGACCGCCAAACCCCTGCAGTCTGTAGGTTGGTAAAGCTTTTGGAGCGCTACACTACACCTGGAGGTGTTCAAAGTGAAGTTTCTGACCTTTCCCTCGGAAGAGCGGAAGAAAGAGGCACTTATGTATAAGGACAGGGTGACAAAATAGTACAGAAGTTGGGGAGTATGACCATCTTGAGCAGAGCCACTCTGCCTGCGACGGACAGAGGCAAGGTCCTCCAGAAGGTCATCTGGGCTCGCAGCGAGGCAACAGCACACGTCAAATTACCGTTGAGGAGATCTATAGGTGAATGATAAATTTGGATGCCTAAATATCTGAATGTACTGGGTTTCCAGGCAAGGGGGGTATCAAACAGGTTGATTTCCGGGCTAAGAGTGGTCGAAGAGAGTGGGACAAGGCAGGATTTGGCTCAGTTGACTTTTAGGCCTGAAATTTCATGCAAAGTGGCAGAGAGTGCGAGTAATCATGTCAGGGAAAGAAGAAAAGTCCCCAAGTAGATGAGAGGATTATCCGCATAGAGAGAGATCGAGTGAATGCCATCTCCTAGAGGTATACCCCATTCAACACCCTGCAAGCGCAGATGAGCCGCCAGCGGTTCCACCGACAGGGAGAAGAGTGGTGGGCGAGCAGACAACCCTCATGCATGCCCCTGCCTATAAGGATAGAATCAGAAATGAGGGAGTCAGTCTTCACCTGGGTCAATGGTAGTGTATGTAGTAAGCGAATGAGTCTCAGAAATCTGTCTCCAAAACAATATTGGGGCAGCACCGCAAATTGAAAAGGCCATTCTAAAGAATCAAAGGCCCTTTCCAGGTCAAGGACCAAACAGACAGCATGAGGCCATTTGATAGGGGCATGTTCCATGAAGCGCAGATTAAGTGAGGTTGTGTGGACCGGAACAAACCAGTTCTGGTCCGGGTGTACCAACTTCGGAACGTCAGTCGGTCTGCAAGAATTTTTGCCAGGATCTTGTAGTCCGTATTCAAGAGTGCTAGCAGCCGGTATGAACCCAAGGCTTCAGGGTCTTTGCCCGGCTTAGGTAGAGAAATGAGAAGCGTTTCGTAGAGAAAGGCTGGGAGGCAGGAGATCTCCAATTCTTCGACATACAGTGACTGTAGGTGGGGGGTCAACTGTGAAGCATAGGTCTTACAGAATTCCGCTGGAAAGCAGTCAGAACAGGGGTCCTGCCAGTGCCAATGCCCGTATTGCCTCCCGTATCTCAAATGGCGTGATGGGGTTGTCGAATTCCGCCCTCTGGTCTGGTGTGATACTGGGGAGGGTCAGCGGCCAGAAAAGAGGTAATATCCTCCTAGGTAGCCGCGGCAACGGACTGATAAAGGGAGGTTTAGTGATGCACTAGCTCACCATGAATGCCTCGCTGGGTGTAGAGCAGTAGGCCAGCGGCAGAGCGCAGCACCATGATAGGGTCGCTGGGCTGATCTTGACATATTACACCATGCTAGGAGTGATCCGGCCCTATCAGACACTGCATGGGTCTTGGCTGAGTGGGCGGTGTAGTTGTGGCATCGCAATCGTTCTAATAGAGCCATGTGTTTATGTTCTGCGTCCACTAGCCTGTGGCCCTCGGCTGGGTCTGACACAGTTATACCCTCAAGGCGGAGGAGCTGGCTGTGCGCACAATGTCAGTGTCTAGTTGCCAGCAAATGTTCCAGCGGAATTCCATACACTGTTCCACAACGTCACTTTAAAGCCATCCCACTCAGTAGATCTCGGAGTAGTAGAGTCTGCATTTAGATCAAAATACCCTTCAGATGCCGTGGCGACAGAGGAACGGAAAGGTGGGTCCCCCAGGGCCACCGGTTGTAGGCGCAATGTAGGGATTGGGGTTGGACACCAGTATCCCACTCAAACTGGAAATATTGGGGGTTGTGATCGGAGCTGGTGTGGCCCAGGTAGTTAATGCAGGTGACACAAAGGGCGAGTTCCAGCGTACCGATCAGCCTGTGAATCCTCACGTCCAGAGAATGAGGCGCAGAATAAAAAGAGTAAACTCTGGCGGTCTCGTTACGCCAGAGGTCGACTAGACCCCAATTCTGCAACCAGTTCTTAAGCGCCTGGCATTTGAGGAGGCAGTCGTGTGAGGGAGTGGAGGGAACGAACGATCCAGTGTGGTGTCCAACATGCTGTTAAACCCAAGTAAGCTTGATATGCTTGATTTAGCACCTATGCCACCTGAAAACAGGGTGCATGGGACTATGTTAGGTAAGTAACTACAACAGGGCTGCATTTTGTAACAAACAGTATGAAAAATTGAGTGTTTTTATTTGAAAATTGGACTACTATGGTGTTTAACCTTTCCCCCTCCCCCCATATATTATAGAGATTGTGAGGACAAAAACTGGTGAGCGGTTTTTACCATTTCAAAAAAGCTGTCACTTCCTCCTTGATGGGAGGAAGACCAAGCATAAAATAACACACACAAACCAAAACACTGTCAACACCCAGAATACTATGATTCCTTTGTATCCAAGTGCACTACTGGAGTGCATGTGTAGGTATCAGGGGTGTGAAGGGATTTTCTTTCCAGTGAAAGCTCTCAGCATTTCTGATTTTCACCCTTTAAATGATTAGCAATTACTTACCGGTTTACCTCTGCCTTACCCCAAACAAAGATTTTACTCATATTGCAAAGTAATTCGCAATGCAAAATGAGATAATTTTCACTCTCTGTAATCCCTGCAATGCTGGAAAAGATACCAAGAATATTCTCTGCAATTTTACGTGTGGGAAATATTTTGTATGAACCTGGGAAAATCTTTAGCTGAGCTCTTCTATGCCCAATGCCACTGTACAGAAGAACACCATGGACCCGATCACAAAATAGCCAAAAATCCCAATTTGGGAAAAACTCCTTATTGCTCTGTAAAGGCACTCCACGCTCCTGGGGGGACACTAATCATGGGAGAAAAGAATGATGCGCTATTTGTGCACCCTGGAAAGGGGCATACTTTACAATACCTGCTCGTTATTCCCCATTCCAAACTGTACAGCCCCTAACTGAATGCAATTTGCAAACCTTGCATAAATTCAAATGAGCTGGTGCACTGTTTGTATCCATCATGATTTGAGTCCCAACTATTTTCTGGGATGTATAACTCATGCAGAACCATTTTTTAGAATTAAATAAAAATGTATGTAACATTAAGGTATTGTTAAAATCAAAGTTTTCAGTTAGAAAGGGAAAACGAACAACTTTATAAATTCGAGAAGTTTTACGTAGACATTAGCAAAGGTTGCCAAAAATACTTTGCCACTTCATACACTGTTGGTGATGTATACAGATTTTGCTTTATGCAATTAGCACTGCCTTTTGCACAATACATGTCTCATTTTTTATCATTTAATGTTTAATCTTTTTTCTCTGGCAACAGCTGAAGGTAACAATGATCAATGCATTTCTAAATATTTCTTTATATGTTCATATATGTATCATCATATTATCATGTTTTATATTAGATTATTTTGTGAAACCATTACTTTTACTTCTTTGATGTGTTATGAAATCCATTAAACTTCATTTTATTCATGTAAAAACATTCGTCTCTGTCATCAGACCAAATCCAATTGTTTCTTACGTTCCTGTTCACATACAACCCCTACGGGATAATTTTTTTCAGGACACAGGGTGACCATTTTAGAAGTCATTCATCACGAAGAAACCAAGAACTGATGTTTTAAATTTGTAATTTCATTGCATCCTACATAGATTTCCTGACATATGTTGATAATACATGTGAAATACAAAATCGTTCATTCTCTTCAATATCCCTGTATAATCTTCTTATGTGAGCATCTCAATAATAGAAACCCTGGACTCAGTAGTGTGCAATTAGCAATTCTTTATTATGTTCCGTAGAAAGTGATTCACCCCAAAGCTGATCGGTGATAAACTACAGAAAGTTATAAGATCAAATCCTCTTGCCTATTCACTTTTCCTAGTAAGCGAGTGAGGAAAGGCATGTCGGTGAATTCCAGCCAGACAATCCCATATCTTTCTCGAGAGCCATTTGCCTATAAGAGGAAAGGGTAGGCATGACAGTCCTCGTCAAGCTCCAGCTAGAACTTAAGGTGTCCCTCCACCCACAACTTGGTGAGCCTCACCCCTGGCATAGTTAATTAACACATGTTACCCATTATTCCTGCCTACCCTTTGTCCCATTGTCTGTCATTACTGATACGTTCCTAGTCCTAAGCTGGTTTCTTATCCTCCCTTGCTTCTGACCCCTCTCCTACATGCTTTCAAAATTCTGTGGCATCCCACAGTCACCCAACATCTAAAATAATCTCCTATGAGTGCATGGACTTCGATTCACCAAAACGCCAGGGGTAGCGATAGTGACATTACATACCTTTTCACCTTAATGACATCACAGAAAGTGACATTATATGACTATTGACCCAGAGAGGGTAAGCCAGATGTCTTTTTTGGAGATTTCTTCCCCCAAGAAAGTTTTGAAAAGAATGGGGTGAAACAGTCTATTTTAATAGAAACATTTCACATAAATTTGCTAAAATGCCACAGGCAGTGAAAAGGCACTCATTAAATATTCAAATCCTTTCATAGCTGGCCACGTCAATGAAACCTCACGTTCCCCGGGAGTTGACCTCATTTTTTTCAAAATGTGGCATGGGTCCGCACATATTAAAAAAATTACCTCCATTGTGCCATGGCCAGCATTTTGACATGGACAATTTATGCTGTCCATATACCATCAGTGACCCGTATGTCAGTATGTCAGGCCCAGCAATTTATCATGTTGCCACCCTCCCATAAGCCAGATTGTCCACTTTCACACCAAGAATTACCTCCATTGTACACGTACCAACGTTTTGCCATTGGTGTCCATGTGCCAAAAATTTCTTCAAGTATGCCTGTATTTTTCCACGTGTACCTTATATGCCATAAATCACCTCTAGTATACCTGCACCAGTATTTTACCATTTGTGACCTTTCTGCCAAGAAATACCCCCGGTGTGCCGATGCGACTATTTGTCACAGATGTCTGTCCTGCAAGGAATTGCTGCAAGTATGCCAGCACCAATATTTTGCCCTGGGTGTCTCTATAACACAATAATTACCTTCAGTATGCCAGGGCCAATGACAAGCTTGCAAGCAACACATCACATTCTCGCTAACACTCAGGCTTACTCACTCACACTGATTCACTCACACTCACTCATTCATTCTGACTAATACTCTCTTACCTCCCCTTACACTCATTCTTATTCATCTTACTCACTCACTTGCAATCACTCTTAATCTTACTCATTCTCACTCACTCATACTTACTGACACTTAGACCCAGGTTTACTAATGCTTTGTGGAGCGTTTGGATCACTTCTGTTACACAGACACAGCGCAAACTGTTGTTTTAACAACTTTATTGCCATAAAGAGATATCACATAATCAATTTGTACCCTAAGGAGTCCATGTACAAGTTTCCCTCGCCCCTCCCTCCTCAGCCCGCATATATAGGTAATCCAAATTACAATACTGGTTCACGATTTTCAGACATGTCAAGCTACGAGTGTAGGAAAGTCGGATCTTCTTTTATGGTTACCCCCACTTTTTGCTTGATGTAATGCTGTTTCTGACAGGGATCCTGCTAATCAGGACCCCAGTCTCTGTGTTTTCTCCCCTAAATTGGTTTGGTAAGTACTTGGGTACATCCCAGAATGGACACTGGTGTAACCTTGTCAGTCCCTAGTATATGGTACTAAGATACCCAGGGCATAGGTACACTGGGGGTACCCCATGGGTTGAAGCATGTATTATGCCACCCATGGGAGACCACTCAATTTGTAACTACAGGCCTGCCATTGCAGCCTGTGTAAGTTGGTGCTAACACCACTTATGAAAGATATAGGTTTACCTATAGCTAAGGTCACTGCACTTAAAACCTATAAGTCACCCCTAAGGTAGGCCTTACAATCCTGAAGGCAGGGTGCTCCGTTCTAAGTGTGAGGATGCCCCTGTATGAGCAGGACACCCCTACAGCCTATGGAGTCCATTCTCCTGAGTTGTGAGACAGCCATATGACATATAGAGGGGCACCGCGTCATTACGCGATGACCATCTCGAAACTGGCTGTAACGAATCCTGTCATGTTTGGTATCAAACATGTTGGAATCATACCCCCACATCGTAAACGGTGTGGATGTATGATTCCATGCACCGTAAAGCTCCTTTGGGAGGCCCTTGGTGCTTCCTGTACCAGTCTTCCAGACCAGGACAGCAAGCTAGGGCTGCTGCCGGCCAGAGACACATTTCTGCCCTCCTGCTGCTGAGCCAAGCTCGGGCAGGGGAAGGCAGGACAATAGGTATCCTGTCACTGGGAGGTGTGACCACCTCCCAGACAGGGTTTAATGTATTAGGGTGGGGGCGCTTGCCAGCGCCACATAGTCTGCGTGCAGGGCACACTTGGTGGCCTCGATGCATAGGCACGTTCAAACCAGTTCAGGGAGCCATTGGCTCCCGCTCTGGCGTGAAACTGGACAAAGGATAGGGGAGTATCCTTGACGGGAACACGCTGTAAACAGGAATTTTGATTAATTCAAACGATTTATCGTTCAAGCCCACTTTGGATTTCATCATACCTGCCGTGAGCCGGCTGGCCGTCAGGTTATTTGGCTTTTGACTTTACCACGAGATACATTGCGATTGATTCCCATTTGAGGTCGCACTTATTCAATCACCGACCTGCCCACCCATACAGTCCACGGATGGGACTGTATTGCGTCCTTTTTCACCTCTGACGTAGGAGCCATTTGGCCCACATCCACATTGTGATTTCACCGTTTATTTTTGGGTTGGACAAAAAGGTGTCTCCCACCGTCCTGAAGAAGACCTCGGCTTAAGGACCCAATGCACCTTACTGATTGATGGGGTCGAAACGTCGACTGTATTTTAATACCTGTACTGATCTTGTCATACAACTGGGATAACAGTAATTGTGTTACTGTATCTGAGAAATTGATTGTATTTGTAGATACTTTGTGGCCTCATTGGCTATCAGACAGGTCTCCTTTCAAAAGACACTGTGAATATTGTATATACACTCCCCTCTTTCACGATTCTGAAACCCTCACAACGAGCACTTCCTTTGAGCACTTCCCTAACCGGAGCACCTTTGCATATGTTTATTTTTGACGCATGATTAATTAATGCAATGATAAAAAGTGAAGTGAAGGGGGGGCGTGGCTTGGTCAGCCAACATGGCGGACGCAGTTTTAACGAGCTCCGCGCGGCCACCTTCACAATCCGCCGTAAATCCTGCCTGCACTAACTCGGTGCAGCCCATCCGAAGCCTCAAGAACTACTAACTTGCTGAGGGCGCCTGGTGTGGTGTCGTGCTCCGATCGCCAGGGCGGATCGGGCGAGGACGCCGGAGCTGCCGTGGGCGCAGCATGGATTGGGCCTGGTGCCGCCGGATTGCCGCCCGTCCCCTGAGGAGACGCAGCCGGGCCTGGCTGGTGATCGAGCCCTGGGGTAAGGAGTGAGGTGGTGCGGGGGGCCAAGGCGGGTGCGGTGGTGTGCCTGCTTTCTTGCCCCGCTGGGGCCTGTCTTGGGCGGCGTCTCGGCCTCCGGCCACAGTCCCGGTCGCGGGGGAGCCCGAAGGCCCAGCCTGGTTCTCTGCTGGGCTCGCGGGGCTCGCTCGGGCTAGGGTGCGGCTGGGGGGGGGGGAGGCTGTTCCGGGCCTCTGGTGGCGGGAGGGGTGGCACGGCACGCCGTACTCGCGGGGCCTTCCTAGCGGTGTAGCCGAGCTCTCCCCTGGGTTAAACTCATCGGGAATAGCACCGAGGCATTGTTGTCCCGGCCTGCGGAGGGGAAGCGCCGCATTTGCCTTAGGACTCAGGGCTTTGAACACGGCCCTTGGCAAGATAGGACCCGGCGTATCTGAGGCACCTGCTCACGCCTCTGCATTAACTCTGGAGGCACTTGCTACGCCCTCTGGGCACCCCTACGGGCCATTGTGATATGGGTTTGGCCACGTGGCGGCTCAAACGCGTGCATCGCTGCTTTTGACAAGGGGCTGCGCTGCTAAGGCCGAGGCGCTGTGGAATACCCTCAAGCCGCCTAGTTGGTGGATGGAGTGAGACCCCATACTGTGCCCTGCAGACAGGGGGACCCACAGCGCAATTGAACCCCACACAATGTTTGAAGATAGTCCTGCGGAGCGGGGGTTGTCGGGGGTGAGTGGCGAGCTGGTGGTCCGGCGAGCTAGGTCCCGATAGAGGGGCCTGCTTGGCTTTCTACCGCGGGCTGCGGAGGCAGCCGGGCCAGGCCCGGTGCGGCTTGTGGCCTGGAGGTGGAGGGTTTCCGAGAGGGCCGGCTCGCGGTGCTCTCCCTGGTGAGCCCCCAGAGTGGCGATTTGGTCCTATTGCGACCCCGCGAGGCACGTTGAGCCCTGAACAGAGTTCCCCCAACATACTCGAGGCGATTGATTTGTGGTGCCACGATGGGGAAAGATAAACCTGGCACCGCGGGCTCGAAGCAAAGCACCTTGGACTAGTACGCCACGACAGCGAGTGGCGACTCTATGCCCGGCCCCGTACCAGACAACGCGGCTCTGTTGGCGGCCATTACGGAAGCAAGAGACACGCTGGATGCCAAGATTGGCGCAGTGGGCACCAAAGTTTCTTTTCTGCGACAAGACCTGAGGAAAGCCGTCGACCGTATCACTGAAGCCGAGACGCGAGTGTCCTCCGTTGAGGATAATGTGACGACTGTGCAACAGCGTGTCAACAAACTAACAGTTATCTCCCAAGAGCTAGCATCCCAGGTCGAAGATGCCAGGGGCCGCGCTAGGCACAATAACCTCCGCTTTGTCGGGTTCCCGGAGGGATGCGAGGGTAACTCCATGAACCGCTTCCTCACCTCGTGGCTCAAAGACTTGCTACCTGCCGAAATGATCTCTGCGTGCTTTGTGGTCGAGAGGGTCCACCAGGCACTTACGAGAAAACCACCCCTGGGGAAAATCCACGGCCGGTCATCCCCAAGCTCCTCAACTATGTGGACAGGGACGCAGTTCGCTCAGTCACATAAGGATAAACTTATCTTTGACTCCAGGCCCATAATGATTTTCCCAGATTACACCCGTCTAGTGCAGCAGCAAAGACAGTCCTTCACGGCAGCGAAACGGCGACTGCGAGACCTTAATATTTCATATATGCTGCTTTATCCTGCCATGCTCCGTGTTGTGTATAACTCTAAGACCCACTTCTTTGATTCGCCTGAAGCGGTTTTCGCCTGGTCTGATAAAAGAGCCCACCTGAAACCTCACTCCCCGCCGCCATTAGAATCTGACTCCTCCAGGGGCTCGCAACGGAATAGATCGCGCAGGACGAAATCAAAACAATGACATCTCTCCGGTTCCGATTGGCGCTCCTCCAGTCCTGAGCGTGCATCTTGATCAATCCATGGTTGGCGAGGCTTTCATTTGACCATATTTTACTGTTCGTAGTTCGGATTTACTCCGTCTACTCTGCACCGAGTAGAGATGGACCATGTGCATTGTGGCTGACCTCACCCGGAAACTCATACCCCAATGTTAACGTTCTATGGGAATGTTGGGATCCATTGGAGGGGGAGCCCTGGGATCTCCGGTTGGGGTCCTGGGGGGTTCCTCACCGTGACAGATGCTCCTAGTTCTTGGCAGTATCGGGGGGGTGGGGGGATGGACGGGAGGGGTGTTTTCGGGGTTTAGAGTTATGTTGTTTTCAGTTCTTTCACACGCGCAGACACACATCCCACTCTTCATTAGGCAGGCCAGTAATACTAACCCACAAATCGATCCATGGCCACTCAGCCGGCTGTACCCCATGTGGGTGATCTAACAGCAGTAACGTGGAATGTCCGAGGACTGTTGAATAAAGTCAAACGGGGTGCCGTTCTTCTGCAAGCGAAGCGATATGGTGAAGACATTCTTCTCCTACAGGAGACTCATTTATTGGGTAACAAGGCTCCCTGCCTAGCCAGGTTTGGGTACCAGCAGGTGTACCATGCGGGTTTCACTAGGGGTTCCCGGGGAACGGCCATCCTCATCCATCGTTGTGTCCCCTTCATACATATCAAGCACTGGATAAATCCTGGGGGTAGATATGTCCTTTTGTCAGGCACACTCTATGGGGAATCACTTAATAAAGGTAGCGTTTATGCATCCCCTCCTCTGGGGAACAGGTTTGTAGAAAGCATCACTCGTCATTGGAGTGAGCTCCCAGAGGGTTTATCTCTCCTGGGAGGCGATTGGAACGATACGATGTCATCGCTCGATAGGAGGCGGGGATCAGGTGCGAGTTCCTCCGCCGCGGCCTCTAAATTGTCCTTACTTGCTGGTGCACTGGGTTGGGCTGACATATGGCGAGAATATCACCCCGCTGAGATAGGCTACACATACATATCCACGGTCCATGGGTCCATGTCTCGTCTAGATTACATGTTTACACCACAAAATCATATCCATAGGTTTTCCCAGGTCTCCCATCTTCCCAGGGGGCTCTCTGACCACTCCCCGGTCACGGTGTCCCTTCTCTTGCATTTCCAGAAGCCCCCCTTCAGGAGGCGCATGTCCCCCTGGCACCTCCGAGACCCTGACTATCAAGAATGCCTGAAGACGGCGATCCAAGAGTATCTTACTCTGAATACCGATTCCGCTCCATCCAAAGAGTCCCTCTGGGAAGCGTTGAAATCCACAATTAGAGGGGTAGATATCAGCTGCAGGGCAAACGATAAACGTAAACGCTCCGCTCAGCGGGCAGAGCTGGAAACCCAGTGCTTATCCCTAGAAGCGCAGTACACGCTGGATCCAAGTCCAACCCTTCAGCGAAACCTATCCCTCACGCAACAACAGTTGCACCAACACCTTATGGAGGAGGCAAAAGATATCTGGCTGGCATCTCAACATCGAATATACCAGTGGGGGGATAAATCGAGTAAAATGTTACACAGACTCTGCCAAACAGCGCGTGCCCCAGCCACAGTCCCAACCATTAGAGGTAGCGAGGGCGTCTTGCTTACATCTCCCGCGGAAGTAGTCACAGAATTTGCACAGCACTTCTCCACACTATATACCCAGAGGGATCAGCTCTCAGAGGACCTCATAGCGGAGTTCCTTTGGGACATTCCCCCCCAGAGATTAACCGATCAGACAAGAGACCACTTGGATGTCCCCATTACGGTAGATGAATTAACGGCGGCACTAACCGCGATGCGACCTGGCCGGGCCCCGGGCCCCAACGGGTTCCCCAAAGAATTCCTCCGCCCCCATATGTCCACGTTGGGCCACCACTTACTGACCACAATACACGAGGCCCTCGACAGGCACATATTACCCCGGGACTGGCGCCAGGCTGAGATAGTCCTATTTTTAAAGCCCGGTCGCCCCCCGGAAGATCCATCCTCCTACCGTCCTATTTCCCTAATTAATGTCGAATCCAAACTACTGGAAAAAGTTCATGCAGATCGCCTGCGGACCTGCATCCAAGATCTGATCCACCCGGATCAATCTGGTTTTATGCCACACCGGGCCACCCGCCATAATATTCGCCCGGTCCATAATGCCATGGCATTGGCCCCAGAGCTGGGAGGCCCTGCGGCCATCCTTCTCGCCGATATAGATAAGGCCTTTGACTCTCTGAGCTGGGAGTATTTATTCCAGCTCCTGGAGGCGATGAATTTCAACCCACGCTTCCTGGCATATGTTCGTTTACTCTACTCAGAACCTACTGCCTCAATACGTATTGCTGGTCATCGTTCCCCCTTCTTTCCCATTAGCCGCGGCAAGCGGCAGGGCTGCCCCCTGTCCCCGCTCCTATTCGCCCTGGCGGTGGAACCATTGGCTATTTGGGTTCGCCGGGATCCAGTGCTCCAAGGTTTCGACTGGCTTAGATTGCATCCAGACCGTATTGCATTATATGCAGATGACGTCTTGTTCTTCATGACGGATCCTTGGATCTCGGGCCCGCGTATCTTAGATTCTCCGAGTCTTCGGCCAGACCACCGGGCTTCATACTAACCCCTGCAAATCGGTGCTCTTCCCAGTATGCGGGCAACAGGGCAGAGGTACATGGGCATCTCAGCTGAAACATGTACAGACGGATTCCAATACTTAGGTGTATATATATCTCCCTGCCCCAAGACTTCGTGGACACGCAATATCAACCCACTCCTTGCCAACCTCCGTGATGAGACTTCCATATGGTCATCCCTACCTCTCTCATTATATGGGCGTTCGGCAATCTTTAAAATGGTTTCTCTCCCCAGAGTGCTCTATCGTCTTCAAAACTTCCCATATCATATACTGCGGTCATGGTTTGCGCAAATAAACGCTATACTTAACAAATTCCTATGGGGTGGGGGAGCAGTTAGAGTGGCGCTGCAGACCTGTGTGCAATCTACGTATTGCGGCGGAATTGCCTCAGCAGATGTGTACTCGTACTATGTGGCCTCCCACCTCCTGGTCATCAATGACTGGTGGTATAACTCACCTACAGACCCTAGAACACACTGCCATGGAAGGGATCCCCCTCCTTCAATTATTATATAGTGCACAGAATCTTGATTTTCTACCTCACGCCAGCAGAACGACAATTCGGCGGATGGGATGGCACGGGCGTTTGACTCAGACTACGCCCTTGTGGCATGGTACCTACTTACGCCAGGTGACGACATTGAAGGGGTTCCGTCAATGGGATCAGACCGGCATCTCCACACTGGGGGACGTCATGCGGGGTACCACTCTAAAATCCTTCCTACACCTACAGGAAGATTTTCAGCTCCATAAAACCCAGTTCTACAAGTATCTCCAACTGTGCCACGCTCTTACCCCCTTGCTTCAAAGATTGGAGGACCTCCCTGAATTTCATCCATTGGAGGGCCGCCTCCTTATGGGTGATTTGGGCGCGCACAAGATTCGGCAGATATATCAGACACTGACAACACACTCCACCACGACTCTTCATAAGACTAGGAAGGCATGGCAAGATGATATCCCAGAATTAACTGATGATGGTTGGACGGAGGCTATAGCTAGTCCCAGGGGTGCCGCGGTGTCCTCCAGATACCGTCTCACTCAATTTAAATATGTCCACCCCGTCTATTATACACGCCTTCGCCTCTGGAAGATGGGAGTCATTACATTACCTTAATGCTTACGCTGCGACAGGGAAGAGGGGTCATTCCTTCACACTGTGTAGAGCTGCGCTGCCATACAACCCTTCTGGCGCAGAGTCCTGACCTGCCTCAAGGAGGTGTTGTCTTGCGACATTCCACTCGACCATAGACTGTTCCTCCTCCACAGTACGGATGAGAGAGGAGGGAATTGCTACAAGCAACACCTACTCTTCCTTGCTCTCACAATTGCCAAACGCGATATCGCTCAGTTATGGAAAGGAACTTCCCCACCGACAATAGAGAAATGGAGAAAGGGTCTAGACAACTGTATGGGTGCGGAAATAGCAGTCTTCCAATCACTGGGTTGCCCTCAAAAGCATAGAAAAATTTGGTCTCGATGGGCTACTTACAGGGGCATAGATCTTCCCCCTCTTCCTTCGCAAACCCCCTAAACATTAGCTTCCACGGGATGTTAGAGGCCATACTATATGACATGGTGTTTTCTTTCCACTGCGACGGCCAGTTTTTCTGTATTGATATTGACCCAGGTCCGGTGGTTGATTTTGGGTTTTCCCTAGTGAAGTGTAACGTGCTGAGCCAAGCTCGGGCAGGGGAAGGCAGAACAATAGGTACCCTGTCACTGGGAGGTGTGACCACCTCCCAGACAGGGTTTAGTGTATTGGGGCAGGGTGGGGGCGCTTGCCAGCGCCACATAGTCTGCGTGCAGGGCACACTTGGTGGCCTCCATGCATAGGCACGTTCAAACCAGTTCAGCGAGCCATTGGCTCCCGCTCTGGCGTGAAACTGGACAAAAGACAGGCGAGTATCCTCCCCCTTGTCCAGCCCCTCCTTAGGGAGGGACCCCTGAATTGTCCCAACCCTTTCCTTAGGGTATTTATAACTGGAGCACACAACGATATTCAAAAGGGTAAATATTTGACTTCAACCAAGAGGGAGCTACACAGGTGGAAAGACCGTGTGCATCAACTAAATAACACCCGTGCTGATATGAAACAGTTTTTTAACCCCCTCCACCCCCAATCTGCTTTTGTGTTAGGCCAGCACAGAAATAATGAGGCAAGACTTTTTGTTGTTTTTTCCTTGTAAACAATATTTTGTTACCCTCAGATGTTGCAGCCCTCTGTCACTTCTAGGGTTCCTCGTATTTACACACCCAGGACAAGGGGTGTCTACTTGTTAGATGCGCCGTCCAATGCAGGTGCCTCCTACGGCTCCCTTAACTCAGATAACATGGATGCCCAGGCCAGATCATCCTCAAGTTTTTCATCCCTTTGAACATGTCAGATTCACACCTCCTCTGGAGTCGCCCACTCACAGACATCCCTCAACCATGCCTCGTATCTGGGGTGGGGGGTGTAGGGCCAAGCCACTTAATAGTAATACACCTCTTGGTCAACATGAGACCCAACATAACAAACTTTCTGCTCAACCTTTTTTTCGCCGGGAAGGGTAGCAATCCAAGAAACACCTGTCTGGCCTCTATTGGGATACTCCACCCCAAGGCCCCACTGGGGCGAGAAAGTATTTCTTGCCAATAGGAAGTCAGGGATGGGCATGGCCACACCATGTGGATACAATCTGCCCAGGAGGCTTTACAACATGGGAATTCCTCTGGGCGGTCGTGGTAAATCACATGTAGTGTCTGTGTGGTAAGGTAGGTCTGGTGGACAAAGTTATATTGGAGAAGTTTAAAGCCTGCATTGGAACTGACTGACCGTTCGGACCCCCTCATGGACCTTCGACCATTCCTTAGCTGACAAGAGTTCCTCCAATAGGGTATCACATTTTTTTCTATGTAGGGAGCTCCACTTGCGGCAAGTCATCGCACAGGGCACAATAAAGGGGGACACCAATCGGCGTCCCTAGGCCATGTATAACATGGCCATCAATACATTGGACTTGGGAGGCTCTGCAGGAAAGGATGGCCATAACTCTTGAGCAGTGCTTGAGATTTTCACGTATTGCAGATATTGCCCAGTACCCAAGGCAAAGGAAGCTGACGCCTCGGCCTGTGTGATAAAACTTTGGTCCATGTACAGGTCGCCCATTAAATTGCAGCCCCCATCTTTCCAACGCTGAACCGACATGGATTCAGCGATGCAGGAGAAAGGTTGCACCGCCCATGGAGGCATATCTGGTGCGTAAGGAGCCCGTCGGATAATCCGGTTAACAACCTTCTCCCTGACGATCGCAACGTGCCGTTTGATATGGGGGCACAATGCACTGCCATGTAATAGAATTCTAGGCAGGGAACCTCAATTCCCCCCTGGCTCTGCATTCTTTGCAAAGTGGCTAGTCCAACCCGCCAACGTCTGGACCCCCAAAGGAGATCTACCACAAACTGTCTTAGTGTACGGAAATAGTGCCTAGAGATTTCATAAAAAGTGTTCTGCATGGCGTAGAGGCAGCACGGTAAAATTATACTTTTAACTCACAGCGCAAAGTGTTAGGGTGGGATTTACTCTCCAATGCAAATCAGGATTTGTGTTGGATACGTTGCTTTGTGCCAAAGGGGCATTCCATAAGTGGTCCATACGTGTTCCCATACAACCACCTATAAGTTTTGATGCAAATCCTTATCTACAAACATTGCTAGACAGAAATTTGGGCTACAATTTTACAACTCCTCGAGGCAGGCGTAAGGAGAAAAATTGTTTTCATTTCCTTTTTTTTTCCAATTTTGCACGTGTGCTGCATTGTACAGCACACATACAAAGTGGGAAAAGCTTTAAAGCATACTTTTTATACTGGAAGGGACCCCTTAGAATGCAAAACCAATGCTTCAGAGAACGCACACTCTCTTGCACTATGGTGAAAGGGTGTGTGCATTGGCTCATGGCAGCCAAAAGTGTGCATGGGGAGAGAAAAAAATGCATCATATTTTAGAAGATATGGCACAATTTTCCTCTCTCCCTTTGACAGAAGGCAGTACAGCAACTTGCAGCGTTACCTTGCGTCAAAGAATAGTAAATCAGGGCCTCAATCTCATGCACTACCTGTCACTGACTCTCACACACACTTGCTTCCACAAACAGAAACAAACACATGTTCACTTATAAACACACTCTCGCCCACAAGCATGCACACAACATACATTTAAAATCACTTTTTACGTACCTCAGCTGCCACCAAAGGTCCTGTTTCAGGTAAGTGTGCTGCGTTTTGTATTACAGAATATTATTCACTATTAGTATAATGAAAGCGGGCAGGAAATAAGGAAGGAATGCGGAGACCTGCGCTCTTGGTTCTGATTTTGTCCCATCTGAGGCAAGAGGCTGCAAAAGCAGTGCCAGGGGTCGCAATGGGCAAACCAGGGGTCGCATCTGTGACCCCTAAATGACATCCATGTGTCCTTCATAACCATGTAACATTGGATCCTGTTGCGTTGTTCCACTAGGTTGGTACCTCAGGTTGTGGAGCATTCACAGAGAACTGTGTCCGGCTGCACCGCCACCTGAATGTGGGCAGCACGCTCAATGCCATTGATAGTGCGGATGTCCACCCAGCTCTGATCCATGTCCTACTGCGAACTCTGCTGTCCTCAAGCTGCTGCTGCACTGACCCGTGCAGCAAAACCCCAGGCCACAGGTAAATGTGTTCTCCCAGGTGCCCTGAAGATAACTGCATAGAAGGTGTTGAACACTGCTCTCACTCCCGCCCTGCCTCTGCCACACCTAACCACGTGGCGGGAGTAGTGTGTCCTTCATTTGTACAAATATGTCTCTGCTTGTAGTACTCTGGGGACTCTGACATATGCATATCAACATTAAATGCAACCATCTTCCTTCTGAAGATGGCATTAGTGCAAGCATCATTAGCACATAGACACCAACAGAGCTTTAATTCACCACAGAGGGAGGACATTTTACATGAATTAGGTTTATGTTCTCTGTGGTGCAGTTACAAAGTGAATGCGGATAGGCAATAGTGAATAAGGAAATCAGTCCTATATATTGAAGTTACATTTTAATATGCTAATAATCTTTTTTCTATGCAAGTTTAATGAGATAGTGAGGCTGCTCCTTACAGAGAGAATGAGATACTGCACCTTGCTGTTAGAATGGAGAGGGCACTACTTGTCCTAGGTTGGCTCTATGGCTGGCAGTGCAGCAAGACCTGAACTAGGGAACGTTGCACACTCAAATGGCACCCCATAGCACAAGCGGAAAGAAGCCAGAAGCACTCGGTTGCATAAGGCGTAAACATAATTTGACAGATGGATGAATGGGTGTGCCTGAGCCTGTTTGATCTGTCAGAATCTTTTTTTCGAAGCTTGCAGGGTGTGCTTCAATGGTGGCACAAAGGCTTGGCCAGTCTCCAGGTTAGACAAAGAGTCTGTAAGGGGCAAAGAAGAAGCAAGTCACACTCTGAGGTAATTTGAGCATTTGGATTCCTTCAAATGTCAGGAAAACAACTATTAGGCAGCTATATGGAAATACCAATTGTAGCCTTCTGCTTCTTTTAGGTTACCAGGTACCAGGCCTTGGAGCATGGCTGACAGGGACTCAGTGCCTTTCTCAAAGAGATCACACTGGGATATGGTTGAAAGGATGATTCTCTGCCCCAGCTTCACTCGCCTTCTCCTAATGGCTCGTCAGCTGTCTCCCTTACAGTATTACTCCTATTCTGCCCTCACATCCCATCTCCCACTGTGTTCCACACTCCTTTGATGTCTCCAGTGTTCCTTCACCTTCTCTTCTGCCTCTCCTCTTGGTTCCTTTTCCACTCTGATATGTCTTTTCATTTTCCTTTGGTTTTCAATCCCATCTATTGTCTATAGGTGCCTCTGCCCAATTTTTCTCCTAAATCACACACCCCTATCGTAGCTTCCTCCGGGAATTTCCAGGTTCCCTCCACAACCAGGGCTGGACTGGGAACCCCAAGCCGCCCTGGCAATTTTATAGGACCATCTCCCCCTCCCACCCACCCCCTGCAAGTGTAAAGCACTGCTGCATTTGTTAAAGGGGGGGGGGGGGCGATATTGCAGCACCACAGCAAAACCAGCCCCCAGTAACAAAAAAACGGTCCCCACTGCTGCAGAACCGGCCCCCACCCATCCAGCCTCCCGGGAATACACCCAATGCCCACTATGGCCGGTCCGACTCTGTTCACAACCAGGCACAGCACCTTCCGTCTTATGGCAAGAAACATCCAAGGCCATGCCCCATCACCGACACTCCCTCTCTAACTATCGGTATTCCCCTAATTCTGACATAGAGGAAACAATCTGTTCAGTCTTTTTGAGGCCACAAATGACAGCTTGCTTTCCGAGCCTTGGAACCATTAACATTCTCTGAATCCTGAAGCTTCACATCAGTCCCTTCACAGAGTCTTACAGCTCTCATATCAGTTGGAGGTCAGTTCACTGGAGAAGGACTGTCCCTCGTCCCCTTACATGGAGAGATGTGGGCAAAAAATGAATGCAATTATCAAATGAGCTCTCTGAATTGAGATTCAGGCGTTGCACAAACACTTTCTAAAAGCTAAGCATCAACAACATACTCTTCCTAGATGGGATAGCATTAGATAGGTGGTATTATTCGGCTGCATCAGAAACAAAGGCAACCATGAATTGTCCATAGCCCTTAAAGCATTATTAGATCATTTTCCTTAGTTTTTATGACCCCATGTTGGTCCATAAGAGCCAGGATAACGAACAAAACATCAATATTGTGCCATTACAGGAAGTATGCCAGGAAGGATTTAGTTCCAAAAACACAAAGGAAAGCTGAGGGGTCAGATGTTCAAATTCATATTTTTTCAATCCACGCCTATGATCCTCTACAGTTGTGCTGACCAGCCTTGCAAAGGCTATAACATTTTTAAAAAACGGTCCTCAGACTATTGGAGGAGATGGACCATAATGCAATTTATATAAAAATGGCAATAAAACCCAGGCACCAAAAACACTCTTAGACATCAAAGGAAGAATGATTTACTTCAACCAACATTTTTTTCACTTAACAAACAGGCAAACTACTCAACTATTGAACGTTCATATATTAAAACAATACTGATATATATGATATATATATATATATATATATATATATATATATTTCACATAGGATCACAGCTTGCAGCAAAAATCATCCAGCACTCCATGAGGTAATAATCACTCGGATTTATTTACAACGACAACATCTACGCGTTTCGGCGGCTGGATGCCACCTTGTTCACGATGCAGGCGCGCCATTTTTTACACATTAAAATAGTCATTACGTACACTGACATAAGCGAAGGACAAGGATTTTTACATTTCGTAATCCGAAGATTATTGCACTACCTCAGTGGGCGCCATCTTTGAACATGTTCAAATACCCATTATTAAAGGCAATCTACCTCTTTACAATTGTACATTTCATTAAAATGAATTTATAAACAATTCTTTATTCTAATCTACAGTCTAAAAACTGTTACTCTCCAAAAATCACTTTAAATCTTAATAAATAGCAGTAAAATTAATTACTTGCATTCAATTTCAAAATAGCTTTCTTTCTTTCTATTTTCAATGCCAAGTGGCTATTTTCTCTTATTTTTCTGAATGCCAGTACGGTAAAACTTTAAACATTTCAAAGTGCAAGTGCATAAATTAAACAATTACTTTATAAATAACCAATCATTCAAAAAGTGCTAATGCTCTCATAAATACAGTACTCTCTTTGAAAAAGTGCTAGTGCATAGATTATCAAATCTTCATAAAGTGCCAATGCTCAATCGTATATTATTTATATCTAAAACCATAATAAATATCATCATATACTTTTGCAAAATACACTTTAAAAATATAAAAAATATATATAATTAACATATATCCCAAAAAGAGTTTCTCACTGCATTTAATTAGATATAAAATATTGTATATAAAAATCTATAACCATCTTCTTCATACTTTTCCTTTCGCTTTTAATCATAAAAATAAAAATAAAGACTTAAAAATAAATGGTACTTAAATGTGCTTGCTCACTCTCGTCATTATTGTTCAATTTCATCATCATCTTATTACAAGCAAGTGTATAAATCCTCATCTATATTTAACCCATGCGGTTCCTTGCTGTCACACTCCAGTATAAAAATGGTCCTCAGACTATTGGAGGAGATGGACCATAATGCAATTTATATAAAAATGGCAATAAAGCCCAGGCACCAAAAACACTCTTAGACATCAAAGGAAGAATGATTTACTTCAACCAACATTTTTTTCACTTAACAAACAGGCAAACTACTCAACTATTGAACGTTGATATATTAAAACAATACTGATATATATGATATATATATATATATATATAAATAAGTACATAACCTACTGTCTGTTGCAGTAGGCAGTTATAGTTAGGACCATGTTTCCATAAGAAAAGCGTTTTTTGACTTGTCTACATCTTTGGAGCCGTTTGACGAATCTTCAAGAAAGTTTCCAAAAAAAGAGCGCCAGTGATTCTTGTTGCACATGGAAGGTTTCGGGGTGATCTGTCAAGCGGGGGGGGGGGGCGAGAAATAGGGGGGGCAAAAAAAGTGTGTTTCCCAAGTAAATTCCCATAGGAGTTTTGAACACGACTACAGCCCGAACTGCTGGACGGAATTACACCGAATCTGGCAGAAAGGTAGATTTGGTTACACAGATCGCGCTTTCACTTATCTGGTGTGAATTCATTCAGTAGTTGTTGAGAAATTTAAGGAAATCCAAATTTGATTATCTGCAATAGTGGCTAATTCAAGAATAATAACAAGCTCGTGCAGGGAAATGCAGAGCTCTCATTGGCTGGCAACACTTAAACCTGGAAGTGTTGGGAGTTAGCTTGGGACTCGGCGTTAGCTGAGTCCTAAAACAAACGTAAAAGAAAAGGGGCAGTGTACAAATACCCTGACCCTCCAGCTCTGGTGGTGGGGTCCCAGACCCCACCTGGGCAAAAAAGCATTTTTAAAAAAACATTTTTGCCGTGAATTCACGAAATTCACAGAAAAAAAAAACAAGCCCGGGGGCTCCCTGGGACATTTTGTAACAATAAGGAGTGGGGCTCATGGGCCCCCCTCCTGAGGCTCTCTGAGCCCCAAGGACCACCACTTCCCTGGGGCTTTATTTAATTAATAGAGGGGTGCCGCTTGGATCCCCCTCCTGGGCTGTTACCAGCCCCGTGGACCACCACCTCCCTGGGGCTACTTCAACAATATTGCGGGGGCCACACGGATCCCCCGCGTCCAGAGACAATCACCCCTCCGGGGCCAAAATACTATTTTAAAGTGGGAGGGGGGGTCGCATGGCCCCCTCCTGGGCCACATACAGCCTGGGGACCACCACCTCCCTGGGGCTGGCCCATGCAGATCAAAGGAGGGGGCCGCGCGGCCCTCCTCCTAGAGCCATAGATGGCCCTGGGGACTACCACCCTCCCAGGGCCGGCTCCTGCAATGTCCCGGGGTGCCCACCCCCGGGACATAGCTGTTTGCTTTTGCTTGCAGGAGCTGACAGGTTCCGCTAAGCAAAAGTAAACATCTGCTTCCAGCAAGCGGGAGCTCTCAAAGTGCTCCCGCTTGCTGGAAGCGGAGGTTTAATCTCTTTCCCTGCCCACAGACATGCGGGCAGGGAAAGAGATGAAACGATTGCTCTTGCACGCAGAGAGCTGCATTTCCACCAGAAAGAGGCAAAATAGAGGTCAGACATCAGCAGCAACAGAACAAAGTAAAGGTGAGAGAGGAACAGAAAGAGGCAAAATAAAGATCAGCAATGAGCAGAAAGAGGCAAAATAAAGATGAGCAACAAGCAGAAAGAGGCAAAATAAAGGTGAGAAATGAGCAGAAACAGGCAAAAAAAGAAAGAAACAAGCATAAAGAGGCAGAATAAAGGTCAGAAGGGAGCAGAAAGAGGCAGAATAAAGGTCAGAAGGGAGCAGAAAGAGGCAGAATAAAGGTCAGAAATGAGCAGAAAGAAGCAAAATAAAGGTGAGAAAGGAGCAGAAAGAGGCAAAAAGAGGTCAGAAACCAGCAGCAAGAAGCAGAACAAAGGTCTAAAATGAGCAGAAAGAGGCAAAATAAACGTCACGAGCGAGCAGAACGAGGCAAACTAATAGGCAAAACAAGCAGAAAGAGGCAACATAGAAGGCAGGAGCGAACAGAGAAGAAGCAGAAAAACGAGCAGAGGAGGCACATAACCGAAGGCAGTAGAGGGTAGCGGTCTGCAGGCAAGCTGGACAGGGGGACCGTCACAGGGGGAAATGTCACGAGGACCTGTTCTGTGACTCCGTGCTTTTGTACTGCGCACCCACTGACTGACCCAGCCATACACTCATGTTCTCATTCACAGACCCACTCAGAAACTCATGCATCCAATGACTGACCCACTCAGACACTCACTCATTGACCCACTCAGAGACTCCCAGAACCACTCATAGACCCACTCAGGTACTCATACACCCACTCACTCACCCATTCAGTCATCCATCCACTCACAGACCTTCAAAGACACTCATGCATCAACTGCCAGACTCAGTCAGAGACTGACACACCGACTCACAGACCCACTCAAACACTCATGCATCCAGTCACTGACCCACTCAGACACTCATGCACCCACACCCACTCAGACATTTACTTGCAGCTCCAAACAGGCACTCCTACACCTACTTACACAGCCATGTACACAGAAACATACAGTCACATACCCACTTATCTACCTGTTCAGCCACTCACACACCCACTATCAAAGATTACAGTTAATAAATAAAATTTTAAAAAAGTTGAAATTCACTGGAAAAAACCAAAGGTTACAGGGACGTTATAGTTGGGAAATAGGATTAAAAAACCTTAGAAATTCACTGAAAAAAACAAAGGTTACAGGGACGTTATAGTTAAGCTCAGATTTCACTCATACAAAACCAATGAAATTCAGCTGTTATAGTTACCTGAGCTAACTATAACTTACGCCCCCACAATGCACTGCTTATGACATCACATATTACATCACTCATGACATGGTCAGTGACATCACTGATAACATCATTGATGACATCTCAAATGACATCACTGATTACATCATCCACAGAACCACTCAAACACCCACTCACACCCCCATACAACCTCTCTGACACCCAATCACATACCCCCACAACCACTCACATGCCCATTCACAGACCCATATAACTACTGACACACACACTCACTCATACAGCAACTCCCACAACCACTCACTTACCCATACAACCACTCACAGACCCATGCAGCTACTCACACACCCACAAAACCACTCACAGACCCATACAGCCACTCACACACACACCCATACAACCACTCACATACCCATTCACACACCCACACAGCCACTCACTCAACCACTCACTCATCCATACAGCTACTAACAGACCTACTCACTCACCAATACAGCCACTCATACATCCATTCACTCATCCACAAAACCACTTACAAACCCATTCACACATCAATATAATCACTCACACACCCACTCACTCATCTATACAGCCACTCACACAAATACTTACTGTGCAAAACAGCCACTCACACACCCAGTCACTTACCCATACACCCAGTCAAACAGCCACTTACTTACCCATACAGCCACATACACACCCAGTCACTCATCCAGAGAGCCATTCACACAGCCACCACAGTCACTGATACAGCCACTCACACACACTCACCCACACAGTCACTCATGCACCCACTTATTCACCCATACAGCCACTCACACACCCATACAGCCACTCAGACACATACTCACACACTGATACAGACAGTCATAATTCCACTCAGATGACCTATATTAGAAACAGTATCGCTCATTAGTAGTACAAAAAGAATAGTAATTTAATTTATGATGTAGTTTAGTATTTATCTTTAACTCTCAAAAACGTTTACGAAACACTCATTGGATGATGTTATCAGTGATGTCATCAGTGAGGTCATTTGAGATGCCATCAATGATGTCATCAGTGATGTCACTGAACATGTCATGAGTGATGTAATATGTGAGGTCATAAGCAGTGCATTGCGGGGGCGTAAGTTATAGTTAGCTCAGGTAACTCTAACTGCTGAATTTCAATGGTTTTGTATGAGTGAAATCCGAGCCTAACTATAACGTCCCTGTAACCTTTGTTTTTTTTCGGCGAATACATAAATATATGTAGTAATAATATTATGCTTTTGCGTTAAAAAAAAACCTCAGAAATTCACAGAAAAAAGCAAAGATTAAAGTGATGTTATAGTTAAGTGGAAATGTCAATTTAAATGCAACATTCTAACTTTAAAAAAAACACTGAAATTTACCAGTTATAGTTATTTCAAATATTTATAACTTGTGCTGCACCATTCACAGATGTCATCCATGATATTATCAATGATGTCTTAGAACATGTCATGAGTGATGTACTATATGAGGGGGGGCGTGGCCTGCAGCTGATACCTGATCCCCTAACAAGCCTGGGGGAGCTGCTTTTTGGACCGGAGGGCACCCGATGCTGGTGGCGATGACAAGAGAGCCTTGAACTGACTTTGCAGCCGCTCCACGAGCTTAAATCGGCGAAGTTTGTTCCTGCGGCGGGGACGGCAAGATGGCACCCATCTCGAGGACGGCCTTGTAAGACTGCCCTGTCTCGCAAACAGAGGTGCTGTGGCCTACAGCGGCGTGTGCACTTCACCCCAGAGACTCTAGACATCCCCCTGCTAAGCTGCAACCCCCGGTATAATGGCGGCGGGTCTGCGGTGTGAAGTGCGTGGAGCGGTAGAAGCTGCCGCAAAATGGCGCCCGTGTCCCTGAGGCCGAGCACTGGCTCCCATACCGGCGGTACGTGCCTATCTTACTAAAGAGGCCCGGTGTGTGGTGAGAAGTAGTAACACGCAGTGCGGGCGTCGGCGATCGGGGTGTCGCCGTGCCGTTCGTGCAGACTGCCCTGAAAACTATTAAGGAGGCGGAATGCCCTGGAGGCGAGCAACCAGGAGCGAGTCCGCGCGAATGGGGGCCCTGCGTCGCTGGAACATAACAATTGGGCCTGAAGCTCATCAGCAGTAAGTGGCAACCTGCCCCTGGGGGCTCCCGGCGTGTGAAGAGTGCCTGAACCGCCTGAGGGGCCTGTTGTGGCCGCGCGGTGCGTCTGGGTCCCTGAGTCGCCCGGAGTGTAACGGAGGGCGGCGTGGCACCTGGAGGGAGCCGGTGCATAGACTGTACCTGCACCGGCAGTGCTGATCCGCCTGGTAATCGCTGCGGGGGCCGGGAACCCTGAGGTTGAGCAACTTGGGAACAAGTCCTTGCGGGGAGGGGGCCCTGCATCGCTGGTGAACACCCTCTGTGGCGAGGGCGATCCCTGCTGGGGCCGGCTGCGGAGCCTCTCGAATGCGCGCTGGAGAGTGGGCGAGCTCTGCAGGCATCTCCAATAGAATCTGGTGGCCCCCGCATCCAGATTACTCCTTCCCGGGGTGGTGGCCTTCCTACGTCGGGGCTGCCCATCCAGTGGTGCGAAGCTTGGAGAGACCCTGTAGCGCAACATTGCGCGAGGCCCCTACAACGAGGTGCTTGTGAGCAGACAGTGGTTGGCACGCCTGGATCCTGTGAGGAGCCTGCAATACCTCATTGGACCCCCTGGACTTCACTACAGGCACGGGGGTGTCCTTCCCGGGGCCCGCGGGGCTATCACCCACTGGTGTCCTTCCTGAAGCTGCACGTGAGGCCTGGTCTTTCCTCAAATACTCAAACTGAGCCAACCCCACCAACGGGGCCCAAAACAGACTGAGGGTCGGCTATCACTGCACTCAACGGAGAGAACCAACAGACAAGCGGGGACATCCGGGCTAGTGGTGATTGAAGTAGGGTGCGACCCACGCCCTGACTGCCTTTTGGCAAACGGTGAGGCCTGTGGCAAGAGAGGAAGGCCTACCCAACTGACAGCGCCTAACGCACCAGATCTATTGGTGGTCCCGAAATAAAAGCAGTTCCCGTCGCTTTGCATACGGACTGGGGAAGTGCAGGGTGCTCAAGAGGCCCGCTGGAGCTGGTAACATTCAGGTGTGCTAACCACGGGGTGCGCAGCGGCCGACCAGTCGGCAGCCCACCACATTGCGGCATCAAGATGGGGAGAACGCAGAAGAAACGGGGGTTTGCGGTTCTCAGTGTGGACGCCCCGGGGGTCCAATCTGATGAAGAAGACGAGGCGCCCGAGACCGGAAGTGATCCGACCCCTCGGAAGCCCACCCTGTCCGACATCATGCAGGCAATAACGGCCTCCAGATAGGCACTAGAAGGGAAAATTGAAGCTATTGGCACAGACCTCAGCCTGCTAAAAGACGATCATCGCAAACTTAAGGACAGAGTGTCCAGCAATGATAAAGAGCTGAGCGGCCTGCCAGGGTCTGTACATGAGATGCGTCGATCCATCGCCGACCTGGAAACAAAAGTGAAAACCCTAGAAATGCGGGCCGAGGACAGCGAAGGGAGGTCACGACGGAACAATATCCGCGTCGTCGGGATACCGGAAAAAACAGAAGGGACAAATATGGTACGTTATTTGGAGGACTGGCTCCGCTCTGAGGTGGTGCCAACGGGCCTACACCCTTTTACGCTTTGGAGTGGGCACACAGAGTTCCGGCTGAACCCCCAAAACCCGGGGCTCCTCCCCGACCCATTGTAGCACGGCTGTTACACTTTCGGGACAGAGACCACATCTTGCAAAGTGCTCGCCAAAAACATGAGTTGCGTATTGACAATAGCACGGTTATGATTTTCCCCGACTTCACAAGGGAGGTTCAACGGAGCAGAGCGTCCTGCACAGCTGTCAAGGCCAAACTTCGAAAACTGCATCTGCCCTATGCGATGCTGTTCCCTGCTCGGCTTCGAGTGGCTGATCCGGCGGGAACCCGCTTCTTCCAGACGCCGCAGGAGGCTTGGGACTGGCTCGAGGCCCGTGGGTCAACGGGCCGCCGTGCCTCTATTCCGAGTTCCCCTCACCGCAGCCCCTGCAGTCACAGGAGTGGATCCAAAGCCCCTTTGCCCAGGGAACTCAGCCTCGAACGCCGCTGGGCACTACAGGCCGTAGTGTCACACAGTCAACAAGGTCCTAGTCCCTCGCCGAGCGGGAGCGGGCGTCGCACTGACGGATCAGAGTCCTCGCCGGCCCGCAGCGACAGTGATGGCCGGGGTTTGGATTGCCTCATGTTACGCCCCAAACGGCTGACGAACTCATGTGATACCAATATTGATACGTCGGACGCAGTAGTAGCCGGGGCCAGCCATCAATCTGTCCTCGATGCAGCTTCTTCAATCCTGAGGCTTCCCCCCAGTGAATAATGTGCAACGTATTCTAACGATGGGGCTTGATGTCTAGGTCAGATACGAGGGAGGCGGTGGTACCGGGTAGTTAGCAAGGCACTTGCCAGGTGATCGCCCCTACCACTACACTGGACAATGGTTTGCTCTAATGCTGTTTGGATGGGGATTCGTTTTTGGATACCTGTCCTGGGGAGGGGGTGTTGGGGATGTTCTTGTAGTTGGGGAATGTTGAGGGGACTCGGGCGTGTCACAGGGGGAAGGTTTTTTAAAGGATACAAATGTAGGCTACAACAATGGGACCCCCATTAGGATTAGCTTGCTTATCGTGGAATGTGAGGGGAATGCATTCTATGATCCGACGTCATAAAATCCACTCCTATTTAGTTCGCAGAGGCATTCAGATCGCATTTCAGGAAACGCATCTGCTGGCAAAAGAAGGGAAGGCGTTGCAGCGCCGCTGGAGGGGCCAGGCCTATTATACTACACATTCCGCTTTCGGAGTTCTAATATGGATTAGGGCTGGTGTTCCATTCCAATGCACAACACAGTTGATTGACCCGGAGGGTAGATATGTGGTGGTGTCCGGGAGGCTGGATGGTAGAGACCTTACACTAGGTAGTATATATGCGCCCAACACAGACCAGTCATCTTTCTTCTCCCATCTCTCGGGAAAATTGGCGACCGTCCTCACAGGGTTATTACTGGGGGGCGACTTCAACTGCACCTCTGACGTCACTCTTGACCGTTCTCACCCCCCTCTACCTAATGCACCTGCACACAAATTGGCGGAGGCACGCCGTAATTGGCAACAGAAATGGGGCTTAATAGACACCTGGAGGGCGCACCACCCCGAGACTCGCGATTACTCCTTCTTTTCAGCCCTCCACGAACTGCATGTTAGGCTAGATGCCATTTTAAGCTCACCTGATGTACATGAGGGGATTGGTTGCAGTGAATACCTTACCAGGACACTCTCTGATCACAACCCAGTCCTATTGCAGTTACAATGGTCACGCGCGCGTCCTAAAATCCCCACCTGGCGACTGCGGCCCGAGGCCTGAGATGACCAAGTTTTCCGTGCAGTGATAGGCTCAGCTATCACTACCTACTTTCAAGACAACGGGGGCACGGCTACATCCTCACTTGTGGAGTGGGACGCATGTAAAGCTGTCATTAGGGGGCGGTGCATATCTGAGCTGGTTGGGGTTCGGAAGGTACTCCTTCAAGACATAGAACGAGATGACGAGCGCCTGCGCGCCCTGGAAAAAGACAGACCTGAAAACCCAGACAAGCAACAGGAGTTGCTTGAAGCTCGAGAGGCAGTAGCAGCGCAGGTAGAACGCCTGCGCTGCTTCGATTATAAAAACTACATAACTCGAGCGCATTCAGAGAGGGATAAGTCGGGAGCCCTTCTGGCTTGGTTGGCCAACCCGGCCAGACGTGGGTCAGTGATCCTGGAGCTCCGTGACCAGAACGGGGAAGCCAGATACGAACAACAGGGTATCAACGACCTGTTTTTAACGTATTATACTGAGCTCTACAGGAGACAGTTGTCCCCAACAGACGAGGAATTACATGCATTCACACGAGGAGTCGACCTGCCAGCCCTCGATGACGACACAGCAGCCTCTTTGGGGCGAGAGATTGAAATTGGGGAGGTGCGGGGGGCTATCAAGAGCATGGCCCGCAACAAAACCCCAGGCACTGATGGCCTTCCAATTGAATTTTACCTCACATATATTGACCTCCTGGCTCCCAAACTTGTGCAGTTATATAAAGACGCCAAGCGAATTGGCAAACTACCGGTCTCCACTAGAGAAGCAGTCATCATTCCTTTGCTCAAACCGGGTAAACAGGCATGGGATAAAACTGCCTATCGCCCATTATCCATGCTCAATCTAGATTATAAACTACTAAGTAAAATTTTGACTACCAGGTTACTCCCCCACATGATTACCCTGGTTCACAAGGACCAAGCCGGGTTCATCCCCACCAGAAACACAGCGCTCAATGTCCGGAGGCTCATGAGGATCCTAGATGCGAACACTTACAGTGAAAATGTCGCTACGATATTTGCAGTGGACATAGAAAAAGCCTTTGACAGCCTGGAATGGGCTTTCTTATTCCATGTGATGCGGACTATGGGACTGGGATCTGACTTTGTGAGCTGGACAGCTCTCCTGTATGCCGACTCCACTGCCAGAGTCAGAACCGGGGGACTTATTTCAGACGCCTGCAGCGTGGGACGAGGCACACGACAGGGGTGTCCCCTCTCCCCACTGCTGTTTGCCCTGGCGATGGAGCCGCTGGCAGCGCAGGCCAGGTCGGGGCGGGCATACCAGGGGCTAGACGTCCATGGACAGGTCCATCACATAGCATTGTATGCTGACGACCTTTTGCTTTTCCTAGCAGACTCAGGAACGGAATTCCGGGGGGCAAAACACCTGCTTCACGCTCTCAGCAAAGTCGCGGGATTAAGAGTGAATTGGTCGAAGTCTTGCCTGTTCCAGGCACGTGGGGGCAGAGTAGGTCCGCAGAGTTCAGAGGGAGTGACCTGGGAAGACCGATGCCTACCCTACCTGGGTACACAGATATACCATAGCCAGGAGGACATCCTTGAGGGTAACATTGGAAAGGCCATCAGAGGAGCAAAAACTAGCTTTGAATTTTGGGGCTCCTTGCCGTTGTCCGTTGTGGGCCGTGTGGCCCTGCTCAAAATGATAACCCTCCCGAGGCTATTATATTACTTCAGGACGTTGCCGGTCTGGATCCCGGCAAAATACTTCAAGCAACTCCGTTCCATGATCTCAGCCTTCGTGTGGGGCTCGGGCAGATGCCGGGTGGCGCTTGGTACACTCATGAGACCGAGAGCAGAGTGTGGCCTTGCCGTCCCCGACTAAGATGAGCTATTACTTGGCAGCACAATTTCAGTGGCTCACGCAGTGGGTGGCGGGGGCCATCAGGGGGGATGTAGAGCACAGGGAAGACCTTAGGACCCTATCATTGCTGTCCCGCGTAGTTCTGCGGCTCCCGGTAAACGCTGCAACCCTTACCCTGGAACTTAACACAGCGCGAAAATGCTGGAACAGATATCTGGGGCGTGCCTCTATTAAATGCCCCTACACCCCGGAAATACCATTGCTTATGTGTCGAGTCCTACTGCACTGAGGCAACTGGCAGAGGCTAGAGACGTGGGCGGAGCAAGGACTGACTAGCATGGGGGACCTTTATGAGGAGGGAGCCATGATCCAGTTTAATGATCTACAAACCCGTTTTGACCTACCTGGGAGAGATTTCCTACTGTATACGGCCCTCACTGCGGCCATCAGGAAGCACTGGGGGGGAGGGCTGACGGAACCACAGACTTTCCTAGGCTGCCAATATGTGGTGATGGCAGTAGGCACATTTAAAGCAGTAACGTGCCTGTACAGACGCATGACACGAGAAACCCTGCTTTCCCTGACTGACCTAAAGACCAAATGGGAAACTGATATCGGTGAGGCCGTCCCAGATAAGGCGTGGGGGGAGTTAGTGGAGAGAGCCTGGAAGAGCACTCGGAATGCACGGTTCCAACTGGTGCATTTCCACATTTTGCACAGAGCATATCTTACCCCGGAAAAACTACACAAGTATTTCCCGACTCACTCGGCGGCCTGCCCGAGATGTAATGCAGACAGCGCTGACTTTAAGCATATGTTACGGGACTGCACGTTTCTTGACAGTTATTGGGAGGAGATAACGACAGTACTATCAGACCTCACTGACAGAGAGTTGGAACCGACCCTGGCACACTGCATCTTACACTGGTTTCCACACACGCCAAAGAATAAAATAACCAGTAAATTTATTGATTTGGGCTTACTTCTGGCCAAACGAAACATTACCACACACTGGAAGGCGAAGCAGGGTCCCAACATAACAAGGTGGAAAACAGAATTCATAAAATGGGCCGAATGTGAAGGAGTGATTAGGTTACAACTAGCGAAACGTGCGGGGAGTGATAAGGCCCTGGACAGGGCGATAGCTTGGGAGGCGCTGGTCGTTGCACTTAAGTTCCCCGAGATCGCAGATAATGCCTCCATAGGCGACCCCGGTTTGGCTGCAGTCTAACACGCAGATGGCCTTCTGATACCCACGATCTGTAACCTCGTGATCTGAGTTGGCTTTAGACAATCAAGCTGGAATACCATAGCCGTAGCTCTACCCCATTGAAGCAAGCCGCCTTGCTGCGGAAACAGGCCTATTGGCCTCTTGCAGCCTAGACCTAGTGACACGCCTGGGGGGTGGGAAGGGCGTTGAGGGTGGGGGGTTAGTTTGAGATGGGATTTTGCAATTGTTTCGCATACTCAATGAGCAGATTGTATAATGGAACTGTCAAGATGACATGGACATGCTAGTTTTCCTCACCTGCGTCTCAAATAACCTGATTGTAACTTTGTCTACTAACTAGGGTGCGTCCCCGGACCCCCTCTGGTTAAATACAAAATCAATAAAAATCTGTTGTGATGTAATATATGAGGTCATAAGAAGTGGATGGGAAGGGTGTGAGTTATAATTACCTGAACTAACTGTAGCTGGTGACTATCCGTGGCTTCTTTTAGGTTAAAATGTTACACTTAAAATGACATTTTCACCTAACTATAATGTCCCTATAATCTTTGGGTTTTTTCAGTGAATTTCTGAGGTTTTTTTTATGCAAAGTAAGATATTATTACCATACCTAACCAGACTGTCACTGTTGGACATGGCCCTTTTTGCAGGGTTATCCCCAAACTTTTTGCCTTCTTCCTCCTATTTTTTCTGACCTGTTTTTGTTGGCTTTAGGACTCTGGGCACTTGACCACTGCTAATCAGTCCTAAAGTGCATATGCTTTCTGTGTAAACTGTAATGGTGATTGGTTAGCCAAGTGGTGCCAACTCCAGTTCTGGGACCTTGGAGGTGGGTTTGCTGTTTCAAGAGCTGAAAACCCATGCATTTTTCTCGCCTCAAGCCTACTGTGTGGTTGAAAAACCAACCCATCGCCACGGTGCAGCTGAAAAATTGGTGCTGTGCCTGTTCACGACTGGAAGAACCGCCACAGCCTGAATCCAGAGCACCATGTCTCTGGCGTCCGAGGCCCCCGCTCCGACTCTGATGCAGGCCCTGCTGTGCGGCTTAAGGAATCAATGCATCACCTGCTCACAGCTGGAAGAATTGACGCAGCGCCTGTTTCGCCGCCGCATCGACCCCAGCACGTACGGATTTTCCACGCATCGCACCTGGGCGCCAAGTTTCCAGCACAGCGCCATACCATAAGGAGACGTATCACTTCTCCTCGCAGTAAGGAATCGACGCAACACTTCTACTGTGTGCAGCAGAACTGACGCCTCCATTCCTCTGGGACTCAAAAATCGACGCATTGCTTGTGTTTTCTGACGCTTCCCTCCTCTGCGGCTGTTTTTCGTCTCGGATTTTGCCACATCAAAGGGACTTTGTGCTAAAATCGATGCATCCATAGAGTTTTATTGACAAACTTGCTTAAACCTTTAAAAAGTGATATCTTTGCTTATGTATGCTGAATTTTTGTCGTTTTGGTCTTGTTTGGTTTAGATAAAAACTGGTTATTTTTCTAAACGAGTGTGGTGTCCATTTGTAGTGTTTTCACTGTGTTACTGTGTGTTTTATATACAAATGCTTTGCACATTGTCTCTGAGATAAGCCTGACTGCTCATTCCAAGCTACCAAGGGGGTGGGCAGGGGTTGTCTTGGGTGTGTAACTCCCTTACCCTAATCAGAAGGAAGGGTCCCTACTTGGACAGGGTGCATACCACTGCCAACTAGAGACTCCCATTTCTAACAGTCACTTTAACCTTTCTTTTTTTCAGTGAATTTTGAGGGTTTTTTTTTAAACAAAGTAATATTTTATTACCATATGTATTTATACCAATTCCCCAGCGTGTGTGCCGCATGAGGCTGGCTACAGGTCCTGGCCGGTGTTGAGAAGGCTGAAGGGAAAAGAGGCCCTCTTATCCTATCAGATTGCTGTAGGTTTTTTTAAGTTACATGCTCGTGGGACTCCTTCGAGAGTCTTGTGAATCCAACCGTCCAGATATATATACATTTTAAACCTTAATTTCTCAAAAACTACTGAACGGATTTACACCAAATCACAAGCTTTCTGGGTAAAGATCTAGCTTTCTGACAAAATTGGTGTGATTCCATTCAGCTGCAGGACTGTTCAAAACTCCCTATGGAGGTTGCAAGGGAAATTGCATTACGGGCACCCCTTTTTTCTTGGACTTTGAAATTTGCAAGGAAAGAGCTGAGGTGGATGAACTTTTTTTCTGGAAAGTTCTTGAAGATTCATCATTCAGCACCAAAGTTGTAAGCAAACCAAGCATTCATAGAGTTGATCTATGGCATCTCCACAAAGTAAGGACAATTAGGAAATGGAAGGCACTCAAATCTTATTCCTGTGATGACAGAAAAAACAGACTTCCTCCAAAGTTAAATAACAATGTATAGCTCAAGCTTCTCTATGCTGACAGTACATCTCTGTCTTTGAAAGGTTTTCAAAAATGCTAAATAGGGAAATATGAGCACTTTCCTCTTAGAATTTCATTTGTATCTGATTAAAACAAAATGTGTTTCATTCATTAGAAAATGTTGTAAAATGGCACGTCAAAAAATTTAGTTTGAACAAGACTATAAGTATTTTGCATTCGTTTTTCCAAGTGAATGAAGTAGAATGTCTATGTTAAACCCCAGATTTAAAAAGCAGCATTAAGCAAGGGGAGGGTTGTTTTGTTTCTATAATAAATTCTTTGGTTGCACAGCTTGAAAAAACGTAGATCACTTTGTTACCATTGTCTTGGGAGTACTAGAAACGAGATCCAATCTGAGTGATCTTGGTGGGCACCAAGATTTACCCCTATTGTAGCCATCTACCTGGTGCGTAGCTTAGAACCTTTGTCACCCATACCTAAAGCGATTCAAGTATTAAGATTTGTTTAAGTAAAAATAACTTCCAATGGTAATATTAACATTAAAATTATAATAACAGAGATGGTAAATCATCTCTGTACCCTATGAACTCCAGACAGATGAGATGGTCCAGACAGGTTGGAGCTTCTCAAACCCCATAGCCAGGAATTGGGTATGGGCCTAATAGAGACCTGCTTAGATCATTGAAACTGGAGTAAGAACCTGTCTCTTTTTCAACTATGGTTGTTCCTTATTGCAACAGTGCAACGTTGCTAGTAAAATAGGGATCTTGTCAGTCCCGATGACCAGCAAGAAGGAAGGAAGCAAAACCTACATATCATGCATACACCACGCAAATATGCATCTCTCCTACAATCAATCAAGAATAGCTTCTACAACATCTTTTAAGGTGAATTTGGTGCATTCACACACCAGTATTGGCACAACCAATAACACTGGTATTCACTACTAGCATTCTGGCTTTGTCAATCCTTGTTTTGCCATGGTTTTTAAAAACGTTATTGTTTAAGCTGCCGGGCCGTAGTCAATCTAAATTTTTTATTTTTTTAAATGTCTAAAAGCAAAAATATTTTTGGGTCTCAAAAACGACACAATGCCATAGTCGTTCCTGACACTTAGAACAAATACTTTGTGTGGAAAGGACAGAATGACGTCACTCACTGTGAAGTTAGCCAATGGCCCATGCTATATTTTGTTGGAGTGGAAATAAAATGGGTGAAGAGGGCCGACTGAAAGCACATGTGATGTAAGTAATTACATATATAGTTTTAGTAAATTAAAAGATCTTGGTAAACGCCATATTTAAAAAACACTCTGAGTGATCTTGGGGGCCCCAAGATTTACTCCTATTGTATGTAGCTATCTACCTGGTGCTCAGTTTTAGAGTCTTGCAAAAATTAAGACTGAAAAGCTAATTCTCAATCTTGCACGTGTACAACACTCCATGTGCTTTAATATCTGGTCTTCAAAGTGTCGTTTGTGCTCACCGCCTTCTACACTCACTCCCATGGCAGCAGAAAAGCTATCTGCTTAGGCACGAGGGAATCAAATTACTTGAGAGGAATGAGCACGAGCAGCCTCAAAGTTAACCGATTGCTGGAACGCGAGCTCAGGCAATCCGGTCTAAAGGGCCAATTTCACAACAGATAAAACCGCTCAAGTAATAAGGGTGGCACGGGCCGCGTTACTGCAGCGGGCGCTGCTCAGAATAACGAGAAGGGAGCGGGCTCGCACGTGGGCGCGAGCTGGGACGAAACAGCACCTGATGTACACATCCCCGCCAACACGGACATTATCCCGCCAAACGAGCGTCATATTCATTGCAATTAAAGGCCTTCATGTTTACATCGAATAACATGCGAGTTACTTTCTGTCGCACCCAGTGGCGAAACTGGCTGCCTGATAATAAAACAATAGCAATACAAGAAAAAATGCCAGTTTTCTAATTTTATGTAGCACGCCACTAAAAAAACTATTTACAAGCAAAAAAATAGCTCCTAATGCAGAGACAGTGCCATAATGATCTTTTTTTGACACTTATCTCAATACTGTTTTAGCTGTAATCATTTTAAAGCGAGACAGGGGGCGGTGCCACCCCCTGCACCAAACAACTCTTTTTTTGTGTGTTTTTTTTGAAAAGCACAACTTGTATTTTTAAATTAAGGTATACATTTTGTCAGTCAGCTCGCACTTCATCATGAAAAAACAGACAGTAAAGAGATGCCTGTCATTTTCAGATATTAAGTGCTGCATTATAACATTACAGCTGTTGGAAGGTAGCATTTCAGTAAGTGGCTTTGGTGCTCCGTGAACTCTGCCTTCTGTGTCCACCTTTCAGTCTGTGGCTCCATCTATCAAGGGTGCTGCTAGCACGTGCCACGCCAGTGGGCTGGCCCCTCAGCGCACAATGAGTGCTGCAGATGACAGACTGATTACACCGCGCGGCACTATCAATCCTGGGGTAACAGAAGAGGGCTCACTCACTGCATTACTTTCACGAGGACCCTGTCCTGGAGATTGATGAGCCAGAGGCAGCAGGGAAGAGCGAGCAGCTGTGTGTTGTTTGTTTTTTAAGCATAGTAGATGTCTCACACCATTTTTTTTATTTTTAAACTACAAGTTGGATCAATAATTTAAGAGCTGAGAATGAGATGGTAAATTAGATAACAATGATAAACAGGTGCTTATCACGCTCTGCTATAATAAGAATGCCCAAATGTTTACAAAGAGTGACAATAAAATCACATTAAAAGCATGTATCAAGCTGAAGAATATTTAACCTAGGAATAATAAAGCCTGCAAGAGTGCTGTAGATTTGACTCATCGACCATAATTCACTAAAACGGCAGTGATAGGATAAGTGACATCACGCACCCTTTGACCCCCAACGACATCACAGGACTGAGCCACTCACCCAGCCATAATGTCTCAACAGACTCTCTGCTGCTGAAGGGCTACAGAGAGGGAAGTAAGACTAATCAGTGCTCACGTTTTTTAGGTCTCGTCTAGCGATGCAGCGCAAAGCGCTGCTCGCTATGCGAGATCTATTGTTGCCGACTTTTGGTCGGAAGCGGGACAGGAGATGTGCACACGCATGGTGCGAGCAGGAGTTGTAATAACGCCGCAAGCCGTACGCGTGCACATCAACTGTCTGTGCCGAAGCTTAACAGACAGGAGATGTGCACGCGTACGGCTCGCGGCGTTATCACAACTCCTGCTCGCACCATACGCGTGCACATCTCCTGTCCAGGCGCGGCAGGGCCGCGCCCTCCCGGTGTGTCAGGCGTCTTGGCACACACCGGCCGGCTCTGGAGTGCTCGAGTCGGGCGCTGTTCTGGTCTGAGGAGCCCACAGAAAGGTAACAGGGCGTCTCCATGACCACAGCGAGCTCCGTGTGCGGCGCAGCCCCCCAGGCCTTCAGCGTAGCGTCTGCGGTCCTGGGCTCCGAGGCGCGCGCTCTTTTCTTGGATGGTGTTTCCTTTCTTATTTTTCCTTTCAAAGTGCACGCTCTATGGACTCTGCACTATTGATAGCTGAGCCACTGGTCCAAATATACAGTAAACGCGCACTTAAAATAGAATCTTAATGGCCTTTTAGGGAGTTTCGTGAAATAGCTCGACTGGGAGAAACAGCTGTCCATTCTGGATTTGTTGGGTGCGCAGCAAACAGTGACGGGCACATGCTGATGAGCTTTGCAGGGGTAAAAGACATTGTCATTTACAACGTCATTACTTTATTAATGCTTCACAAAGGGGAAAAAAAACAATAACATTTTCAATGCCAATAGCTCAAAACAATGTCATTGCGAGACCTATTGCATTGTAAATGCTTGTTTTCTGTCTGTGTCTTCATGATCCTGACACCAGGGGTAGCAGAGAAGTGCCAGGCGTGCCAAAGAGCAAGGCAATGGTAGCAGTAGCTACCTCAGACTCACCAAAATTGTTGTCCACGATTTGATGGTTATGCACAGCAAATAATGGAAAACGGCTTAAGCAGAAATAATGAGCAAGGACGAGAAAAATCAATGCACTGTCATTTTCCAAAATGCGTTTTAAGTATTTGCCTGCCTGGCTGCCATGTCTAGGTACAAAAGAAGTACTCTAAAAGTTGCATATTATAATATTCACGATGTGAAGGATGCATGGCAAGCAGATGGTGTACATAAGGGCAGAGACAGACATTTGGGAATAAAGCTGCATTTTATTTGAGGGAAAACAAGAGCTCAAACTCAGCTTCACCACCTTACACATTATTAAACGGCATAGAACTGTACCCAGTCTCCTGTGATCTCATTGCCCCTTTCCATAAACCTCGATGTCATAATTCAAGACCCACATTTTACAGCGCCTCAAACTCGGTTCCGAAGTCATGTCTCATGGCCACACAAAACTGCTGACCTTCTAGTAATTCCCAGATGTCTACGCCACCCTGCTCAACCAGGCAACAAACACGACAACATGAAACACTGTCTCTTTTCATAAACGGAATTCCTGGACAAAACCCATTCTCTGGTGGTGTGGCCGGGAAAAAACTTCATCAAATGCAGCATTTTTAACTCTAAAGTTGGACATCTTTCTCTGACTCACGTCTTTAAAGATTACCTACACTTATTTTTACAGCACCCCAGAAAACTAAAACCCTAAGCATACACCCAAGCGTTTGTTATAGGCATAGTGGGTTGACCTATCATGTCAGCCAGTACCTCAAGGGGGTACCCCTAAAGCTTATTGGAGTGGATATGTGGGGCATGTCTATACTTAATGCATATGCTAGCCACTGCTACAGCTCAAAGGCTTATTAGATGATGTATCTCCTAGCCCCTCCCACCCAAGTCTCCTCCTGAGTAGACTGTGCATAAAAGGATAGAAGCACGTGGTTGTAATAAGAAGCATTAGATTAGAGTCAATAACTGTGCTAACAAAATATCAACATTGGGACCATCACCTAACAAAAATGTCCTTAAAAGTGTTCTAATGCATTAAACATACTGATTCTTATGCAAATAAAAAAAAACACAACCAGGTGCTCAATGACCTCATGGACCGCTCTTAGACCACACAACCAAACTGTTGAACAACCATGGCACCGCCATGTTGGATCATTATTTCTTAACCTCTCCAGTGCTTTGTGCTTATAGGCACTAAAATGTACCTTAAAACTTTGAAATTACATATCCTGGTTCTACGTATTGGAGTTTTGTCATTTTGTTGTCAAATAATTTATTGCATAGTACTCTATTTTTCTAAATGGGTGTGGGATTTTCCTGGTGCTGTTTTCGCTTTAGGACTGTCTGTGTGCTGCATAAATGCTTTACACATTGCCTCTTAGTTAACCCTTACTGCTTTTGTGCCAATCTACTACAGGATTAAGCACAGTTTTTAAAAACTTTATTTATTGAAATTTTTGCAATATAACAACAATTTCAGTCAGTACAGTGAGATCAAGACATATACATAGATATCGAAAGAGTACATGAGGATACATGTGCCCTCAACAATAGTTGAGCAAGGTAAGGATAACAAAAGATAAGTTGCAGACTTACAATGAGGCTCAGGAAGGGGAGGCAGAGGTGCCCCCAAGATGTGGGGAGGAGGGAGCGCATCTCGTGTTAAACAACAAAAAGGACTGAAATGGTGCCCAAATGTCCAAAGGGCAAGAAGAGGGGGGAGCCAGTTCAGCATATTGATCGATCATGTCATGGCAGTAAGCTGCATCTTGTAACAAGCGCATTACCCATGGAATTCTTTTCAGCATCCATACCACAAAGTTTTGCTTAGCAAGCACCAACAGCTTAGAGGCAAGATGCTGGCAGCTCCTTAGTGTTACACAGCAGGGAGACCAGAGGGAACGGTGTGACTTGTATGTCAAGGATATCAGAGAGCGTTCGGAATATGTCACACCAGAAAGGGATTATGCAGAGATACTGCCATGACATATGCAGAAAGTCTTCATTAATGAGGCCACATCCACGGCATGCACAAACATTGTGTCCCACAAACTGTCAAATTCTAGCAAGTGTACAGTAGTAGTGATAAAGGTATTTAAATTGTATTAACTTATGTTTATAATTAAAAGGGGTGATTTTAACTTGAAAACAGCAATATGTCCATGCCTTATCTGTGAATAGATAACCAAGAGAGGTTTCCCATTTGCACCTGGCCTCAGGAACAGCATCTATTGTGGAGATTAGACAGTTGATGTATAAATAAGAGATAACATGTCTCACATCTGCCCTCCCTATGTAAGTCTTAAGGAGTGTAGTTTCAGGTGGAGAGGAGGGGAATATGGCTATCGCTGTCCAGACCGTGGAACACAGTCGGAGGTAGCAGAACGGTGCCAGGGTGGTCGCACCATGGCAAGAACAAAAAGCTTGCTGAGAAAGAAAAATGCCTCCCAGCATGAGTTGGCCCATCTGTCTGAGGAGTTCCTACATGACCCTAGGGTTAAGCACAGGTTAATTTAGTGACTTTTGTGGTTCATCCTGACAAGGATTGTGGCTGTTGCTTGAGTTGGGCTCAGAATACCCTCAACCAACAACCCAATTTCTCACAAAATACAATGCTCTGTTGCTCATCAGACATAATTGCATGCATCTCACTTCATATATCTACTTCTCTCCTACAGGCATTGCAGCCATTTAATCAATCCATCTTCCCAATCCATCAGCCTTAGATATATCTTCCTTAGGAAGTAAAGTGCACTTAACCACTTTGTTAGTCAACAGTGTAGAGAGTCCAAGCCAAACTCCCCATGAGGCACATGTGCCTTACTACTCACTGCTCTTCTGCTCATATTACCTAACCCATTCTCTGCAATATTCACTGCCCAGAAAGAATGGCTAACTAAATCCTGATGCAAAATAACAAACCAAAGTGCTACAAAACAACTTTTGAAAGTGACTGCTTTCTGCTGAGAGCCAAAGGAAGATGTCAGATTTATGACTTTGCCCATATCTCCTAATTAATGAAAATGCTCACACCTTTATTGAGTGACTGAATTCAATGTTTGTGATAAGTGAGTAAATCCTGTACAGTGCTGACTGATCTATTCATTAAGATTTTATGAGGATACCGGTAGAATAGAATAAATGTACAGTAACTGAATTACCAGAAATTTGGTCTGGTCTCAGCATTAGACTGTGGCATTAATCAGTAGGAGGGAACACCTCTCAGTAATTGTCTTTATTTTTTAGCAGCTCCAAGCTCCAGGCATAAAGATGTGGAAATGGCCAGCATTAACAGCGATGAAGCAGACAAACACCTGAATCCCTTTAGCTGACACATAAAACCGATTATGACACATCTGAGAGAAAAATGACAAACGTGCACCAACTGTGCTAACTATACGTTGAAGAATCATGAGAAACAAATCATGAGAAGACTTAGTTACTGTATTGTAAAAGCATGCAGATAAATTGTAGGGTAGATGATTCATAGTTTAACCCGTTTCAGTTGCTAATCCAATGTGTATCAATCAAAAGGTAAATGTGATGTATTTAAGCGTCATAAGATTTGTAACCATTCTTATCGAAATAATGTGTATGAAGAATTTATTGAAATCTAATAGGATTTTGAGTTCTTTACGTGCAATATTGATAGGTTTAATTCTTAAACTCCATATTTTGCATATGTGAAATTGTGCACCAAGTGAGAAGGAAGAAAAGGGTGCTGCACATTTACACTAAAACCAAGTGCTGTGAACATTTTAGGGAATAATCTTGAATGAATGAATGAATGATCGGATTTGATATAGCGCACAGCTACTCAGACTAGAGTGTCCTGTTGTTGAGGGAGGACAGGTGGCAGATCACTGAAGTGTAGGCTAATTTTTGTATAGCCAGGTTTTAAGATGTTTCCTGAAAGTTGGAAGGTCCGCAGTGGCTCTCAACGTAGCCGGCAAACTGTTCCATGTTTGTGCACCCAGGAACCCGAAAGATCTGCCCCCCATATGAGCTAAGCGTATTTTGGGGGTACATGAGAGATCGGCATTGGAGGATCTTAAGGACCTTGTTGGATAATAGAGGTTAACACGCTTATTAAGATAACTAGCGCCTATGCCGTGAAGTGCTTTGAAAAAGATCACCATAGCTTTGAATTTGATCCTTTCCTTCATACGCAACCAGTGCACGGACTTCAGGATGGGAGTCATAAGAGACCTGGGCTTTGGTCTTAAAAGTGTTTTGCATTACTTGCAGGTGCTGGGTGAGACAGTCGGGCAAGCCTAGGTATAGGCTATTGGCGTAATCCAGTTTTGATGTCACCAAGGCTTGAACCACAATCTTCCTATTGTCTAATGACAGTAATGGCAGGAATTTATTTTAGCATACGAAGTGTGCCGAAACAGGAGCCGATCAGTGATTAAACCTGTGGGCCCATAGAAAGGGCACTGTCAATGACAATCCCCAGATTTTTGACCTTCTCCTGGGAAGAAAGGGGAGGAGACAACTCCTCTGGCCACCATGTACTCTAGTTACACATTGCAGGTTGACCAAAAAACACAACCTCTGTTTTATCCGGATTGCATTTCAATTGATTTATTTTGAGCGAGCTAAATACCTTTGTGAGACAGGATCTAATATTGTCTCCATCAAAGTCGGCTCCTTTTTCACATGTAAAAATCAGTTGTGTTCAATAACAACAAAAGAGTGAGTGGGAAGGGACGATGGGGAACACAGCACGAGGAAAACCTCTTATTTAAAAGAACCTCACTCACCAACCTAGTTGGTGACATGCTTCATCATTGGGTTCCCACCAGAGAGGCCGAGTGCCTCCTGGTGTGCTACTGACGCCTGAATTACAGCGGAGCGGGTATTTTTGGGATAGTGCCAGTGCAACAGTGAAGGTAGTGCAAGTTAAAAAATGTCTGGTTTAATCCCAAATCAATTTTATTGGTGGAAAACCAGATATCATTAAAAACAGGTGAAATGGACGCTGGCTGCTTGGCTAAATTGACCAGGCGCATCCAAATTGGTCTAAAAGTGATTAGTGGTCGACATGTTTCTGCTTATAATGTGCAATTTGCTAAGCTTTCATCAGGACCAAGCCTCCACGGCGGTGTACGCTCTCTAAGGCGTACCCTAACCAGTGGAGGTATATGAATGGTAAAACTCACGGTTTTACCACAGGGCCTTCTGGAGTTCCAAAAAGCCAACATGACTGGTACCGATAGGTTGTATGCGGGAGAGCGCTGTGTTGGAAATTTCACCAGCGGCTCTAACCCCCACCCGGACCCATGACGTGAAGTCAGTTGTTACTTCACAGTCCTTTGGCTTTTTGGAACTCCAGAAGGCCCTGTGGTAAAACCGTGAGTTTTACCATTCATATACCTCCACTGGTTAGGGTACGCCTTGGAGAGCGTACACCGCCGTGGAGGCTTGGTCCTGATGAAAGCTTAGCAAATTGCACATTATAAGCAGAAACATGTCGACCACTAATCACTTTTAGACCAATTTGGATGCGCCTGGTCAATTTAGCCAAGCAGCCAGCGTCCATTTCACCTGTTTTTAATGATATCTGGTTTTCCACCAATAAAATTGATTTGGGATTAAACCAGACATCTTTTAACTTGCACTATCTTCACTTTTGCACTGGCATTATCCCAAAAATACCCGCTCCGCTGTAATTCAGGCGTCGTAGCACACCAGGGAGGCACTCGGCCTCTCTGGTGGGAACCCAATGATGAAGCATGTCACCAACTAGGTTGGTGAGTGAGGGTTCTTTTAAATAAGAGGTTTTCCTCGTGCTGTGTTCCCCATCGTCCCTTCCCACTCACTCTTTTGTTGTTATTGAATTCATACGTTAGGGGAAATAAGAGTGACCATCCCTCTCTCTCTTGTTGATATTATAAAATCAGTTGTGTGTCATCAGCGTAAGAGATAATCTTAGCACCCTCTTCCTCTACTAAAGGACGAAGAGGTGACAAGTATATATTGAAGAGGGTGGGGCTAAGAATAGAGCCCTGGGGTACTCCTACATTCATGTGAGGCATGGGAGATGAAAAAGGGGGTAATCAAATGTCGTGCGATCTATTTTCCAGAAAGGAGGTCATCCAGGCCAGTACGGTCCCACCCATGCCCACCTTCTGTAATCTGTCAAGAAGTCTCTCATGTGGGAGCGTGTAGAAAGCCGCCGACAGGTCGAGTAGAATCAGAACTGCCCTACCTCCCTGACCTAGTTTTTCCTTAATGTGCTCTGTCACTTCCAGCAAAGAAGACTCTGTGCTATATTTTGTCCTAAAGCCTGATTGGGAGGCATGCAACTGGTTTTGATCTTCAATGTACTCCGAGAGTGCTCTGTTTACATGTTTTTCTAAGACCTTAGATAATGCAGGGAGGAGGGAGATAGGCCTATAGTTGGCCGGATCATTGTGATCGGCGGTCGTTTTTTTTTAGAAGTGGTAAACTTTTAGCCTGCTTTCAGATATGCGGCCTCTTACCAGTGGAGAGGGATAGATTAAGTATCTTGTTGACTGTGGAGTTAATGGTGGGTGCTAAAGGTGCTAATAATTTAGCAGGGCAGGAGTCAATTGGGGATCCAGACTTAAGGCCTTTGAGGTAGTTGAGCGATTCGTCTAATTGTAATTCGGGAAACACTAACAGTGTGGGGGGCTGCAGGGGGCAAGACTTTTGATTCATAGATTGGTAAGAAATCTGATCATCCTCTGACATTTTGTCAAATGAGTGTTGGATTACAGTAATCTTATTGTGGAAGGATAGTGCTACCTGCTTGGTCCACTCGGCTGAAAGCGGGGCTTCTTTCTGAGCAGCCTTAGAGGAGGTAAAGAGTTTTACTATGTTGAAAATGTATTTTCCCTTATTTTGGGCTAGTTCAATTTTATTCTGAAGGAAATTCTTTTTGGCCTCTTTCACTTGCGTATAATGGGATTTCAGGGCGGCTTTGTAGGTCTTCCTATCTTCGGGAGAATAATATTTCCTCCATTTCCTTTCAAGCCTTCTACAGGTATTTGTGCTAGTTGTAAGGGAATCGTTGAACCAAGGCGCGGACGGGTAAGTCCTCCTTAAAGGGCAAGAGATCATAGGTGCTGCGGCATCAATGTTAGACCCAAGCCAGGATTCAAGTAAAAGGGCGTCGGCATCAGGATTGCCGATTAACGCCGGGACAGAAAGTTCAAGGGCTTCCGCCAACGCCGGAAGGGCTATTTTGTCTAAGGCTCTGCAACTATATTCCATCCTTATCGCTTTTGGCAATGAGTCCTCGCTTAGGTTAGGGATTTTGAAATTAATAAGAAAGTGATCTGACCAGGTGATGGGGACTGGTGGATTTACCCCTTACAGAAAATCTGGTCAAGACTAAGGCCCATGTTAGGTGTGGGAGCAGAGATCAGTGGGGTCAGATTACAGGCCCGCATCGTGTCAGACAGAGAGATTGCTAAAGGATCCTGTGTTTTGTACATGTGTATATTAAAGTCTCCCAAAATGAGGAACTGGTTATATCTTAGGGCTAACGGGGTAGAGGCTACATTCAATGTAGTGATAAAGTTGCCAACTGCCCCCGGAGGCCTATATAACAAGATTCCGGCTATGCATTGATGGGGGGGATAGAGTGCAAAGAAAGGCTAGGCATTCTGCCCCCTCAATATTGTCTAACATAATAGGCATACAGTCTAATTTCTGTTTAGAATTGATGGCAACACCACCTCCCTTCCCGAATTGCCAGTCTTTCCTGAGAATTTTATAGCCCATAGGGATGACCGAGGCAATAGTAGGGTTTGAGGCCTCGGGCAGCCAAGACTCAGTAAGAAATAAAAGATCAGGTTGTTCGTCTAGCAGGAGGTCATGAATATGTGCCTCCTGCTTTTGCAGCGAGCGCGTGTTGAGTAATATAGCATTAAAGTTCCTATCTTTATTCAAGCTATTCGACCTGCTGCTTGGGAGAAAGGTCTTCATATATGTACTAATATGAATCACCAGAAACTATATTAATAATTTGTTTTGAAATAATTTTACAAGTTGGTACTTTGAAAATGCAGTAATATGTCATAGTTACACGTATTTACAACAAAACTAAGATGCTTCATGAATGCAAATAAGTGGAAAGAAATATATAAGGTCTCAAAAGGTTCTAAATTAAATGTATATTTCCATTATTTTATAATATTATTTTATATTCTGTATTTCATGAACCAAATTCAATTTAGGCCTGCATTTTCCTTACTTTGCTTGATTCTGTTCTCATGGAAATGTTGCGGGGATTCTGCACCTACACAGAACTATGCACAGGAAAACAGGACCTCGGTGTATAGGGGTGTACCAACCTACCACCTTAGTACCCAAAATCCCAAAACCGACTAGCTATAGTCTCACATTCGTTCTTCTCCAAAATCACGAAGCTACAAATGATTAGACAACCCAGAACACAACACCCCCGACTCTCTCAGGAATCGCGGTAGCAAGACATACCCTTTCGCTCGCTCACTCGTAATTGTCCACAATAAGAATTGTCTGAGTCACTGTTATAGTTCAAAATGTTTATTTTAACTATCGTGCTCTATAATGCAGTATATGAGCCACTACCAGCAGCAAAATGCATAAACTTAGAACAAATAGCATTGTTATAATCCCATAGAATATAAAGGGGGACGTCATTATATATAGACAGTGGAAAAAGGACTATAACGCCTGACCACCCTCCCCTTGGTAAGGTGACTATTATGTAAAAGAAGATCTCTGGGCTTTGTCAGCAGCCCCTCTACTTAAGTGCCTAGATGGAAGATTTACATCATAGGAATCGCATAGCTCTTCTCCCTGGTAAGGACCCTCTCCAAGCGTGTGTCAGAACAACATGCATCCCTGTAATATCAAAGCACGAGTTTTCAGTAGCGCAGCTGTGTTAGCATGTTTTGTCTAGATGCTAGGGACTGACCAGAATAGAATAACAAGGGGCATTGTTTATCGACCTTGAACATCGTGTTCAGACTAAACTCCAAGAGCAGGCAGAGAACGCAGAAAGCAGACAGTTCGCATGTGAAAGGCACCAACAAAGTCTTGCAAAACAAAGTCAAGTAGTAACGTGCGCAAAAGCAGCATCATGGCAGGCGTGCTCATGTCAATTTAGCAATGTCGACAATGACCCTAACGACCATATAACAGAAAGGCTCCGTAAACTTGCAATATAAAGTGAAACTATATCTCATAGGGATAGTTCCCGTTCGCATACTAGGTACTAGGACTGTTCGCAACAATTTTGTTACTTTGGGAACATCTGCAGTGAGAAACTGTCCTCTTGAACTTACTCACATGCTTTTGCAAAGGGACTATTGTTTGAAAGTTATTTACACTGGATGGTTCGACAACTTACGTGATGATCACTACCTTTTCTCTATAATATGCGTCTTCTTTACACTGCATGACCATCACCCTATACGAACTGACCAATTGACTGAGTGGTCTAACTAGATTAGGTGACCCAGAAGGTGTCACCCCGGAACTTGAGGAATATATTAAATATTGATGTGATGAAAAGGACCCACCAGATTCTTCCTTGCGGACTGAGAGACACATTTGACTAAGAACACACAATCCGTGCAACGCCAGGAGTTGAACACATAATCCTTTAGAAGGAGATAGTATGACCGCATCCCCCAGTCCAAAATGCCTCTTTTCCACGCTGGACCAGAGCGTGTAAGACACCCAGCGCCCGTGGAAATTTTCCCGCGTTCGGCCCTCTCCCAGCGACTGGCCGTGTACCCAAGTCCAACACACAAAATCTCACCGGTCACAGTGGAGCCGGAGTCAAGCCAACCGGCACCAAGACCCCTCGACCCCAAAGTAGAAAACGCGATCCTGCCCATGACCGGACCAGCGTACTCACCCGCCGAGCTTCCCTCCTCTCCAGAGGAGGGGCCATCCCGCCACGCCCCAGGCACGCCGAGACAGCCTCCACAGCTGTAAGCATCGGAGTAAGGGCCCGTGGCAGAGCCTGTTTTACAACACACCAATTCCCGCCCCAGGCGTTCCCGCTACAGCAGGGACCGCCCAGAAGGGAGGAACCCCCAGAGGAAGCCCTAGTAGGCCACGAGGGTAAAGAAGCCGCATGTCAAAGACCGCGCAGTCCCGCTGTAGCAGGGACTCGAAGTTAACACCCACACAACGGTCGCTGTAGCAGATCGCCGCACTCTCACCTGAAAAGTAACAGGAGGCATCAGTCACCCCCGTAGAGAGTCTCGCACGGACTAGTCCGCAGAAAAACACTACAGGATGTGCTGAGGTGGGTCAGGGGTTATGAGCCACAGGTTGTGGGAGTGGCCTGGGGTAGGGATGGGCCAAAGGGAGTTTTGCTTGGAAGTTCTGGGGGAGGAGCTATTGCTCACGTGGCATTGACTGTGACGGGGAGGTCTGACGAGGAGGTAATAACCGGTTACTTACCAGTAATATTCATTACTCCGAGTCGTAGACCTCCCCGTCATAGTCCTGGTTCATGCAGTATTGACTGTGACGGGGAGGTCTGACGAGGGGTAATGAATATTACTGGCAAGTAACCGGTCATTATTCGCTTCTTCCTTGCGGACTCTATTGGCTTTGCCTTTGGCTGACACATACGCTGTGTGCGCTATTCCCGGACTTTTTCCCTCTCATGGGAGAATATTTTTTAGCTGTCATGGCTCCTTTCCCTTCCTGAACCTTCTCGGAGCTTTGGTAATTAATGGTAACTCAGATTTTGAAGTGATTGTCTTGTAATCTTAGGTCTTAAATGCCTGATATTGATGTATTCACTCTTCTTAAAATTCTGATAAAAATCGAACTTTAACTAAATCCTGTGTCCATTTCACCATGATTTGTATCCAGTAATTGATTGTGCATTCCAATTGGGGTGGTAATGAGGGATGGGAATTCTAATAGAGAGATGTCTGGACAGCAGATACTAATGTTATTATTCTACATAGCTTTAACTGAATTATTGGTTTGCATGATCTTAGTTCGACTGAATTCCTTCAGGAGATTTGGTCTAGCTGTGATAATATTGTATTTGTATAGCTTAGTTTTGAGAGTTGTATATATGAATCTAATTACGAGTTTGTAGGTCAGTTACCTAATTCCTGGTCCTCATTGGATAACTGGATTGGATCCCCTATGTCCGACCCATCTCGGCACCAAGCAAGATCAATCGGAGGACCAAGTAAATAACCCTTTAGTGTAGTACTAGGAGATAAAGGGTTGTAAAGAAAATGGGCCCAGTGGCGCTACAACAATAGTGTTACCAAAGGATAGTCCCTTGTTTATAAAGAAGAACAAATTAATCACTTAATACTTTGATTCTATCCTTTGTCAGACGGTTCAAGCTCAAGGCCTGTGTTGGCTCCGTTGTCAATCTAGCATAACAAAAAGAAATTAATAGATGGAAAGTCTGTGTTCAGAGAAAACTAGCACAACGCTGGCATCTTGCTACAAGACAATCTCGGACCAAGGATATTACAAGTTTCATTTGCAGAATTATGTACTACATTTAACCATCAAACTTGAACTTCTACAATTTCCTGCTACAAAAATTATTATAGTGCTCATGTAAAGTGCTCCAATGCCCTTGGGCCAAGTTTGAGAAAAATAAAATAAAAAATAAAGTATGAAAACTAGGCCAGCATTGCTCACTGGTTATGGTAGGACTTTTACAGAAATTGGCCAGCTATGGTCACATGATGTCAAAACTATATGAAATGTTTTCTCTGAAGATCTCCATGCTCAGCATAAAAACAGAAGGGAAATGGGAAGAGGATCTACAATCTTCCATCTTCCAAAACTCTATCAAAAACAATAGTTGAGAATCTGGAACTTCCCATTTATGGCCATGGTTATCCTATCTAGTGCCACATCTAATTCCTAAGGGGACATAGTCTTTCTGGGCCTCTCACGACTCCGCAAACTAAAACTAATCCCCACTGACTCTTGCTGGTATTGTCAGGAAGAGAGCGGGGATCTACCACATATCCCCCTTAAGTGTAAAAGAAACACCCCTTTGGTGAGATATTTTTATTCATCAAAATGTTAACTCAATTAGATCTACCTCTTAACTTTGCTATTATATGTAGAGGGGTGCATGTCATGAAAGAAAGTCGACAAACTGATTGTAGGCAGGCCACTGAAAGTATGTGATTCTGTGGCCTCACTTTTTTTTTTTAACCTATGGATGAGCTGCACTTGCCGAATAATCCACCATAAGGAGCATGATTTGGAGATTTCAATCCAAAAATGTTTCTAACTCAAACTAATCAAAAGTTACTGAAAGAAAAAAAAGTACCACATGGGGTGCCGCTTAGGGGCAGAGACTTTCTAAAGATTAACTGGTCACCTTTCCTTTGTACTTTAGTATTCAACTGGCACTACTGAGCCGAAGGTTGGCACACAGTATTAATGTCTCTTAAAATGATAAAATAGCTAAATAATATCGCCACAGAATGTGCTGCATAATTTAGTTAACCCTTCTGCATAATTTGATACTCCATTGCTGCATAATTGTAAAGGCCTGGTTCATAGGAATGCTTATCTCATTGATGTATTTTTAGCCATGGGTCTCAAAACTATGCTAAATGGAAGCGGGTGGACAAGATTTCTATACATATGTGGTTGGAATGGTTATGCTACACTCGTGGTGTCCATAACCTTACTCTAACCCTCTCAGATATGATTAACAATAAGACACCCCTAATGAACCAAATGGAAGCATACCTTCAGAAAAGTAACCCCCATAAAGCTATTTTGGGCACACTCACGCCTTTAGAGTTTCTCGTATACCTACGATTCTTTGCCTATTAAAAGTGTCTTTTCCACTCAGCTCAAATGTAAACAAAGCCTTGTAAGTGAGTTCCTATTTTGGGGAAGAATCAGAGCGTGTTGTTTAAGTTTTAAAAACAATGGCTTGCTTTAAATTATCATTATTTAACACCTGCTGATTAAGTATTACCTTTACCTATGTCTCATATGGTTTCTTCATTTTTTTCTAATAATGATTAGCCTGTACCACTGCCAACATTTGACATACATGGTCAATGACCATACCACATCAGTAAGTTGAGTTATATTATATCTTATCTCTATCGCCCCAATTGGCTATAAAACCATTTTAAGGATTTTGGTTACAAGTAGGACATAATTCGTGTTAAAGTTCAAGGAAGAAATGTGAAATAAAAAAATAAAAAAACTTTCTACCAAACATCCTCTAACTATAGCTGTATCGGCTGTGGAAAGAAGTTTCTGCCTTCAACTGGTAAATATATCAAGGGATGAATCTTGTAATCCGAGCGAAAAACAGTTGAATAACTAAACCATCAAGAGGCAGAGAAACCCAAACCCTGCAAACACCTCCCTCGGTTTCACAGCACAGGAGACTCTCACTTCAGCTGAAGCATTTCAGCTGTCGGAAATAACTGTCCCGGGACGTTTGCCTTTTGACATAAAGTAGGGGAACTGTTTTCTAAAATTAAAAAAGTACAGGCACGTTGTGCACCTCAGATCCCCCCCCACTTCAACCAGTGGTCGAAACTCAAGTCACGCAGCGCCGATTCCACAGCGTCGCAGCCGGTGCTGCGTTGGAGTTGGAGCTGTGCGTTCACGGACTTTGGTGAAGCGGTGCTCGAGACTCATGCAGCGGTAGTTCTTTAGAGGCGCTGCATCGAAAAGTCGAGACCTGAGTTGAAAGCCATAATCATTGCATCGAGAAGGGAACACTCTTCAGTGCAAGCAGTGGCAATGCGCCGAGTTTTGCAATGACGCACTGATTCCTAATGACGCTTGGAGTCGATGCAAGGATTTTACTTCTAGTTGCACCAGAACTCTCTTCCAAGGACCCAGAACTGGAAGTAGCATCACTTGGCAGAGCAGGGGTCTCAGCAGAGTAGCCAGGTGCTGGCAGATGAAGTTTTTGATGGCTCTGAGACTTCCAACAGGAGGCAAGCTCAACTCTAGCCCTTGGAGAAACTTGAAAAACAGGATGTAGAAAGCAAAGTTCAGTCCTTTCACTCCCAGGACAGAAGCAACAGGTCAGCACAGCAAAGCAAACAGTAAAGTGGCAGTACCTCCTAATAGCAACACAGCTCTTCTTCCTGGAAGAATATCCTCAGTCCAGAAGTGTTCTGAGTATATGGTGTCAGAGGTCCAGAACTTATACCCAATTCAGCCTTTGAAGCAGGCAAACATCAAAGAAAGGTGTTTGTAGTGCACAATACACTGACCTTCCATGCCCTGGCTCTAGACACACTACCAGGGGTGTAGACTTCTTTGTGTGGGGACAGTTACAGCCCTATTCATGTGTCAGTATCAACTCCTCCCACCACTCTAGCTCAGGAAGGCCCATCAGCCAGGTGATGGGCCATCAGGACATGCAGGGCACACCTCAGCTCCATTTGTGTGAGTGTCTAGAGTGAATGCACAAGAATCCAACTGCCACCCTGACTCAGATGTGTATTCAGAGACAGGCAGAGGCACAGAAGGGTTAAAGTAAGAAAATGCAAACTTTTTAAAAGTGACATTTTCAGACCTGCAATTCAAAAACCAACTTCACTAAAAGATGTATTTGTAAATTGTGAGTCCAGAGACACCAAACTCCAATTTTCTATCATCTTCCAATTGGAAGATACACGTGTAAGAAGTTACAAGGCAGCTCATATGCTAACCTATGGGAGAGATAGGCCTTTTTGTAGTGAAAAACGAAAATAGCAGTATTTTACTACCAGATCATGTAAAACACAACAGTACATGTCCTGGCTTTTAAATACACTGCACCCTGCCCATGGGGCTACATGGGGCCTACCATAGGGGTGCCTTACATGTAATAAAAGGGAAGGTTTGGGCCTGGCAAGTGGGTGCACTTGCCAGGTCTAAATGGCAGTTTAAACTGCACACCCAGACACTGCAGTGGCAGGTCTGAGGCATGTTTGCAAGGCTACTCATGTGGGTGGCACAATCAGTGCTACAGGTCCACTAGTAGCATTTGACTTACAGGCCCTGGACACACCTGGTGCACAATAATAGGGACCTACTAGTAAATCAAATAGGCCAATCATGGAGAAACCAAACACCCTTACATTTTAGACAGAGGGCACTTGTACTTTAGCACCGCTCAGCAGTAGTAAAGTTTGCAGAGTCCTAAAGCCAGCAAAAACTAAATCCAGCACACAGTCAAAAACAGGAGGTCAGAGGTAAAAAGAAAGGGGAAACCACTCTAAAACATGTCAGGTCTAACAGTTGTGTTATCATTAATACTCTGGAGAATGCCTGTGGCCTACATCCCCCTTAAAGGTCACTATCAGTGTGCTAACTGTGTGGCATGTCAATTCACTATGAACACAAAACGATTTGTACATACAAAATAAATGTAGAACTAAAACAATTATCCAACTGTAATATGCCAAACGTAATTTGTTTCATATGGTGCCCTTTCCCATGCATCTACATACAACAGTAATCCCAACAAGTGAAAATCAGAATTGGTCAGGATTAGAGCAGGATCAAATAAAACGTGTTAAATGCACCTTTGGTTACACATTTTATGGAAAAGAGCCACACAGCCAATGATATTGTATGGCAAGTTATTGACATCGCCAAACCACCAGATAGAGACGGGAATTTTCGATGTATACTACAGAGAATGGAATGTAGATGGATTGAGCAATGCGACTCCATCTTGAAAGGACTGAATACCATATAAGAATATTGAAGCTTTGTCTCTTATACTGAGTAAATTACCGTAGATGCAATAGTCAAGTTGACACCCCAGTGTAAGGTGCTGCAGGATAATACTTTTTTTGTCAAGACTGTTGTTGAGCGGGTTTTATAATTGGTACCACGGTAAAAATGATAGAGAGCATTGTTGACATCTTTTACCCAAAAACACAAGGTAACAATGGGAGACCCATGCTCAGATATATGTTTCTCATTAAGGCAATTGTAGTGTGAGTGAGTAAGAGGGTAGCTGAAATTAAGGCCACACACATTTCCAAACATTGGTGCCTAGGTTGAAATGAGAGACAGTGACCGGCATGATTTAGAGGAAGCCTAGGGCAACATGTTGTATACTTGTTGATTTGTTTTAGCTGCTGGTTTTCTTTTTTCTTTGTGAACATTAATGCATGTGAAAGTCAGCAATTTTTGGATTGGGGGTATGTGAATTGAATATCACTGCTGAACGTTATTCACCACTTCATCATTGAATGTATTCAGTTTGCAGGAATAATAACCTCCCCTAAGCTAAGTGGGGCTGGGATGTTTCTCTGAGGCCCTTGCTGGAACAGCATGCATTCCAAGCCTCATTTTCAGACCATCCACATAAAGAGGAAGTGCGGCTCCACGTCGTCCTCTTGGACAGTGATAGCTGAGACCACTCGCTCCTATCATGGAGGAGACCCTATCGCGCGGGCTCCACTAATTATCCGTATTGGTGAAAATGAACACCACATATTGGCTGTGAGCAGTCTCTGAATTTAAGAGCTGCCAGTCCATGTACCCCTGACTGAGTACTTATTTTTTTTTCCTCCCACTGGATGCACACCTTCATGACAACCCCACCTTTTTTAGGATCAGCGCTTATTTCATTTTGGTTGGCCTAGAGGTATTTTAAATTAAAGACTAACGATTACAATCATACAATGTCTCCAATCCTATTATCTCAATATTTCCCTCTATCTTTTAGGATATCCCACCATTTCCCAGTCCTCATGAACCAATTTTTATTGATTTTTTACAGTGTTCACATTAGTGTAGTCATTACAATAAAAGTATCAAATTGACAATAGCGTATATGTTCTCTCCAGGGTCTACACATTCTATGCAAAGGTGTTTGATACAACAGGAAATATTGGTTCAGTTTTTCATTATCAGCAAACAGTATTTAGAACAAACATAACTGACAGGTCATAACAGATATTAGCAGTCACGATCCCTATACATGCACTAAGCAAGCAGTACAGCTTTGGCTGCTGAAATCCAGGGGTTCGAATCTATACAAGCATTAGGCAGGAGCACAAGGGTGATCACAATATTAGGGTACAGCCTCTGGGATTACGTATTGGCTAACACTCAGCAAGACACACTATGAAGTAAAGCACACTGGGAGGGGGGGGGGACGGGTGGAGGGGAACAAGGAAGAAGACGCCAGTCAATATTTGTAAACTGTAGTACTGTGCGCTAAGCAGTCACTGTCCCCTATCGACCACGCCATCTCTGGACTCTTCAGAGAGCTCTTGTAACTCAGGTAAAACCCCCATTCCAGCGAAATGGGGATTTTATGCAGGACTCTAACCCAGGGGCGGCTCCTCCGCTATGGCGGAGGAGCGTCGCCCCACTTCTTTTTCGCAGTGCGAGAAGCAGAAACAATAAAATGGTAATAAGTTTTAGTTATTACCATTTTATGTTTGCGTTGCGGGTGGGCGGGGCTGCTCTGTTCTCCGAGCAGGGGAGGAGTGGTGTGCCCACTCCTGAGTACGCATAGACTGTTTGGTTGGCCCTCTCGGGCCGCCCAAACCAGTCATGAGCACTTTGCCCTTCTCCATACAGGCTGCATGCCCTCACCATAAGCCCCTGGCTGGGCACTGTTCCGACCAATCACAATGCTGCATGCAGCTCTGTGATTGGCTATGGGGAGGGAGACTGGCTGCCTGCTTCCTGTCGAAGGTAGGAGAGCAGGAGCCGAGAAGTCGCAAGACCCGGCCTCAAGGTAAGTTTAATTTTTTTTTTTTTTTTTCATTAAAACCCCCCCCCCGCGCGACCTCCCCCGCGACCCCCCCTCTAACCTCTTCCCTATGGAGTGCCACTGATTCAGCCTTACCCCATTTCAAAGTGTCCGCAAACCAGTAAGATAGATCGGGAAGTTGAGCATCTTTCCACCTCATGGCGATGACCCTCCTCATGATAAGTAGGACCAGGTTATAAACCGGTTGGACGCTCCCCTGGTCTTTTCACTCTTAAAGAGCCCCAGTAATCCCACCTCCTTAAGGTGTAGGTCCCTCCTTCCCGTGATAGTTGTCAGGGCATCTGTGATCGCTTTCCATAGCGTTTGCAGTCTAGGCAGGTCCAGAACATGTATGCCATATACACATCCAGGGAAACACATCTGGGACAAGTTGACGCACAGCCATATATTCTATGTAAATGCGCAGGCGTAAATTACTCTCTATGTAAAAGGTTGTGCCGTATATATTGGAATTTCGCGTTGTGAGAGACCTTGCGTGGGTATATTAGGGCTCTGTCCCACTCTTTCTGTGTCAGGGCACGGCCAATGTCGTACTCCCAGTGTTGTCTGATGGGGCACAGTAAATCCTGCGGAGTATGGGCCAACGAGCGCGTATACCATGTAATAAGGTGCAGCCCGCTGCCCATTATGTGGATCGCGTGTGTTGGGGTTATGTATCAGGTTCTGAGTCTGTAATCTGCCAGTTTCGCTGGAGCTCCACTAGTAGTGTATGATGTGCTAGGAAATGGCACAAGGGTAGGTTATGATCCACACTAAGCTGCTCGAATGGCATAAGGGTGGCATTTTGAACAGGTCACCAAGAGTAGCTATTCCCTCAGTCTCCCAAAGCTCCATCAACTCCCTCCCAAGAAGCTCCCTGAAGGGATGCAAGGAGCTAATAAGGATCTCCGGCGAGTATGGTGTCAGGGACAGTCTTAGGCTTCTAGTGTAGTTGGCATGCACTATGGTTAGGAGTTTATTGGATTGTAGCGGGAGTTTTCCTATTGGTAGCAACAGATCATGGATCACTCTATCAGTGCGGTCTGGTGTAGGAAGGCCTAGCTCTGTTAAATGATTGGCCGCCAGCCACTGGGATGGCCATTCCAGTTGTGCTGCCAAATAATAATGTTCTAAGTTAGGAGCTCCCAGAACCCCCTTGTCAACTACTAGTTGGAGCTTCCGGAGGGCAATCCGTCGATGTCCTCTACTCCAGATAAAGCACCCCAGCATACTATGTAAAGTTTGGAATGTGGACTTTGGTATGTGTGCCGGTAGGTTATGAAAATAATAAGTGGATGGGGCAGCATCACCATCTTGGATAGTGAGACCCTACCCTGCACTGTAAGCGGGAGCGTGCTCCAGAATGTTAGTTGCGGTCTCAGGGAGGCTATGGCCCGGGTGAGATTACCGTCTATAAAGTTGCGGGTATCATGATATATCCAAATTCCAATGTAACGGAATGTGAGTGGTTCCCATCAAACTTGGTGGGGGCCCACCACCTGTAGGTGTGGTGAAACATCTGGGCTTATGGGGAACAAGCAGGTCTTTGCCCATTTCAAACTCAGACCCGATGCTTTGCGGAATTCCTCAAGTGCCACAGTGATGCCCCCAATTACCTGCCTGATGTATTATATATAGATGAGAACATCATCAGCATAGAGGAAAATAGCGTGGCGTTTGGCTCCCAAGAGTACACTCCATTCTTCTCCGTCCTGCCACAGTCGCTGGACCAGTGGTTCGACCGCTAGCGCGATTAAGAATGGCGACAGCGAGCATCCCTGGCGTGTGCCCCGGCTGATCTCTATTGGGGCTGAAATAAGTTGACCTACCTTAACTCGGGCTGTGGGGGCTGTATAAAACAGACAAATGAGGCGCAGTAAACGCACTGGTAAGCCAAACCGCAAGAGAGCTGCAAACATGTAGGACCAGTCTACAGTGTTGAACAATCACTCCAGGTCAATCACTAGAAAAGCAGCAAATGGCCAGTGGGACGGAGCCAGGTCCAACACTCTATGGAGTCTGCGGATGTTAAGAGTGGTAGAGCGGTTAGGGATAAAACTGTTTTGATCGGCGCGTACCAATTGGGGCATGTGTTCCAGAAGTCAGCCTGCAATGGCCTTACTAAGTATCTTATAGTCCATACCTAACATGGACAGTGGGCGGTAGGACGTCACCTCAGGCGGGTCTCTATCGGGTTTGGCGACAAGATTATAAGGGACTCACGTAGTGTCAGAGGCAATCTCCCCTCCTCTAGGGCCACCTGATATCCCTCTAGTGGTTTAGGTACCAGGACCTCCTCATAGACCTTGTAAAACTCAACTGGAAGGCCATCGAGGTCAGGGATTTTACATGTTGCTGACCCTCTTATGGACAGTCTAAGTTCTTGTTCCATGAAGGGTAACTAAGTCTTCTCGGGCTGTTTGGTCAACAGTCAGCAAGTCGAGGCCTTCAAGGAAGGCCTGTAGGTTTGCAGTCCGGTCGATGGCGGGAGGGCCGTACAACGTCTTATAGTAAGACGTAAATGCAGCATGTATGTCTGGTTGACTAGTGACAATGCAGTACGAAGATTGGCAAATCATGGTAATTGGTGGGGGTAGGTTCGTATTACGGAGGAGCCAGGCTAGTAGTCATCCAGCCTTGTCACTCTCGGCGTGCATCTTGGCCTGATAGGCCCTAAAGTCAAAGCATCACAGTTGGGCTATTAGCTGAGCATGTTGTTCCCTGGCATCTTCAAGAGAACGGCAGCTCAAATGGGTCCTCCGAGATTCCCTTTCTAAGGCGCCCAAGGACAGCTCCAGTGTCATTAGCACCCTGCTAAGGTCCGCCTGCACCCCCACCACAGCGTTATTGCAGTGCCCCCGGAGCACTACCTTGAGCACCTCCCACTCACTGGGTCTGGACGTTGCTGTGCCCCAATTGTCCGTCATGTATCGGACCAGGACTTCCCTGGTTGTGTCTCAGAACACACTGTCCTCCAGCTTTACCGGCTGAAAACACCAGATAGGAATGGGCAGGCGGGGAGGTCCCACAATCTATGTTCATTTGTAGTGGGTTGTGGTCAGAAAAAGTCTGACCAATGTATTCCCCAGCCGTTACCTGTGCATGTACGGTTGGGTGGCAGAGAAAACGGTCCAGTCTCACAAATCATGGGGTGGGGAATAGTAGGAAGATTACTTTATGCCAAGGTATAACGTGTGCCAACTGCCTAAGAGGGACCAATGTTTGAGCGACTTCTTCAGTCCCGCTGCAGACACCACCACTGGAGAGGTCGGTAGCAGGGGGTGCGAGCGATAGAGAACGGGATCCGATACACTATTAAAATCTCCACAAAGGAGCCATGGGATATGCTCCCACTTCATGAGGATGACCGTGAGTTGGGCTAAGTAGGCCTGCTGCGCCACATTTGGTGCATAAATGCTGCCCAGCAGGATTTGGCAGCCATCTAGTTGGCCCTTCACAAATACATATCGTCCCTCGGGGTCTATCTCTTTAGTGATACATTTGAAGGGAACAATGGGGCTTAGCCAGACTAACGCCCAGTGGGCAAATCCAGAATAGGAGGTGCAGTAAAATTGTCCCTGCCATCTCTTTTGCAAATGAACATCTTTGCCCCGCCACATGTGTCTCCTGTAGGAATGCAATATGGGTGTTGCACCGTCGTATGTATTGTTCTACCAAGTGTTGCTTATTCGCCGCCCCCATGCCACGGACATTCCACTGGAGTACTTGCAATTTAGTCATGAGGGACGTGTGGTAGGTATCTGACCCCCGTGTTGATTTGTAGTGTGCTGCATGACCTGTAAAACAAGATTAACGTAACCCTCAACTCCCCTCCCAGGGTAAGCGCAAGACAGCGGTTACCCAAACAGTAAACAAGCAGACCCATAACATGGGAGCTCTGTTAACGGAGTCTCCAAATACAGAGAAGTATGGGTGAGGGGGAGTTGCGAGGCAAACTCACTCCTTCAATCATGCCTGACTCATGTTGTCAACATGGAGAGAAGGTTGGAATATGTGTCAATAGCTGTGTGAAGTTGTGTGCGACCCTCATGGGGGTGGTGAGTTCCTCATGAATAGAAGGGGTCAAGCCAATAAGTCTGCAGTTTGTGGAGTAACACGCAGCAGGATCATTGAGGAATTGCTGCTCAATGAAGGGATGGAGCCAATCGGACAGGGAGTCATCAGTGGGTTGTGGGGGGGGGGAGAGGGAACGGTGCTCCAAAGCCAAGTGTAACACAGCCAACCATGTATGCTGTTACTGGTCACGCGCCTGTGTCGGGGAGGGAGTCCCCTCCATGCACGGCACCACACAATTTAGGTTGCGCCGTCTTCCCATGCTGCGTCTCCTCTCCCCACTAGTACACCACGCTGGGGTGGATGACTCATAGCGGCGTTTCTCCACCCACTCCCAGGCGTCTGCAGGCTCCATGAAAAATTAACTGGTCTGATTGGCTATTACCTTGAGCTTTGCTGAGTATACCAGGGAGTAGGTGAGGCCCACCTGCCTCATTCGCTTCTTAACACCCAAGAGGGATGCCCTCCAGGGCTGCATTATCAGTGTAGTCCGGGAAGAGGAGAAAACGCAGGTTTTCATGCTGCAGGGGGTCCCCTAGCGCGGGCGGCTCTCAGAATAGTTTCCTTGTCCCTGAAGTTCAGTAAGCGGATCACCACTGGCCTTGGGGGTGATCCCGGCGGTCGCCTCCGCGCTAGGACCTTGTGCACCTGTTCTACCTGGTAGTGACAAGAGAGAGGGCTGTCAGGGCCACCATCTGGGTAAGCCATTGTTCAAAGAAGGTCACTGGATACGTGCCCTCTGCTCCTTCAGGGAATCCAACAAACCGAAGGTTATTACGGCGTGAGCACCCCTCGGAGTCCTCCACCCTGTTCTCCAACTCCAGCACCTTAGACTTCAGGGAGCAGACCTGGCTTACGAGGTCCTTGACTGTAGGCCGCAGTTCATCAAGCGTACTTTCTGTGTGAGTGACTCGTCTCGACAGTTTACTTTAATCTTCTTGTAGTAAGTTCACCTCAATCGCCACAGCGTCAACTCTGGTACGAAGGTCCTGTTGAGTCTTTGCTACGGCCGCCAGAATTTGGTCAAACTTATCGGCCATGGGAGGATCATCTCATTTACGTCTTTGTGACTCCAGAGAGATCGTCCCTTCGTAACCCAACAAGTGGGTTCTATGAGCTCCACGCTTCCCCGTAGTTCGCTCTCACAAGGTGAGAGCTTGCAGTACATATTGGTGATCAGGGCAAGATTGTGGGGAAATGGAGGCCAACAGGGCAGTTCCTCACTCAATGGGCACTGCGGATTGCTGGCGCATCTACAGAGGCAACCGAAGGACACATAGTCTGAGTGAAGGTGCCATCCCAGTTCAGCATGCTCCCTCCGTGTAAGTCTGGGGGGGAGGGCAGTGCAGGTACTACAGTCCAGGCAGTGGACCTCTCTTCGTCCTGGCATCCGAGAATGCACAGCGTTCTTTCAAGCAGCGTAGTTTGGCAGTCTCCTAAGAACCCGCCACACATCAGGTGAAGCGAGGGGCACAAGCCGTCCCTAGTAGCTGCCATCATGTGCAGGGGTGCATTGTGGGAGCATGCAAGTCGAGCAATGACGTTAGTGGTATTGTTGGGCCCCGATAGGCCAGTGACGAGATGAGGGGAGGGTTCCCAGGGGGGTCCGCACAGGTCTCACCTCACCTCTCCTCTAGTGCTGAGATTTCGTAGTGGGGAGTAGCATGAGCGGTCTAAGCCCCCCCCCGGCTGCCCTGTGGCAAAGTACATCATGCGCCAAACATCACCGCCACAGAAGGCCATGGTAGGCCCATTCCGCTCACTCACCAGCACCCTGTCAAAAGGGGGTGGGTGCCACCACAGCCCAAAATCAGGTCCAAGAGGGCAATCAAATGCTGTGGGGGGTACTCTCTGTAAAGGAGGCAGGAGGGAAAAGAGAACCCAAGTGTAGGTCACACTGCACCTCTGGTGCAGTCATTGGTACTCACTGCCACCTCTCGGGTTCCGTACCCCAGGCCAATTAGGGGATTAAATGACAGCAGTCAGTCCCTCGGTACGTGGTGGAAGGTGGATCTGGTCAGAGGGGTCCACCGACTCCACAATGGGGGGGTGCGTGCATCAGCTGTCTCCCCCTCACCTTCAACTGTGCTCCACACAATACAGGCCTCACCAGCGGCCCAGCCCCCAGTCACCTCAGCTCCCCACCGGCCGCCTCCGAGCGAGGGGAGTGGAGCATCCATCGCCACCCAATAGCAGGAAAGGCAGGGTCGCACAGGGGGGCCCACCCCAGTGACCACAATGCTGCAAAGCCCCGACAGGGCGCACCAGCCTGCTACACAAGGCCCTGCAGCCAGCATTCCACCCAGGCTCACCCACGCCACAGGAGCACACAGGGGGTCACAGCGGTCTTCAGGGCCGACACCACATATGTCCCGCAAAGTAGGCAATGTGACACCAGATTGTAGATGGATGGCACCGGATCATGGGTCGAGGCACGGAGCAGTGCTAAGCTGCAGCCGCCATCATGCGTGGTCAGCCACACCCCTTCCCAGTCCTGATGAAATCCTGTAATTAACCAATGGGTTGAAACATCATTGACACAGTATCAACAAACATAAAAAGGCCTGACTTATGTGACAGGCATAATGTTATACCTTGATTTCTTATAATGCATCCTTTCCCTGGTTACCCATTCCCTGCTGCTCAGCCAGTATGAATGTGATGTGAATGTGGAATGTTAGAATGCATGATGAGGTAGTGGAATGCTGGAGTGCCTGGTGGAGTGGAGAGAGAGACAGTTGGAGTGTGTGGGCTGAGCAGCAAGGATGCTGCTCCTGGTGGGGCTCTACTTCATACCTTCTACTTACCATCTAGACCTGACCTGTAACTAAGCTAAATAAACCTCTTACTTACAACTTACCTCATGGCTACTTCTGGACTTCTTTTGGCCGTAACAATGGCGACCATTTGGAGAAAATAACCTGCGTGTTTTGAAAGATTACCTGTACCTGAAGCTACAGAGACCTGAGGTGAAGATACTTGAACTGTACTGCTGGAAACTACTAAAGAAACCGGAGGTAAAGAAGCTTGAAACCTGAAGGAAAAGAACGCCCTCACTAGCCCCACCAGTGTCCTTTACTACCTGGACAGCCTGCCTAGGGCGTTTGATTTTTATTTTCATCTACAGAATTGAACATCAATTTGGTGCTAACCAGTGTGCTTTTAAGTCTGGCAAACCTTCAGACATCTTTCTACCAAGACATCTGGAGCGTTTTACCTTCTTCACATACACGGCAATGGAGTATTACCAGCTTCAACTTCAAAAGGATTTGACAGCGTGTAACTTATTTGGCTAACTCTCTGCACTTAATTTAATGCATCGGCAGTGCCCAAATGACATTTTCTGTTGGAGGAACAGAGTTACAAACGTAACATTTACTGAACGTGAACTGGGAATCAGGAAAATTCAAGTCACGTCATACGGGAAGACTCTGCTTTCTGTGATTTACAAGACAGCCAGTTTAATTGTAAGTCTGCATGTTTTATTAAAAACAACAAGGAAGAAGAAACTGCGTATGGCATTTGATTTAACGCTGCCGAGATGACCGTTTGCCAATACCCTACGCGACATTTGAATCGGCCGCAGTTCGCGTGACTAACACAATGGGATGAGCTTGCACACCTTACCTTTGTCTTTGGTGTCGCGTGAAGCTCGTGCACAATTTTCACCTGCCACCGTTGAACACTAACAATCCTGTGATGCTGTGCTGTCCCACGATGTTAATGAAGCACGCATCTGCCGTGAGCCATCCATCGTTGTTCTTCCTTGCGTGCCGCCATCTTGACTTCCCGACGTTGCTCCTCAGGCTGCTGTTAGCGGGAGCTGAAGCGGGCGCCGGAAGCGTCTGCTGTGTTTGTTTTGTTTACCATTTCTGCAGTTTGAAGTTTTGTTGCCTACAGCGTTCATCACCGGGTTCTACGCTGCGATGAAAGAAAACTTCAGTGCCCTGTTCTATGTTTGTGCAGAATGTTACGCCATTTGGAGGTTCTTCCTTTCCATTTCCATCATTTCCATCCCGATATTGGAAGGAGTCTAATTGTGTTCGGATGAGACATCGCTCATCAAGTCTTCTTCAGAGATTATACTGGACTAGGACTTTGGAACTGCGTAACGTTTATTTTTTTTTTTCTTCTTTTTCCTTCTAACTTGTTGGCTTTATTAATGCTGGAGTGTAGCATACACCATGTTTTCATTTGCAGTTCGGAGCTGCTTATTGTCCTTTCTTCCGGTCACATGAAATGCCTGCTATTTATCAATGTACTACTGTGTGCCATGCATTTTACGCACTTGCTGTCATTATGTCATGTGTCTTGTTCAATCCTTCTTCAACTTTGCTGCCATGGGTGTTATACTTCATGCTCTGTTTTGCTAAGTATGTTGCCAAGTGTGTCATTATCTTACTGGGTGTGTTTTGGCTCTTGTCATGTGCTATGTGTGCTGTGCTTAGTGTGCTATATTTTGCCCATTACTCTTATTGGGTGGTGTTCTGCCTACGTTGTGCTGACCCAGTGAGGGCATTATTTATTATTGATTTTTCCTGGCCTATATGTTTTGTGTGGTACTTGGGAATGGAGCTTTTGGTTTTTTTTCCCCACCCTAATCTTTCAGGGTATTAGGCGCTGCCTTTATGGAATTTTGTGCGTTAAGGGGTCGTGTACCCTATACATTTGTCTTACTTTGGAGTGCGTTGAGGGGTCGTGTACCCTATACATTTGTTTTACCTAGGAGTGTGCGAGGGGTCGTGTACCCTATACATTTGTTTTACCTAGGAGTGCGCGAGGGGTCGTGTATCCTATACATTTGTTTTACTTTGGAGTGCGTTGAGGGGTCGTGTACCCCATACATTTGTTTTACCTGCGAGTGTGCGAGGGGTCGTGTACCCTATACTTTTGTTTTACCTGGGAGTGTGCGAGGGGTCGTGTACCCTATACATTTGTTTTACTTTGGAGTGCGTTGTGGGGTCGTGCACCCCATACTTTTGTTTTACCTATGGGTGAGTTTATCCTTTGTTGTGTTTATACCTGAAATTGTTTTTCTCAGGTATGTGTGGTGTGCAGAAGGGGGTGAGTGGTGAGGGATTTACATCTCATTGGTGTCCTCCATTCTCCCAGTCCTGCACAATATTACCACAGTGGAATTTCTATTTTTATTCTGTATTGTTGGAAAGTGGATAATCCTTCTCTCCTCAGTTCTTTTAAATTTGCAGTTATCATTTGTATATTGCATATTTCTCTTTCATCCTCCTATCCTTAGTTCTTCTATATTTGCAGTTATCATTTGTACATTGCTTATTTCTCTTTCATGCTGTACTGCTATCGTTAAGAACTCTAATTTATTACCATTTGCATATTGCATATTTCTCTTTCGCACTGTACTTTTATTGTGCATTGTTGTAGAAATCATTATTTATTGTTTTCCCAAGGGAAGGGGATGTGTTATTCCTTGATTTCTTATAATGCATCCTTTCCCTGATTACCCATTCCCTGCTGCTCAGCCAGTATGAATGTGATGTGAATGTGGAATGTTAGAATGCATGATGAGGTAGTGGAATGCTAGAATGCCTGGTGGAGTGGAGAGAGAGACAGTTGGAGAGTGTGGGCTGAGCAGCAAGGATGCTGCTCCTGGTGGGGCTCTACTTCATACCTTCTACTTACCATCTAGACCTGACCTGTAACTAAGCTAAATAAACCTCTTACTTACAACTTACCTCATGGCTACCTCTGGACTTCTTTTGGTTGTAACACATAACCACAATAGGTCGATGAACTCAAAATATTTAAGGTTGTTTGTTGTAAAAACACAGTTTGACATGGTTATTTCTTCTAATCTACATATTTTGAGGTTTTGCTCACTTGGGACACATTGCACTATGACACTTGTATGTCTTTGTGACTGTTCTGATTTGATAAACTACAACTTTTGTTGTTAAAGGAGTGCTGCTCGCTATTTCTGATTTGATAAATTAACTTAACAGTAATAATTACTGCCATTTTACTTTGGAAGAACAAATGAAACCAATGAGAAAAAAACTGTTTCTTCAGGGTGCGAGAGCCTTTCAGGCACAAGTGAGGACCTTGGCACACATGTTTCCTACTTTCGCTCTGCTGAGCGGCATCAAAGAGCTCCCCTTCAAAAAGAGGCCTTCTTCCCGACCTGGGCAAACAAGCCCCATTCCTTCTCTTACAAATACATGTTTTCCGCTAGAATGTGTTATCCATATTTTTCATGAACTTAGCTAAAATGTTTTATACATATTTCAAACAAAACCATGTATTTTTGGGGGAGAGAACAAAACCCGATGTAATAGGAAGCCTCTCTTTCAATAATATCACTACATTGTTGTAGTGTGGTTTGCTTAACTGTTCGCCAAAGGCATTAAACAGTTACAAAGATGTGACCTCTGGCTGAAGGTTCTAACACTTTTTTACTGCCCATCTGCCTAAGCGCCACAACTGGAGCGGCCTATAGGCGTTATGAGACAGTTCCTATATTTTGGCTTTAAGGGCCACCGTCCACCGAGGGAGAGGATATAAAACATTAGCCTAAAAAAACGGTTCTTATTTAAAGGAAAAACCCGCACACACAATGAATTAAACTTGGAAGGACCATTTGTGAGAATGTCTCCTGGAATTCTCAATACATCCCTTCCCATGGCAGTAATTTCTGTTACAAGAACATTTTGCTTGTAGAAATGAAAGATTTTCATCAGGTCTCGAAGGTGATCTCACAGAAAAGGATACCGTGTATTACCAAAGAGCGGCGGCAGAAGCTCGCGAGGACACATCCGGGGCTTTGCCGTCCATCTCCAAATGAGGGAGGAAAAGAGAAGTGGCGCCGATTCGAGCATCGCCGGGCTGAGTTTGCACATCAAGTTTCAGTTCTCTCACAAAAAGATAATGCCTACGATTTTTTAAAGAACAATGTCACCTTATGCCCTCCACTGCTTACGGGTGTTGAATTAAATCTCCATTTATGTCTCGGGAAATATTTTTTAGAAAGTGATGCGTGGAGCCCTGTCAATATACTTCACGATGCCAGAAAAGACAGCGCGGCTTCACACAAATGTGTCAGTACGCTGTGCCTGCCGAAAGTCTGCTAATGGCATAATCGGCTCCCACCTGTCTCGTGCTTGCTAATGGTACTAAATGCTCTCCATTTCGCCTCAAAACTAATGATGAAATGGAATATGTTGGGACTGGAAAATCAACTACATTGGATATGAGCGTGTTCCCCTGCCCTGAGTGTCTGACTGCATGTGAATCTGGTATCTTTGTTTTTTTTGGCAATAGCATCACACTAATTTAGTTTGTAGACCGAGGCCTAGTACTATTCATGACAATGCATGATGCAGGACAAATTATGTAACCTGGAGGTGTGAACCAAATGTGCCCTTAGAGTGGGCAAAGCACTACTGTCCCTTTTCCTAGTTGTACAACATAACATGGTGGTGGCAGAGTATCATGTTTTGTGATTCACAGTTGTTAAAAATGGCATCCTTGGCGTAGTTTTTCCCCTAACTTTTAGCCTTCAGACCTCCTGTTTTGCTGGCATCGTTTTTGCTGGCTTTAGGACTTAGCACTCTTTACCACTGCTAACCAGTGCTAAAGTGATTGTTGTGCTCTTGCCTTAAAACATGGTAGAATTGGCTAACACTCAATTGGCATATTACATTTATGCCATATTAATATTAATTTAATAGGACTCCATCTAGAAACCTGAGGTCTCTATTAGCAGCGACTCCCAGAATTCGATGTGCTAGAGCGGGAGGAAGGTCTCTTACCTAATTAGGCTCAGTAGCATGGAATCAGCTACACCTGGAGCTTCGCACATTGAGCAATGTTGCAGTGTTTTAAAAAAGGCTCAAAACTTGGCTTTTTGTGCAAGATTAAATGTAGAGTGTTCCACCTTTTCTCGACCTATGCTACATGCCGGGACACTCCTTGGAGTAGCTGTGCGCAATACAAATTGCTTTCATCATAACAAAGTGGCACTAACTGTACCCAGGGCCTTTAAATTAAATGGTACTGGTAGACCTGCAGTGCTGATTGCACAACCCACTTAAGTAGGCTTGCAAACATGTCTTAGGCCTGCCACTGCAGCCTGTGGCTGAAGTTTTTAAGTGCCATTTTGACATGTCAAAATAAACCTTTTTGCCAGGCCAAAACCATCCTTTTTAATACACGTCATCCATAGTGTAGGCCCTCGACCGCCCAGAGGGCAGGGTGCAATGTATTTTAAAAGTAGGAGATGCACTTTTAAGTTTTACATGTCTTGGTAGTGAAAAACTCTTAAATTCGTTTTTCACTGCTGCAAGGCCTATTTCTCCCATAAGATAACATTGGAGTTACCATATTATATTTAATAGGCTGTAACTTCCAAATGGGACAGGTAACTCATTCATGTTTGGTGTCTAGGAAAAATCCTAACTTATGGTGAAGTCGGATTTTAAATCAAAATTTTGAAAATGCCACTTTTAGAAAATTGCCATTTTTTTGCTTTGGCCATTTTTGTGCCTGCAGCCTGTCTCTGGGTCACATGACTGGGTGTAGTTGACAGTAGGGCTTTGTGTATTTCTCCTAGACAGCCACACACAATAGCGAGCTTAGGTGTGCCATCACTAGCAGGATGGGAGAGAGGAGCTGGGCCCAGCCCCCTTACTCTTAAATCGGCTTTGTTCTGCGTCCACACAAAGGACTGCATACCCCCTGTAGTTAGTATGGTGCCAGGGCAAGCACAGCAAGGCTCCTGTGCACTTCAAAGGCACGCCTCTAGAAGCTTCTCCCCAATCCAAAGGCACAAGTGGGTATAAATACTGGACTAAGTCACATGAAGTACTCCCCTGATACCTTAATCGTATTCCACCAGATGGATCCTGATCAAACAGAAATGGGAGATCCCTAAATGAAGCTACAAGTGGTATGCCACTGGACAGTGGGAAAGGAAGCAAGTCCTTTTTGTTTTATATACCCTCACACACCCTAGTGGTGTCATGCTTCATCATCGGGTCACCCTGAAGCCTAAAAGTCAGGGTGGGCTCGACCATATTTCAGGGAGCTCTTAAGAGAGATGTTTGGCCAGGGGGGATAAAGATTAAAAATCACAGACAGACCCCAGTTTCCCTTTATTCTTGGATCTGCCCGGGATATTAAAATTGAAAATAACAAATAGGGTCTTTTTGGGATATTATGGTCCTAAGACCCTAGTGCCAACATGTTTCAGTCTGCTAATGCCCCTGCGGGTGCTGGACTTTCTTCAGGGCGATGATGCAGAGCCCCCAGGAAAAAATAGTATTGAGGGAATTTCCCTACACTATTTATAATAAGGGCAGATAGCTGCTCCTTTTACTATTGACAAAGCTTTTTAATTTTGATCACTCCATCTGTGAAAAGATAAAAAACGGAACAAGACATAGTGTATTACTCTTTTTACACTTGTAAATTCACGTTGTCATACGTGCCATTCACCCCTATGTCAACTTGGCAAGAAGGTGAAAGACACAAAGTCCAACATCCCTATTTGGTGTGTGTAAGACCAGGTTTCTTTAACTTTACCGCACTCAACTTTGTGGTTAAAAATTCGTGAAGTGGCGACAAATTGTCGCATACTGTCAGTATCTACATCCTTGTGCGTTTGACTCACGTTGTGCCATCCGTGTCATCCACCCTAAAACAGCAACTGCTGTTATCACTCGCCGTCTAACTCATACATTCACAACATTCACCCATAGCTACTTACCCCAATTAGGGAGAGGTTGTGTTCCATGTGGGACCTCACGTTTAGTCAGGGTAGCCCTGTAGTCACACTCTATTGCGTTAATGTTGTAAAATCAGCACATTGTTATGTTAATGCATGAAACGAAAGGGATAAATGAGAAAGAAAAGGAAAAGAACAACACGTTAATGTTAGCGATATTCCTCCTCTTGTTTGAAGAGCCACACAATCATACCTCTGTTCAGCCAAACAGATTCCTATTACTCATGCCTCCAAGGGTCCTGCGCCGTAATAGACCTGTTCGGTGTGGGTCCCACCGGCTTTGTGGAACGAGAGACCGGAGTGCGCTGCTTAAGACGGGCCATGTTAGCGCCAGAGAGGCGTAGTGAGGCACGCCCATTTCCGGGGTCGCGTCCCGATGACGTGTGACGGCCCCGGGATAGATGGGAAATGTAGTACTAGTTGTTTCGTGTACTTCTCCCACCCGCATGTCACACTATGTCTAAGTCAGAGCAGCGCCAGTTGTGGAGACGCATACACTTTGTTAGCAGTCGAGTCAAAGAGTTACGCTTGGATGGGATCACAATATTAATATGACCTCCGATTATGCCACGCGATTCCGTTCAGTATTTCGGATTTATTACAGTCGGAATTGTAAATGTACTAGGAAGGCAATTACCACGTTACTATTAGTGGGCGGTGGTTGAAACATGCGCATCACTGCCTCTATGCGCATAATGTAATTCTGATGGCAGTGTAATAGGGTCCATAGCATACCCCAGCTATTCGTAGGAGGGGGACGTGAGGCCCAATGTACTGGCGATCTGGCAATAATTACTTCCCATGGCAATTCGATTTAAATAGTGACCGTCCATATAGTGTACAGTTCAATGGTCATGTTCATCACTAGTGTGGCATTCCAGTCTGATGGTTGCGTGTATAAAAAGAAGAATGCTACACTTATTGAGTTATCTATGGGGTCGCGAAACCCCGGGGCTCTTTTGTTACATAAATAAAGGTGTGAATTGGTTTTTCACTTCCTCTTGCTAAGTTGGTTCCATGGTATGGAATCATTCAATCCAAAAATATGGGTTTTTAGCCTATAAACCCATCGTTGTTCTCGTTCCAGTAATTTTTTAGTAAGGTCACCATCTCCTTTGACCTTTTCAATCACGGTCCACCACAAATCCTTGTTGGCGTGTTTCATCTCGACATAGTGGGATGTCAACTTAGTTGCTGAGATTGCCCTTCTTATGGTGCTCCTATGTTCGCTTATGCGCACGTTTACTTTCCTTGCCGTCATGCCAATATACATAAGTTGGCATGGGCATTTGATCAAGTATACCACTTTGTCGCTGTTACAATTGGTATGTGACCGTTGTTCCCAAGCGTGGTGCATACCAAGGTCAATATCTTTTGTATGTTCCGTAAAGGGGCATGCTACACAAGATCCGCACGGATAATGACCTGTTACTGGTGAAATGTTCCATAGTGTAGGTTAGTGAGTTACTTTGCAATTTTGAAAATTAGTGTGTATCAATGTGTCCCTGAGACTCCTGTTTCTCCAAAATGAAAACATAGGTTTTTCGAATGTAAGTTTGTTGGATGTCAGGATCGACCACTTTTTATTGATAATTTTCTTGATTTCATTAGAGGAGGAATTGTATGTTGTGACACATATTAGAGTGTCTTTCTCTTCTTTAGTGTGGGATTCAAGAAGAGCCTCCCTTGGTGTATACCGTGATCTCTTTTTTGCTTTTTCAATAATCTTTTTAGGGTATGCCCTTTCTTCCAATTTTTTGGACAATGTTTCTGCTTCTGCTTTGTAGTCTTTAAGATCAGCGCAGTTCCTGCGTATGTGTAGGAACTGCCCAATCTGTAAATTTTCTCTTAGGGTGCGGGGGTGCACGCTATCAAAATGTAGTAGACTATTTTTGTCTGTAGGTTTGGTGTAAAGGGAGCTGACCAACTTCCCGTCCTTAAGGTTGGAGAGAGGGCTACCTTTTGAAATTCCACAAAGACTTTGTTAGCAAGGGAGCGCTGATAACTGCCATTTGCTGGATGGTAGGGGTGCAGTTTTTATTGCTCAAGGTGAGGAGGTTTCTAGGCAAGACCTGCCCTTTTGTCAGTCTCTGATTGCTACTTCGGGAAGGCTGATGTCAGCCAGAAAGCTCACTCTTCGTTATACTCATATTGTGTGTACTACTCCTTGGACTCAGTCCCATCCCTACCTGCTGTGAGAAACATCAATCTGCACAAAGGCTGCGTCTGGAGTTTGCCCTAGAACTGGCGTATGAAAGAGAAGTAACCCAAATTGTTCCTGAAATCTCAGACAGTGGATCTACATCTACTGTTTGGAAAATGTGTATAATGGAGGGATCCACGCTACCCCACTTTGTTTTATAATTTTGTCTGTGTGTAGAGTTGAAGAAAATAAGGTATTGGTAGTACAAGCTGAGGATAATTGATTTGACACACCAAATTCAACTTCTCTATTTGGCGAGGCAAAAAATAATGTTAGGCGAGAACTGCTACAAAAAGCCCATGTGCTAAGGTATGAAGAGGTTATCTTGGGATGGAATCACACTAACCTGATGATGTCATAAAAATTAAGCAATAAAAGTGAGGAAACATAATAGCCGACTGCTTTAGCCACAGATTATATAATATTGACAATGGTAAACAAAAGGAATCTGTTTGCAATGTGATAATGACAATAGGTTTGGCAGGCAAATAGCACAAAAAATGTTTGGGCAAAATCAGAGCTTTGATGTGCTCTTAGGGACCTGCAGAGGGTTTATAATATTTGGGAATGCACACAATGCCTTTTGAAGCAGCATTTCTTACTTGTAAAGTGCTAGCAATCATTATTATGAATAGCAAGTACCCATGTGTGTTGGAAAGAAACATTTTCTGTCAGAGGTTCTGTTTTTCCACGTTAAGACGAACGGTTTGGAGAGTGTAGTGAAGATTGATATTCATGTTTATAAATGGAAGGTTAAGAACAAATATATGAGTTAGTCACTGCAATAGGCTTTAACTAGATATATGAGCATCAATATATTTCGGGCTCAACTGATGCCAACTTTATGCCTGAAGAAACATTATTTTGAATGCTGCAGTGTGATTGGCTGTGGATTGATCACATCATGTTGCAACAATGTACAAGGACCTAGAGGACTATGTCAGACTTTCAAGTTAAAGAGTGTGCAAAGATGGAACACTGATACTGTATTTCAGTTGATGTGCCAGATGCTCTATCAAGAATGCTGAACAAAAAATACATTCAATTCCTAAACAAAAATATGCTGCTTTTATTTATTATTAAATAAATGGTTTACCGGTGTCCTCTAATACAGTAACATATCGGTGACTCTGATGAAGGATGTACTCGAGTGAAACCAAGGGTGCACTGTATTGGGGCGGATAAGCCGGGCACAGCAGAATTACAAGGTTCACTGGGCAATGACTGGATACATAAGGTTGAGATTTGGATTGAGAAAGGAGGGTCTAAGTGTTTCCACCTTGGTGTGTCCCAATGTGGAATCAACGTGGTACCACTGGAGAGTTGGCTGTGGTGTCTATGCCAACGTGTTGGCTAATTGATATTTATGGCTATTCATTTCTATTTTGAATGCTTATTTGGTCCCCTGATGGAGACTAAAATTATGCGATAGTATTGACTAATACGCATTAAGTAAAGGCAAATTATGCAGCAAGGAAAGTCATATTATGCTATCAAGTTATGTATCACCTTTTGTCTCACACTGGATCACCAGACATTATTTTATTATCACTGTTCTTCCTACTCCTCCAGAATAAAATTGTTTGTACAGAATGAATAGAAACTCGCCCTCTGCTAGAAAGAAGCCAACATATGTTGCATACTCATCAAACAGAGGGTGTGCCTCGTTTTTGGCTCATCCAAGTTTACTCTCAACCGTTGTTTTAGATTGTTCTACAGTTTGAGAGTCCTCTCACAATAACAAGAGAGATGAGAGAGGCAGTTAGGGGAATGGAATGAAGAGGTAGCAAGATGGGTTCAAGGTGGACAGGAGCAAGAAAAGTGTAAGTGAGAGATAAGGTAATCACACCTTAGGTATCCTACCACTTAGCTTAGTTTGATCCCAAAAGTCACGAACTAGAACATGGTACGTCCTCACTGTGACAGAGAAAACAAACAATCTTGGTTGTTTTTCTTAGTGACCCTCACCCACTCTAGTAGTGGCATGCTTCATTATCGGGTATGAGAACAGTGCCTGTGATGTAAGCATGACTTTATGTGAATAGTGAAAGAAAACATTTTTTTTTAAAGAAGGAATCATTCTTTTCATTCTGTTTGAACTACACATAGTATGTAAGAGTTAAGAGGGGCGCTAGTGAGCTCACAGCAAGATGGCTGCACCTTAGTGCAGCTCCGCCAGCAAGGAGTCATTATCCTCCAATTATCCTTCTCATCCGGGACTAAATTACTGCATTAACGAAGGCGACAGTGTAGAAGAGTGTGAGGAAGAGGTAAGATATGAAATCGTGCCAGAGAACGACTGTATCACGCATGAAAAGATTGCTGCAGGCCGTGCCTCATGTGTGGTTACAGAGGGGAGACAGTGGCTGTGTGGTGAGGAGAGACTGTGGCCAGGGCAGCCGCCTGCCACTGCACCAGAGATGTGGCGTTACAACTGCATATGGCACTGAGGTAGTCTGAGAAGCCGCCTGTGCTTGGCTATTGAGGCGGTGCGTGCCCCACCCGTCACAACCGCCTGGCTGCCCACCTTAAAACACCACGAGAGTGAGCGGCACAAAAACATGGCGACCTCCCTGCTGGGCCTCAGCCACTGACTGTGGAGCATCACAGGTGCCAGGTGACGGCGAGGCGCCTGACCCCTCGGACCTCAACAGAAGTGGAGGTGAGGGTCGGCGCAGCTATTGGGGGCGACCTGCCTGTCTGCAAACACCGCAGATCCTCTCTGGTGAACACGGCACCGGCGACGTTCACCGCAGCCTACGCACCGCTATGAGGCTCAGCGGTAGAGCGCTGCCAGGCTCCCGGGCAAGTGAGGTGCACTGTCCCATGGAGGACTGCACTCGAAATACCCCGCTCTCACATAGTGCCAATATCGGCAACACTCAGTTCTCATACAGCAACATACATAAATAAACCACACGACACCTTTTTAGTGGAGAAATTTGATGCAGGTTTATTTGCATAACCAATATGCCAACATGGTGGGTTATCTTACGGGCGATCCCAGGGCAGGCCAGCCCCTATGCCGCCTGCCCGCCTGATGAGCCAAATTGCACCGTGGCCGTCGCCAACCGGTGGTTACCAATTATTGGGAGAGGCCACCTCTCCCATCAGTGGACCGCCAGTCCACTCCCTTACTCACGCCCCCCAACAGGTGGGCGGAGCGTTCCAGGCAGCCCCCGGTTGTTCAGACCCACAACCGCCCGTAGGACTAACGGGGCACCGTAGTTCTTCCAGGGGACACGCTAAGACATCCCTGGGTATCCTTGGCTTAGCACCCTTGTTGTGCTGCTGCAATATAGTACCCTTCTGTACCTTGCAGACTCTGGATCGCCCTGTAACTCCTCCACAGCTCTGGGGGTGGCCACCGTCACCACCAGGGCCCCCCACCAAGGCAGATATTCCTACCTACCTGTTGCTTCCAAGGCCTCCCCAAGGTCCAGCAAAATTAAGTCCATGCCTACCCTTGAGAGGTGAACCCCGTCCACTTCCCAGCATCCAGTAGACTTGGCATGAAGTAAACCATGCCTGATAAAGCCAAATCCCCTTTGTTCCGTGAATTTACGCATGGCGCTGTTCACTCTCCTACGTGATAACTCAATGGCGTCTCCAGATCAGGCGCTTGCCAAACTGGGCAAGGTAAAATTTGGGAGCACCACAGTTCACATGCCCCCAGCTGATTACTCAAATGACACATGATGTCCCTCATGTCTTGGAGCCGTACTCTCCTCCCCAGAGTCGTCAGGTCATTCCCTCCCAAGTGTATGACCAGAATATGAGGTGGACCGATCCCTCCCCCAAGTCTCTGCTGCAGCTTCCTCATCAGCTCGTTCCAGCGCATACCCGGGTAACCTAGCCACGTTATTACTGTGGCGGAGAAGCCATGACGCCACTTTCTTATCTCAGCCCACCGTGCCACTCTAACGAAGCTTGAATGGCCAATTACCCAGACCTTGGTTCCTGGTAAATAAAGAGATGTTGTGTTTGAAAACCATATTTATTGTAACGTTTATATTCTAATAGTCTACAATTGCACAACAAAACCACATCCCGGGCAGCGGTCAAGAGACCGTACAGTGGGCGGGGGAAGGCTTTTGTACCCCTGTCCCCCTCCCACGGCCGGAAGTGACCCGGCCAGCAGACCCCCTGGTCCCTAGCCCAGGGAGCCTAGTCCGCAGACTTCTGTGCCTTCCTGTGGCACTAAGGCGGCCGCCCTGTTGGAGGGTCCCCTACGTGGCCCCCCCCCGGCAGCCTTGGCAGTACCTGTAGCTGTATGGCATGGAGCGGATGTTGGAGAGCTGGGGAGTGTCGGAGAGATCTGTAGGGGTGAGACCGGCAGCAGTGCTGGAACCGAGGTGAAGCACCGCCTTGTAGGATATCGGCGCACCAGACATGCGGTGAGGCATATTGAAGAGAAACTTAAACTGCTACCAACTATTAACACTGAATGTGTGTGTCAGGCCCTATCAGTGGAATCGTCTGCCCTGATTGAACTGCTTACTACTTTAGCACCCTATTGCGCAGCCCAAGGGGCTGTAGATTCTGTACAACTGGACCTAGCACTTAAATTGCAGAAGGCGCATTTCTGTGTAACTGTTTGCAACTGTATTGAGGATAGGAGAGCTGGGAAGGTGGTTGAGCATACCAGATTGACTGTCTTGGTGGTGAGGGCTCCAGCGACTCAAAGCACACCAAGGTTCTGACGTGGCACGACTCTCTGCTACCTTGGGATTGCTCACCAAAATGGGAAAAGAGGATAGAAGCCAGCCCCGGCTGATGTTTGAGGCGAAGAAAGCGGCTGGTGCCCAGCGGCACTTGTCCACAGACCGAGAACTGCACACACAACCTCAGGATGCACCGACATTGAAAGCTAAGCTCCAGGACATGCAACAAAGCCTGCAATCTATAGATGAGAAGATAGATACTCTGAGCCTACGCATGGATCATTTACCTGCTAAGCTAGATAAGAAGGCAATACACCTCAATGAGAATGAGTAGCGAATCTCTACAGGCGAGGATGACACATAGGCCATGGGCACTAAGTGTTTAAATACAGAAAAAGTACTGGCGATCATACAGGCTAAGAATGAAGGATCTCGAGGCACGCTTCGGACGTAATCATATACACACCATGGATATCCCAGAGTCAGAAAACAAGGGGAAAATGGAAACATACGTGGAAACTATGCTAACGGACCTCTTTGGTGCTAACAACTTCTCCCATCTGCTGGTGGTTGAAAGAGCGCACAGTTCATTGATGGTGAGGCCACCAAGGGGACCCCCCCCCCGGGTCCAATAGTAGCAAAACTATTCAACTACAAGGATCTGGCAAGGGACAAAAAAGACATCAATTACCAAACGAACAGATCATGGGGCATCCAAAGTTTTCATGACACCCAAAGCTGCATTGGAGTATATAAAAAATGTTTCTCGGTTTAAACGTGTTCAGTCGGATACCAAGGTGGACAATGAGAGCAGCTGAGAAGTTCAAATGAGATAACTTTTTTCTGCCCTTGGTTATGGATGAAATGTAAAGTGACTGCCACCTGCCCGGAGAGTGCTGGGCTGAAGAGCTGCCTGTGCTCCTGAGGGAACTGCGGCAGCACTACAACAGAAGCCATGCAGCATGTTTCCCCCTGCCTTGACACCTCGAAAGTTTGCAAGGTGAAGTATGCCGCTCACAAAATTATAACTCTCCAATGGGGGTCCTACGATATTTGCGGACGCTGCAGACTCAGTATCCCACATGTAACTGATCACGGCTTGCTGGTACACAACGGTTACTCCTGACCACCTCCGTCCACCTGGAGGTTCACCATTACTCTGGCTGTCCCTACGAGGGTACACCCCAGATGGTTATTCACTATACTGTATCAGTGACTGCTGGATCTTGTTATGATTTGATTCTAATGTTGTTAATTTTCTTTATGGTTCTTGGAGATGCTTTTAGCATGATTGGGATTCTGAAGTGGGTGGGGTAATGGGGGTAAAGGAAACAGATGCTAGTAATTGTTGCCACTGCAGTGAGGATATCTACTGTTTGTATTCAGAGATGCATTACGTAGATGCATGTGTCACATAATTCCTCGGATAAATGTTCTAGGTCGCCATGGCCCAGACCCCGGGATTTGTCTCACCTATAGCACGTCAAGTACTTGTTTAATTGGACCTTCAAAATATACAAATAGCACTGTTACAATAGATACACCTGACACAACACAAAGAGAATACTGAGGGCACCCGATGGGCACTCGTCCATCTGGCTTCCTCATACTCATCATACTCTAGGGGAGTATTGATACTGGTTAAAAAGGGTCCACACTTCACAGTTACTCACTCAGAAATAGATGATCAAGGCCGCTACATAATAGTGCAGGGTAGTGTGTGTGGCACCATGATGCTCCTAGTGAATACTTATGGGCCTAATATTGATGACCATGAATTCTATATAAAGATTTGGAATACGTTGCACTTCATGAAGCAGACTGCCATTCCGTGGGATGGGGATCTCAATACGTGCCTGGATCCAGAGCTTGACAGATCGGCAATGGCTGAAAGGCATGGAAGACAGGCGGCCAGAGTTCTCAGCGAAGGCATGGAGGAAAGATTTCTGATGGACTTGTACAGACTATGAAATCCCACAGTACAAGAGAGTACATTCACCTCCTAGGTGCACGGCTCGTGGTCCCGGCTGTACTATTCGCTGGCCACCAGGGAGGTTAGCACGTAGACTGTAGAGGTGTGCCACTTGCCTAGGGCGCTGTCAGATCACACCCCAGTGAAATTGGTGATATCTATACCTACACATAAACCCACTCAGTTTACCTGGAGATTCCCGGCTACCGGATTGCTGGACCAGGTGTTTCGGGTAGGGGTAAGATCAGCTATCACTGAATATTTCGATAAGAATGTGGGGACTGTGGCGAGGGCAGACACACTGTGGGAGGTGTTCAAAATTACTATACGAGGGGTCTGCATTAGCACACAATCTGGTGTCCTAAAGGATATTTGCCAAAAATTACACATGATAGAGAAATAATTGTGAGGTCTGGAAAGGAATTATGAAGCAGCACCTTGTCCAGGGATTTTTACCGGAATAAGAGACCGGGAGACATCTTACAATGTTATGGCTGAGTGGAAAGTCCATTATTTTTCGTGCTGCCACATGGTGGGAGCGTATGGAGAGGGTGGTTTCCCAGGGCGTAATTTGGCCAATAAACTGATAAGTCAGTGGGCACATACCCACATTGTCAAAATCTAGGACTGCTATGACACACCGACCATCTTAAAGGCTTTCACTGACTTCTACACACAGCTATATGCCACCAGAGGAACGGCACAAGAGGTGGAGATTGCGAAATATTTGAAGGATGTGGTTCTGGCATGGCTGTCTCTAGGGCAGTGTAAATATTTAGTGCAGCCCATCTCAGTGGAGGAAGTTAAGGAAGCATATGTTTGCTCCCAAATGGAAAGGCACCAGGTCTGGATGGCTTAACAGGTGAATTCCATAAATAATTTGTGGACCTACTAGTGCCTTACCTGCATGCGGTGTATGAAGAGACATATAAAAAACAGATATTACCTCCTTTCCTCTGCGAAGCTTTAATCATTATGTTTTCAAACCTGACAAACACCCTGACACTGCGAGTCCTACAGGCCGCTTTCATAGATTAATATTAATGCCAAAATTCTAGCGAAAATTATGCCTTCTAGAATCCAACTATTGCTGATGAACATGGTGCTGCCAGATCAATCGGGATTTATACCCACTCGCTCTACAACACAAAACTTGCAAACTCTTTACACCCTCCTACACCAGCTCGACCGCAATATTGAAGTGGCAGCATTACTGGATGCAGCTAGAGCTTTCGATTCCATTGAGTGCCGTTCATGTCTACAGTTTTACAACAGATGGGGATGCCCTAGTCCTTTTTTAAAGTGGACATGCCTGCTATATGCCAACCCGGTCGCCAGGGTATGTTTTAACAGGTAACATCTCAGAATTGCTTCCTATACAAAGAGGCACACTGCAAGGTTGCCCACTGTCCCCGTTGTTATTTACACTCACCTGTGACCCTCTAGCGTGTGTAACACGACAGAGACATGCTGATTCCGTGTTGCGTTTTCGATTGCCGCCTGTCAACATTTCATTATAAGAGTGTGCCTTCTTAGAAGAAGAGCTAGCATGAAGGATCAAATTTGATTCTTTAGAAAGCCCTCACTCACCAACCTGGTTGGTGACATGCTTCATCATCGGATCGAATATGTGAAAAAAACAGGAAAAAATCTTTAAAAACCTGCTGTTACTGCGTTGACGGGGTCCGGTGTTTTGAGGGCTCGATCAGGTACCAAGCGGGTGCCTGGCTTTGCCGGCGGTGTGCCAACTAGCCACCACCCCCCTCCCGAGACCCATGGTGTGATTATTGATCAACCTACATAGATCTGCTGGGTTCCAATAATTAAGAAGGATCCCGCAGTAACAGCAGGTATTTAAAGATTTTTTCCTGTTTTTTTCACATATTCGACCTCCTGGTTAGGGTGAGCCTTAGCGCGCTCATACCGCCGGGGTCTTCACCTTGGTCCTGAAGAATGCCTAGCTAGTAGCATCATAGAGGCAGAAACATGTTGACCACACACAGTGAGACATAGCTGACCAATCTATTCAGCACATATATCACTCACTTTGTTTTTATCTGTGCCTGGCTGACCGACGAATAAAATTATTTTCGGATACAACCTAGCCACTTTTAATTCACTTCACAATCACTTGCACTTGTCACTTTAACCTGCTCCGCAGTAATTCTGGCGTTGAAGCACACCGGGGAGGTATTCGACCTTCCTGGTGGGGCCCGATGATGAAGCATGTCACCAACCAGGTTGGTGAGTGAGGGCTTTCTAAAGAATCAAATTTGATCCTTCATGCTAGCTCTTCTCCTAAGAAGGCACACTCTTTTGTTGTTTGGACTATATAATTTGGGGGACCAAGAGTGCTCCTTTAAAAATTCCCTCTCTCTCTTATTGTTTATTAACATTTCATTATATGCAGACAACATGGTGTTATATGTCTGCAACCCCACCCTCCACTTAGCAATGATAATTCGAGACTATAGTCGCTTTGAAAGGTCGACATTAGTCATAATCCCCTTGACACCGAATACACAGCCATACCCGCTTGACTTCCCTTTGGAGTGGTGTGTCGACACAGTTAAATTTCTGAGTACACAGAGACCTGGAGCTAGTTATTTAGGAAAATTATGGGAGCGCAGTCTCTAAATTGGAGGAGCAGGTTGCTAGATGGTCCAGATTGCCCCTGTCCCCGGCGAACAGCAAAGTGATCATGAAGATGATTGTGCTCCCCAGATTTCTCTATCTGTTTATTAACATTAGCATTATGTTGCCACAACACTTTTTCAAAACAGTCAGGTCTCACATAATTACACTAATATGGACAGGAAAGCAGTCTAGGATCAGATGGAACGTGCTGACACTGCCTTATGCACCAGGGGGATTTAGTACACCAGATTTGCACCTATATTACACCTGGGTGCCCAGGTACATTTTGCTCATTATTGGTACTACACTCATGATTTCATACTACATTTGGCAATAGAGTCGGATGATGCACACCCCCTTTTACCACATAAGCGCATAGATGTCTCTCGGTCAGAGATTACCCATTAACACTATTAAATGTACCACATGGGCCTGGCAGGCTTTAGGAACGTGGACCCAAAAAAACCCACTCTATGCTCCTGCACTTCCCCTCAAGTTCCACTAGGACATTTCGGTAATGCATGAGGCTGGAGCACTTGCCCTGTTGGCTAGAGCCTGGTGGAAGACCATGGGAGATGTGTTCCCGGGAGGGACTTTTGTTGCATTAGCGGACTTTTCGTCTGGGCATCGACAGACCCTGCTCCAGACCTGCGGGCAGCTATGAGAGAGCTGTACCCCTCCTTCCTCACAGAACCCACTAACCATGATAACCTTCAAATTTTGGTTACCAGCCCCACGTGCCGGCGCCTCATCACTAAACTATATAATACAGCCCAGAGTGATAGACCCACAGACACAATTCAGGCACTTGACAAATGGAATGCTATTTTAGACACGCCACTGACTGCGGAGGAATGGGGCTCCTGCTGAACACTCACAGGTATGCTTACATCAAACTGTAACCTGCAAATTTTAAATTGGAAGTACCTACAGCAAATGTATTACACTCCTGACAGGCTGTTTAGATATGGGCTGAGTAATGACACACACTGTGCGAGATGTGGGACAATGAACGCATATTTTATGCATTTTGCCTGGATGTGTCCCCCTGTCAATCAATTCTAGGTGACCGTGGTGCATGCCCTCTTCACTATTGACCGGTTGCCTGCACTCCTCAGATGTGTGTCCTTGGCTTTATTAAAACGCTGCAACCACCTCACCGTAGATTTGTGGGGGTGGCACTACTGTTAGCAAAAAGGCAAGAGGCCATGAACTGGGGGAAAAGATGTGCACCCAAACTTAAACAATGGATTGCTGACATGGTAAGGAGCAGCTAGAACTATATGCCAAGGAGCTGCTCACGCCCTAGAGACATATGGTGCCCACTTACTGCTTACTTGATATCCACAACGGATATAACATAGTATATTGTGCAGCACAGGCTTATAGTGCTCAGTATATATGTGAACGGCATATGGGAAAATGGTATTTTTAGGATTCTATTGACATGAGGATACGATCTGTTATATGTGGCAACTAATTACACTGTATGTGTGTTATGTTTTTTGTATGCTAAAAACGTAATTAAAAGAAACAAATAAATAAGTTATGTAAGTTTTGTGTCCTGATACAGGCAAAAGCTCTTTCCTCAGTGCAGTAATTAAAAGAAACATAAAAAGTATGTAAGTGTTTTGTGTCCTGATACAGACAAAAACTCTTTCCTCAGTGCATCCGTTGAGATGTTCACACTGTGTAAGCACAATTTACACACTTGTGAATGCCTTAATCAGCCTCTGAAATGGGGACCAGTTCATTCTTCAAAGTGTCATTTAGTGTTCTGCACCCCGTGCTAAGTTATAATAACTTGTGATCAATTTGAGTTAGCACGTTTTTTTGTTAAAATCTGGATACTATACAGATGAGGGTAGGTTCTCTGTCAAATGAGGATTTAAACAAAACAAAAGTACTGGTGTCCATTGACATTGCCCACACACACTACTCATCAAGAACTTGTCCCCTCAGTTGTACCAACTAACGAAGTGGACCCTGCTTAGGTTTTTTTACATGCACTCATGTTTAAGATGGAGTCTGCTTGTCCTTAGATATTTCTGCATTTTAAATTTACATTGATTAGGAGTAAGTGTGAAAGACACAAACCCTGGCCCACCTAAGGAGCCCTGCATAAGAAAGAGCCACGACGGCATCTGATTCTGACTGCTCCCACACAGGTGAGGAGGAGGATCACCCGACCTAGCCTCTTCCGCCATCCATGAAACCTTGAACACTTCTGCAGGAAAATTATGCAGATGACACTGATCACACTCACATGGGTTATGTAGGAGGTCGCTAAGCTTGCTTCCTATAGTGCATCACTGAAAGGGAATCTCACAGCTCAGAGAAAAGAGTCAGTGCACATATAAACTTCAGGTATATGGGTTAGTGGAACCACTGTGCCATCCTTCAAGGAACCATCACCACTGGGAAAACCTACAGCAAGCCGATGATAGTGTGAACTCTGAGACCTCCAACAGCACAAAGAGCCTAAGAAATTTTGCAAATGTCCCTGATGTCAAATACTTTGCTAGGTAGCTGGGCCTTTCATTTGGGAAGATCACCACAGTCATCACGATTACTGGTAACAGCTTAGTTGGGTGACCTAGGGCATATCCATGCATTGATTTATGCACAAGCAAAGGTCATTAAAGTTACAGCCTTGTTTGATGGGAAGCCTTTGAAGAGATTTCAAAGTAGACGTCATGTATTGCAAAAGTGTCATACCGAAGAGAAGGCAGGCTGCAGATCTGCTGTGAAGGGTGAGTGCAGCATTTTACATGTACAGAGCTGGTTACAGCAATCTGAGATTAGAAGGTCTATTCCTCTATGTTTTCTACATAGGTCCCTCTCCAATCTCTTTCACTGATAGGTGCACCAGGTTCACTCTGTGCTGTCCTATGTACACTCTGGGGTCTTCACAATCCCAAATCACCTTACGCAGAGGTGACATTTTTCCCTAGTCCATCTGTGAGAGGTTCAATAAAGTCCTTTTTTTTCTTGCACTTTGGTAGTTCCAATAGAATAAACAGGACAACAAGGGCCAGCATACAAGGAAAAACTATAAGTCGGATGAGCCAGAATCTTGTAAACTTGAGATCTCAGTTTATAAAGTGCCCAACTATCCAGATGCATCAACATTGCCATCTAGTAAACCACAACTCTCACAGAACCTCAAACAGGACCTGGATTCTTCCTTCTGGTCATCAATGGGCCGGCAAGTGTATCAATAGTGAAATTCAGTTTTTTCTTTGGGGTTTATGGATTGTCTGGCAACACAGAGAACTAGCAGCAGGTGGCTTGAATACTTAACTAGCAGCAGGTGGCTTGAATACTTCTTCTCCAAACAATGCTTGTTCACACACAATGGCAGGATGATGCTCTGACTGAAATCCTGCCCAGACTCTTCTAGGGTGGCCTTAAATCATACTCTGTGTGTTTTATGAATGCCTTTCTGCAACCAACATCCCTGCAGACTGAACAGCTGTTCTTTTTCAGCATTGACCCATCCTGCTATGGTCTATGGCACATTATTTGACAGCCCTTGATATTATTCCAGCAGAAACTGGGCCCTTCTTCATATCTACTCTATTTATTGTGTCTCACTTGATCCTCCGATGGATCTTGTGCCAATGAAGGGTTGGATATATGGGATTCAATATCCAGATATCCAATGTGGCTCAGGAATTGGATATCCTATTCACAGGCTAATAATTAAGTTCATGTATATGACTCTTAAAACCAGACTATATAATTAAAGGATTATTACTGCAAGTCCGAACCTTCTGAAGAGGTTTAGCCAGACCGAAATCATGCAAACCAATAATTCTGTTAAGACTATACAAAACAATAACATTAGTACTTGATGCTCAGAGACTTCTGTAAGCTAGTCTCTTCTTGGCATTAATAAATAAATTCAGAATGCACAATCAAATTTAAAAGGAAAGGCCATAATAAACCATAGACTTAGGTTTCTAGTTCAAATGTTGTTTATTAAAGATTTCAATTAAAGAGCATCACATTATTAATAAACATGCCTTTGCCTAAAGAGTACAGAATAGTCTAATTAGCTTTAGCTTGCCATAAGATGACAAAAAGGAATTTAGAGAGTTAAGCAAGGACATGAACCATGACAGCTCATGTGCAGTGTCCCACTGAGAAGGAGTCCAGGAATGGCGCACACAGTGTAAGCGTCAGTCCAAAGGAGGGAGCGGGCAGAGTCCGTAAAGGGATGAGCGTGAACGGAAAGAGTTGCAGGAAAACCAAAAGCAGTCTCTCTTGAATCAGTCTGACTGACCAACAGAACCAAACCAACCAGTATAGAACCCCTTCATTTATCAGATCAATGTATAATATATTCTTCTAGTGCCGGGGTGACACCTCCTTGGTCACCTCATTGCGTCAGACCACTCAGTCCATTGGTCAGTAAATATAAGATGATTGTCATGCGGCATAAAGGAAGAAACATATTATAGAAAGAGGTGGTACTGACTACGTAATTTGTAGGTCATCCGGTACTCATAAACCTCCAATCAATGATCCTTTAGCAGCAGGCATGAGAGTGAGTTCAAGAGGACAGTTTCCCATAGCAAATGTTCCCAAGTATCAATCTTTGTTGCAAAAAGTCCTCCTGAGCGAGTGAAAACTCCTTCTAGGAAGCAACAGTTTTGTTTCACAATGTAAGTTTGAGAAAGCTTCTCATGAGTATAAGATGATAGTAAAATGCAGTCCTAGAATATAGTCAATTTAAGAATATACAGGAAATAAGTAGTGAAATATACATTTCATAAAGGTAAAGCAATTATTCTAATAGACAATTTCCACTTGTAAGTGATGGAGCGCGATGGTGCTCTTTCATTTGTAGGGGTGCATCATAATCACGAATAGTCTGCACCTACCCTTATTCTTTTGTTGCTGACATTTAGTCATTAGGATGTGAATGTAATAACATGTGAAAGTGAAAAGATAGAATTAATCCGTGCTGTGTAAAGAAACAAACATGGCAGCTGTGTTTTGAATAATGTAACCCTTAGCATTTGTTTGCAATTGATTAACGAAATTTGCACCTTTACAATGTAATGCATAGATTTAAACGTGCACCATATTAAAGTTGCACATGGACGCGGTTAATTGAGCTTTAATGTGTAGGATTGTATAGGTTGCTCATAATGATTTGCGCATTTGATGTGCTTATGTAACATAAAAGAACACATCCAGTTCATAGACTTCTATTTGCAACTTTCCAAAAAGTGATTCATAGTTGTAGACGTATCAGATCAATTTAATTTATTCCATGGTAAACAAAACATAGGCAGCCGACGCGCGTTTCGTCTCCTGGACTTTCTCAAGGCTTATCTCAAGATTTGTAAGTAAGTAGTCCTTTCTAGTCTAATATAAATCAAAACTCCAAACATGAAGGAAATATGAATTCGTTTTCCTTTTAAAATAGTTGTGCATCTGCCAAAGTGTAACCATGCCATTGGTAACATTCTTGGAGTCATGGCAAAGCAAATTTGGCAATTATTAAATTCCAGTTCTTCAGTTCCGAGCGGTTCCTTTATATGCCAAGAACGCGACGTTGTGATGTCGTAGAGGCGCTTAAACCATATTAAGTAAGCACATTTAATTCCCTAGAGAAGAGCATTCGCCGGACGGCATATAAAGGAACCGCTCAGAACTGACTAACTGGGATTTAATAATTGCCAAATTTGCTTTGCCATGACTCCAAGAATGTTACCAATGGCGTGGTTACACTAACTTCAGGTTGGCAGATACACAACTATTTTAACCCCTTTGCCGCGGGGCAAATTCTGCCGCGGTGCGAGAGGGGGCGGGGTTGGGCGTGGCGCTCCCGTACTCAGGACGGCTCCCGGCCGTCATAAATCACGGTGGGCGTGTGCTCATGACGGCCGAGAGCCGTCCGAACTCCGCCCACTGATTAATTTCCCCGCACAGGCGGGGAATTAATACCGCGTGGGTGGAGCGGCAACGTTCGGACGGCTCCCGGCCGTCATGAGCACACGCCTACTGTGACTCATGACGGCCGGGAGCCGTCATGAGCACTCAAGTGGTTAAAAGGAAAAAGAATTCATATTTCCTTCATGTTTGGAGTTTTGATTTATATTAGACTAGAAAGGACTACTTACTTACAAATCTTGAGATAAGCCTTGAGAAAGTCCAGGAGGACGAAACGCGCGTCGGCTGCCTATGTTTTGTCTACCATGGAATAAACGAAATTGATCTGATACGTCTACAACTATGAATCACTTCTTGGAAAGTTGCAAATAGAAGTCTATGAACTGGATGTGTTCTTTTTTGTTTTCATGACTGTCTGAGGACAAAAGTAACAGTGATTTGGTGTGCTTCGGTGCATTTGTCTTGTATTGTGGTCTAGACTGCGGATACAGATCTAGCAGATTTTTACCCAAGGTGGGTGGGTAATATGGCGCCATGAGAGCACCCTTGTACTTTGACGTGCTATAAATTGAATGTTCAAATACAATATAACTGACTCATAGATGTGCAGATCTGAGAGCATATCCACCTAATGTATACATGTGCTTATGTAACATGTTGGTTTAGAAATGCATAATAACAATGTTCACTTATGTGTATTTTCGTAGGCCTATGAGCTTCACTCTTATGTTGGCCATTTTCTGTAGGGCTAAAATGTATTCTCCTTGACTGCTCTCATGACGGGAAAAGCTGAATTTCATGTGCATGTTGGGTTTGTTCTGTTCTTACGTTTCTGTTGCAGGTGGAGAAAGTCGTCTTTGTTAGTTAGAATAACGCCTTTTGTTTTAGGAGTTAGGCTCAAATGGGAGAGGATACTTTTATGCAAAGAATGCTGATAATTGGGAGACAGTGCTCTTTCTCACTGAAGGTGCCTGGGAATCAAGGTCATCGAGCCAGGAGATGGGAGTATCGAAACTAAATGGAAAATCACCTATGAGAAGTGCCCAGCAAGATGAGGTGATCCAGATGCAAGCAGTGGGCATGTTCTGTGTTTTGCGTTTTGAATTAGGGACAGTGCCCCAGGGGTTGAGTCAGGAGAAGGTGAGAAGAACGATGGAGAGGGAAGGGTCCTCGTAGAACGAGCTCTGTAGCTTTGGCTACTTGACCCATACAACATGAGTGCACTTCTTAGGAAGTCTTCAAGCGCTGACACCTTTTCCTGATCTTGCCTGGGGAATACTAAGTAGGGATGTCACTGTAGTAGTAGTGTAGGGCCAGACTAATGCTTTTCACTTACCAACCTCAAATGAAGACTGATCTTGACGTGGGGGCAATCATTGCCTGCGTTCTGGTTCTGGAATTTGTCATTCTTTTCATGCTCCAGAATTTCAATCTCGGCCATAGGTTTGGATTTGTATTAGTTCCAATGTATTTCTACAACATCGTCTTGAGGTGTCTGTATATCCAGTTATTTTTGGCTTTGCAATAAACCCACTAACTTGGAATTCGGAGTTTGTGATTCTTCAACCATGTTCCTTTAAAGTTGTTAGTTTGCCTTAATGAGTGATTTCTCCCCTCTACACTTCTCAGCAGGTAATAACGGTCTGTTGACCAAGGGTTCCAGAGTAAATTGGTAGAGAGGAACCCGGCCCTATCATAAGCATTCGGAGATGCTAATAATCTTTTGCAAAGGTTTCATGTAACTATGCTATTTTACTGCAATTTTAAAGTACCAACGTGTACATTTATTCCTAACTATAAAATAATAATCTTGTTCCAGGTGTTCTATATTAGCATATACATGAAGATTATTGTATAAGGGTTTCATGAGGTTTACACTTAATATGACTGTTTAGCACAATGTTTTGCTTTTCTCATTTGGTGCACGATTTCACATATGCAGAAGATGGAATTCAGAACGGAAACCGTCAATATCACAGGCAAAGTTATCTAAATTACGTTTGATTGCATTAATTCTTTACACAATTTACTATTTCCATAAGTATGGTTAAGAATATTATAACTAAGGCTCCCTGTTTTCCGTTTTTACGGATTTTTACAGATAAATACAGACAGAAAACAATATGTTTTCTGTCTGCAATTATTTTTAAAAGTAGATAAATACAGAAAATCGGGCTGCTTTTAAGTGACTCTCCCTGCTGTCTTTCATGAATTTTAGCCCAACAGCTAGCTGAGCAGCTGGACAGCATGGGAAATTTAAAAACAAGATGAAATTCCTTTAAATAACGGCACATGTCAACATACATTTATGGTATAATGCTAGTATTTACCAGTGGATGTATTGTTATGTAATATTTGGCAGCTTAAATAGCTAAAACACGACAGACATCAAAGTATGAGTGCGCGTCTATCAGTTAACTAAATATGTAAATATACAGTTTTACAACTTCATTTAAACGCAAAACACAAAATAAATATGGATAAATACAGATAAAATGAGCAAAACTAAATATGGATAAATACGGACGGAAATGTTAAAAAAATAAATACCATAAAACCGGGAGCCCTAATTATAACAGGAGTACATCACTTTACCATTCTATTACACGTTGAAATAATTATGCTAAGGCTGATTAATAAAATATAAACCTGTCATGTTTAAATGAATATGATTTCATCTATCCTACAGTCATCTGCATGCTTTTACGATGCAATAACTACGTTTACTCACATTTATTTCTCATGTCTCTTTAACGTATAGATGGTTCTTGTTTATTCAGATGTTACTTGAAATGTCTCAAAATCAGTTTATGTGTCGCATAAAGTTTTGTACAGCTGTTCAGCTGCATCAATCTAAATAACAATAATTAGAAGGATTGAATAGCCATTCATTTTCACACCAAGTGGTACTGTCAACCAGCACCCACCTCTCTGAATGTGGAAATCTAAAGTAGCCGGCATAAATGTGTTTTTTAAAAACTCCACTCGTGGGTTCTACACAGAAGAACAAGTTTTTAAAAAATCCATTCCCAATGCCTTTTTTTAAAGGCCACTGATCGCCAGTAGAACCAAATGCCTGCTCGAAATGAAATGTGCGACAGGGGACAACCGAACCGTGAAAATGGTCATATGGGTTAAGTAGAGCCCAAAATTACATTTTGTACAAAACTGCAAAAAGAGTCTTCTATGTGATTTTCTGAGGCCCAAAATAATCAGGTAATTGACTGCCTGAGGTAGAAAGAGCTGAAGGGGCGGCTCCAAGCCATGCAGCGCAAAGAGAAAGGACACACCGCCGCCTCTCATAACACCAGGTTGTCAGCAGACAAAGCAGCACAAGTGAATGTGGCCTGTCTCTCGTTATAGCCGGGAACGTGGCTGCTTTACCAGAACAGGTGAGTGCAATGCGTCAATAATCCCGTTTTTTTTTTTCTGACATCGCCCTGAGGCACTGAGTTAATTCCGACGGTGTTTTTCATTCCTTGTCTCTACTCTCTGCTTGTGGCGTGGGAAACAAAAATTAAGTACTAGGGTTCTGCAAAGATGGGAAACGTGCAACCACTAAAAATGTGACAATTACAGAGCCCTGCTGGAATCCCAAGGCAGGCCAGGCCACCCTTCGCATGGATAGCAGTCATTTTTTGTTTTGTTTTGTGTTTTGATGGCACAGAAAAGCTGTCAGAAGTAAAAACGTGAATGCTCGTCCTGTGCAAAAAAAGTGACATGGGTGCTGGGCAGAGAGCAGTGTTCTTTTTTGTTGTTGTTGCAGATTTATATAGCGCGAACTCGACCCGAAGGTATTGGAGCGCTTTACATGAGCACCAGTTACGTTACACAAGGATACATTCATTTTTTGGTAGGCACGGGGAGATTAAGTGATTTGCCCAGAATCACAGGATGTGGAGTCGACCCCGAGGCTCGAACCTTGGTTTCCCAGCTCCAAGGTCGGCAGTCTAGCCGTGAGACCACATCCTCATTGCCACTGAGCGAGGGTTTTCAGAACACGTTGCCGACGCTGGCTACAGAGTCGTAGGAGGGGCACGTGCTGCTTGATTGAGAGATGCTTGGGCAGGCGCCCGCGCTACCACACACTATATTGATAGTAGACAACGTCAGTAGCATAACTGCCACCTCTGCTACACTGGAGTTTAAGTTCTGCCCCGCTTTTTATGCATGTATTTTTTTACGAAAACTATGAACACGCACTTATTTGTTCTTTTACATACCACTTGTTGCCAAAGTCTTGGAGTTTAGCAGCAATTTTAAAAGGAGTTACCATCACCCACATTAATGGTGTTTATTTTATTCATCGTGGGAAAATGAAAGGCTAAGTCAGCTGCAGAAAGGTTCAAACCTGTAGCCTCCTGGTTCCCACGGTGGAAGCACTGGCCACTGAAATATCTCACTAGCACTGGCTCCCTGTCAAGTGCACATATAGGTTAGGTAGTCAAATGTTGCTAAGATCTGTGAATATCCAGCAACTTTGACAGAATACTGTTAAGAAATCTGAGGTTTTGAAGGACATGGTATTCCCCCAAGCTTCGGGTGCTAAAACAATCCTGCAAGAAACTCGAAAGAATTTGGAGAAAAGATTTCTCCTTAAATAAGAAACTGGAATATAGGGAGGCCATTAAATTGTACAAAGCAGAAATTAAACTGGCCCAGGCTGCATTCTATGAAGAAAAAATTTCCTTGGCAGCTAATTCCGCACGTGAAATCTTTCGCATTGCGAAAACACTGCTCAGAGCCCCTCCACCCCCAGTTATTTCTGATGCTACAGGCTTACACTGTAATAATCTTGCAGATTTTTTCTATGATAAAATTCAAGCCATTTATACGTCACTCCCCCTTGCAGATGGCCAAATATTGGATATTAGTCCTCAAAGCAGGGAATATTATCTGGAGGTAATTCTATTGATGGACTCTGAGGCGTTCAAAACCATCTCGGCACTTGTAAAAAGTGGGTCGCCCAGAGACCCAGCGCCACTTAATATTTCGAAGCAAGCGGCCGGAACTGTCTCCCCCATTATATTGGAGTTGATCAACGCCTCGCTTTCTACCGTAGTGGTTCCCCCTCCATGGAAAAGAGCGATGGTGAAGGCACTATTAAAAAAGCCTAGCCTTGACCCTGATCTCCTGGGAAACTATCGCCCCATTTCACTTCTCCCAGGGATCAGTAAAATGGCGGAAAAACATGTCAACTCAGTGCTGTCTGCATTCCTGGAGACCCATAACCTTCTCCATTCCTCACAGACTGGCTTTCGACCACTCCAAGGAACAGAAACTGCTCTGTTAGCAGTAGTTGAAGAGTCTAAAAAGATTCTGGACGCTGGAGGTACTACTGTGGTCATCCTCTTGGACCTCAGTGCAGCCTTTGACACGGTTAACTACCAAATGTTGGTCCATCGACTCATAAATTTGGGGGTGACCGGGGTTGCTTTGGCATGGCTGCAATCCTTTTTGGATGATAGATCCTTCCAGTTCTTTGAAGCTGATGTTGCCTCAAAACAAGTTCCCCTCTGCTGCGGAGTTCCTCAGGGATCATCCCTGAGTCCCACCCTATTTAATATTTATATGAGCCCGTCAGTGGAGATTGTGCTGCCTTTTGGGGTGCATATAGTGACCTACGCTGATGACACGCAACTCGTAGTGGCACTTAACCATTCTGACAATTCCTCTCTTGGCCTCCGTCCTTCTTTAGAAGAGGTAACCAAATGGATGAATAATTCCTACTTGAAGTTGAATGGAGAAAAGACCGAGATGATGATTTTAGGAAACTCAGCCCTTTTTGAACCTGAAGTAATGTGGCCGGCCTGTCTGGGCCCTGTTCCGGCCCCTAAGACCCAGATGAAAAGCCTAGGCATTTGGCTTGATCAAGACCTGAGCTTTAAGGTTCAGGCGCGTAATGTTGCGGCCTCCTGTTACGGCATCCTAAAGATGCTTCGCAAAGTCCTCCCACTTCTTCCCTTCCAGGCAAGAAGGCTTAAGGTCCAGGCGCTTATTCTATCATGTGTAACCACAGTACCCAGAATATACCTGGGATAAGGGAACAAGAGGCACGGGGTACTGGGAGTCAGCAGCCTCCAACATAAATGTATAACAACAAAAGAGCTACTCCCAGTATGCTAGTCTATGTGCAATGTATCTAAATAAGTGAGTGAAGGTGTCTCACAAAAAGTGAAGGACTGGTCTCACACACCACCTGGTGTCATGCTTCATCATAGACCAGTCCTCGCCCTCTAAAAACTTGGTTTGATAGAGGGCGGGCATACACCTGACGACAGGGATGCACTTCTAAACTAAGTGGGGGCCCTTATAAAGAAAAGTGAATTTAAAACCCATTCCAGATGTCAAATTAATTTAATATCTACCGGCATCTGTATGGTATTAAAAATGTAAAGTGATCGGTGAACTGGGGATTTTATTGTCCCTTTACCGACATCAATATGGTCAACATGTTTCTGCCAAGAGGCCCAAGAGGGTCCGCGGCATTCATCAGGACCTAAATAGTAATCTGGAGGGCTCCGCTCTTACCACAATTATGGTGAGAGGACATCCACTGTGTGGGGTGACGTGATCACAACCCACTAAGAAATGGCCTTTATACTTAGCACCTGAAAAAAAGAAAACAAATGTGTAGAGAAACAAAGCACAAGACATGATTTCCACTCAGCCTCATACACAGACACTAATAGTGAGTGGCTATTCGTGAAAAACTGAGTGTCAGTCATCTGTGACTATAACAAACATGGAGGCAAATACCTCCACATTGCTTACCCTAAACTTGGGAATCAGTGCCCCATAGGAGGGTGAGGGCGGAAGACCGCATTTGGTCCAGCGCTACAGTAATTTAAAGAAAAGAAAGGAAAACGACAGAAATAACTCATATTAGTGCGTGGCAGTTATTAAAATGGTGCTTCTTGAAGTTCCATGATTACCAGGTTAAAATACTGGAAGGAAGACAACATATAACTCATGTTCATTCACACATTCAATCACACTCTTACTGATCCACGATGCAGTCTCCGCTGTTACACCTATGTCTGTGCTCCTCCTCTCCTCGATGTGGAGGAGCTGAAGTGACCGTGGGCTATATATACGTGTGTTCACTTCTCAGCGCGCCTAAATTAGTACACACTAATTACTAATTGGCTATACGTGTTTTCACTTCTCAGCGCGCCTCAATTAGTACACACTAATTACTAATTGGCTATCGGATCGGCAGATCCGGTGTCTCGAAATGCGCGCTGTAAATGATCAGGATCGCTGCCTGACCTGCCTCAAACAGGAACATCCGCTTAAAATGCCTGCATCGGTAATATGCCAGCCACAATATGGCCAGGATCAACCCGCCTACTAAGCGTGCGTGTCCAGGGAGTCTCTAATTTCTAAAGCATGCGCAGAGGAGCAAGTGAGAAACGCCTATGTGCAGCAGCAAAGATAGTACGCATGCGTATGATGTGGAACGCTTGCGTTGTCATATATAGAGTGCAAAGTTATCAACACAGGATGTTAGAAGGTATGAATTTACGGCGCATATATATAGCGCGGCCACTCGTTACCGCATGTGTTAAAAGACCATGACTGATATTTACAACTAGTGCAGTTCAATCGAACAGGGCATAGATCTATGGTAATTAAAGCTGTATCTGTCGCATAGAATCTCAGATGTTGGTCTTTGGTATTGACCAATAGTGATACTCTAACCACAAATGACACATGCACATCAGGTAAAGGAGCCATGAGCAGCTAGTACAACTCAGGTTTTTAAACTAAAGGAACCCGACTCATCAAGAATGTGACTGCATGGTAGAGGGTGTTAAAAGGGATGTAATCACTATGTATATCTTTCACCAATCAAGGAGGTTAAAGGCACCCGATTCATAAAGAATGTTACTACATGGTGGAAGATGTTTAAAAAGGGGTGTAGTCACTATGTATATCTTTCACCAGTAAAGGTTGATTTTGGACTAGAGGACCCGGCTCATAAAAGATATTACTGCATGGTAGAGGATGTTAAAAGGGATGTAATCACTGTATATATCTTTCATCAGTAAAAAGGGGGCCTGAATATCGACAAGAGACACAATTCATGTATATTATTTGGCTAAATGTAGCCAAGGAATCTCATCATTTAGACCCTCTTTCCATGTTCGAAGACGGTACACCCATCTCTGCTCCCTGATATGTAGAGATCTGGTCAGGTCCACCATTCGTTTCTTCATTACTTCCAGGATCACCCATTTAAGATTATTCTATCATGCCTGGACTACGGGAATCCCCTTCATTTAGGAGCCCCATGCGTGACCATTTCAAAACTCCAGACGGTGCAAAATTGTGCAGCCAGGATCCTTCTGGAGATTCCAAAATGTCAATCTGCAAAACCAGCCTTGAAATCTCTCCATTGGCTCCCCATCAAGGAGAGAGTTAAGTTTAAGGCTGTAGGAGAGTAGGATCTGCCTCTTATGTTGCCCCCACTTTTTTTCTGATGTTTACACTGGTTTCTGGCTATAGTCTGGCTGGGTCCCTGCTAATCAGGGCCCCAGCCTCTCTGTTCTCTCTAAACGACTTGGAGTGCACTCTAGGTGCACTAGTGATTGGATACTGTGGTACCTTATGAGTCCCTAGTATATGGTACCTTAGGTACCAAGGGCATAGGTACTTCACAGGCCTACCAGGGGCTGAAGCATGTATTATGCCACCCCTGGGAAGCAGACTAAATCTGACACCACAGGCCTGCTACTGCAGCCTGGGTGAGGAAGTGCTAGCACCCCTCACTGAGATATAGGTCCCCTATATCTCTCCTGCACACACATTGAGACTTATCAGTCACCCCTAAAGTAGGCCCTATCGATCCTGAGGGCAGGGTGCTTAGTTTCCATGTGAGGGGGTGCCTCTGCCTGAGCAGGGCCCCTCTGCAGCTCTCAGAGTCCATTCTCTGGTGCTGTTTGTGGATGCGGTTAAACCATATACTCTTAAGTGCATTATATCCTCGCGGTAAAATGCTAACTTTGGAATGGCTGCATCAAAACATGACGTGTTTGGTGTCAAACATTTTGGAATACTACCCCCCCGCCAGTCCTGGTGGCGGGGGTAGCATTCCACCCTTCTAGAGGGATAGACATGTACCTACTGTGGAAACGCGGTAGAATCCTGCAGAGCCCTGGCATCACAAAATGGATGCCACCAGTCACAGACACTGGGCTGCCCTCCTGCTGATGACCAACACTCGCAGTGGAGGAAGCCCAACAATAGATATCCTGTCCCAAGGGGGTGTGACCACCTCCCAGACAGGGTTTAGTGTATTGGGGCTGCGTGGGTGCACTCTTAGAGTGCTTTGAAGTCCTGCACTGGGGGAGCAGAAGGCTCCTCTGTGCATACCCCAGCTCAAACCGGCTCAGGGGCTACCTGCCCCTGCTCTGGCGCGAAACTGGACAAAGGGAAGTAGGTGTAACCACCCACTCCCCTGACCCTCCCATAGGTGGGGTCATAGAGCTAGTCCCTCCCTTTCTTTTAGTATAAGAGGGGGAACCTGTGCATTGCACCCTAGATATCCCTGGACGACGCTCTGAAGAAGAATCCTGGACCTTCGACGTTCCACTACCTTTGGAAGACTGAAGAATCTCCCTTGGAGTCAAGGAGTGACTCCCTTGCTTGGCAGGAACCAAAAACTACAAACGACGGTCGCAAACTACGCCGCTCCCGCCGGAGTCCGAAGTCCCTGCAGCCCAAGAAGTGGATTTCCTGACTTCTCAAAGGCCATCATGAGTCCCCAGCGAAGCGGAGGCCAGTGGACCCCAAGAGTGACGAGGAACCGCGACCCCTGGGTACCGTGCACTATTGTCGAGTGCAACCCCTTCACAACGTTCTACGAACTTGTGCTTTGGACCACTTGTGGTCCTAGCCTCCAGCAGGAATCCCTCCGAAGATCAGAGGCCTACCTACCACGTCCCGAGTGACCGTGGGCCCCTGTTGAGCGAATCCTCCCGAGGCGTCTTCGCGATCCCTTGCCAGCCGGCTTGTGGGTCCCCAGAAGGCTTTCCTACAGAACCAAAGGGCTCCCCTGGTTGCTCCAGGCCTGCCCTGACTTACCCTCGCTGGGTGAGTCCCTCAGACCTTGCTGGTCTGCGCCATTGACTTTTTACACTTTCCCCGAGACTTGCTGTTACCAAGGCTTGTTGGCTCCAATCGAGTAGCCGACATCGCAGTAAGCTGCAGACATCGTGGGACACGCCGAATCCAGCTCCTGGTTGTCGTCGACACCTCCTGGACCTCGTGGCTGAAGAGTCAAGGCACCCGTGAACGACCTGAATCCTGCGACGACGGTGGGCATCCATCTTCCTTGCCCCGAGTCACTGCCAAGTGACTGTGAACACTGTCCCCTCTGCTTTCAGGACTTCCATCTTCTGAATCCAGGCTTGGATTCCTCCGGACACTTCTCCTGTCGCCGCAAGCAGCAAGTCTTCACTGGCTCCCATTGAAAACGACGCCGCGACCCGACACCAAAGAACACCTATGCACCGGGCCCCCCTGGGTGAGGTAACTTCAGCACTACGGTGCTCCTGTGGGTGTGGGCCCTAGAACTACTTACCCTGTAAGTGACTTGCTTGTAGCTACCCTAGCAGTGCCCTAAAACTCTTACTTTCCAAGTGCGACTATCGCGCTGACTCGTACATGGTTCGCGTCTGTGTTAGACACACCGCGTCCAACTCCCTTGCAACTCTATCTGTAAGCGCGTCCTTCGACTCGTACAAGGACCTATCGGTGTGTTCGCCTCGAACACGCAAGGGACCTTTAACATTGAAATCTCAATCGCGTCTGTTCGCATAGACTCGTACAGGACTCGCACCGGTGCCAGGACACCGCGTCCGTCCCCTGTGGGTCTCCTACCACTACCTGGGGTGGTTCTTGGGGGTCCCTCGATTCTAGATGCCCTAGACCTAGGTCTAGCCAAACTAAGATTGTGATATTCGATTGTGCTAAACTTATTTTGATAACATTTGACTTGTACATATGTTCCTGACTTCTAATCTCATAAAGAGATTAGTAGAGAGTTGTTTATTAATAAATACCTATATATTTGATATATATACCTGTGTGGTGTCTTTTCATTTGGTGATTCAAGAGATTGTGTGGTAAAACAAGCTGCTTTACATTCCTTCAAGACTTAGCCTGAAGGCTGCTCTCCACAGCTACCACTAGGATAGCTTTCTATAAAGGTTGTCTTAAACCTATCTACCATAAGAGTCGAATTGTTCTGGTGCAAGATGTCCACTTTAATTAGTGAACAGCATATACCAGGCCAACTTCTCACATTGGTGGGCAGCGTGTGGGATTCCAGCTTGCTATTGTTTTACCAGAAAATCTCTATTTGAATTACTAACTGAAAACCACTATAGGTACTTAAGGTACATATAAAGTCAAGCTTAGTATCAATAAGTTCTACTGAACTTAGAGCTGTGTGCCAAGGGATAGCAGACCCTTTCTACAGCTCAAGCTAGTATCAGTAGGCCACAAACTAGTGTAGGTAGTACAACACTGCACAACACTAGAATGTCCTTAAAGGGTGGAACAAGTGGATCCACTCAGCCTCAGTATAAGGACATGGCTTTCTCTGACTTGAGAGCCATGTGTGTTGAAAGACACCTGAAGCTAGGACAGAGTCCCTCCACACTACACCTGATAGATCTGCTGACAGCAGATAATCTTAGATTGGCTCTAGGAGCTAATGGGTCTGAATCAGGGGGTGGGTCAATTACAGTGTCTGGGTCAGATGATGAAAATCAGAATGACCAAGACTCTGTGTTTGAAGGGCCAGGCTCCAAGGGGCCTGAAAAGGACAGAGGAATTCTCCCTAAGAGAACTGACAGAGTGGATGAGAGGCATAGGTCCCCTTCCAGGGAATCTGACCACTCTTATCACTCTGGCAGAGAATTTGTCCAGCAGAGGAACTCATACTTTCCCATAAGAGAGAGCTCCTCTGAAAGAATGTGCAAACTGCTGCAGTATGAGGAAGCAAGAGTTGCCCTCAGAACCAAGCAGTTGGCACTGGATAGAGAAGCCCTGGAGAGATCCAGAGAGCTTCTAGAAGAGAGGGGTTAGAACCCCTTGGTGGCAGCAACAGTGTCCCTAGAGGCAGAGAATCTATTCCAGACCATAGGAACCTGAGCAAGGTTGTTCCTCCCTACCAGAGTGGGGATGATATCCACAAGTGGATAACTGCTATGGAGAGGGCCTGTAGAGTACAGCAAGTCCCCCAAAAGCAGTGGGCAGCAATCTTGTGGCTCTCCTTTTCAGACAAAGGTAGAGACAAGCTCCTCACTGTTAGAGAAGAGGATGCTGATAATTATGAAGTCCTGAAGAGTGCACTGATAGATGGGTTTGGCTTAACCACTGAGCAGGACAGATTGAAGTTCAGAGACACCCAGAAGGCACAGACTCAGGAATGGAGTGACTTTGTAGATTGTGCAACCAAGGCTCTGGAGGGTTGGCTGGTTGGCAGTAGGGTTACTGATTTCAAGGGATTGTATAATCTGATGATGAGAGAACAGATCCTTAATAATTGCCAGAACCAGTTGTTGCATCAATACCTGGTGGACTCAGATCTGACCTCTCCCCAAGAATTAGGAAAGAAGGCAGACAAATGGGTCAGAACCAGGGTAAGGCAGAAACCCCAGAACCAAGGGGGTGACACCAAGAAGCAAGATCCTAAGGGCTCTGAGAAAGGTGGGGATAAGTCAAAAGACCAGAAGTCTTCACAAGGGCCCCAAAAATCTGCATCTGATGGGGAGTCACAATCCAACAAGGGAAAAGGCCAAAAGAAGCCCTGGTGCAAATTCTGTAAACAGAAAGGGCACTGGACTTCTGATTGTAACAAGTCCAAAGACCAAACCACCACCACTCCTGCCCCTAAGGCAACTGTTCCCCCTAGTTCAGCTACTGGTGGAGGTGGTACTCAGAATAAGGGTGTAGTAGGGTTGACCCTGGGTTCTGAAGTGGACTCTGACCTAGTCAGAGTGCCCACACAGGCAATGCTGATTTGTGATGGAGACCTTGATATGTCCTTCCTAGTAAGCCCCAGTAATCTGGGCAAATACAAACAGCAGCCTGTAATAAATGGCAAACAGGCTTTGGCATTTAGGGACACAGGTGCTAGTGTCACCATGGTGGCAGAGGATCTTGTGGACCCTGGACAGATCATCCTGGGCGAAATGTACCAGGTGACCAATGCAAGCAATGTCAGGACCAACCATAGTCTGGCAGTTGTGAATTTCTCCTGGGGAGGGGTAACTGGCCTCAAGAAGGTTGTAGTCAGTGCAGACCTCCCTGTCGAATGTCTATTGGGCAATGATCTAGAGACTTCAGCCTCGTCTGAAGTAGAGTTATGGACTCATGCTGAGATGTTGGGCATCCCTGCAGAGGTATTTGCTGTGACCAGGTCACAAGCAAGAATGCATGACACTGAACCAGCTCTGGATCCTGGAACAATGGACCAGATGCTTCCCAAGAGGAGGAGCAGTAGGGTAAAGGCAGTGCCTTCCCCTCTGTCTCAGATCACAGATTCACCCCCAGAGGGAGGTGAAGCAGATCCTGAAGAAGGAACTGTCCCAGAGGGACTTGAGCCTGAGCAGGTTGAGTTATTGGGGGCAGGGGGCCCTTCTATGGAAGATCTGAGTAAGGAGCAACAGTGCTGCCCCTCTCTTGAACCCCTCAGACAGCAGGCTGCTGCTGAGGCTGCTGGGAGTGCTAGTGGGTCCAATAAAGTTTATTGGGATGAGGGACTCCTATATTCTGAGGGGAGAGATCCAGCCCCTGGAGCCACCAGGAGGATGGTAATACCTCAGAAGTTTAGGGGGTTCCTCTTGACCCTAGTACATGATATCCTTTTGGCAGGTTACTTGGGCCAAAACAAGACCTGGGACAGGCTTGTTCCACATTTTCATTGGCCACATATGTCAGAGGACACAAAGGAGTTTTGTCGCTCCTGTGTCACTTGCCAAGCCAGTGGTAAGGCAGGTGGCACAACAAAGGCCCCCTGATACCACTACCTGTGGTGGGGGTACCCTTTGAAAGGGTAGGGATTGACATTGTTGGTCCCCTTGACCCTCAAACTGCATCTGGGCACAGGTTTATCCTGGTGGTAGTGGATCATGCCACCAGGTACCCAGAAGCAATTCCCATGAGGACCACCACAGCCCCTGTGGTGGCAAGAGCCCTCATTGGAGTTTTCTCCAGAGTGGGTTTCCCAAAGGAGGTCATTTCTGACAGAGGTACCAACTTCATGTCAGGATATTTGAAGGCAATGTGGAAGGAGTGTGGTGTAACTTATAAGTTCACCACCCACAATGCAATGGGTTAGTTGAACGCTTCAACAAAACCCTGAAGGGAATGATTAAAGGACTCCCAGAGAAGCTTAGGCGGAAATGGGACCTTCTTCTTCCCTGCCTGTTGTTTGCATACAGAGAGGTTCCACAGAAGGGGGTTGGTTACAGCCCATTTGAGCTTCTGTTTGGGCATCCTGTGAGAGGTCCATTGTGTTTGGTAAAGAGGGCTGGGAGTTACCTCTCAAGCCCCCCAAACAAGATGTGATGGACTATGTACTTGGTCTCCGCTCCCGGATGGCTGAGTACATGAAAAAGGCAACCCAAAACCTGGAGTCCAGCCAAGAATTGCAAAAAGCTTGGCATGACCAAAGAGCTGTACTGACTGTATACCAGCCAGGACAGAAAGTGTGGGTGTTGGAGCCTGTGGCCCCAGCAGCCCTCCAGGACAAGTGGAGTGGCCCCCATACAATAGTTGAACAGAAGGGAGAAGTCACCTACCTGGTGAATCTTGGAACTCCCAGGAGCCCCCTGAGGGTGCTCCATGTCAACAGATTAAAGCCATATGTTGACAGGGCTGACATGGGCTTGCTCATGGCAACTGATGAGGACCAGGAGGAGGAGAGTGACCCTCTCCCTGACCTGCTCTCTCAGAACCCTGATGATGGGTCAGTAGATGGTGTTGCTTTGGCAAGCAGCCTCACTGACCATCAGCAAACTGAGTGCAGACAAGTTCTGCAACAGTATAGACATATGTTTAGCCTGACCCCTAGTCAGACTACCTGGTGCACCCATGAGGTGGACACTGGAGACAGTCTGCCTGTCAAGAGTAAAATCTACAGGCACCCTGACCATGTCAAGGACTGTATCAGGACTGAAGTCCAGAAAATGTTGGAGCTAGGTGTAATTGAGCCTTCAGATAGCCCTTGGGCTAGCCCAGTAGTCCTGGTACCCAAGCCTCATACCCAGGGTGATAAGAAAGAAATGAGGTTTTGTGTAGACTACAGAGGCCTCAATGCAGTCACTAGGACTGATGCCTATCCCATACCAAGGGCAGATGAGCTGATTGATACTTTGGCCTCAGCCAAGTATCTAAGTACATTTGACCTAACAGCTGGCTACTGGCAGATCAGATTAGCTGATGATGCAAAAGCCAAAACAGCATTTTCGACCCCTAGTGGGCACTACCACTTTGTGGTGATGCCCTTTGGATTGAAAAATGCAACTGCCACTTTTCAGAGGTTGGTGAATAAAGTTCTGGCAGGGATGGAAACTTATTGCTCAGCTTATCTAGATGATATCACCTGGTCCACCTCAGAAATGTTTTGGAGGCTCTGCAGAAAGCAGGCCTCACTATCAAGGCCACTAAGTGCCAGATAGGGCAGAGTCAGGTTGTGTACCTGGGCCACCTTGTAGGTGGAGGACAGGTTCAGCCTTTACAGAGCAAAATCCAAACCATAATGGAATGGGTTGCTCCAACCACCCAGACACAGGTGAGAGCCTTCTTAGGCCTGGCTGGGTACTATAGGAGGTTTGTCAAGGGATATGGATCTATAGTGACCCCTTGAATGATCTGACCTCAAAGAAAATGCCAAAAAGGTTCAGTGGACAGCTAGCTGTCAGAAGGCATTTGAAGACCTAAAGCAGGCCATGTGCACTGCCCCCATCTTACAGAGTCCAGACTACACCAAAAGTTCATTGTCCAAACAGATGCTTCTGAGCTGGGTGTGGGAGCTGTACTGTCTCAACTGAATGATGAAGGTCAAGACCAGCCAGTAGCTTTTATTAGCAGAAGGCTGACCCCTAGAGAGAAACGTTGGTCAGCTATAGAGAGGGAGGCCTTTGCTGTGGTGTGGGCCCTGAAGAAGCTGAGGCCATACTTGTTTGGCACTCACTTCATAGTTCAGACTGACCACAAGCCCCTCCTATGGCTTAAAGAAATGAAAGGAGAAAACCCAAAACTTTTGAGGTGGTCCATTTCCCTACAGGGGATGGACTATACAGTGGAACATAGACCTGGGACCCAACATGCCAATGCAGATGGACTCTCAAGGTATTTCCACTTAGAACACAAAGACTCAACTGGTCAAGGTTAGTTTAGTGTCCCTGCGTTTGGGGGGGGGGGGTTGTGTAGGAGAGTAGGATCTGCCTCTTATGTTGCCCCCACTTTTTTTCTGATGTTTACACTGGTTTCTGGCTGGGTCCCTGCTAATCAGGGCCCCAGCCTCTCTGTTCTCTCTAAACGACTTGGAGTGCACTCTAGGTGCACTAGTGATTGGATACTGTGGTACCTTATGAGTCCCTAGTATATGGTACCTTAGGTACCAAGGGCATAGGTACTTCACAGGCCTACCAGGGGCTGAAGCATGTATTATGCCACCCCTGGGAAGCAGACTAAATCTGACACCACAGGCCTGCTACTGCAGCCTGGGTGAGGAAGTGCTAGCACCCCTCACTGAGATATGGGTCCCCTATATCTCTCCTGCACACACATTGAGACTTATCAGTCACCCCTAAAGCAGACCCTATCGATCCTGAGGGCAGGGTGCTTAGTTTCCATGTGAGGGGGTGCCTCTGCCTGAGCAGGGCCCCTCTGCAGCTCTCAGAGTCCATTCTCTGGTGCTGTTTGTGGATGCGGTTAAACCATATACTCTTAAGTGCATTATATCCTCGGGGTAAAATGCTAACTTTGGAATGGCTGCATCAAAACATGTCGTGTTTGGTGTCAAACATTTTGGAATACTACCCCCCGCCAGTCCTGGCGGCGGGGGTAGCATTCCACCCTTCTAGAGGGATAGACATGTACCTACTGTGGAAACGCAGTAGAATCCTACAGCGCCCTGGCATCACAAAATGGATGCCACCCGTCACAGACACTGGGCTGCCCTCCTGCTGATGACCAACACTCGCAGTGGAGGAAGCCCAACAATAGATATCCTGTCCCAAGGGGGTGTGACCACCTCCCAGACAGGGTTTAGTGTATTGGGGCTGGGTGGGTGCACTATTAGAGTGCTTTGAAGTCCTGCACTGGGGAGCAGAAGGCTCCTCTGTGCATACCCCAGTTCAAACCGGCTCAGGGGCTACCTGCCCCTGCTCTGGCGCGAAACTGGACAAAGGGAAGTGGGTGTAGCCACCCACTCCCCTGACCCTCCCATAGGTAGGGTCATAGAGCTAGTCCCTCCCTTTCTTTTAGTATAAGAGGGGGAACCTGTGCATTGCACCCTAGATATCCCTGGACGACGCTCTGAAGAAGAATCCTGGACCTTCGACGTTTCACTACCTTTGGAAGACTGAAGAATCTCCCTTGGATTCAAGGAGTGACTCCCCTGCTTGGCAGGCACCAAAAACTACAAACGACGGTCGCAAACTACGCCGCCCGAAGTCCCTGCAGCCCAAGAAGTGGATTTCCTGACTTCTCAAAGGCCATCGTGAGTCCCCAGCGAAGCTGAGGCCAGTGGACCCCAAGAGTGACGAGGAACCGCGACCCCTGGGTACCGTGCACTATTGTCGAGTGCAACCCCTTCACAACGTTCTACGAACTTGTGCTTTGGACCACGTGTGGTCCTAGCCTCCAGCAGGAATCCCTCCAAAGATCAGAGGCCTACCACGTCCCGAGTGACCGTGGGCCCCTGTTGAGCGAATCCTCCCGAGGCGTCTTCGCGATCCCTTGCCAGCCGGCTTGTGGGTCCCCAGAAGGCTTTCCTACAGAACCAAAGGGCTCCCCTGGTTGCTCCAGGCCTGCCCTGACTTACCCTCGCTGGGTGAGTCCCTCAGACCTTGCTGGTCTGCGCCATTGACTTTTTACACTTTCCCCAAGACTTGCTGTTACCAAGGCTTGTTGGCTCCAATCGAGTAGCCGACATCGCAGTAAGCTGCAGACATCGTGGGACACGCCGAATCCAGCTCCTGGTCGTCGCCGACGCCTCCTGGACCTCGTGGCTGAAGAGTCAAGGCACCCGTGAACGACCTGAATCCTGCGACGACGGTGGGCATCCATCTTCCTTGCCCCGAGTCACTGCCAAGTGACTGTGAACACTGTCCCCTCTGCTTTCAGGTCTTCCATCTTCTGAATCCAGGCTTGGATTCCTCCGGACACTTCTCCTGTCGCCGCAAGCAGCAAGTCTTCACTGGCTCCCATTGAAAACGACGCCGCGACCCGACACCAAAGAACACCTATGCACCCGGCCCCCTGGGTGAGGTAACTTCAGCACTACGGTGCTCCTGTGGGTGTGGGCCCTAGAACTACTTACCCTGTAAGTGACTTGCTTGTAGCTACCCTAGAAGTGCCCTAAAACTCTTACTTTCAAAGTGCGACTATCGCGCTGACTCGTACATGGTTCGCGTCTGTGTTAGACACACCGTGTCCAACTCCCTTGCAACTCTATCTGTAACCGCGTCCTTCGACTCGTACAAGGACCGATCGGTGTGTTCGCCTCGAACACGCAAGGGACCTTTAACATTGAAATCTCAATCGAGTCTGTTCGCATAGACTCGTACAGGACTCGCACCAGTGCCAGGACACCGCGTCCGTCCCCTGTGGGTCTCCTACAACTACCTGGGGTGGTTCTTGGGGGTCCCTCGATTCTAGATGCCCTAGACCTAGGTCTAGCCAAACTAAGATTGTGATATTCGATTGTGCTAAACTTATTTTGATAACATTTGACTTGTACATATGTTCCTGACTTCTAATCTCATAAAGAGATTAGTAGAGAGTTGTTTATTAATAAATACCTATATATTTGATATATATACCTGTGGTGTCTTTTCATTTGGTGATTCAAGAGATTGTGTGGTAAAACAAGCTGCTTTACATTCCTTCAAGACTTAGCCTGAAGGCTGCTCTCCACAGCTACCACTAGGATAGCTTTCTATAAAGGTTGTCTTAAACCTATCTACCATAAGAGTCGAATTGTTCTGGTGCAAGGTGTCCACTTTAATTAGTGAACAGCATATACCAGGCCAACTTCTCCCAAAGGCTATGTGTATTGTTCACAAGACGCTAGCAGGGAAGGGGCCCTCCATCTATCGCTCCATTGTCCGGTCTTACCTTGCGAACAGACGCCTGCGTTCGGACGATCTGCGTCTTGCCACAGTTCCCAGGGTTAAGAAGGCTAGAAGTGGGGGCCGCCTGTTTTCTTATAATGCCGCTAGGTTCTGGAATACTCTTCCACTTCATCTGCGTAAGGAATCCAACTATCTGGCCTTTCGTAAATTGTTAAAAACTTGGCTCTTCCCTTAGTATGGTTGTGGTGTCTATCATTTTGCCGCTGTCAGCGCTGGGATGCCCTTGGGTAGCTATGCGCTTAACAAATGCTTTTTCATTTAATTTCATTCAGTGGTTATTGAGAATATTCATGTACACTCATAAAAACTGCATGCTTTACTCCACTTACTTTGTGATAGATTATACTAATGCCAGTTAGGTGTGATAATTAGTGGGGGCTATGTGATTTCAGGTGAATGGTTGGTGGAGATTAGGTAATGTTAGATTACAGAGATACGGTTGTAAAGAGGAGAGGTTGTGATCTATGAAATGAGGTATCAGCCAATTGCAGAAATACGATAAGAATGATTCCGGCAGACAGATATGAGACTGAGAGGAGGCTTTTACCTTCCACAGAGACCTGCAAAGAATAGGAAGAATGCGGACACCTAACCATCTCTCTAACTTTATTATGGTCCCTCCAATTTTATCTGCTTCTACTGGACTCCTGCGTTGGAGAGGATCCTGTTCTAATTTTCAGTTTTGCTATTTGCTTTTTAGCCTCTAGTGCAGCTTTCACTTTACTGTTGGAATAAAAATGTTTTAGCTGTGCTGTTTATGCATTGTATGTCTTAAGTTAGCATTCGCGGCACCATTTTATGTTTAGCCGCCATTTTGAGCCATGATCGAAACTAATTTCTCTCTCTGCTCTACTGAAAGCAGCTGTGATAGTTTTCATTTCTCCAAGGTTGACCCTTGCTGTACTAATGAATACACTGTTCTTATTAGCGCATACCTTTCCCACTAGATGGAGGCCTGCTCCCACCTTTAGAGCGGCGGGCACAGGCAGAACGACCTTGGCGTTAAGATAGCGTGTGCCCGGTCTCAGGATGGAAACTCATCCTTCTGTACCATCTTTGTCTAGCTGCCTCCAACTGGAAATTTCCAGTCAGGGCGTGTCTTCATTGGTTCTGAATTGTACATAATGTATCACTATGTTTGCTGAAGTCAGTCCCTCTGCAGCAATCCTAGGAGGCTGGTCAGACTGGACTCCGCTCGAGTGTACCTGAATAAATATACTTGGTTTGTATTCTCTACTGTCTGACCGACTCTTCATTTGTATGGAAGGCTGAGAGGTGGTCGCGAGTGACCCGGGTGGCCCTAATCGGGTTACTTCCTTCAGGTGGCGCCCGAACAGGGACCCCGCGGGTGACCCATCCTCGCCCGCAGACAGGTGGGGAGGTCGGGGCCATCGTCGGGTCGGACGGGCGGACCAGGGATCCCTGCACGAGAGAGTTCCTGAACTCGCAGCTGCCCCGTCTGTCTGACCGGTCGGTGCCTCGCCCAGCGGTCATCCCGACTGGGGTGCTGAACGGCGAAACCCTTGGATCTGACCATCTGGTCCGAAGAGTCGGCAGTGGAGAATAAATTTGTTTGGCCTGTGTGCACCAGGTGAGTTTGTTTTGGTTCTTTGTGGATATGGTACCATTTTGGTTTGTCTTTGGTATGGTCTGAGGACCGATTAGGATACAAAGTGTTTGTGAACACTTTGCCAGGCAATATAACGAATTTGGCTTACTTTTGAAAATGCCTGGGTTCAGCCGGCTTTTGGTTTCCTATTGTTGTTGTTGTTCTGCTGATTCTCGACTGGAAGAAAGTCAACCAGCGCCTCCGTTGACGGGCAGTTTTGATGAACAAAAAGTTGGGTTTCTACAGGAGAAGTTGTTTGCGAAAAGAAGTAGGCAGCCTATGTTTGATTCCCTCAGAACATGGCAAAAGGAGGCTAAACAGAGGCAAATGAAAGCAGAGAAAGAGGCTCGGAAGGGGAGAATGCAAACATCGACTCAGAAAGCTGTAGCACATGATGGAGAGAAACGAGCAATAGAGATTAACGTGAAGATAGGAGATTCCGGTTACAGATTGATAAATGTAACGTGGCCCAAGATGAAAATGATACGTTCGCGGAACAATTGTTAGATACTCGACCCCTACCTCTGTATGCCCCGCAGAGGGTATTTCCTGCTCTTCCCTCACAGGCCCAGCTACCCGGCTCTTCTGTCTCTGCTGTTTCTGCTTCTGTTACTGTTGATCAGGCTGCCTTGGCCACGACCACTCCTGTCCTTTCCTTGCCCTCGCCGTCTGTGACAACTGTGACTGTTAGTACTCCTGCAACGCCTATTGCTTCGGCGTCTCTCTCTCCAGCTCTTGCACCCACGACGCAGCCGACAATGACGTTAGTGCCTGCTCCCTCTGTTGTTAACCCCACTGTGTTCCTCCATTCTCTGACATTACTTAGTAGTGGGACACCAGTACGCGGCCCTGAGGATAGAGATTGGACAAAATTTAAGGAACGTATGGGGCGGATGTTGGTCCGATCTGATATGGGAGATGCAGAGAAGCAGGTGGTGGCTAATCAGGCTGCGCAGTGGGCTCGTAACCCCATTTATAGTGTTGAAGATGTGTGGAGTGTGATGAAAGATTATGAGCCTTTTGTACAACAACTTGACCTTAAGCATATGTCCGCTACTTTGATTGGTCTTTGGGAGCAGTATTTCAAGGGTGCAGCACCGCAGATCATATACGATATTAGGGATCATGTGTATGTTACTGATATGGAGCCTGCTCATGTCTTTGGTACTGTTGCAACGTTGGTCGCTTATCAGGGAAGGCCTCTTGAGAAGAGCCCCAGCCCGGTACCTCAGTTTCCGATGCTGGAGGTTCATCCTATCTACCATCCTGAGATACCTGAACTAAGGGATGGATGTATGACGATACCACGCATGCATTACATCGCATGCCATTAGATCGCGGTTTTAACAACGCAAGTCGTTACAACGACTTGCGTTGGAGGGCGCTGGACTTAGGAGTAGTTTAATTTACTATTCCAACTCCAGCCTACGTACAGTAGGGAAGGTGTTGGATAGTAATTTAAACTACTCCTTGTCCTATAGCGCCCTCCAGTGCAAGTCGTTGTAACGACTTTCGTTGTAAAAACCGCGATCAAATGGCATGCGATGTGATGCATGCGTTCTAAAGGTTGTTTCCCCTAAGGGATCAGCATGATCATGTTACTAGGCCAAGGGTAGAGGCCCGTTTCCAAGAACAATGGGTTTATACTCCATGGAAAAGGAGTGAGGTTTTGTCTCTTAAGACTCAGTTACCTGACCCTAGAAAAAATCTGAGTGCTTATTATAAAGAATTGACTGAGGCTGCCTCTTCTACAGTGATGACGCTTGCTGATATTGAAATGTTCTTTGGTTTGTTAGTCCCAGTGGATATTTGGAGACAAGTACACTCACAGGATCATGTTGTGGAATTGGGTGGTACATGGGACCAGATTAAAGTATGGGATCAGGAGAGGAAGTCAGGTGAGAAGCCTAGAGCGGAGATAATTGCTTTGCCGGGCGTCATTAGCACGTATATGCATTCTATTATCCCTCCGAGGAAAGTTGATTGGGACAAGCTATCGGCTTGCCGTCAGAAGAAAGATGAGTGTGTGTCTGACTTTTTCACTCGGTTTGAAGGTGTGTTCTTAGACTATAGTGGTCAGGATTTGTCGATCGAAGGTGGTGTGCGGCTGTTTGTTAATAGATTTGATTCCAATTTGCTTCCTGAGATTGCGACCCGATTGCAGGCTTCCGAAAGCACCGGGTCCACCTCTTCCCCTTCTGTTATTTTGAATATGGCGCAGTGTTATGAGCACAGGGATAATGAGGATAAGCAGAAGATGGAGAAGAGGCACAAGGATTTGAAGACAAAGGTGTTGTTGCAGCAGGCTTCTAGAGGGAACGGTAGAGGACGTGGTGGTTTGGCCCGGCTGCTTCCCCATACTAGCAGGAATACTACACCTGTAGGGCCGAATCAGTGCGCATATTGTAAAGAGGAGGGACACTGGCGTAGCAAGTGTCCTGAGCTTTTGCAGAAGGTAGCGGTCCCGAGAGGACGAGGTTCTCGTGGATGGGGTCGTGGAGCTGGTGGCCAAGACAGGGTTCCGAATGCTGTGGCCCCGCAGGGTTGTTCTGACCAGAATTATTTTGATGACCCTCAGGGAGGACAGTATTATCATGATGATTACAACACAGATGAGGTGACAGGAATGTCTTACAGCTAGGACAGCCAGGGACAAAGTGAGGGACCAGTTCCGATACCTGTAGATCAACGCGGTCCGTATGTTAGTGCGGATGTGCATGGTTCGGCTCAGGAGTTTTTGGTGGATACAGGTGCAACAAACAGCTCTATTTCTCGTTCCTTGGTCCCTGGGGCGGCTCTGTCTGACCATAATAATGTTTCAGTGGGATTTTCTGGTGTACTGGTTGTGAGCCCCATTTCAAAATACCTTGCGTTGACTATTGGTCCTTTCACTGTGGATTTCCCATTCTTGTTGACGTCCAATTGTGGAGAGAATTTGATGGGTTTGGACTTGTTGAAGAAGCTGCATGCTACGATTTATTGCTCCCCAGCAGGCGTCTATATAACGATGGGTCCTGATGTGGTGTGCGCTAAGCAGTGTCTATCTAAAGATGCGCCCCTCCCCGCTGAATTTAAGGATGTGCCACCCACACTGTGGGCAACGGGTGACACAGATGTGGGCTTGTTGCAGATATCGCCTGTTTCGATACGTGTGAAGGAAGGTGCTATTTTACCCCGTATCCCTCAGTATAAAATACTGCAGGCAGGTGAGCAAGCTTTGATACAAATTGTGCAGGATTTGATTGAGAAAGGAGTGGTTGAGGAGACGACTGCTAATGTCTGTAATAGCCCTATTCTTCCCATTCTGAGATGGACACTTTCGGGTCCCTCTGAGTATCAGGAAGATGTTTATCGCTTTGTGATTGACTTGCGTGAAGTTAACAAAATAGTGAGTCCCCAGTTTCCGGTGGTCCCTGACATTACGACTCTCTTGACAATGATTCCTTCTTCTGCTAAATTCTTTTCTGTCATTGACTTGAAAAATGCATTCTTCAGTATTCCCATTCATCCTGATAGCAGATATCTGTTCGGATTCACCCTAGCTGGTAGAAGCTTTAGAATCTGTCGCGCTCCTCAAGGCTATACGGAGAGTCCGAGTATCTATAGTCAGGAATTAAAAAGTCAGCTGGATACATTGTCGCTCCCTACAGGTAATGTATTGCTTCAATATGTCGATGACTTGCTCATCGCCTCGGATACAGAACAAGGTTGCAGAGACAGTACATTTAAATTGTTGTTACATTTAGCTCAACATGGCCATAAAGTATCCCTTTCCAAATTTTAGTATTGTCGACAGGAGGTCACCTAATTAGGTCACCTACTGTCGAAGGAGGGTAGGAGATTGACCCATTGTTAAAATGCCCATTCCGCAAACTCAGAAAGATGTGCGAGCTTTCATAGGTATCACTTCCTATTGTAGGCAGTGGATACCTGGCTATTCGCTGCTTATTAAGCCCCTGCATGCGTTAACACTAAAAGATGTGCATGAACCCCTGCCTTGGACGCCAGAGTGTCAGCAGTCTTTTGAGCAATTAAAAACTGCGCTTTGCTCAGCTCCAGTGCTTGGTACCCCTAACTACGCTAAATGCTTCGTATTGTACGTCCATGAAAGGGGTGGTTGTGCGCTTTCTGTTTTGACACAAAAATTTGGGGATAAGCAACGACCGTGTGCTTATTTCTCTGCTGTGCTTGACCCCGTCACACGAGCCCTCCCGAGCTGTCTAAGAGCGGTCGCGGCTGTGGCTGTCTCAATAAGACAATCAGCTGGACTCGTACTTGATACTGACCTCACAGTTATGGTACCCCATGCTGTGGATACACTTTTGAATAAGACAAGGACACAGCACCTCACCAGTGCACGTCTGACTGGTTACGAGCTAACGCTCTTGCGAAGCACATTACGATCAAACGCTGTGCCACTCTGAATCCAGCCACGTTACTACCCCTCCCTTCTGAGAATGAGGAGATTGACATACATGATTGTATCTTCCGGATGGAAGAAGAGACGAAAGGATGGGTAGACCTGACTGATGTTCCCTTATCTGACCCTCAAGGGGAACTATATGTCGATGGCTCTTGCTTTAAGTTACCAGATGGCACTACAACTGCTGCGTACGCCATTACTACACTGCGTACAGTAGTTGAGACATCACGAGTTCCCTATCAGTCGGCCCAAGCTGCAGAGCTCGTGGCCCTTATTCGAGCCTGTGAATTGAGTGAGGGACTAGTTGTCAATATTTATACTGACAGTCAGTACGCCTTTGGAGTCGCCCATAATTTTGGGCGGCTCTGGGCAGAGAGAGGGTTCCTTACTTCCCATGGGACGAAAATTCAGCATGGCCCTCTTATATATAGGCTTCTGTCCGCTTTGACACTCCCTAAGAAATTGGCAATAGTAAAGTGCAGCGCCCATAGGAAAGTTACTGACGATGTGGGTAAGGGGAACGCTTTTGCAGCTCAGACAGCTAAGGAAACAGCCTGAACTAAGATGAAAAGAATGTTTGTAGCAGGTCCCGCTAGGTGGGTGCCCGAGGTCACCATGTTTGAGGATACACTAGAGAATGTAAAGGAAATTCAGAGTGAGGCTACAGTGGAGGAATTAGCAGTGTGGCAAGAAAGTACAGCACAATTGAACGATGAGGGATGTTGGATTGATAAGTCAGAGAAGCAGAGATGGATGTTGCCAGATGCATATGTTCTTCCTGTAGTCACGATGGCTCATGGCCCAGCCCATATCAGTGCTAAGGGTATTTGCAAGTGATTAGACCCCATATGGCAGAATGACAACATTTCGAAGACAGCTGCACATTTAGTGAAGTACTGCATGGTGTGCATGATGCACAATTCTGGCAAGGGTACCCCTACACCACCTGGCAATTTTGCACCTCCCACTTTCCCTTTTGAGGTCCTTCAGATGGACTACATAGAGATGGACAGGGTCAATAATTTGAAGTATGTGTTGGTGGTTGTTTGTGCGTTCAGTAAATGGGTTGAAGCCTACTCCACTAAAGAAAATACAGCCATTGCGACTGCAAAGGTACTCCTGGAGGAGTTCTTCCCTCGCTTCGGCTTGCCCCGTTTGATCTGGAGTGATAAGGCAAGTCATTTCAATGCCAAGGTTATCCAGTTAGTTTGTGAGGGTTTACACATAAAACAGAAATTTCATGCTGCGAATCACCCCCAGTCAGCAGATTTGGTTGAGAAGTACAATGGTACTCTCAAGCTGAAATTGGCAAAGATTCAGGAGACAACAGGGTTACAGTGGCCAGATGCTTTACCATTGGCTCTTTTGTCTACAAGAACTACTGCACATTCTAGAACAGGCTTGTCACCCTACGAGGTCGTGTTGGGACGCCCGGCAAATGTCTGGGGCATCCCACACCCGTGTAGGTTTTCTGAGATTGAGTACCCTTTATTGACAGGCCACCAGTGCAAGTTAACTGAAAGTTTGTGTTCTATTCACCAACAGATTTGTGAGTCACTCCCACCCATACCAGAGGGGCCCGGTCACAACATCCAGCCTGGGGACTGGATTCTGCTGCGTAATTTCCAGTGGAAGAAGAACTTGGAGCCCCGGTGGAAGGGGCCCGAGCAAGTCCTCCTTGCAACTCGGACCGCTGTGAAAGTTGCCGGCCGAAATAATTGGATTAATTCCAGCTATTGCTGCAAGATACCCTTACCCTATGACCAGTGGGTGGGGGACGGCATTGGGGACACTGATGGTGAAAAAGTGCCTCAGTTCGTCCCTTTTGGTGATGCAAAGCTTACATGGACCCAAACGGATGCAGATAACGATGATGTGCTAAATGCAGCGGTCCCTCCGGAAACTCGAGCCATTAAGGAACAGTTATTTGTTGACCCCTCTGTGCCTGGAGTCACCAGGTACAATTTGCGCCCTCGGCTGAGGAATGGTGCACCAAAGGAGAAGTCAGATTAGTTAGGGATGGACTGTGCAAGTTAGGGTGTACTTTGCTATAGTACCAACGGTGTTAGTTTAGGGTGAGGCGAGATTGGTGCATTGTTCTGACATTGGACAGGATAGATTGAACGTGCTCCCTGGGAGGGGGGTACATTATCCTGAGCGACGTGGGATTCATCTAGAGCTAGGACTGAGCCGCTCCACCGCCGGTGCTCAAGAGCGCCAACGTTGGTGAACAATAGGAGTATGTACCAGTGAGGCTCAGACGGACACTGGGAACAATTGCCTTTGTTATCAGTTTTTATTGCATTCTCTTTCTTGCTTCATAATGCATCCGTTTGGTCGGTCAGCCATTTGCACCACTGCGTCCAGCGGGGGATTGGTCCACAAAGAGTAAAATAGTTTTCGCATCAATAGTTGTGATTGCACTAATAACTGTACTTGGAATATCCTGGTTTCTGGAGGAAAAGAATCCTGTACATTCCTTGGTTGGTACAACGCCCGCATCCCCTGAGCACATTTTTGTTACTTTGGCCCCTCACAAAGAAGAGCATAGAAAGTCTTATACAGACAATCTATTAATACAAATGTTGCATCAAGCCCATGATGTGTCCAATACAAATAATTGTTGTGTTTGTGGAGTGCTTCCCTCCGTTACTCACGAGAGCGATAATTTGTTGTCCATGCCATTGTCATATATTGGTAGCTGTGAAGGTTGGTTTGAATTGTTCGTTGTGGTGCACAATCATTTCCAAATCTTTACCCAGGTCATGACATCTGCTGACTCTCACACTGTGGTAGAGTATATACGTTTTCATCACGGATTTACTCCCATAAGACAGGCAGGTAATGGGACCTCTAGTACATTATCCCCAAAATTCTGTATGAGAATATATGAAAAAGTGAAGAACGAAACATGGCTTAGAATGGAAATGGCTGATTTCCAAAGGTTCAACACCTTTGAATATTTCCAATCTTTCCAAGACCGTAATGTTACTAAGGACAACTTGATTCCGGTGACCGTGGTCAACACAACAGCTAGTTTCTGTGTCCAGGGAAGGTAAAAGTGGGGGAGAGTAAATGCAGTTTCACCTACAGACTGAGCACGATTAATAGTCCACCCTTGATCCTACCCCAGAATGTCTATTTTGTCTGTGGATCCCAAGCTCATGTCTGGCTTCCGAGGGGGTGGTCTGGCAGATGTTACCTCTCTTTCCTTCTTCCGCCTATGTATGTTGCCCCGTCCAATTTCCCATAAAGACCATCGTCTGCAACGTAGGAGTATATACTTGCCCCGAGTCAGAAGGGTTGTTGACACTGAGGATATAGATCAGACAGATACCACCTGGCAACAGTTTGATGATGCTTTAAGGGGTCTTTTACCTTTCTGGGGCCCCATGGCTAATAGTCTTCAGCTTTGTCAGCTAACAAGAGTTGTGGAAGGGGTTATTAATACAACAGCTGGGATACTGACAAACATCACTTCAGAGCTCCAGGCTACGAGATTAGTTACCTTACAGAACAGGATGGTGTTAGACGTCATCCTTGCTGATCGGGGAGGGGCCTATCGCATCATTGGCAGCAGCTGTTGCGTTTACATACCTGACCACGCTCCCAGTGTGTATACAGCTATACAAAAATTGCATAGACTTTCGTCAGACATACACCAAGAGACAGGTACTTGGACATTATCAGGGTGGTTCTGGAATATGCTAACAACATGGGGTTGGAAGATTCTTATCTTTTTGGTTGCAGTTGCTGGTATTATCTTTACATGTTGCCTCTGTATACACTGTCTACCGGCTTGGTGTACCTATTGTGTACGTGTGACCCCTAAACCAAAAATATCAGTTCATGACACTAATGGTGCAATCATGATGCACAAATACATTGATGACATCATGCAGATCGACGAGGGTATCTTTGAATACTGATTATGTATGCTCCAGATTATAGTGATGGTTCTTATCCTCGCAATATGTTATCTGTTTCTAGATAGTAACAAAAAGGTGTTAGCGAATGCTAAAAGGAGGGTCTGTTGGAATAAAAATGTTTTAGCTGTGCTGTTTATGCATTGTACGTCTTAAGTTAGCATTCACGGCACCATTTTATGTTTAGCCGCCATTTTGAGCCATGATCGAAACTAATTTCTTTCTCTGCTCTACTGAAAGCAGCTGTGATAGTTTTCGTTTCTCCAAGGTTGAGCCTTGCTGTACTAATGAATACACTGTTCTTATTAGCGCATACCTTTCCCACTAGATAGAGGCCTGCTCCCACCTTTAGAGCGGCGGGCATAGGCAGAACGACCTTGGCGTTAAGATAGCGGGAGCCCGGTCTCAGGATCGAAACTCATCCTTCTGTACCTTCTTTGTCTAGCTGCCTCCAACTGGAAATTTCCAGTCAGGGCGTGTCTTCATTGGTTCTGAATTATACATAATGTATCACTATGTTTGCTGAAGTCAGTCCCACTGCAGCAATCCCAGGAGGCTGGTCAGACTGGACTCTGCTCGAGTGTACCTGAATAAATATACTTGGTTTGTATTCTCTACTGTCTGACCGACTCTTCATTTGTATGGAAGGCTGAGAGCTGGTCGCGAGTGACCCGGGTGGCCCTAATCGGGTCACTTCCTTCATTACCGCAGACCTCAGTCTAAGCTTTTACTTAGATATACTGTTTTGTGGCTTAAGAACCTAAATAATCAAAGCCCACGGAAGTGTAAACTTCTGAAATAATTTTAGGAAGCTCCAGTTCACAATATTTAACAGGAGCCACTGTCAACTGCTGACAAGCAACCAGAATCACAGCCTTTCCTGGAACGTTACTCGGAACTATCAAGGATAAGATTTCAAAATTTCCAATAAATATAATCCAGAGCCGGTGCAGCACCATGTTTATTCTGTATCTGTTTTAACACCTTCTGTAACCTGCTAATGAGGGTGTGCCATGCGTAGTAGTGTAAATACTAGCAAAGATTGTTCCCCATGTAGCACACACTTCTACAGGTGGTACCATACCTAGCGGAACACACATAGATAACATCCAGTGCTTGTCCTGGGTTGTTGCATGAAAATAGACTGCTTCTAACTGGTTAATTTTATGAGCAAACCTAAATGGAATCTCGCCTCCCTTTGCGGGTGCTTTGCCAATGATGGCATTAATAGCCTGTGGACTAATAGTCAGCACCACAGTTGGTTTAGAAGGCTTTGAATAAAAGCTCCTGTAGCATTAGATTGTAGAACATACTGTTGAAATCGCTTAAATATAATCACTATCTATTTAGTGACCGTTTTACTTTTGGAACTGTCAGATTTATTGTGTAAGGATTTGGTGTATATACAGTTAACGTGGGCCAGGTAGCCCCTTCATTACTCAAGGCACCAAGTCTAACATTTTGCATCCCTGGGGGTAATTGTCCACCAAACCATGCTTGATGATCTTGATATCCCAATAGAGCTTCTTAGTTGAGATAGCATTGGTAGTATATATAATTCCCTATTGGGATCTACAGCAAAAAACACCACCCATGAGTAAAATATCTCAAAGGGTTTGAAGAATGTGTGTTTAAAACAAAGGTTACCCCACCCCTGTGATAAGAAAACACCCAGCCAAGATGACATTTACTGCTATTGGTTGCTGCACCATTAAAAAACAGACTGAAAACGCAAAATTCAAAACTGAAACCAAAATGGGGAATAACCTTGTATACATCAAGCACTTAAGGAAACTACAGTAGAGAGGGGGCACCTATCTGAAATGAAGGAGCAAAGCAATATTACAACATTCTTCTCCGCTAATAGTACTTATTTTTATTTTATTTTTTCACTGTGCTATCCAAAATTGCTTAAAGATCGAGAAGATACGGCTCACACTGGGCACCATTGATATAAATTTTCTGAATTTCTTTCTAAACCTTCTGGCACTACGGAATTAGTCAATATGCCAACCTGGGACAGAAAATCCCAGAGGGCTGCAACCATCCCACAACAAACTGAGCATTACTTGAGTAAAGTAATCTTAGGATCAAGGCTGTCCAGCCTCTTAGCTGGGCTGACCACTGGCTGGTTGAGTTCGATGTTACTTTCCCTTCTCCCACTAAGGTCACTTCAAGTTTACCCCCCAAAAACACATTAAGTAGAAGAAAGTACAAGGTCACGGCCACGGACTGGAAGGCTGCTTTGATTTCAGCCTCGGCCAGTAGCCCGACTGCTTATCCTACAACGGCAGAGGGGTTCTGTAATTGGATTACCAACGCACTGGATACTGTTGCTCCAGTCAAATGTTGTGTCATTAATAGAGTCAAACCCTCAGCCCCGTGGTTCTCGGACCAACTTAGGACTCTTAGACGACTTTGTCAAAAGCAAGAACGGAGGTGGCTGGCGGACCCCTGTCTTCGGGAAAAAGTGAAACAGAGATCCTTGCTGAAGGACTATAAGCATGCCATCTTCCAGGCAAAATCCCAATATTTTACTGACAAGATTAAGTCGGCTGATAACTCATCCAGCATGCTCTTCAAAGTCATCAAAGAAATTGCTGAACCTCCAGGAGCACCGCTCCTGAATCCTACCCAAGCCAACCCTTCAGAGTTCAAGAACTATAGGCCTATCTCCCTTCTCCCCGCCACCGCCAAAATGCTGGAAAAACTTATCAATATCGAACTTATGAAATTTATTGAAACTCATGACATCTTGGACAGCTCCCAGAACGGTTTTCGGGCAGGTCACAGCACTGAGTCCGCCTTGGTTGCAGCCTCGGATTGCATCCACATGCAGGTTGACCGGGGCGGATCAGCGGTGTTAATTCTGCTGGACCTCTCGGCGGCGTTTGACACCATTTCCTCAGTTCGCATGTTTAAGGTTTAAGCGACTGCAGGATGTAGGTGTCACTGGGAAGGCCTTGCAGCTTCTCCACTCTTTTATGCACGGCAGAACCAATGTCGTCAGCTACGGCGGGTTCAAAGCCAAGTCCTTCAGTCTTCCTTGTGGGGTCCCCCAGGGCTCCTCGCTCAGCCCCACTCTTTTCAATCTTTATGTGACCCCCTTGGCCTCATTGGTGAGATCTTTTGGCTTCCAGGTCCTCTCCTATGTGGATGACACGCAAATCATATTCTCCATCTCTAATGATTTGCAGCTGGTTGCTCAAAGGTTCAATCTATGTATGACCAGCATAATGTAAGTTAAAAAAAAAATACGTTGGATGAAGGACAACTCTCTTAAAATCAATACAGACAAAACTGAAGTATTGGTCTTCGGCCCTCAGTCCTCGATTTGGTATGCCGCCTGGTGGCCCGAAATCTGCGGTCCTCTTCCTGTCCCAGTGACAATGGCTAAAAATCTGGGAGTAATTTTTTATGAGGGCCTGTCTTTTGATGCCCAGGTGAACCGCACGGTTAGTACTTGTTTCCACATTCTAAAAACTCTTAAGAAAGTGCTGCCATACATTCCTTCGGATCTACATCGGCCCACCATCATTGCCCTAGTTACCTCTCGGCTAGACTATTGAAATGCATTATACCTCAATGTCAGCAAAGGCTCCTTGAACAAGCTTCAGGTGGTGCAAAATGCTGCAGCAAAACGTATTCTTAACATCCCTAAACATCAGTTCATTAGGGAAGGAATCCGTGCCTTGCATTGGCTTCCGATCAGGAAGCGCATCACCTTTAAGGCTCTGAACTTGGTGTACAAGGCCATGCATTGTACAGGATCATTACATCTTAAAACCTTGTTCCATTGGTACACCCCAGGCAGAACCTTGAGGTATTCTACTCAGAAAAACCTTGTCTCGCCTAGATTTCGTAGGTCCACGTGGGGTGGCCGCTCTTTTTCTGTGGCGGCCGCTAGACTTTGGAATACTTTGCCTCCCTTTATCACCGCGGCGAACTCACTCGAGTCCTTTAAGAAGATCTTAAAGACCTGGCTCTATGCCTCGTAGTTGGCTGGTGCTAGTCTCTCTTTCGTCCCGCCCAGCGCCTTGATACCTTTTGGTTTTAGTGCGCTTTATAAATACCCATCCTATCCTATCCTATCCTAAAGTGTGTTCTAGATACCGATCAGTCCTGTGAGATTTCAAAGGAATAGCTAGAGGAATCCAAACCCGCTTTCATCATGAAGAGGTACACTCAAAACCAATAATTCCAACAATTTATTAAATTAAAAATCTTATCCTAGTACACACAATATGAATAGTAACTACTATGCAAATGAACAATACAGTGGCATTTACACTTGTCAGGACGCAAAATAATAAAAAATATTGTAACATTATGATGCAGTTATTAAGCTTCTTTATATTAAGATCACCAACCCCTCCTTTCTCTCTGTTAACTAAGCTAAAACATCAAAAGACGCCTACTTTGTCTTTCATAGATGGTTCACAACAGCACAACTATCTTGAACAATAGAACTAATGTTCAGCAAACAAAAGCAGCAGTTGTGTTTGCATCTTAAACTCAGCAGATAAGCCATGTGAAGACTAGATGCACCTTCCCCATAGTCTTCAGCAAGGAAAGGCGAGTACAGCTCTGTCTGCGATGCAGTCTCAGATCCCTGGTACAAAGTTCCTCTCTAGTTCATAAAGCTGTGTTCCTATATTCTGGATGAGTATTGTTGAATGATGTAAAGATAAACAAATAATAGTAAGCCCTTTAAATCTTTCACTAACTTATTTTCCCCAAAACCTTGCTAATTGTTTAAAAACAATAAGTGAGAAATCGAGCTATCAATTTACAAAGCTTTGTTCATTATTTGACAAAATCACTAGAAGGGCATTTCAAAACTGCACAGTAAAAACATGAATGTATATTTGGACAAATTGAATTAGCATGTTGCAATGAATAACAATATTAATAAATGAGCATTTATGCTCGAAACATACACCTATATAAATGAACATATATAATTCAACAAGGAAGAGATTGAGAATAGCAAATATATGGTAATTATAATAAAAACCATACATCCATCCATTCATTCTGTCTATCCCCTACTAGGTGCTAGGGGAGACCTATAGTTATCCCATCCACTCTAGGCAAGTACCAGCATTAGAAAATATGGGACAAACAGGATATAGGCATACAAAGCATGCTTACCTTCACAAATCTGACTTGCATCCAAGAAGGAACAAAGCTCAAATCTGTCCTTTCACTTACCATGTATAGATGTTCTTACAGCTACGCAATCAAAATACACTAATCTGCACAGTGGCCACTTGGTTGCTGATTTAGAGTATGGCAAAGAGGATACTCCCTCTCTGTCGCTGATATACTCCTCGCAGGGCCTTTGAAAGATTGGCCATTCAACATCCCACCCGTTTTAGAGGAGGCAGAAAAATGGACAGTTTTCACTGTCACCGCTGGGCAAAAACTGGTGGGAAGGTGCAGTGAAAACTGCAAAATACCACCAAACCATGGTAGACAACTCAAATGGTGTGGGGGTCTTTAGTTTTTAAAAACATGTTAAAAGTTTGATGGATGGTACAACCACGTTGATGGGGCAGTTTGTCAAACTTTTAATACATAAACAAACATAGGCAGGAACCGCCATGACGGCGGTTTCTGCCAATGTGAAGAGGTGTTCACAGAATGGTTGTGAAGTGATGTCCGCCAGATAGTTAGTCGTCCTGAAGGAGTAATTACTGTACTCCGGTCTATAAATCATGTACTTAGCTTTCTAAACCACAACAGGTTCTTTCCTCCCTGAACTAAAAGCAAACAGATAATCAATATGTGTCCACCAACCAAACACACCAAGACCACATGCAGCCATGCCCTTTACTAAACTAAAAATGCTTCTACAATGCAAAAAGCCCTGAACAAGCTCAGACTGCCAATCTGAACTAGCCAAATTTCTTTCGAACTGTATGTTAAAATCTTTAATCTTAATAACTATATTCATGTTATCGTCTGCCTAGAAAAAGCTTAAGACATGCAAAAACACATCTTATCTGCACTTGTTAACCCACCAACACACCTCTCCATGATTACATAGTCACACAAGGCCTCTTACTGCACCTCCTTCCCTATTACTCAAGATCAGAGTGAAGGTCACGTAACCAGCCTGCATGATTAATCTTGCAGATACTTCATTAGCATGAATAGTTTTCAGATTCTGACATGATGCCCAAACCACTCAAACATTATGATATCCTAGAGTACATTTCCTGAAACCAGTCATACTATCAACTTGTGGACTGTATCCAGCTCTACAGAATACACAAACTCATGGAAAAAGAGGTCTTGCAAATCTCGTTAGATCACCAAAATATTCTAGACCGCTGCCTTCTGTCTCAAGAACAGCATAGAAAATGTGCATCTGCCTGGAAAAAACAACCTTACAGAAGCCGACACAAATACTGAGACAATGTTCAACCTACCATCCATCTATGTGTGCCTGCGTGAGACAGACAGACAGACAGACACACACACACTATAAAGAGAGTTGTGCACCCAGCAGGACCAGTAACAAAATACTTCAGATAACTATTGAACAGTTATGAGAAGTTGTTCAAACTTAGCCCTTTCATCTCTTCATCTCATCCTACATGGTTGACCTAATTGACATTTCTGTTTAACATTTACATGCATAAAGACATCAGCCTACTTGAGGAGGAACTCTGTTTTTTCTTCTCATCTCCCCTTGCTGAAAACAAGTTCAGAAGCCTATACAGGGATTAAAATTCTAGAGGAGTAAATGGGAAGAAGACAACTCAAAGTAAAACACGCCAAGACTGATATTCCCCTGCTTTGCTGCCAATACAATACCTACTCTGCATCAACAGGAGAACCTTAGTACTATCAAAAACCTGGTGTGCCAAACAGAGGGAGCAACCTAAACACATACTAACAAATGAAGCCTGCAATAAAGGTAACTTTCTCAGAAGAGGCCACACACAGAATGACTCCTGTGCAGTTCCCCTGAATTCCATACCACTGACAAGCGCAATGTGATCAACATAAAGATTGACTGGCATTTTTCAGAAAGTCTGGATAGCATATACAAGATTAATCACTGGCCTGTAGGAAAGAAGTGCAAGTTCCCGAATACAGACACAAGCACTGTGGCATCTGGAAGGGCTAGAATAAACTTCACAATACTCTGACTTTACTTCAAATACCTAGCCAGTAGTGGCCCATCCATCCCTGGGAAGAGAATGATTCAATGCACTCCAAGCCAACTCCTTGCTAAGCTGTTCACCACCTCAAAGTCACTTTGTCAATATCCACATATGGTTTGTGAGAATGTTTTTGCAGGTTAAGTTTGGCAAAATTGACACCCTTTGCTCTCTAAAAAGCTTGCAAAAACTTTCTGGCTTACCTTCACCTTTCACTGGGCAATTTTTACACCACAAAGCAAGATAATTTTCACAATGTAACAAGTTCATTTTCACCACATAGGAAAATAACTTTCACTAATGAACAAAGACAAGCTGAAAAATGTATCAGGAATTTTTCTCTGGAACTATACCTATTGCAGTATATTTCTATTCACGAAGACAATTATGTGCCTCAATTGTTTATATGCAGATTAACCCTTTGCAAAAAGGGTGTTCACCCTGGCATTGCACAGGAGTAGAACACTATGGGGCTGATTAGGATGTGCGTTGGAAAGCCTCCGACCGCAGGTCTAAGGCTTTCTGACCGACATCCTTGATTTAAACTCCGACCGCCTTAATAAAAAGAAGGCGGTTGGAGTTTAAAGCGGCCAATCATTTCGGCTGGCTTCCAACGGGCTCAAGGAGCCCATCGGCGTGTCAGAAGCCGCTCATAATCCCTTTAGGGCAGCGTTTACGCCGCCAGGATTATGATGTCGGTTTCAGACAGGCTTTCCATGTCGGGGTTTCAGACATGGAAAGCCTGTCGGAAAGCAACTTAGGGGGCCCGTAGCAGTGCCCCCATCCTTCAGCGGCCTCCAATTGGGGGCCTGGGGGCACCTATGGTGCCCCCCCTGTAAATCCTTGCACCTTGTGGCAGGCACCTTAAGGTGCCTGCCACCCGTTGCAGGGATTCACAGAAACTCCCATTTCTCTATGGGAGCTTGTGCTATGGCCGGTTTCCGATCGCAGCACAAGCTCCCATAGAGAAATCGCATCGCTATAGGGGGTGCGGAACCGCCGACCTATGGTCGGTCGGTTCTCACACCGAGACGGTGTTGGGCAGACGCAAGTCCGCCCGACATCATAATAGGCCCCTAACTGTTTTCTGCAAAATAGTTCTTATCCAGAACCATTTTGCTAATGTTCAACAAAAATATAAGCAACAATGATTGTCACAAAAGTGGCAATTTTTGTATTACATATTGGATGCGGCATAGAGAAAGTCTTTGCGAACTTTGTGAAGGGGTTAAGTTTTCTGTGGGCTAAAACAAAACATGTATTTGGTACGAACCTAGGCAAGGGAGATTAGCCTTTCTCCAGATAAGCACCAGCACTATGGGAGAAACTTCCCACTAATGTAAAATCTCTGCCAGCTATAACTCCCCTTAAACGCCTTGCCTATTGAGGCACCCAAATGCATGGCAACACCCCCCAGAAAAAGATGATGGGACCAGTGGTTAATTTGTGAAAAAATAAGTGCCGGGGACCTTGTCAGAAGGCCACTGCAGCTTGCACCAGCCCTCTGCTCCTGTTAGCGCCGCCTATGATAGAACCAACACAACTAGCAACCATTAAACCCTACAAGTGTGATAATTCAGACTAACCAAGTTCCCAAAGCTGTAGGAAAGGCTGGGAAGACAGGTAATAGCCATTTAAGGTATATTGAATTAATAACCATTTGTTGTTCTTCTTGTCTCTATATTAGACAAACAGGGCTACCATGTGGCAGACTGTTATAAGTGCTGGTGTTGATTAAGTGCAGGTGCTGAGCACCGGAAACAACCGGCTCAATTTGAGCACTGGCCGGGATATGAGGTTGCAGAGAACAGTCTAGAGACAGTAAGGTTACTGATTTCGTGATGCAAGTCCCACATATATAAGATGAATAATTCAAGAATGTTTTGTACCCTTTAATATGATTCATTCTGTGTTATGGTTTGTATAAAGGCAACTATGAGATCTCAACATTCTACCTTAACCATTATGTTGTCTCAAAAATCTACCTGATGATTATGCAACTCCAGCTATTTTTAATCATGCTTCTATGCCCCAGTCTCTAATTTACATCTCACATTTCTAAATTCTCATTCCGCATTCCTATACACTCCAATCAACACAAAAATTAAATAAGTAGCTGATGGCACTTGTAATCCCCCAAGTTCACATTTAATTTGCTCTTTTCATGCAAGCACTGACGTGATGAAGTGATACTAATCGCTCTACGGAATATTATTTCCACCTGTACCAATGAATTTTGAAAATTATCATTTAAGCAGCCTTTGTTTACAAAGTAAGATCCAATCTACCTCACTGGGATGCTGCACAACAGGAATTCGGTTTAACTCTTCTCTTTTTCGAAATACATACCTATTTTGATGATTACCTTGCACGTTACCGTTAAGAGTTTTAGTTTATGTTTTCATTTTTATTCATAAAGTGCACGGATATCCGGAGGCGACGCAAAGTGAGACACAATTGCTAGGAATGAGGTCTAGACTTGCATGACAGTAGCCCATACGTCAAGTTCCATCTTTAGCATCTTTACAGTTGTATAAATATGTCTGAATGTTGGTGCATTAGGGTCCCTGATAGGTTGCCTGAAAGAAATACGTTCTGCAGTGTACACCAAAAACACAACCTAAAGATTGAAAAGGCATAAATCTTAGGAAAAACAATTTACATTAAACCAGTAGAGAAGTAGACGAGTTTGAGACTCAAGTTTGTATATGCTGCCAACACAGATCTTCACTATCTACTGAGAAATGTATAATATACATTGTGTGTATTTACTTATGGCACTTAGGACTGAGAAGACTAAGGCAAAACATCATAAAGTCTGTACTTGTGTGAGTTCAAGCTCCAAAGCTGATATGGTTTGTACAAAGGGTCCTAGGCAGCTAAAGGTGGGGCAACAGCGGAGAGGCCCTGAGACGCGCAACTCAAAGATCCCAAGGCTTGTGAAAGAGAAACAAGGGGTGTTTCAGACTTTACCTGCTACTGTCCTTCAGAAACATGTACAGCTGAAAACAAGGCAGAGGCCTCCGTTTTGGTGCTGGTGGTGACTTTGACACTAGTGCCAGCTACGGAGGCAGTGTTATCAAAGATTGCAAACACTGGTTTCAGAATGGGTGTTGTCGCAAAGAGAATGTCACTCAATAACCTGGTCCTGGTTGGTTTCCACCTGAAAATCACCAGAGAAACACACAAGGAAATTACTCTTAGGCCCTGATATCAGGATGGCTGCTTATTGCATTTCCCACTGGTTGCAAACTCCATATCCTCCATATCTGTTAAATAAAGGTGGGGGAGACACTGAAAGCTCGAGCTAGATGCTTAGCTGTGGCTCAGCTCAAGGTCCTCTCAGAACCTCAAGCCCAAAACGAGTTGAGCTTTCACAGGAGGCCATGTGGCCTAGTAGCTACAAATTCCAATAAGATAACATGGGTGTTGGAAAACGAGGCAGTATCTGTGAGGCCTGCACAAATAACATGACTACATTTGTCCTTCACTGGGAACCAAACACCCAATTGTAGCGCCTGACTCTCAGAGGGTAGCGTTGCAGAGCAGTCTGAGGCTTACTCAAGGGAGGTGGTGTGGGCTAGTAACCACCATTACAGGTGCGCAGAAATAACACTCAATGATTGATGTCCAGTCTGTACTTTGCTTTATAAAAGTAAGAGTACATTTATTAAACACACACACTACTCAATACTATGCACCAATTTACAAATATACATAAGCTGTTGGAATTACTTTGTGACATTGCATAACATCTCCACCCCTCCCGCAGGTGGGTGGGGTCTGGTACCACCACTCCCATGTATGCATATCATCTTGCCCCCTAATGCAGTTAGTTGAACATAACCTGGAGCGAGGGTCCTGCGCACTGGCACCATCCCAGTGGCGACCCACCCCATTACCTCAACAAGCATTTAAAATAGGCACAAATGCCTTGGTGACACATAATCCTGACTGAGCATTTCCTACTGACCGTGACATATACACCTCTACATCTTAAGGGCTAACAGTCTGGGTTCTTCACCTAAGCGCAGCAGCAAGAATACATGTTTAAGCATCACTTTAGAATGACAGTACTTATCACCTTAGTTGATCATTATAATGCATGCAATTAAAGCCCCTAAAAGGCATCACAGATGAAATCACAGGATTAAGTATCTACAGCCAGACACCCTAGCAGGAATGTCTGGCAACATAACCCCACTTTGCTTATGACATCACCTTACTCAGGTACTTCACATTACACATGTGACTTACAGTCCCTTTAAAAGACATAACGTTGGCAACTGCACCTCCATAGAAATAACATTAGTAATGCACTTCTGGTGCAATTGTACCTCTTCGCCTCCAGGGGATGCCCTTCTCCAGACATCCCCAACTCAGCTCTTCACACTTCGAGGCAGTCCCTAGGGCACACCCAGCTGTAGAACAAAAGTTCCAGCCATGGGGATGCTAATGGTGCCTTGCTGAGCCCTTGAGGGGTTATTCTCTTGTAAGTCCCCAGAGACTTAGGGCGGGACTGGTCTTCTTCGTGCTGGGGGAGACTGCGTTGTTCCTGCAGCTCCCCCTGCACCTTGCACTCACTTGGTGGTGACCCCGTTCTCCTGGGGCCACCACAGGCAGAAAAACAAGCATGCAGTTTCCTGCAGGCCGACCGGCCCGCAAAGCATTATGGGGCGCTTCTTCCAGCCCCGTGCATATTATAGTAGCGGCTCCCCCGCTGCTTCGGAGGGAGCCGCAATCGTGCTGCCGGCGGCTTCGCCGCATCTCCTGCCCTCGATGGGGAGCCCGGTCCCACCCGGACCCCCCAGGTGAGTGTATGCGGCTCGGGGAGCCCACCCCCGGCCGCTCAGCTGATTGGTCGTGGCCCCGGTCCCACCCGGGACCCCCGCAGGCTCTCCACGTTGGAGGGCAACCCACCCCCGGCTGCCCCGCCAGCTCCCTGCCCGGCCAGCACCCTCGCGTGCTGCCACGGGAGCCGGCACAGCAGTTCTGGTCTGCCCAGACAGACGCGTCGACTCCCCGGCCTCCTCCTCCTTTTCGGGGCCCGGGGATGGGGTCCCGGGCCCCCTGGGCACATTTTCGCAGGGGGGTGCGACGGCGCTCCCCTGACTTTCATCTACGCGGGGGGCGCGACGGTGCGCCCCCGCCTCCTTCCTCACACGGGTCCCGGAGTTGGGATCCCGGGCCCCTCCCCCGGCACATCTTCACGGGGAGCGCGACGGCGCTCCCCGGCTTCATGTTCGGCGGGGGCCAGGGTGGGCTCCTGGCACCCCGCGGGGGTACCTTCACGGGGTGCGCGATGGCGCACCCCGACTTTACTTCGGGGCCCGGAGTTGGGATCCCGGGCCCCCAAATACTTCTCCCTGGGGGCGCGACGGCGCCCCCTCCTTTTACTTCTTGTTGGGGGCAGCCCCCGGGATCTGACCCACCCCGGGGCATCTTCTGGACCGGCGGCGGAGCCCCACGCGCTTCGTCGTCGGTCAGCCAAAGGTCGCCTACTTTCCGGAGGCCCTAACTCAGGCCCCAGGAGACCGATCTTGCCGATTTTGGCCTCTTCTTGCTCCTGGTGGTGCTCCCCAGCAACTGGGGGCACTCTCCTCCGCCCTCTTTGTCTCCAAGAGGGTGGATTCAGCAGGGAGCTGTCTACACTGGCTCCCTGCGCCAGCCTTTCGCCTGGCTCTCCTCCTGGGCCTCTCTTCTCCCTGCGCAGAGGCCCCTGCTTCTGGGCACTGGTCCTGGTCTCTTCTCCTGGCGCTTTTCAGGATCCTGGGATAGTCAGGGGTTTCCTCCTTCCAACTGCCCATTGCGCCAGGCTCCAGCACCCTCTGCCTCAGCAGACCACACCCCAGAGAGAGCTTCTCTTCCTGTGCAAGTTCTTTTAAGAAGTTGGGGAGGGGGCTGGCAGGAAGTCTCTGTTTTCCCTATCACACAGCAACACATCACTTCTCTGCCCCTGCTCCCTCCTTCCTGCCCAGGCCTCTGGGTTTGTTCAAAATGGCGTCGTCCAGGGTCTCCTGCCACATGGTCTCTGAGGGCCCCTTCCCCCCAGGGCTGCCTTCGCCCTGGTGCAGCTTGGTGCCTGGCACCCAGTGACAGCTGCTGATGGATTAGCCTGTAGCTCCACCCAGCTTCTCTCCGTGGAGGGAAGGTCATCCATCCAGGCTGCTGGGGTCAGCCCCCAGCCAGGCCCTGGTTATGAGCTGACTCAGAGAAATATAACATTTCTGGATGACCCAAAAGCAGTACAAATATGACTTTGGACTCTGCAGAATACTTCTTCTCACACCCGTTACAGTGGACTTTAGTGCATGTCTGGAATTTGTAGGCCTTAGGAAAGTGACACTAGCCCATGGGCTCCACTTCCCCATAGGGGAATAATGAAGTGAAAAACACAGTAAAACACACTGACTTTCCCTGGCATGTTTCTTCCCTGTGTATAAAGCCTATTCCATGTCACCACCCAATTCTGCGTAAGTCCTGCCACACCATTCACTTTGTATCTGCTCCTGGGCTGCGCACGCCAGGAATCTCCCCTGCGCAGCCCACACACGTGTGCACACGCATGTACACATGTGTCTGCATGTAACCAGCCCGGTGCCCCTTACTCCAGCTGCTGCGCAGCGGCCTAGTCAAGCTAGGGTGACACCAGTAAAATCCACACGCTGTCTCTTTCATCATGAGTTCACTGTGGGTGAGTCCCAACTTATGAGGCTCTCCCACAGTAAAAGCTCAACAAATAGGTGCTCAAAAAGCGAAAAATCCGGGCGGCCCAGAGTGTCAGAACCACCTTCTAACAATGGGGAACCAGGTTCAAATCCTGGCCTCGGCTTTGCATCCTGCCCAGTGTAACAAAAAACATGTGTAAAAGTAGTTAGTGTTTTGGGAAGCTCACGTATTTCAGTGGTCAAAGTAAGAGCAGTATGAAACTGCCAAAAATAAAATGTGGATTGTGTACATTATCCCCACACTCATCACATCTTCCAAGAACTAAGGGGAAAGGATTAATCTTTGATATCTGAACGAGATATCCATCTAATGGTTGAATAGCACAGCATGAAACTGAAAAATCTGGGTTCAACTCTGGATTCCCTGCTTGACCAACCAAATTAGCAGAGGAGGACAAAATTATGAATTAGGATTGACTAATTTATGCAGGAAGGAAAGGTAAATGATGTGGCATAATGAGGCACATTTTGTGACAGTATTACTTCATTATTTTGACATTTTTACACATGGAAACACTGTCTGGAAAAATATTTCATCTTATTTGTAGCAATTTCACACCCAAATACAGTAATAAGCAACAGAAAGGTAACCAGTCAAACTTTGCTAAAGTCCATTCAGTGTACAGGAACACGTGTTGCCATGTTTTAGTAACTTTTGCTCCGTTTGAGCTAAGAACAACTTTATTTTGTCAAAATCTGCAGATTATGCAGCAGATTATGGTTTATGTGGCAAATACATAACATTCATAGTTATGCAATAAAACCTGCGGCCACAGAATCGGATAATTCCACTGGCTCTGATACCGGGTACAGAAAACAAATGACTTGCCTGTTAGTTCACTGATAGCATTGTTATCATCGCGGGTAGGAATGTTTTTCGGTTTCGGTTTAAAAACTATCACTTTTAATAATTTAGGTGCCAGGTTTGTCATTGTGAACACTGACAAGAAAAAGTGTTTGGGATGCACACATTTTGTGATACCAAGTCAAGCATAAACAAGGGTTTGAGACTAAATTAGTATCTGCTAAGCACTCTTAAACAGGTTGGTTAGTCTTAATCTTATATTTGAGAATACCCAGAGGTAGCTTCCATGTGAGGGATGGCATTCCAGACTCCTGTTTATCCCCTTAATCGCAGATGAAGCATGGTCTTTGATTGACAGGTGAGAATAGCATTTGCTATTGATTGACTATAGAACAAACTGCACAGTACAGAGTAAGAAGCATCTGAATCAATGCACACCAGGCATTCATTCCCGAGAAGAACTTGCTGAAAGTACGGCTTGTCGTTTCCATAGCTATAGAATGCCTTTGGTGTAAAGAAATTGTGTATTAAAGAAATTTACCTACATCTTATCCTTGTTAAGCGGCTGGAAGACCTTGACTTTTGAAACAATCAAATGAGGTGTTGGACTATACAACATGAAATTAGAGCATTAGACCACCACAAGCTTCACATGCAACCCATTTCTAGGAGAAAATTTTATATCTCTTTGGAAAATGTTTTGTGAAAGCACAACAGAGCTAGGATTTTATTTGTGGAAGTGATAGAAAGTCAAAGAAAATAAAATCCACCAATGGATGGACAATATATATATATATATATATATATATTAGCATATATAAAGCATACCGTTTTAGATTAACAAAACCACTAAAAGTTACCAGTTATAGTTATCTTAAGTAATTTTAACTCATGCCCTGAAGTAAATATAACTCGTGCCCCTGCCATTCAGAGTATTGTCATTAATTATGTCATTTCATATGTTGCAATTATATTATCAATTATGTCATAGAACATGCCATAAGTCATGTAATATTTGAGGCAATGAGCAGTGCATGGGGAAGGCACAAGTTATATTATTGTTAGCAGCTCTCTGAAGAAAACAGATTTTCAAGCTAAATCCCCCAAACTAAACATATAATATAAAAAGTATATAACGGGTAACATGTCTAATGGGCCTATATGCAAGTCCGTCCAGCCCTTGCATCCCAAAAGTGTCCTCCTGTACGGTGCCCCCTCCACCTAAGGCCCTACTGAAAGGTTGATTTCTGTCCCTACCCACCATATGGGGTTTGGCAGGGTAAGGGCCGTGTAGGGCTTCCTCGTGAGCGGAATTTCACTAGCACCTCATGCCTCAGTGACTCAAGAGGATTTTTTTCTGGAAAATTTTAGAATCAGCATACAGTTACTCTCACTTAATATGCCAATCATGTCACAAATGTTAATCATACTATAATTTGTCTCTGGGATAACCGGCTTCCTCATCCTTGATTCTCGAAGAAAATGCATTGGTTAGGTTTGTCGTGGATCGTCTAAGTTATGGCTCATTAGCAGTTCTGCTAAACATTGCAACGTTTGACATAATTTGGCATTCCGGAGTCACACTTACATACACAGGAGGCAAGGAGTACACACTGGGTTTTGCAGAAGGTGTACACACTGGGTTTTGCAGAAAATCCCTAATCTCTACTTGGAAGACGTCTCCATACCTAAACAGATTTGTATTAGGATTAGGGGACACCAGATCACCAATCTCCATAAAGAGCATCGGTTTGCAATATTTTCTAAAGAATTACTAGGAGTACCACCTCCACCCCTACATAAAGTTGTTTTTACATCCGTTGAAATTTTAGGTTCATAAAACTTGCTTCATTTGCCTGCTTTCAAATGCACCATTTGCTATAAATCATTTTACCAATAACTTCTTTGGAAGTAGCCTCTAAGCCCTTGTGAAATCGTCCTGTCAAGCTGCGAATACTATAACTGGTCAGTTGCACTTTCCAAGATCATCTTTATCCAACTAAATTATACTAGCATGAGACAAAAAACAAATTATTTTTGGGGAATTGCCTTGTCATTAAAACGAACAAGGCATCTGTACATTGTTCCTGTTGGACATTGATACTCGATGGATTTCAAGCTACTCCTTGGCATGTTTTCCAAAGCACCCACCTCAGTTTGAATTACAGAGCTCGCTACAGGAAAAGCGTATGCTCTGCACGACGCAGCAAATGCGTGTTGGGACTGCACTGCATAAAAGCTACGCAGCGCTCCATGTACACATCAAACAGAATCCCTCTAGTTTCCCTTGCTGCCTATTGATATTTGACATTGTCTAGGTTCCAGAGACGCTGACTTTTGTGAATGCTGATGCGCTGTCGCTCTCCAGTAGCTATATTCAATAAAATACTGACAATTCATTACTCAGACCATGGGGGAGCCAGTCTAGCATGAGCTGTCACAGGCTGGAATCTTTATTAGAGGTGAAAGGGAAGGATTGCCAATAGGCCCGGTCATTACCGACATCAAAGCTGACAGATTTGATTAAAGGAGAGCTCGGGGTCTAATGTGTTTGCTTTCAGATGAGCCTACTGGCCACTGTTGAGTTATTACTTCACCACGATCCATACATTGCGCAGTAGGGGGCAACCTTGCATAGAAAAAAAATATTGCTATCGAGATCCTAGGGCGGCCTTTCTCATGTCCTTCCACCCATGTGCGGCAGCCAAACGAATGTCAAAACTAGAGGTGGGCCAAGGATTTCCCTTTGCTTTAAAAGGCCGGAAACTTTGACAAAGGTGCAGGGGCGGCTCCTCCATTAGGGCAGAGGAGCGTCGCCCCACTGCTTTCTCGCAGTGCGAGAAGCAGAAACATAAAATGGTAAAACTACCATTTTATGTTTCTGCTTCTCACACTGCGAGAAAGCAGAAGGGTTTGGCTGGGTGCGAGCAGATGGGCGGGTCTGCTCTAGGTAAGGGGAGGAGTGGTTTGCCTACTCCTGAGGGCGCTGACTGTTTGGTCGGCCCTCTGGGGCCACCCAAACCAGTCACACGCACTCTACCCTTTCTCCATGTAGGCTGCACTGCAGCCTACATGGAGAAAATGGCCTCTCCATAGGCGCCTGGCTGGGCGCCGTCCCGACCAATCACAACGCTGCCATTGCAGCGTTGTGATTGTCTTAGGGAAGGGAGGCTGCCTGCTTCAGGTTCCTGCCGGAGCAGGAAAGCAGGAAAACGCGGGACCCGGCCGGCTGGCGGACAGGTACGTTTTTTAAAATTTATTAACCCCCGCGCGTCTCTTCCCACCGGCTGCAAAGGTGGGTGAAGTTTCCCAACTTTGCCTTTGGCACAGTGAATCCTGTCCAGACCTGATGCATGGGAGGATTTCCTGATGTGGGGCGTCCAGTGGATGGGACCTCCTGTGTCAATAAATCATATGTCAGGTTTAGTGGCCTGCAATCCTCCCTGTGCAGGTACACAGTGGTGGCTGGCATCTACGGGGAGGGGGAAACGGGTGGGCGCACGCGTAAAATATTAATTTTTTTAAACTTACCTAACGTAACGTCCTCGCTCCAGACCTCTTCTTCATCCAGCAACTGGAATTGAATGCTGAAACTCCCTTGCCCAATCCTAGCACTGCTCACATGCAGCATGTGAGCAGCGCCCTAACTGGAGGGAGCAGCATCACTCGGTGCTCCACAGTGCACTGGAGGCCTGCACTTACTCTCAATCCAGCTGTCTTAAGACAGCTGGGTTGAGAGGTTTAAAGTGTGCATGTGTGGCTGCCCATCGCAAGACGGCCAGCCAAAAAGACATGCGCACTTTAAACAGTGCATTAGACAGCCCACCCCCCTCCCTGCTGCTGTCAGTCACCACGCCCCGCCCCCGTCCTGACACTCGGCTCTGGACGGGGGATGAAAAATAAAATGGTAATGAACTACCATTTTATTTTTCATCTCTGGGGCTTTGTGGGGGATTTTAAGACGGGCAATACTCCTCTGCTCCAATGAAGGAGATGCCCCTGCAGGTACAAGGTGTGGGGAGACGGCAGCCGAGAGTGTAGGGGTCAAGTGAAGGGACAGGGCAAGAGGGCAGGTCAGTGGACGGGGGAGGGAGTTAGAGTTCCAAACAACAGGCAAAGGACAATGTTGGGGTGGCGTGGTGCTCAGGACATTGCCCAGCAATGAGGACTGGAAAAGAGGGCAGAGAACTGCAGAAGGGTGCACTTGCTACTTTATGTGGCTGGTTGCTGCAACAGGATGGGCTTCCCTTTGCAATAAAAGTGGCTTCGCAAACATGTCCCTTTTTAAGGTCTAGCCTTTGAGAAAGCTTAACTGCCTCGTCAGACTATTGTTTCCCAAAAATAATTATAAATAATATACATATAAAGATAAGCTTTTGTTCAGCAGATTTCATCCACTGGTCTGTAGAACTGTATTTTGCATTCTGCTTCAGCCCATCAAACCAAATAATCACGGGAGAGTGGTTCAGTCCGCCTTATCTATTTGCACCTTTCACTTTGAAAAACTGAATAAAGCTTGAGCATATTGTTCAAATTCGCTTACAAATAGTTCCCTTCTCTTCAGCTGTTTCTAAGTGGTTTTAAATTTTTTCTTTTGTGTATTTCATTTAAAAAACGCTATTTATTTTGCCTGCCAATACTGTGTCCTGTTATGTGTTTAAGGTGACGTGACTTCCTGCAATTTGAGTGATTGGTTGCGTATAGATTTCCTCGTGTCGCCCTCAGGAAAAAAATAGTAAATTGCAATTAACTTCTGAAAGCCGTTTTAAAATAAAAACAAATCACCAGTAAAAGAATCACATGAATGTGTTTTTAAATGTTATATTTATTTTGGAAACAAATGGTGGCCACATTTAGGGCCAAATATACGACCCTTACATTTTGCGACTCGCAAATTGCGTCACTTTGCGACTCGCAAAATGCAATGTACAACAGTGTCACAGACACTGTTAGGCATTCCTAATAGGGTAGAAAATTGCCTGCCTCATTAATATTCATGAGGCAGGTGCTATTTGCGAACCCATTAGGAATGGATAGCACTCCCAGGGATGGTGGCCTGCTGGGGTCAGCAGACCACCATGTCTGTAATTGCTTTTTAAATAAAGCAGGCTTTTTTTTTTTTTTAAATGCAGCCTGTTTTCCTTAAAGGAAAACGGGCTGCATTTAAAAAAGAAAAATGAAACGTTTCGGTTTCATTTTTTAAGAGTAGGCAGTGGTCCTTAGGACCACTGCCTGCTCTTAAAAAATATATTCGCACACACTCACAAAGGGGAAGGGGTCCCCTGGGGACCCCTCCCCGTTTGTGAGTGGCTTACAACCTACTTGAAGTAGGTGGTAAACTGCGAGTGTTTTGTGACCAGAAATGCTGTCGCAAAACAATCATACATTGCAGTTAGACTCGCTATTAGGAAGGGAGGCCCTTGGCACGCTCCCTCCTAATAGCGAGTCACAAACCATATTTTGTGAGTCGGTAATAGGTTACCGACTCGCAAAATAGCATTTGTACATGGGGCAGACCAATTTTGGGGTTGCAAACGGGCCAAATTCCCGTTTGCGACAGCAAAAAATGGTTGTACATCTGCCCCTACGAATTGTGGTGTGTTTTTTCATTTTTTCCCATTATTCTTTTTGTGGCATATTTTTGCAATAAAAAATGTGAAAAATGAGCCATTGCATAAGCATGCAAAGGCCGGATCTATTGGGTGGGCCAATGCTTGTTTTACCTTCACAAGTATGCATTTTGTAAAGCTTGTGGAATTGTAAAAGGAATTGTGAAGCTGTAAGTCCCCGACTTTGTACACCCCAAACTAAAGACCAGAATTTCATGTTACCTTTCCTCTTCTTTGATCAGTCTCAAATTTCTCAGAAAGCCATGCCTGTTCAAACAGAGCAAATGCAGGGGAAAGAAACCAATTCAAAAAACTATTGCAACAAGATTTTCTCGTGTGTTGACTGCTCTCTAACTTTTAGAAAAATGTTGGGGTGGATGTGGCAGACTGACCAAAATACTACTGGTTGCGGATGTGGCATCACAAGCCCTTTGAACCCTGATGACATCGCAGAGTGGACCTGTTCTACCCTGACCTCAACAGCCTCCTATTTGCTGCTTAGAGTCTTGCGGATGGACAAATAGTTGAAATTAAATAAAGTCTAGAGGGCTCTGGGAGTCCTGTTCACTTTCTGTTCCCACCACAGATTTCATGACTGAGAACAGGGCAGGGAAACCCCTTCACAAGCCCCATCCCTTGGGGGTGGCATTCAGGCCAAGGTCCCTGAAAATCTGTGAGACAGATTAGACTTGGAACCCCCTAGTACATTCTGGAGGGGGGGCCCAGTGGTGTAGCATTAGCCCCCACAGCCACCACGGTGCGTGGGGGCCGCCTATCTCCAGGGGGGCACCTCCGGCCGGCACAGTGCATGGGCAGCAGGCCCCTGGCCCGAGAGCTTCTGACTGAGTCCAGAGTGTGGGGGGCCCCCTCCATGTTGATCCAGCGCTAACAATAAAAATTCTTCTTCTTTATAACTCGGTCATCCAGGTACAACTATCTCTCCAATACACAGACTATATCCATATGACGGTGGGGCCCATTGACACCGCATATACATTCACTTACTCATTTATTCCCTGGATTACCCCCGTCCTTAACCTAGGAGAAAAAACAGTATAACGATTTGCTGGAAAGAGACGGGATACCTCTTTTTAACACGACAATGTTTCTCATTGCTTTTAAGGTATTCCGCTCATTGGTCGATGTTACATTTGCACCATTCACTTCTCCATCCACAAATGGACCAGACTGATCTACCTCTAGAGTTGCGCCAAGCACGCACTCTTCCCCTCTCCTAGGCACCGTCAGAAGCTTTCATCCGTTTCATCCTCATCCTGTCGTAACCAATATTGAGAAATGGCAGCTGCACGCGGCAACTGTGTTACCTGCTCTCCTCCGTAGAATCCTGTTTCTGCACTGAATTTCTGTTGGTTAACACTCTTGGGAAGTGGTGGTTGTGGCACCTGACTCTGCTGAGTAACTACCTCACTCTGCACCTGTGAATTTAATGATTGATTTTCCACATTAAGTTTTGGAGGAAATTTACACTTCGTTTCTCCAATGCCCTAGCTTTCCGCAGTTGTGGCATGGCCACTTTTTCTTTGCCTCATCTATGCTCATTTGTCCTTTTCCTTTACCTATATTTGGTCGAAATCTAGCCTGTCCTGCTTCATTACCTGTATTACTCAATTGAGCTTCTTGTTTCTCTGCAACTTTCACCTGTGCCCACATGGCTTTTTCTTTCAATTTACGCTGTCTACTCTCAATATTATCACTGCAATACTTAGCATATCTCAAAACTTCGTCGACTGTGCTATTCTGCCAACAAATCATATGCTGTTTAATCATCTCACTTATCTCTGGTTTCAACCCATAAACAAATCTATATACAAAATGACTCATATCTTTCTCATTTAGTGTCTCATAACCACTATACTGTTTGAAAACTAACAACAGTCTTTCATAGTAAGCATGCACTGATTCTTTACTTTCCTGTGTTGTTCTGTCTATTTTTACCCAATCTGTTTCTTTAGGTGGAATCTTATTCTTCAAAAAGGTAATTACTTGATCATACTTTCTCATCACTTCTGGTCCTGGCGCTCCTGTTTTAGCATTCCTTGGATATTCTACAGTTGGCCAATCAATAGTAATCTTACATTATGTCCACAAATCAGCTGGCACTACTATATCAAACAATCCATCCAAGTCTATCCACAACACCTTTGAAACTTTAACAAATCTCTCCACTTGTCTGTACCATTCTACTGGCTTCTCTCTCAACTTTGGGAAATCATTTGTAAATGACAGTATATCCTGTCTAGTCCATGGAACATGCATATAACTACCTCCTGGAGTTTCTCTCATCGGGTACTCCCTTACAACTGGTTCCTTATCTGTCACTGCAAAAGCCAAAGATGCTTTATCTGTTACTTTCTCATTCTTTTTATCCATCTACTTCTCCATCTATCCACATCACCCCATTTTCTCAGTAAAACAATTAATTATTTTATTTGGGTCAATCTTCCTGATGTGTTCAGATTCTCTATATCTTTCTCACAAAAATCTACTCTGTATGGTTTCTGAAACGTTCTCACTTTTGCAAATTCTACTCCCAGTTCACTTGCTGTCTCTTCTAATTTGTCATGTAAATTTCTAGCTCTCCATGTAAGACTTTTGCACAAAAACATAATCTCATCATCCTGATAATTTTTTAATTTTTCTGTACCAATCGTTCCTAAAATCAATTCTTCCATGTCTATTTTTAACCTAATTACATCTAATGGTTTTACTTCTGTTTCTTTCGTTTTTAGCGTTTTCATCCATTCATTTAACTCATCTGGAGTCGGACCTAAAGGCGTACTGTTTAATTCTATCCAATTGTTACTTCTTTCTGGTGTCCCTGATGCAGACTCCGTTACCATAGGTATTCTCCTGAACTCATTCTCATTTATCGTCAAATTAGTAGGTGGGCTTGGTATATAGGTACTAACCAAATGGTGTGCACCTTCATTATTCAGTTCCATCCCTTCTCTTTTTCTTTGCAAATGTGAATTCATGGGAATCACTAAAGAACGTTCATCAATTTTCTGATTCTCAAAAATTGGCATTACTGGACCTATCGTTACTGGTACAGTTACAGCTTCCATATTCTTTGTCAATTCTCTTATTTTCTCAGTCAATTCTCTTGTGGTTTTTGCTAATTCAGTTGCATTGTCACTTTCTATCTCTTCATTCTGTGAAGTTTTTAATTGATCTTGTGACCTATTTATCTCATCTCTTCGTTCGGGAATTTTATTCCTCCCAGTTTCCATTAGTGGTGCATTAGGTGTCACCACCGCAGAAGTCTGTTGGTATGGAGGCGGGTTTCTGTTTAAAATATCTTCCAGTAATTCATCATCCGTTTCACTACCACCATACCCATACTTTTCTATAACTACATGTTTCTTTTTCTCTGTACACTTTCTCTTTGCTTCTTCCTCTACTGTAAAAGCTGGAAACAAACCTCCTGTCATATTAGCACATCTCCAACGCTTAATTCTGTCCTCATGATTTACTCCCCATAACCTTCCAGGCACAAACTCATGATTCTTTAATCCTCTGAATCTTTCTCGTTCATACATCTCATCTTCCCATTCAGTTAAAGCTTCAAACTGTGTCGGTCTAGGTCTAGGTTCTAACATTGCCATCTTCTCTCTCAAATTCCGTAGTACAGCTACATTAAATGAACCATTCTCAGGGAAAGCCAATGCTCCATCATTCTTGGTATATTTTGTCCAATTTTCTAACCATATGCATGTATGATATCCATATTTCAGCATCATGTGCGAAGCTGGTGATTTCGGCGGAGGAATTACTTGTCCCTCTCTAGTCACTACCTTTTTGTCTTTCTTAAAGAAGTTCTTAACTTTCGACATCCACGACGTTTTCTCTCTACCATATTCATAATACGACATGATTCACAATCGCTTTCTCTCCTCAAATAATCCGCAATTCAACACTGTTCGCTATGCGTTATTCCAACCAATACTAGCGCGACTCACACCAACACTCCAATCATAAACTTCCACGTCACTAGTCTATTCGACCAATACTAGCGCGACTCACACCAACACTCCAATCACAGCAGTTTCTGTCTACAGCGCACTGTCCAATCCCAGCGAGGCTTTTGTCCACGTCAGCTCTGTTCCTGTTTCTGTATGACTAGCGCACTGCCCAATCCCAGCGCGGCTTTTGTCTACGTCAGTTCTGCTCTTGACCCCTCCTATACAAAATTTATCGGCAATTTCTTTTTCAACAATTCTTCGTTAGTTACAACATTTAAAACACATTTCCATTGTCTGATTCGCTAAACCAAAGAGATAGCTTTGTCCATTTACACAAGAATTCTGTATTTCCAGTAGACAGCGCTTACCTCTACCCTACCACAGAATTTTCCCGTTTCGCCGATAAAGTAGCACTTCCCTCTACCTTACCCTTCTTTCAAGCAAGCAGTAAACCCGTTTCTCTAGGGATAAAACACATGTGGAGACTATACTGCTCCTGAGAATTAAGGCCAGAGTTTCACAAGAAAACCGATCACTATTTCACTTACACACCTTTTATGCGGAAAATGTCCCTATCATAACACAACCTGTGTTATCACCAATATGAACTCAGACAATGCACTATTCCATGTGACTTCTCTTGCCACACGTGTTCCACTTCCTACTTCCCGGAAGCGTGAAAACTTACATATAACATAACGCGACTCAACATAAAGTGTTAGACATGAACTTATCAATAATCACTAATCAATAATCACCAAACTAATCTATAGTAACCATAACTCTGCTACCAAGAAATCTGATCCAGCGCTAACAATAAAAATTCTTCTCCTATATAACTCGGTCATCCAGGTACAACTATCTCTCCAATACACAGACTATATCCATATGACGGTGGGGCCCATTGACACCGCATATACATTCACTTACTCATTTATTCCCTGGATTACCTCCGTCCTTAACCTAGGAGAAAAAACAGTATAACGATTTGCTGGAAAGAGACGGGATACCTCTTTTAACACGACATAATGTTTCTCATTGCTTTTAAGGTATTCCGCTCATTGGTCGATGGACCAACTAGTAGGAATCAGTTGATGGTGATTAAGACCAGCTCAATCACAATAAACTCTTTAACATTTTACCTTAATTATTGAGCTAAAGAATCACTGAGTCATTTGTTTAAAGATAACAAAGTTTATATAAAGTTTTTAGAAACAATGCATGAGTTTAAGTTTATCACTCAGATTATTACATTTATCATTATTATAAGAATAAATTGAAATTACAATGCATACCTATTTGATGGAAGATAAAGTTTGTTACAGCAAGAACTTAAAAAATCTATCTATCTGTCTTGGAAAAATCTAATAGCTCTAAATGAAAAATCTATCAAGAATAAAAAGGTTCTTAAAAAGCAGCATCTTATACCTAGGGAAAATAGCAGCAGCAGCTTCGATCATCCGCAACAGCAACTCTGCTCCCGCAACTCATCTATCCGCAATCTCAGCTCTCTCCTCTCCTAACAGTACGCTCGCTCATCATCAATAATAATAACTAACACACCCTAACCCCTCCCGGAGTAGGTCTTCTTATACCCTAATTCTCGCTTACTAAATAAAATGTTGCCTCTTTATGGCGTGATTCTCTCTCATTGGTTCATTCAAGTCCATATACATTTTTATCAAACTTCCTTGTCTTAACCAGTTCTTTGTGGAATGTCCATGCTTGCATCGTTTCCCACAGTTCATGACATTACTCATCAGTTTCGATCAGTCCAATTTGTATCAATTTCTGTTACTTCCTAGATTCAATAGTTCCGTTTGTCCATTTATTCATTTTGACTTCTCACGCTTCTTGCTGATCATCTTGGCACACATTTGCTCTGTAAGGTCACAATAGCCTTGACCATACTTCCATCCTAGGCTCTCAGCACGAACACGTGGTCATTCTTTTCACAGCCTTTCTCCTTTTTCCACACGGCTTCTTGCACATGCGTACTCTAGCTCAGGGCGGCCATTTTATATCGCTGCTCAACAGGCCTAAGCGCACTATTTTCAAAGATAAATAAAATATTGTTAAAATAAAGAATATAAACCTTTTCGTTTCCCTCCGTCTTTCTACGTTACCCCAATTAGGTATTACCTAGCAAAAAGCAATATATAAAGCAGTCCCTTACTTACCATCGCTTTATTTTGCCACCACACATTTTATTTTTAAAGCACAAATCATGCGTTTATTATTTTATTAGTATGCAAATATTAGATTATGTTAGTCACGTCAACAATTATAAGTAGATTTATTTGCACATAAAATAGCGTGTTACCTTTAACCCTTTACATGTAACATACTTTGTTGGTTATTTACTTAAACGAACATGTTTATTAATTAATTTACGAAAATTATTAGGAGGTTAAAAATTTTTAATTTATCCTGCTCCATCAATGTACTTTGCAGGGAGGGGGGGGGGGCTCAGGTATTGTTACGCCATGGGGGAAGGGCATCATTTTGCATCCCACCACTGGAACAGGGCAGCAAAGGCAGTACCAGCTGTTGCCCCATTTTATGCCTGGCATCGATGTGTGGCTCACATATCAGCCAAACTCTACTACGGTACCTACAGCGTAATAAGCTACATTTATTATGTATAAAGCCCACAATGAAATGCACTGTTAAAATCTCATCAATGGAATAATGCTTAATACCTGTTATGGACATGAACATAACTACCTGCTGGTCATTAAAGTCATCCGGAAATGATTAATGCTCAGAGGCGATAGAGGCGTATAATGTGAAAGCCATTACAGCAGGCCTCGCGCCCATGCTGGCCAATTGCCCTGATAGATACAATTTTAAGTCAGCCAGGCTTGTACACCTACTCTCGCGAGGAGGAGAGGCTCATTTTTCAAAGGCGGGTAATTATCTGCTACGTAAAGTTTAAAGTATTCTCGAGGCGCTGGTCAGCGTTTGCACTAATTCTGATGGCGGACAGTTGCTTCACGTTAAGAGCAGCCTCTGAACCACGGCCCGGTTGCAGTTGGATTTCTCATGGCCTCACGGCGTCGCGTGACGCGTCGTCTTCTCTGCGCGCCAACCGTAGGCTTGAAAGGAAACGGCTCGCGCGGACAGGCTTTTTGTGAACTGTCTTCTTTAAAAAGGCAGTGCATCTATTGAACGTGACAGGGTCTTCTCTGCAGACTATTTTTAAAGCTGCAGGAGGAAGGCACCTGGAAAAGGGCAATGCTCTTCATCATCGAGATGCCAGGCTGAGTGAATTAGAACTCGGAATAATGGCATTTAGCTTCTACGTCCCCGGCCCACAGGTGGCCAGGCCCACTGCTACAGAGCCTGCAGGATGCTGACCGTGTGCTCTGTTGTACAGAAGTGTTTCCCCGAGTTCGAATTGCAACTTAGCAGGGATGTTTCAAGGGGTGCAGTAAGCTCTAGGGAAATCAAGCAAAATACGTGCCCCAGCCCTGCATCGCGCCCCATTGGGTATTAAACCACAATCATAATTAGGATGCAATGGGCCTATCACAGACCTGGGTCCAGGTGACACTGCACCTACTGCACTAATGGTAGCTATGGATATGCAGCTGAAGGCAACCGCGCCAAAACAACTGTCTGTGCACATGAACATTAAATCAGGCACACCATTTCAGAGATGGGTGGAGAAGATTGATAAAGACGAGGAGCAGATTTCATTACGAGAATTCGAAGAAACGTTTTGAAAAGTACAGATCCTAGGCATATTGATTGAAACAAATTCGAAACAAAATCTATAAAAACAATTGCAACAGCAAATGAGACTTGAGTGCATTTTCACACAAAATGCTGTCCAGCTCTAGTTCAGACTGTTAGAAATGACACAAAATACATATGATTTCATGGAGCATTCTATAGATTTTCTAAGCATAAATACCCCTTATAAAACAGTGGGGGGACATATATAAGAGGCCACACTTTTTTGAGGAGGCGAGGCCAAGTCCACTACCAGATCCATCATCCTGCATCTCCTGTCCTCGTTAATTATGAGATGCTGCTTCTGGCACTTCAGCATACAGTCAACGCCACAGGAGCTGAGCTAGCAGCCGCTTGTTGGTGACTGTTATTGTCAAGCTTGGGTACTGATTGCTACTTACTCTGAATGTCTCCCCTCTATGTTACCCCTTCCAAAAGACGATGTAGTATGTTTTGTTATATCTACATTGTGTATTCGTTCCTACATGTCTGCCGCCCTACCTTGTCCTTCCTCCCTTTTGTTTCTGTGTGCGTGTCACACACGGTTATGGAATGTTGGGGGTTTGAGGGAATCAAACGGGCGTGGTTTACTCGGACAATTGGTAACTGAATAAAGGTCTATACGTGACTGCCTTGCATTCCTCATCATTACATGAGGTAAAATTGGCAACGAACTACGGGATTTCTGCCACACTGCTTATGAAAGAAATTCTCACTTTATAACGTACGTGGCAGATGTAACCTATGTTATTCCTACCTTTCCAGAAGGTTTCTGGAAAAAACTACAAAGTGCATGAAGATGACTTCAGTCTCTGCGGCAGCGGTAATCCTGTCACCGCCTGGTTCTCATGATCGGCAGCAAGACATTCAGAACCTGTTATCTGTCAATTGTGGTATGTGGTGTTCCCTCCAACGGCCAGCCCCTTGGGAGGAGCTACTTGTGGGATGGTGACTCAGCAACTCACGCCCACATTCTGTGAATTAATTTAGCCCTATCTTTTATTTCACCACTTGAGTGAGCTGTTTACCTGCTTAACATTATCTACACTTCGAACTTTAGCAGGAATTCTGTTTTTGTTTTTTCTCCCATTGTGTTAGTCATCTACTTGTGCAGTTCACCTGACTATACATTGTATCGTTGTTCGAGCCTCTTTGTTCAAAGTGTGATATACATTTTACATAATTCTGATGACAGGAGTAGTTATACGGTTCCGGCTAGAAAATGTAGGACTGTGTATTAGGACAACAGGACTTCAGAATGCAGGGACTGAGTCCATGGAAACCATCAGAGACTGTTGGCCCAACTCCTAGCTGAATCACAGTGCCTCACATTGGGCGCCATGTTATATGGTTCCAACTAGAAAATGAAGAACTGTGTATTAAGACAACAGGGCTTCAGAATGCAGGGACTGAGGCCATATACACCATCAGAGACTGTTGGCCCAACTCTTAGCTAGTTCACAGTGCCTCACCAAACCCCTAAACCTTCTGGGGTAACGGATGCTTTTGGTAACCTTGAACATGACGCTCTGATCCCTAAGGGAATCGTGGAAACTGATCTTACCCCTTTCATTGTTTTCTCATGCATGCCCTCGGTAAACATAAGAAAGATACAAAGGAAGTTTTCAATAAAAAAATTTAAACAATCGCAATCTTGCATAGAGAGAATGGGCTGTGATTATTAGGCAGATAGAACAAAGCAATGTAGCCAGCATTATGAACATGGTGAAAAGAATAAACAGTTCAACCATAGCAATTAGATTTCTATATATTTCTATATATCCCTACCTAGCTCTACCCCTACTCTGACAGCATAGTGGGTTTCCCCCCTCTTGATCTACTGAGGTTAGTCTGAGACCTCATACCTGGATGACGTAGTCTGGAGTTGGACTGGAGACCCTCTCTGCAGGATCAGGATGGAAGATCAGCATTAGCAGAGCTGCATGTGGAGCACGGCCTTCACTCCAGGACTGTCGTGGCTGGAGTGCCCCCTTTGACCCGTTAAAAGACAGGGTACTGTTTATTAATATTACTGTGTTAGAGGTACAAATCTGACCTAATAATATGTCTAGATGTTAGAAGCTGTCTGCAAGCGGACAATGTAAGCAATAGGATATCTCATTCTGTTCCTCAGCCTTGAACGAAGTGTACTGATTATGTCTTAGGAAAGGCTTTCTAAAAACAAGCATTGGCAAAGCCAATAGGTCTCACCTATGCAAGAGCTATTGGCTTTGGCAATATGCTTTAGCAATGTTGTACACCAGAGTGGCTGCAGTTCAGCATGGCTAAAAGTCAGCAGGGTAAAGGGGAGTGGCGTGGTGTGGAGTGTCGGAAAGTTAAGTAGGGTGGAGTGTAATGGAGTGGCGTAGAGTGGCGTACAGTAGAGTTGAGGTGTGTGAAGAGGAGTGTCATGGAGTAGCGTACAGTGTTGTGCAGTGTCACGGAGGGAGTAGAGTGTTGTAGAGTGGAATGGCATAGTGTGTCATGGACTGGTGTAGAGCAGTGTGGCGTGGCATAGACAGTGTTGAGTAGAGTGGAGTAGAGTGTTGTAGAGTGGCAAACAGCAGAGTAGATTGTCATAGAGTGGAGTGGGATGGAGTAGTGTGTCATTGAATAGAGTGGAGTAAAGTGGCATAGAGTAGAGGGAGTTTCGTAGAGTGGAGTAGTGTTGTAGAATGGCATGGAGTGGAGTGGCATAGAGTGGCATACAATGTCAGTGGCGCAGAGTTTAATGGAGCAGAGCTTCATAGTGTTGAATATTGTGGAGTGGAGTGTTGTAGAGTGGAGTGTAGTAGAGTGGCCTAGAGGAAGTGGTGTAAAGTGCAGTGGTGCAGAGTAGATTGGTGTAGAGTAGCGTAGAAATGCAGTGGCATAGAGTAGAGCAGTGCAGAGTAGATTGCAGTGGCGTAGAGTGCAATGCTGTAGAGTGGAGTGGCACAGAATGAAGTGGCATAGAGTAGAGTGATGCAGGACAGAGTGCAGATGTGTAGAGTGGCATAGAGTGCAGTGTCAAAGAGTGCAATGGTGTAGATTGGCATAGAGTTGAGTGTTGCAGAGTAGAGTGCAGTGGCATTGATTGCAGTCATGCAGAGTAGAGTGTCAGAGTGCAGGTTCATAAAGTGCAGGGCCATGGAGTGCAGAGCCATAGAGTGTTGTAAAGTGTTGTAGAGTAAAGTAGTGCAGAGTAGAGTCGTGAAGACTACAGTGGTGCAGAGAACAGTGACGTAGAGTACAGTGGTGCAAAGTAGAATAGAGTGGTGTTGAGTGCAGTGTAGAGTGACATAGCGTGCACTGACAGAGTGAGGTGGCATAGAGTAGAATGTTGTAGAGTATAGTGGCATAAAATGCAGTGGTGCATAGCAGTTGGCATAGGTGTAGTGGCGTAGGGATGCATTGGTTTTGAGTAAAGTGGTGTCAAGTGCATTGGCGTAGAGTGCAGTGGTTTTGAGTAAAGTGGCATAATGTAGACTGCAGTGGCGTGGAGTAAAGTGGCACAGAGTGAAGTGGCAGAGAGTGCATGGTGCACAGTAAATTAGAGTGACATGGAGTGCATTGACAGAGTGCAGTAGAGTAGCATAGAGTGGTGTAGAGTAGAGTGCAGTCGCATAGAGTAAAGTGGCGCGAGGTAGAGTGGCATAGAGTTCAGTGGCATAGTAGAGTGTTGTAGAGTTCAGTGGTGTAGAGTAAAGTGGCGTAGAATGGAATGGTGCAGACTGCAGTGGTGTAGAGTGATGCAGAGTAAAGTGACTGTTAGACCTGGCATCATTGGCGTGGGTCTCCCTTCCTTTTTTTCACTGTTGCCTCCTATGTTTTTGCTATGTTTTTGCTGGTCTAGATGCTTTGGGCACTTTGCCACTGCTGTTCAGTGCCAAAGTGCAAGTGCTCCCTATTGTAAATTGTTGTAATGGATTAGTGACTCCATGATTGGCTTATTTGATTTACTTGTCAGACCCTAGTACAGTGCACCATGAGTGCCCAGGGCCTGTAAATCAAATGCTGCTGGTGGGTTTGCAGCACTGATTGTGCCACCCACAGAAGCAGCTTGTAAAATATGGCTCAGGCCTGCCATTGCAGAACCTGTGTGCAGTCTGGGACTGCCATAACGACTTGGCAAGTGCATCCACTTGCCAGTCCCTAAACCTTCCCTTTTCCGCATGTTAGTCACCCCTAAGGTAGGCCCAAGGTAACCCTATGGGCAGGGTGCATTGTATGTGAAAGGTAGGACATGCCCTGGTGTGTGTGGCATGTCCTGATAGTGAAATACTGCCAATTTCGTTTTTCACTATTGCAAGGCTATCTGTTCCCATAGGCCAGAATGGGCAGTTTGATTATAACGTCTTATAAACATAACTGACCCAAGGAACAAGATAGGAAAATAAAGTTTAGTATGCCTGAACTCAGAATGTTAAAATACATCTTTTAGTGTGGGTGATTTTTACATTCTGTGTTTGAAAATACCACTTTTAGAAAGTAGGTATTTTCTTGCCTAACCATCCAGTATGCCTCTGCTAGGTTTGTGTATTCCATGTCTGGTTTGTGAGTGACAGGGGGCTGGAGAGGGCTTTGGCTCCAGCAGTCTGATGAGTCAGGGTTGGGCTGAATAGAGCCTACATAGAATAGAGAGTAGGGGGAGGAGATTTCCTTTCACTTGCCTGAGCCTACATAGAATAGAGAGTAGGGGGGAGGAGATTTATTTTCAGCTACCTGGGCCAGGTCTGCTTTCAACAATGCTGTCTCCACCTCCTGCCAGGAAGCTGCACCAGGGAGGACAGAACTGGTTTTGGCTGGGTACAGACACTCTCTGCCTTCAGAGAACAAAGGATTTTGGAGTATAAATATTGGGGCCCAGACCCCAGAACTTTAGATCACTTCTGGGAATCAAGAGAAACCTTTGCCAAGGAGAGAAACCAAGGAAGCTGAAGGAGGAGACTGCCCCTGTGCTGTTTGCTGTTTGGGGTTGGCCTGCAGTGGTTACTTATTGCCAAGGAAAGGAGAAAAGGAACTTTGTGTTTACTTTATCATATTGAGGAAGATCTCCAAGGGCTTGAAGCTGAGCTTGCCTCCTGTTCTGAAGTCTCAGGGACACAAAGACTTCACCCCCAGCTCCCCCTGAATTTCCTTGCTGGGAATTCTACCTGCAGAGAGGTGCCTGCTGTTGTTTTGGACCCTCTGGAGACTGCGTGTCGCTGGGAGCTGGAAGCGCGACACAACGAGGAAGAAGCGTGTTGCCACCGCAGCTGTTGCCGTCGCATCGCCGGAGAAGCGTGCCGCCGCCGCAGAGGTTGCCGTCGCATCACCGGAGAAGCGTGTCGCAGGGCCTGTCGCGGCTCAAGAAACCATTGAGTTTGCCGCACGGCCGCTGGGCGTGCATGCATCGCATCCAAGTTGTCGCATTGCATCAAAGACGCCATTTTGTCGCATCGCATCGAGGCGCCATCTTGTCGCATCGGATCACAGTAAAAAACAGACGCTTCGCCTCCTCTCCGGTAAGGAACAGATGCATCGCCTCCCTTGCGCTGCAGTAAGGAGCAGGTGCGCCGCCTCCCCCGAAGCAAGGAACTGACGCATTGCCTTCCCTGCGACCCTTTTGTTTATGTTGCGTTACGCATTCATGGTACTTTGAGAGTAAAGTGTCGTATTTCCCATCTACATTGAACTAAGCTATTTCTACCATTTGAAAGCCATATTTTTGAATACTGTATTGTGGATTTTTGTCGTTTGGTCTTGTGTTAAGTCTAGATAAAGATTACTTATTTTTCTAAACTGGTGTGGTGTCCATTTGTAGTGTTTTAACTGTATTACTGTATGTGTTCACAAATGCTTTACACACTGCCTCTGAGATAAGCCTGCCTGCTCGTGCCAAGCTACCAAGGGGGTGAGCAGGGGTTATTTTAGGAGTGTAGCCCCCTTACCCTGACTAGAAGCAAGGGCCCCTACTTGGTCAAAGGTACCTACCTCTGCCAACTAGAGTCCCCCATTTCTAACAGTGATATAGTGCAGTGGTGTAGTGTGCCACAGAATACAGTGGCGAAGTGGCAAAGAGTGCAGTGGTGAAAAGTAGAATGGGGTAAGGTGCAGTGGTGCACAGTAAATTAAAGTGTAGTGGCATAGAGTGCATTGGTGTAGAGTGCAGCAGAGTGGTGTAGAGTAAAGTGGTGCAGAGTAGAATGCAGTGGCGCAAAGAAGAATGGCGTAGAGTTCAGTGGCAGAGAGTGCAGTGTTGCAGAGTACAGTGTCGTAGAGTGCAGTGGTGTAGAATACACTGGCATAGAGTGCATTGATGCAGAGTGCAGTGGCGTAGAGTGGAGTGCTGTAAAGTGGAGTGGAATGCAGTGCAGTGGGGCAGAGTAGATTGGGGTAGAGTGTGTTGGCTTTGAGTAAAGCGGTGTAGAGTGCATTTGCGTAGAGTGCAGTAGCGTAGAGTGCACAGGTGTAGAATAGAGTGGAGTAGAGAGCAGTGGGGTAGAGTGAAGTGGCGCAGGGTAGATTGCAGCGCCGTAGAGTGGAGTGGCATAGAGTGGAGTGGCATAAAGTGGAATGGCGCAGAGTGGAATAGAGTGGCCTACAGTGGAATAGAGTGGCGTAGAGTGCAGTGGTCTAGAGTAGATTGTTTCAGAGTAGAATGAAGGGGCATAGAGTGCAGTGCTATAGAGTAGAGTGTTGTAGAGAGCAGTGTCGTAGAGTGCAGTGGTGCATGGTACAGCAGTGTGGGGTAGAGTGCATTGGCATAGAGTAGAGTGGTCTAGAGTAGAGAGGCGTCGATTTAAGGGGCGTAGAGTAGAGTGGTGCAGAGTAGAGTGCAGTGACAGTGTGGAGTGCAGTGACAGTGTGGAGTGGCATAGTGTGGAGTGGTGTAGAGTGCAGTGGTGCAGAGTAGAGTGGAGCATGCATGGTGTGGTAGCGCACTGCCATTACAGACAACACATCTTCAATTGAAATGACCATTACATTTGCACAGACATACAGTTTTACTGATAAAAGTATATGGCGCACAAACAACATGTGAAAATGTCATCACCCAGTGTATTGATTTGTTTTGATCATATTAAAATACTTGTTTGCACCACACTTCAGAATTACCCAAAAATGTGTTTCATTAGTGCTTTCAATATTCTAAAATAGCTGTTCATTTACAAATATTGAAATTTTGTTTTGTGCTAGAAAACAAATACCATTGTATTACACAACCCGAGTAGCCAGCATGATTGTCACATAAATCTTCTCACTTTGAAGTCAGAGAAAGAAAGTTAAACACAAAGCTCCCTGGAAGACATAGCCTGACATTTGACCTCCATCTTTGAATGTACAGAAAATGTGACAAGATAAGAACATGATTTAAAGGGCTATTTACAGAAATTCAGTACTGGTGGAAGATTACAGTAAATAGGATTTGGGCAAGGGAAGGAACAAACTCAAGCTGGACAGCCTAAAACAAATGAAGACAGCAAATAGATAGCAAGCAAATGTGAGTTACAAACCACAAAGCAAATGTTAAGCAATGAGCAGAATGAATTCCCAAGGAAGCTTTCTGTATGCCCCAAGATGTCGTTAGCAAGGCTTCGACCAAAAAAGGAAAATAGGTCTCAGATCAGTTGCTATTGACTCATTTCCCTACTGGATTCAACTGTAAAGTTACTTGGTAAAGTTTTGCCATCAAGGCGAGAGATTTGGGTAGAGTAAAATAGTATATTTTCTGAGATCCAATATGAATTCAGACCAGGTTTGGGCCGGGCTGAAGAATGTCTTAACCTTCAACTGCTAAAAGGGAAATACACGAAGGGTAAGACAGAGCAACCAAGCGCAAGTGAACACACACGTTTCTTGTGTGGAGGCATCAGGGAAATGAATAGGGCCTTTGCAAGCTCTGGATTTTTACTTTCACCTTTGGTACACTGTACCTATTTAGCACACAATAGGAGACGAGAGACAGGATCTGCCTGAGAGGAAATTATGCATTGCAGAAGACCGGATGGAAGGATTTGGTGCATTTCTAAGAACTAAAGCAAGTAATGAGCTCTTGGCACTCTGCCTCTGCTTTCAATACCTCTCAACAGAAGTTGTGGCTGGCCAGGTTCACAAATTATACCTTGGGCATAAAATAAAGACAAAACTGCAGACACATTTATCTTTCTCCATCATCATGGAGAAGACGTGCACAAGATATTTCTAACCCTGCCAAGCAGAAGAGCACATAATGAAGCTGAAGATTATCTTGCTACACCAGACCTGTAATTCTGCTCTCAGGTAAGTACAATTCATGAAGTTTGTATTCTTCAAGACTTGATGCAACTCATGGTCATAGCTAGAGAAAGTATATGCATGTGCAGCAAGACCGACGTGGACAAAGAGATCGGAGTCCAAGTCATGTAAGGATGTAGCCCCCCGAAATTAGGATACGTCATCTTAAGAGAGTTCAGCATCACTCTACTGGAGGTAAGAAGATCCCTGCAAATGTCTAAATCACAAGTTGTACACATGCAAGAAGAACTGGTAGCTGTAAATTTAAAGGAAGACCCAGAAGAGTGGGCATTCCATATCATCTGCATGGGTTGATGGAAGCGTAGGCTGGCATCCCCAGAAAAGTGAAAAACTAGAATGCTGTGCTTGAACTGTTAAAGCAGAGCAACCTCACAAGGGTCCATGAATTTCCTAAAATGCAGTGCAGAAAAACCAACATTACTGGTACCTGTGCCAGTGAAACCAACACGAAATTCATGCTATACCTAAGTAGCCAGTTGAAGAAACACACAAAAAGCATACAGTTAAGAGGAAGAAATAACAAAGAGATGCAATTCATTGTCATAAGAAGCACCAAAAGAGAAAGGATACAAAATAGTGTTTAAGTGCCTGTAGATACCAGCTCTTATCAAGACATGGACACAGTTACAATTATGATGGTAGAACTGTACTTTCGCCTCCGGGAACACCACAAGCTGACATTGACCCACACCAAGATATATGCTTGTGGTGGTGATCAGCAAGTGTTTGGTAAAGGCACATTTGGAGGCTTCATATGCCATGGTGACATCAGTGTTTTTCACCAAGAATAAATCAGGCACCTACCGAGCTATGCTGGGACTGAAGACTAGACTGCTTCACCATGAGTTAAAACACCTGTAAAGAGCATAATTAACTAATACAAATAACTGTTTACTTGCAGAAGGTGTTGCAAAGAGAAAATACCTAAGTTAAATGCAAACCCTAGAGTGCAACCAGAGTCGCTGCCAAATATCAGAGGGCAAGTGGAAACCGAGCTACACAAATGAGAAGAAGCGGGAGCGAGCGTAAGTTTGGTGGTCTCCATCGCATGAATTTACTCTAATCACAGAGAAAGAGAAACACCAGAGACAGGGAGCGATGAATATTGAAATGCACCTCCAGAACAAAGTCATCAGACGAGCACCATACTACATCCACGGTATTGATGAGATCTCTGCAGGCTTCCACATAGAGCAGTGGTTCTCAAAATCTGATTTGAACATAGACTAAATCTCCACACAGAGTGCTGCTACTTCACCACATTCTCAACGCATGGAGAAATGAGACTGTGTCAACCTCTCAACTTCAACATTATTTCTAAAGTGGAAATGTTCTTAAATGCTTTTCAAGAGTATTTGGCAGTGCTGCCAAGAGTACTAAAAATGAGCAATTATTTTGTAATTTATTTATATATCGAAACAAAAGCATGATGTATGACTGAAAGTCACCCTACAAATATAGACTGACTGACTGTGGACTGACGTAACACTGAAAAAATATGAGTTCCTTAAACCATCTTCGCAAAAGACAAGTGGAGGGGTGGGAGAAAAGGTTAATACGGTGGTGTCTTAAGGTGTCAAAGGACGTATGATGTGTTCCCCTAATCCTTGGAATTTGATGAACTAAGTTCATGCCACTTGCTAGAGATATTTACATTCAGCCTAAGCATGTCAGAGCTCATACCAAGCATCTCGTCCAACGTGTCTTGTGCTTTCACTTCGAAATGCTAAATATTATGTGTAAGACCCCCTTACAGCTAAATCCAGAGGTGCTAGAAATAACTTCAGACATGGGACGTGTAACGTTTATGGTCCAGTGAAGGCTCTGAAAGAGTCATTTTCATGATCCTAGCACTGCATTTACTGTCTGAAGTGCATAAGTGCTATGCCTCCGTAAGGAAAGTATAATAAAGCTTGTACATAATCAGTCGTACCATTTATTTTTCATATTCAGTCTTCAAAAATGTCATAACCTCCACAATCATGCTTATAAGAACAGTAAGAGGCATTTATAATATAGATTTGCAAAGATAATTCTAATTATGGATTCATAGTTTTAAAATATCAAAATGACAAAATTAAAATACAGTAAAATATAAATAAAGAATATAAAATCTAAATTAAAATTACCATAAAAGCTAATATAATATAAAAAAACTAAGCCAAAGAACAAGTAAGATCATTTTAATTGCTTTACATTTGTAATTAAGCCTATCCTTGTTGTTTCGTATTCTTTAAATGTAAGAAATACTTAGTTACATGAAATCTTGCCTAATTTTTTGCAAGTTGTATTTCTTTTTCGTCCAAAAAATGTCTCACAGATAGACATTTTCTGCTCGAACCAGTCTCCTGCTGGTATTTCATGAATGTTTTGTATCAGAAGCACATGCTCACATAAAAAAAAGTCACAAGAAACTAGTGAACCACATTTCGCTACAAAGAGTAGGTTCTCAATATTTTACGGAATTTTTCAACATTTCACAAAAAAACGCAATTTGCACTGCCCTGCTCATAACGTGTTGAGTCCCGAAATTTTAGAAGGTATTTAATTAAGTCATTCATATTTTTGTTATTATAACTGTGAATATTTTACATAACTGCATATAAGGGTAAATTCGAGGGATTAAATCGCCGGAGTGTGTAAATTGTATAATTTGGAGGTCATGTTTTCGAAATTAGAGAAGGGTTATCTTGTGTTTAAGAAAATGAGAAGACATGTGAAGGTAAATAACCATGTCTATAGTTTAAATACCTGGAAAGCATTACTTTTGGTGTGAACTTAATACATGATTTAATACATGATTTAATACATGATACACTTTTGTTGTGAACAAGCCTGCGTAAAACCTTTCTTTCTCCGCGTGATATCTGCTGTCCTCTTCAAATGACAGTTGCTTTGCAAAAGCCACAGCAAGAAGCAGAACAAGTCCCAGGAGACAAGACCCAAAATCAGTCGTTAAGCATTTAATTGAGCTTGTTTTTGCTCCGCTGATGGTGTAAGCCAACGCGGAGTGTCTCTTCCTCTTCAAACTGATCCGCTTAATCGTCAATCCACTGCTCTGATGGATGGGGCACTTGGCCGACACTCAGTAACCTTTATCAGTCTGCCAGGCCCCGGATGGGGAGAGCAGCAGTCAGTTTCCGGGTGGTACAGGTGACAGGCAGAATGCGGAGTACCCTTGTCGTGCCTAACAGGGTGAATAGAAATATTAGACTGTCAGGCCGGCACCGGGACTCATTTTTCTTCTATGCTGCGGAGGTTGCCCCTTGCTGCAGCCTACCCGCGATGGTGATTAATTTGTCAGGGCTGGCTGTGCGATGGAAATGAAGAAATGCATTGGAAATTACTGTTAGTCTTCGCGCCCAGTGCCCCTCAAACAGTCACAATCTTGCCGTGGCGACAGCTTCGAAATTAAATGAATTCCGCTCTACTGAACAGAAACCTGATCCTAAGTGCATTTTCTGGACTCTGAACTAACTACAAGGTGACTTTTACATCGACTCAAAAAGGCGGTTTTCGGTAGGCTTGCCAAAGAGGCCAGGTGCTTTGCTTTGTATACAAAACAAGCGGCCATCTTGGATTCTACAGCTATTTTGACAGATATTCTGGAACCTTAACCTCTCATCGTCAAGGTTCGAGGAGTTAGGAGAATTACTGCAGGTCTATGTTAGATATAAAAAAAACAAGACATGCTCACACTTTTAACAATGGCTGAGATAAAAAGGTGCAGGACCCGTATTTAACTAATTCACTGATCTTTTGTGCCACAGATGTAAGAATAATGTGTTACTGTTTCTTTGCTCAAAAGCATATCCTTGCGGAAGCATTGGAGTCTGCACACCCTCTGCAACAACAATAAACTTCAGGCTTAGACTTGTGTGAAGGATGAACCCGCTTTAAAGTTTAGAAAAGCACGTTCTCAATAGCACCGCCTTCGCGGATGAATGCGGCTGTCCGCGGCCCCCGAAGGGGGCCACCTCAGCAGGGCGGCCCTTTAGTGCCATTTTGGCACCACCCACCCGCTCTAGTCTTTGGAAGGGTTCTGCGGAGCCCTCTAGCTAGGTCGCCCTGTGACGTCCTTCCGGTGCGACAGGTGGGGGGAGGGCATATATGCCTCCCCCGCCCCTCCTGGCGGTCTCTGTTCACCAGCCACGCCGTCTAGAGTGGAGGTCGCCTCCACACGCCGTCTATGGGTAGATCTTGGTTCTGCGTCGGATCGGCAGCGTCGGTCGTTCAGGGGTGAGTCCGAGCTATGGGGGCAGTTTGTGCAGTCTTTTGAGACGCTCTCTTGGGGCTGGAGGCCCCTTCCCTTAGGCATGTTTAATGGAGCTCACCGCTCCGGAGGTACTGTGTGCCTCGTTTGAGCCGGGCGTGTGATTTCAGCTACAGCACATGCAGTTGTCCCCCAGGGTATTGTGGGGAGCGCAGTGTAGTTCTGGTGGCGAGGGCGTGGCTTGGTGTCATAGCTTCCTCCTTTGGATCTAACGAATCACGGTTCGAGTCTAGGCATTGGCGCAGCATGGTGTTTATGGACAAATCTCTTATATACCAGTCTATATATGCCCCTGGTATTTAAAGGCCGGCAGAAGGGGCTTCGCGTGTAGTGATGGAAGTTCCAAAGTATGAAAGGTGCATGGATTGAGGTAGAGGATGGTTCTCCCGCTCCGATCTTTGTTCGGATTTGAAGCAGCGAGCCTTTTGCAGCTTGGTGGCTCGGGGGATGTGCGAAGGGAGGTGGGCTGGGGCGTCTCGACCTGGCACAGCTGGAGAGGCAACGCACGATGCCCAGCCGCGTGGTCAATTTTCAGCTTATAACCTCCCCCCGCCATTTGGGGGCTTGCTATTACGGCCTCCAGTACGGCCATCCTGTAGGATGAGTCGGAGTGATGGGGGTGGGGCGTGAAATGAGCGGCATGGCGGAGGCCCCATGGGTGCTGGGCATCCGTGTGTGAGAGCAGGGTGTGGTGGAGGTCCAGTTGCTCCATGTGCTTGAGCGGGGGCCTGGGGCAGCCCACTGTGTCCCTGCCCCGAATGGGAGGTAGCGGGGTATGGCCTGCACCACCATGAATATGCGCATTTTACGTTCATCATCGGCAGTGCGCATGGGGGAGGGGGCTTAGAGAGGGACCATTGTTTCAGGAGAGTTGCCCAATTCTGAAATTTCAACGCGCGTTTGCACCGGCTCCGGGTTTGTTTCGCCGTGAGTTTATAGCTTCTCCGCAGCTTTCCAGGGGTGCCGTGATCCCTGCCTCCGTGGGGCACCACCCCAGTTTCAGCTGGGTTACCATTTACCGCGAGCGTACAGGTTGACCGTGGCGTTTGTTGTTAGGGAAGGCCTGTGGCACGTTTTCCGCCGATGTGGTTTGTTTCGTGGCCTTGGTCCCGACTATGTTGAGACATGTTTGTGGGGCGAGTTCACGGGCACCCTTTCACTTGTGATCTATTGCCCGCTGGACACACTGGGTGCGTCGCATCTCCAGGGGGTCCGGTGGTGAGTTTTGCGGGAGTGCAAGGCTAACCATGTGTGCTGCTGCGGCCAAGCGCCGGCAGCCTCTCCTGCCAGATCACGCTCGGGAGGCAGGGTTTTTGGGGTTACATTGTAAGGCTTAGCACGGGAAACGGTTACAATTAGCAGGGGCTTGCTGCTGTGACTCTCTTGCTGGTATTGCATTGCGGCCTTTGTATGGTGCTTCATATCCCAGTGAGGGGTGCTGAAGTGCATTTCGGGTGGGTAGTGCCCCACACCTTTTGGAATGCATGATGTTAAAATGGTGAATTATTAATCTAGAAAGGAAATGCGCACTTAATGAATGCTCTCTAGGCTTAATGAGATGCAGGCAGCGCGACCCCAGGTTGGCACCTTACACATCTGGATTGGGCACAGTTTGGAGTTTAGGAGGCCACAGCTCCCTCATATACAACTGGCCTGGTTTCCCCGCTCAGCATGCTGGCGGGGCGACTATGGGGGAGCCAGAGGAAAAGCAGTAGGGGTAGTTCTTTGTTCAGCTCATTGGACGGGCCCTGTGAACGATTTGACCCAGTGGTGCATTGCCGTGGAGCACAGGCATCCCAGGGAGCCCAAGTGACTATTGACTGATGGGAGGAATCACACATTCTTCATGCCCGTAGTGGACCATTCATTCGCCTGGTGCGGTCCTGAGGCCATTTTATGGGTGCATTGATCGCCTCAAATGCTGATGGAACCTTTTCCCCTGCAATCTTTGGTGTTTGATGCAGCCAAGGAGGGTCCCCAGCACTAGTGCATCTGCAGCCCCGACTCAGGGTGTTGCCGGGCCTCATTGGGGGAGGTCGATTGATTGTATTTCGTGCCGCAGCGGGGGACAGGAGCCGGTTTTGGGGCCTTAGTTGCAATGTTTTGTTTCATTGGCAACGGAGGCTGAGTGGCCTTGGCATTGGCTTGTCCTTATTTGGTGGTTTTGGGCTCCAGACATTGCGGCCGGCAGTTGGTGTCCGGCCCAGTGTACACAGTTTGCAGGAAGGGTTAAGTTCCTTTTCTGGCAGCAATATCCTGGCAGTAAGAAACACAAGCATATGCGATCGATCTATTCTTAAGGGTGTTTTAGCCACTGGGTGGCACTGTTCAACTGTTTGTTCTACATTCGGTTGATGGTGGGTTGAAAGTTTGGCAGGTTGGAGCCCCAGTGATCGAAGTGGGGCAAACCGCAGCCTCAAAGACTACGGAGTCATGCATGATCAGATAGGCCTCAAAGTGTAGCTGCACCATTACAGGATGCTAGCAATAAAGCTCCAATGCACATAAGGATGGCACGGGGAGCAGAGGCGCATGCGACCAGGTGGATTTCATTGCATCATGTATTCAATCGGATGGGCATCGCCCTATCCCTCTCAGCAGGGGACCTGAGCAGTTCAGTATGTTCTTTTGTTGTTTCGCGGGCTACTCCTTCGGGATGGCCCTCCATACAATTGCTTCCACTGCCTTGGGTGGACACGCTGGTGGAGGGTCCCTATGTGACAGGGCATTGGGTGGATGGCCTTTCATTGATGCGTGCGCCGCACAGGTGGAGACACACTGCTCTTGTGTGTGCGGCTTCCTGTTCTAGCGCTGGAAACTGCGGCTTTCGCGTCTCCCAACCCCACGGCGCAACTGGGGGAGCGGTGTTGAGTGTCAACATATTACAGCTGCGATTACATTTTGTAAGGTCTCAAGTGAATAGAATCCTATAAATGTTTTATTGTGGCAGTGAGCGTGTTTTATTACGGGCTTTGTCATTGCTGCACATTACCTTTTAGCTGCATACAGGGCGCAGTGCTTTTGCAGGGCAACACATTTCCGGCCTGCTTAGCGTAGCCAGCAACTGTAGCACAGGCGCAAGGTCTACAGCCTTTCGTGTGACAAGCCCCTTAAAGTCAAGGGTTCAACTCCCAGCAGTGGAGGCAAGGTCTTGTTCCTGTTAGGAATTAGTTACTTTCAGCATATGCTGCGAGCCTTATTTAACGTTAGGGTTAAAGAGAGCCACAAGTGATCAGGCCATAATGCATTACGCCACCGGGTCGCACAGCATTAAAAAATTGTACCTAAACGGCAGGACACCTGTTTTAATTGTGCATGTTAATTATTCTTTATGGCCCGATTGTTGCTAGCCTGAGAGTACAGTTTCCATCATAGATGGAAATGCTTGTTTAATTATATTTTGTTCTTAGAAGGGGTCATTTACATAATATACGATACGTTCCTGCCAATGGTGCTTAGATTTGAAATTCGTTGGAATGAGCTGCAAACAGCTGCTAATGTATCATGGACAGTTACGTTGGCTCGCAGAGCGAGGGATGCTTGGATGCTATACCATCATCCGTTTCATGTAAGGGCCTTTCTGGTGCGCATGGCACCCTCCCTCGGAATGGGTAGCGGTGGTCGATGTTGACCAGACACGCGCATGGGTCACTGGGCAATGTCTTGGGGATCTCAGCTAGGGAGAACAATTGTGCAGCGTGCTGAGTGCGGTAGTTAATTGGTGGTACTGTTAATTATTGTTTCTTATGTTCGGTTTTGCTTCCAGTACTTGGGATGCATCAGGTTGGAGTAGCATCCTTGAAACATAACCATGGCTTCCTTTGCGCTTTGTTCGCCCCCTGTTCCCACGGACTGTCTGCCTCCTGGTACAGATTAGTAGAAGTTTGGGAGAGCCAGACCTCACCTAGAGGTGCCTGACTTAAGTTTGAGGGACAAGTCCAATGTGTCACATTTACTTAACGTCAAAAAATGTTCTAGTATCTCGCTAGCTTGCGCAAGCTGTGGTGCCGCAGAGTTTCGGGCAGGTTAGCATCCCCACCTTGCAGCACCACAACAGCCCAATAGTGGATAGGACATGTGAAACGCCTTCCCAAATCTGGCACCAGAACACAAGGTTAGTCAGGGCCAACTTGTCTGTTGGGCGACTCATGCAGGCGTAGGCTCACCACACTTCTTGCACAGTCACACCAGTCGGAATTGAAGTATTGCCTTAGGTATCCCTGGGCATAAAGGAAGGCCAGACAAGCAGCCAGGGGGTTACAGAGCAGGTGCACTCTGCTCTTAGCATAGCATGTCAGGCTGCATCACCTCACCAGGAAGCAAGCACTTCTTTGAGTGTTGGGTTGGACCCAGACAGGACATCAAGTGATATTGAGCTATGCGAACTGCAGGTGAAGATCATTTTATCGGGAAGCAATTGAGCGCTGCAGGTGGCCATTCCTTGCTTGAGATAGATGATAGCTTTAGGTCCCCGACAGTACTCACGTACTGGTCCAGTGGCTACCAGGCCATCGCATCCCCGGGTGGGGGGGTCAACCCTGTTAAATCCTAGGGCGGGCTAGGAGGGTACGGGACTGGTGCTTAGGAAACCATGACGGAGCAGGGGAGATGCTGGCAGCACTTCACCTGTTCCCCCCCCACCAGTGGTAGTAAAAATATCCCCAATGTTCACCATGTGAACTACCCATAGGAAGGTTTGGGATACAATTTCACCGGTCCGCTGAGCCACAGCGGGCCGTTCCGTTTAAGGAAAACTACAGCAGAGACTGGTAGGGGAGGTCTCCCACCACTCCTGGCCATCCACTTTGCTGCTCACAACAACTGCGCATGTGGGAGTCCAATTACCTGCGCATAGTTCATTCAGACACACAGTATCATTTCAATTAAACAATCGCTGTAGTTACAAGTTGCAAGCGTGAGATTCCCCAAGGTCAACTGGTCACATTATCAGCAATAAAGCTGCCTGGGTGGTCTGGGTGCAGCCACCACAGATCAAACTGAACAGCCTACAGTCCGGCAGGAAAGGAGGGATGTTGAATTGATTGCCCACTTAGCAATATGACTATTGCACAGGGGGATGGAGGGTGATTCCAGGGACTCGGGTGGTGTGGCGGCAACGCTAGACGGTCAGCTTATGCTGGGTAGGAGGTGCCGCATCACCAACCAGTAGGGTGCCAAGTGAAAAAACCCAGTAATTAGTTTTAATATATGTGTGTCCCTGGCCTCACAGCTGTGTGGAGCCTGTCTCATTTAGAGGTACGCCTACGTGAAGATTATGTACTTAAGGTTCACATGACCGATGCGGTTTGTGGTATCCCCTAGCGGATCCACCGTAGGTGTACTGCAGTTAAACAGGGAACTGGGAATCTTGGTTTCCGACACTTTGGCAGGTTTAAAGCATCCAGGGTCGGGGATGGACAGCAGGTAGTGTTCACCTGTGATCCGACGGCAGTTAAGCAAGCGGGGTGCGCTGCGTAAGTTGTAATTGCACGAAAGGGTGAGGTGTCCCCAACAGTGGGCACTAGACATATATTGTTTCAACCCAGATTTGACACCACTAAGGTGTTCACCAGGGTTTAGCAATCATGGGGGTTTGTGCAACCGTCGGGTCAAACGGGGCGAAGTGCACTCCACAACCAAGGATAGGTGACATGCTCCGGCAGTTAAGCTCAAAGGCCCGCCCGTGGAGCTAGAGTAGCCTCGCGGGGTGGTGACGCTGCCAGCCAACATAGTGTGCTGCCGTCCCAAGAAATGGGGAAACAAGGTGTCAAGCACAAAAGGCTACTATTTAAAAGAACATTTGGCACGTCCAGTGATCAACAAAATTAAAATTTACCGGAGTAGGTAATTTTCCACCGCTGGGGTTGCCCAAGGGTGGGCAGTGTGAACGCCCTGCCCCCCCCCATTCGGGAATATTCTAGGATGGGGGTAAAGTAGGGACGTAGTCAATTCTCATTGTTAGGCACCATATCGCAAACAGTGCGCACTGTATGAAATCGGACAGATTCTCTTAGCTGGGATGCCTAGGGGTTTCACCAGAGGGAGTTGAGCTGGCGAAATTTCCACAAGGAATAAGGGATGCATGGCAAGGGCAGGAGGGCACCCTTGATCATTGGCACACACTTCTAGTTATGACCATGCCCATGCGTCATGATTTAGAAAGCAGAGGGACGGTGCAAACAAAGCACAATTCTCCTCGCCCGAATAGCCAGGCGGGGTTGGGAGCGGTTACCTAACCAGTGGGCTGTTGTCCCATAGATGGGGACACAGGTGTTCAGGCACACACGGTGCCAGTAGGACGGCAGCTAGGTGAGATCAGCAAATAGATGGGGCAATGTGAGCCATGGTGTCTGAAAGCGGCCCGCCCAGAGTTGGCACGGGGCTGGGTCATGTGAGGCAGTGGAACGTTCCCGCAGGAGGGGGATTAGTTCTTGGCACAGGTTCACAGGCCAGAAGGGCCTTTGGCATCAGATACTAGCTGATCCAGGCTAACGGCAAGGCCTATTGTGATATTGATGGGGCCCATCTATCACCAGTAGGGAGGGATCCCTTTCCTTTAGATTTGCAGGAGCCCTGGAAATTAGCTGTTTGGTGAGAAATGAGCTGTTTGGTGAGATCAGCAACTACATGGGTCAATGTAACTCTGGTGGTCCGAGATGATCCCCCGCAGAGGTGGCACAGAGCTAAGTCAGAGGAGGCCGTTGAACATCCCTGTAAGAGTGAACAGTTCATGGCGTAAGTCCTGGACCAGAGACTAGATGATCCAGGCTAATGTTAAAGGCTACTTTGCTAAAGATGGGGTCCATTGCCACCATGCCATCCAGGTGTACGCCTAGGTTAGGTTGACTAACTTGGGGTGCAATTGTAACAGGTGGGCATGGATACTTTCCACTGGACATGCACGAAGCCTTAGAAAGCAGGTTGCAGGTCGGAAATGAGCTGTTTTGGTGGGGGGCTCTCGCGGCGACGGGAGCCGCCTCCAGAGCTGTGACGGAGTTACAGGGCGATCTGGAAGCAGACTGGTACAGTAAGGGTACCTCTGCGGCAGACCGGTACAGTAAGGGTACCTCTGCGCGGCACAGTAGGGGTGCCAGAGCCAAAGACCAGGAGCCTCAGGGCAGGTTCCTGGAAAACCGCGACGGCGCCCCGTTAGTCCTTCGGGCGGTTGGGGGCCTGACCAACCGGGGGTTTGCCCTGCTACGCTCCGCCCTGAAAAGGGCGTGAGTAGAACAGACCAACGTGTCACGTGATCCAGAAGAGGATCATCAAAGGTAGCACTGACGGGGTGCCCCACAGTGCTGGCTCACCAGGCGGGCGGGGGCAGCATAGGTTGGTACAGCTGCCCCGCCCTTGGATCGCCCGTAAGATAACTCACATATTGCATACTCCTGTATGGAATAAACCTGCAGCAATATTTTCCCACTACAAAGTTGTCTTGTGTATTTATTCATTCTTGCATGCTCAGACGGGGGGTGGGAGTAGTTGCCGATAATGGCACTATGCATTCACAAACAGCAACAACATGTGCTTCAACAGGTCACTTGGTAAACTCGTGTGTGCTAAGAATGCTTACGCGCTGTTGGTCTAGTGTAAGATCCAGGCACTTTACACCATTATGCCTCTTATGAACCAAGTGAGTTAAACCAAACAATGATGCAATGCATTAACAAAAGCAAGGAAGCATCAAAAGGGAAAAATAAGTTATCTGCTTTGAAAGAAAAGTTTCTTCGGGAGGACCTCCTTGTTGGTTAGTAGTTGTCTACAGCAGAGGTGCCCAACCTTTTAAAGTGAGGGCGAGATTACATTCATTTTAGTAGGTGGTGGGCCACACAAGCGAAGCAGGTAAGCTTGACCAGTCTAAGAAGAATTGGGGTTTTCGCCTCCGAGAAAAAATGTAGTGTAATGGGCCAGACAGTGCGTTTTCTAACCCCATTTATCAGTGTAGCAATAAAAAGTCAGGTTTTATTTAGAAGCATTTCTGAAGGATCAATCTGCAGCTGAGAAAATTGGTGCTTTTATTTGCCAGGAGCTCAGTTAGGTGTTAGGTTTGGTACACCAGTGTCTTATATAACTTTTCTTGTGACCAAAGAGATTGTGGCTCCCTGTCAACATGCACTTGGTGCCCCAGCCCACTGAGGTTCGGGCATGGTGAATGCAGGCGCACTTGTGTTTTTACATGCAACTTGTTACCACAATTATGCAGTTACATAGCATTTATTAATGTACCCAATGCTTTGCAACGCCTGTAGCCTGCATGCTACAGGTTTAGATCTTAGGGAGACAGTTGTTGGGACAGGAATATCTTGTGCATGGTAAATGAGCATGAACCCTGTCCTGAGTGCCCAACTGCATGTGAACCTGGCATCCCGACTTTTTGTTTGGCCTTGCCTCAGGCTTCACTTAGCCTGTACACAGGGGGCTACGCCTGTCCATCCTAATTCAAGTTCCAGAACCATTTCGGTGACCTGGAGGAGTACACGAAGTGTGTCCTGGAAACCAGCATAGCACAACTGTTCATGCCCTAGGTTGTCAAATAAAGTGGAGGTGGCAGCTTACCAAGTTTTGAGAAACGTTAAATGACCATACCTTTTTTCTGTGTCAGAATAGACTGCCTTCCTCTGAGCCAAATCATGTAAATTCTCCAGATTCTTGTGTTAACATTTCATGAGTCTGTTGAGTGCAAGTGTATGCAATAGATGTATAACACGTGTGGTAATAGGACTCTGTGTGAGGTGGGTGTCTAGTTGGGCACTGTGGGAGTCTAGTTGGACCCAGTGGAATTCACCTTCGATGGCCCATGGTTTATCATGGGACAAGATGGACAGTGGATACAGCTTCCCCAGACAGTGGAAATGTATCGTCTGCATTCCTGGTACTGTAGAGTGAAGACCCGGGCACTGAATTTAGGGCAGATGGAGACAAGGGGTACCCTTAGAAATACAAGGAGTTCTTTGCTAGCGAAGTACTGCGGATTAGAAATCCTGAGCACTGTCATTTGGTAGATTGCAGGGGTGAGAAGTGGGAATCCAGTTTCTGTTGTTCAAGGCGAAGAAGTTTCTAGGTAGTGTCAGAACATTTGACTGCACCAGATTACCACTTTAGGCAGGCTGATGATATCCAGGTGCAGAGAACTCCCAGTCCTTTGTGGCCTTGTTTTGGATATTTCTACCTGGGGCCAGCATCATTGCTAACTGGTGTGAAAGCCATAGCCTTGCACAAAGGCTGTGTCTCAGAAACAGACAGGAAATTACATTTAAAAGAGAACAAACCTAAACTGATTTTGAAATGGTCCAGAGAGGAATGAGACAGTGGTCCGTAGTCTCCTTTCACCGACCCTGAAACTCAAGAGTGTGAAGTAATCGAACGAACCCCTCAGCACCACTGATCCACAAGGCCACTGAGCAGGTAACATGGGACTGAGCTTGCATGAACTGAGAGACTGTACCTGATTCACGCACAGGAGAATCCTTCTGCTAGAATGCAAACTTCATGGGCATATAGATTATATTTATTACAGATCTATTAACTATCCATTTAGGTAACTGATAGTGATCTGCACCTAATCAGTGCCTATATGCATATCTTTGCTTGAGTTACCATGGATCTTGAGAAATTCCCAGAGAAACGAGGGAAAAGGGCAGAGTAGAGTGTAAAAGTACTTCAGTGAGCTCACAGGTGAAGTTGTAAACCTGTAACTGAACCATCTTGTTTTGTTGGAAGAATTAAAATCTTTCTTTTTAAATTAAAGATAAACACTGGGCTGGGTAAAACATCATTGTGTCTGTCTGACTGGTGAGTTCTGAGCTTTTGCCCCCAACGCTACTTCCCTGAGAAGCCCTCGACCTCTACCATTAATACCCTGAGAGTCAAGGGGTTACAGGGCCGAATTTGCAAAGATTTTGTAGGAGGACCACATCTAGCCAGCACTTGGGTGACCTGTTGGTCCTTTCCATACTCTAGGGGTACCCTTAGCAGCCAGAATCCTATGAGTAGGGATATTGAACAAACACTCAGACCTTAATCATTTTCCATTATATCTAAACCACACTTACACATCAGCCAATGCTTAATTTGAGCTAGTGGTTTCCAGTGCTCGGCACTGGCACTTGATTGTCAATACCAGCACTTATGACAGTCTGCCACTGGGTGGCACAGTTTGTCTAATTTAGAGATGAGCACAGCCACTGCTGTTTATTACTTCAATATACATTAAAAATTACAAATACTGCCGCCCAAGCCCTTCTTAAAGGTTTGGGGGCCTGGAATAATCTGAATTGTCACACTTGTAGGAGTGTGATTTTTAGTAGTTGTATTGGTACTGTCATTGGCAGCGCGGGCAGAGGCATTGGGTGGTAAAAGCAGCATTGGCCTTTTGACCAGGGCCCTGGCACTTATTTCTGTACAAATTAAGCAATGATATCAGACAGTCATGCTGAGTTAACTGTACCCTAAACATGCTGAAACCCTACATCCATAACATTTGATAATCACTTGTTTACATTTGTGTAAACAGACCCTGGCTCTTATGTAGCACAACTGTCAGATATGAGTTCACAACAATCCCAATGCCTCCTTCCCCCACTCTTTGTGACATCCACCTCAGCAACTAAAGATTTACAACTGGCGCTGTAAGTCAGGTGAATATGTAAATCGATGACTTAAGCAGGTCTGGTCCTGGTGGGCATAGTTGTGGATCTTGAGATAACTAGGCACTGTAAGTCACTTCTAACCCCAGGCTTCATAGTACCAAGGAGTGGTGTTACGGGACCATGGATATTCCCATCCCATCGACGAGGGAGATATGAAAACGTGGAATGGACCACAGTAGGAATTTTGTTAAAGTTACTATGCTCTTAAGGAAGCACTCCCAGAAATGTCAGAAGTTCTAGGGTTGCTAGAGAAAGTTTTACAAATGGACTAATGGCACTTAGTGCCAAAATAATAAGGAGGTGTTAGGGGACGAGAAAGGGAACAACAAGAATTGAATAAACTGGATGGTCAATGAGCACCTATGCAATCCTTTGAGATTTTCCTATTTTATTATTTATTGTTTAGCATTTATGAATACATTCATAAAATATTAATTAAATTGCTTAAAAGAAAAAAGCATAGTTGATTTGCTGGGGCCAGTCTTGGACCAGGTAAACCCTAAATAGGTAATGACTGGTTCCCCTTTTAAAATTTGCCTTCTGACATCAAACAGAAACTTGGTCCGGGAAAAGATAGATCTTGAGATGAGCTTGGTGCCAAACTTCTTTTATTCCTTAACAATTGGCTTTTCCCATCTTTGGGTGTTACTCTGCGGCTCGGAGGTTATCAGAGAGCTCTATGACTAGAACATAATGCAATTTGCGGGGATTTCCATAGGGAGAGGCTATGTTGTTGCACTCTTATTGTTCTCTATCTCTACTCCTGTCCTGCGTCTGCTCCAAATGCCTGAAAGGTGAATGGGAGGCATCGGAACTCAAAGTTTTCTGTTTGCCAGCAATTTACTCCCTTCAGTTTGGAGGCTATAGGTGTCCTACCTCAACACTTCGAGCTATCAATGCATGTTGCCATTCATTGTCAACATGCTACGATAAAAAAATGCACAAACTTCCCTTTATTCCATATCTGTTCATGGTAGTGTTCAAGGGGTACAATTAATCTACCTAACAGGTGACAGTTCATCCACCCTCACAGGTAACCCACAGGTCCTCACTCAGTGAGTAAAGATGAGTTAGCAAAGGGAACCACATGCCCTAGAATTTTTGCAGAATTGTTGTTTCTGTACCCTGAATTATAGAGGAATCACCCACTGAATTGTTAGTGATGCACCACTGTCCTTTTGCTCTGCCTACTTGCCACCAATGAGCGAGGCCTAACTGGGCAGGCTCTTTGAAGACCACAAAGCAGCCTCACAGCAGAGCTCATCTGTGTCCACAAAACCTTGTCAGTAGTCCACTGGATGTTGAGTTCAGGCTGGCTTGCCGTCCAATCTTCTGCCCAGCCTGACTAGATCACCAAAAGGCCCTACACGTAAATACCTACAAACTTCCATTATCAGTCATCCAGGACCTCAGGCAATCTACAAGCACCACCTTTGTGCACCAAGAGGCCTACCCTTGAGGGTGGGATGGCATTTCTGATGCTATGAGTTGTCACTAGTTAGCACCATTTGTGACCCAAGACCTTTAATATCTACTCACTTGTAGGGTAAGGGGTATCATGAAATGGTTGTGCATTCTAGTGATTTAATATTGTGAACATTTTTTGTTGGCTCATGATGCTTAAGTTGCTCACATACATGAAACATATGACTATAAATTAGCCTTTGCTCACATTAGGCAAGTTATGGGAAAGCCTACAAATCAAACTTTTCATGTGTACACGCTTTGCGCCACCTTTTCTCATTACCTTGTGCAATTGCTGGTATGCACACTGATACGCAATGAGAGATTTGACAAAGACAGTTCTCGCACTTCTAGAGGAAAACAGTTTATAAATACCATAGGAAGTAGTCCCTGAAAGATGTCTTTTTCATTTCCAGTGGACACTGCGCCGGGCAGCTGGTCAAACTCCGATTTGATGGTTTTCATTTCAAGCTATCAGGATGCCCTGTAGGACACTCTTACTATTGTGTGCTGGTTTGGTTGACATGCCACTCTGAGGCTCTTAAACACATATGTCTTCAGGAGTTGAATAGGATGAAGGGTGCTCCTAGTCTAAGCGCTTCCTGGAGAGAAACTTCATGTCTTAAAAGGAAGCGGTTTGATCAAAACACTTGAGTAAAGAAGGAACTACATGAGTCCACAAGACTCTGTCAAGGCTTGCCAAATGTGGCAGCCATTTTGAAGCACAGAGTAAAAGTTTTTTGTGATCTGTAGCGTCCTTGCTAGGTAATCGTGATAAGCAATTGTTGCAGTCAGGATTTGTTGAAGAAAGCTCGTTATCTGATCTTGGGTGAAGTCGACAAATACCTCTCAGAACCACAGTAGTATCTTTCAAGGATCGACTTCCCTTGTTTGTTTCTCAGTGTAATCCATAGGGATTACAAACTTTAGAACACTTGTTTGTTTCTAAAAGACTCATCCACATGAATTACAAACTCTATAACACTTGTTTGTTTCACAAGGTTTATTAACTCTATGAATTTGTTTACTTAACAAAGAACAATGGATTATGGATGGATTATGAACTATTGTAAATCCCAATCGAAGTATATCAGCGCAGAAGTATTGTTGTATGGTATTCTAATATCAAGTTTTGTGAATACATATATGACCGAAGTTAAAGAATACCCATGCAGTATTAATGAATGTTTCATGTTACAGTTATTCACATCACCTTGAACACATGCCAAGTATGAAAAGTTATTTTCTAATTTTGAAGATAGAACTTCTTGGCAAACAAGCTATTTGTAATCTGGTTATTCATGTACTATAACAACACTTAATAGTATTTCTACCCAAAAGAAAGGCCGATTTCAAATTGCAAAAGAAGGAGGAAATACAGACAAAGACAATCAAGTGACTTGTGCTTTCTGCCTCGTCACAGTATTGGTGGTGGAAGCCAGCCCATACTGGCTACACGCTACTAAGTTCTATCTTTATGGATTCTGTTTTTCCTGGCCACAGACCACAAACCTTTCATGCAGCTGTTCCATGAAGAGGTCCCTCACTCTCCCACCACATATAACTGGGTATTGAGGCTCCAGGAATACATCTAAACACTATTGTACTAGATGTGGCAGGCCACATGGCATACTACCTGACAAGGCCCCCTTGATCAGCCACTGAGGATTAAAAAACAAGCATTGGCATAGCCAATAGGTCTCGCCTTTGGGGCCTTATAAGTGTTTAGCCAGAGCTATTGACTTTGCCAATGTCTTCAAGCTGTGCTGTAGAGAAGTGTGGCTTCTGTGCGGCATGCTGAAAAGTTATAATAAAAAAGTGTCAGAAGCATTTTTGTTACTTTATATATGACCAAGAAGGCATTATGTAAAACTGAACGACCATATTAAAAAAAGTATTTACAATAAAAAATGTCCTCAGTTTTCTTTTGTTCTTGCAATGCTGGCAACTTGTTTCTGCCTATTGCAATGGTTGTTTGTTAAAGCTTTTTTTTTGAGGGGGCATAAACAATCGGAGGGTGAAGGTTGGGAACTAGTACCTGTATTATAACACTAGCAGCGGCCAGACGCTAGGGGAGAATCAACAGATGCCAGATTCCGAGAGCAGGCTGAGGTGGTGCTGAGTGATGCTGAGGTGGTAGTGGTGGTGGTGGTGACTGTTGCGGAGACGATGCTGAGGTGATGCCGAGCCATGCTGCGGCGGCGCCGAGCCATGCTGCGGCGGCGCCGAGCCATGCTGCGGCGGCGCCGAGTCATCCTGCGGCAGCGCCGAGTCATCCTGCGGCAGCGCCGAGTCATCCTGCGGCAGCGCCGAGTCATCCTGCGGCGGCGCCGAGTCATCCTGTGGTGGTGCCGAGTGATGCAGTGGTTGAGAGCTAGGAGCGGAGAGATCGCACGCCGAGCAGTGCGCTGAGCAGTTTCATCGTCTAAATGCGAGCAGAGAATCAGAGGCGGCTCGTTGGCATGCGGAATAATTCATCAAGCGAGTCAGACTCTGACGGAAAGGTCCAGTCAATCTTTGGGTAGCGGAGCAGCGAGAGGCGGGAGCCCGGACATAGAATATCGGGTGCTTTCTCTCAAGTCTTCTACGGAACCGAATTCTCACGGATTACAAAGCATGGAGTGACTTGGGTCCCGACTCTACCTGCTTGAATCTTCCCGCGGCCGGAGCTGCAAAAGTTACACAGCTAATTGCAGCCTGGAGGCGCTTTAGGAGCAGGGCCCCAACATTACTTGCCTGATTTTTCCCGCGGCCGGAGCCGCAAAGTCACACAGCTAATTGCAGCGCCTGGAGGCACTTGAAGACTAGGAGCGCGGGTTCCGACATTACCTGCTGGAGCCGAAAGTCACGCAGCTAATTGCCTGGAGGCGCTTGAAAACTAGGAGTGGAGCGGGTTCCTGTGTGCGCCTGAAATTTCCTGTGAAACGCTGATAACTGGGGGTAAGAGACTGAGCCTTTAAACGCTTCCTTGTACAATATACCCCCGTTTCATGCAGTGGAAAGGTGGAAAGGTGGTGTGATCTTGTAAAACTTAACAATACATCACAGGACATGGGGAAACGTAAACTTGCGGGTGCTGTTGCCAGTAGTAAGAACAAAACCGCCAGACTAAGTGCTCCTATAACCAATTACCTTAACAATGCAATGGGTTTAATTAACAGTGAAATTGAAAATGTGGAAGAACGTTTAGCGGCCACCAAGAATGCATTAACCATTGTGATAGATGAGACTACACTGGCTCCATCTGAGCCTGCACCAGAAGCAGATTTGACCAACAATGTCCAAACGAAAAGAGTAACAGCCCTAGTGCATAATACTCGTGGGGTGCCTTGTGCATCATCTGACCCATTGGAAATACTGACTTTATCAGACACAAGTAGTTCTATTCCACCAGTAGCCAAAAGTAAACAGTTAGTAAAAGGGAAAGGTGATGATTCAACTAAACAACCACAGCAAATGCTCTCTAAACACAATGGAGGGCAAAAGGCCAACACTAGCAATGATTGTACAATTAAACCGGATCTAGCTTCAAAAAAGTTACTTGGGAAGATTGACATGGTTGAAAAAAATCTCTTAAAGGAAATATGGAAAATTAAGGATGATGTAGCGCAGATCCTGAAAGCCATTACAGATTTGTCATCTCACGAGAAAGTACTATCTAATAAAAATTCATCAGATATAGTGGGAAAGGTTAATACGAGAGATACTGCTAGTAATAAGACTGTATGTGGCTCAGTGAAACCAGCGAAACCTGCATCTAGGTATGACGAGAAAAATAGGGAAAAAATTGTAGAGAATATAGCTAAGGAAAGTACAAAAAGGGACTTTCAGTTACCATCATCATCCCGAAATGTGACAAAAACAACAAGCCCTACAAGCCCTACATGTTCCACTATTGGAAATCAGGATAAAATAATGGAACGTAGATACAATCACCGAGGCTCGCTTCGTTTACCACCTGAGGCTACACCTTATACTATTATCCTTAGAGATGTTCCAGTATTGGAGGATGGTGTTAATGAGGGTTGGGTAGACTTGAAGAACAAGGTCTTGCATTGGTTTATGAAACACTCTCACCATAATTTAAATATTTTGGCTAGGAACATTATCATGGTGAGAAGAGTACCCTGGGTAGGGAGATCCCAGAAAAAGGGAGAGGAGACTGTGTGGTTGTCTCTTTTCGAATCCCGGCAATGGTTGAAGTTTTGCTTGAAGAAATACCTAATGATGGAGAAATGTCAGTTAACAATGGGAAAAGAGATATTACCGGGGTACCGCTTGGATATTTTTATAGACCATTTACAAGAAACCCAAAAGAGTATGACACTGGTCCATTGACAGCTGATAGGTATAGACCTCTGCCCTTGTCTAACAGATTCTCAGCTCTCAGACAATGATTAAGTAATAAACCGATTAAGGAAATCATGACTTTATATAATAGCAAATGCCTAAATGGAACTTGTTATGGGGCAGCACTATGGGGGCGGAAAATTGTGTAACCCTTCAAACCCAAGAAAATAATTTTTTACGAAGATTGCTTGCTGTACCAAATTCCACCCCCACATATAGTGTACATAAAGAACTTGGGGCACCGTATATTAGTGATTTTATAAGCACCATAAGTTTAAATACTTGGTATGGGATATGGAGCAAAGAGGGTGCAAAGCTTACACAGGACATAATCAGAGATTGCATTGCCCTTGACCACGGGAGGAAAATCCCGTGGCTGATATATATCAGAAATCTTTTAAAGGAATGTGTTGAGGATGTTGATCTAGAAAATCCATCCCAAATACTTGAATATGACAAAAAGGAACTAAAAGTAGTATGGTGGACTCACGTAACTGGTTGAGGGAAGTAGATGCTAACACGGAAACCCTTGACAAAGGAATATTGTGAGAGAACCTTTGGGTCTGGGACACAAAACTATTTATTGCAGGTCACAAATACAACACACAGATTTTATCTTACAAGACTACGAATGGGTTTGGTTCATCTGTTAATAGCCTTTCCAAAAATGGGCAAGTGGAGCAAAAACTTGCCAAAGTGCCCTTGTGATGGCAAATCAAATCAGACAACGTTACATTTTATTTTGTTCTGTAACTTTTATAGAGAGCTTAGGAAGTGTTTTTTACGACCTTTGTTCTTAAAGAAGAGGTTATTTTTATATAGACCTGCTTTTGAATATATTTGTAGCCTAGATAATATTAAAGTGTGTAATGCTGTGGCGGTCTTCATTCAGAAGGCAATTAAAATAAGACACAATAATTCACATCTCGAAGCACTTATCTATGAAGAAACTGAGGCATAATACGATAAATGATGATTGTACTGTATACTTAGCTGTGGTATAAATATATGGCTTATCACTTGCACTTTATTTCTTGTATTAAACTATTTAATATTGTGATGTTAAACACTATGGTTAATTTAAAAATGTACTGAGATATATATAATGTGATAGAAAATTTTAATTAGACACTTTGCACATAAAGTTTGTGAGGGGTTAATCGCTACGCTTTTTATTATGAATTATTTTAATGAATTTTACAATTGTGTGATGTACAGATGTTTTTATGATTTTTAGTATGCTTTTATGGTTTGTGATTTTAAACCGAATAAAGCTCACAATTGATTGATTGATGCAGTGGTTGCACTGAGTGATGCTGTGGTTGCACTGAGTGATGCTGTGGTTGCACTGAGTGATGCTGTGGTTGCACTGAGTGATGCTGTGGTTGCACTGAGTGATGCTGTGATGGCGTTGAGTGATGCTGTGATGGCGTTGAGTGATGCTGTGATGGCGTTGAGTGATGCTGTGATGGCGTTGAGTGATGCTGTGATGGCGTTGAGAGATGTTGTGTTGGTGCTGAGTGTTGCTGTGCTGGCTCTGATTGATGCTGTGGTTGCGCTGAGTGATGCTGTGGTGTTGCCGAGTGAGAGATAGAGTGAAGATATAATGCCCAATTAGAGAGGGTGGTGAGAGAGAAAGAGAGAGAAAGGGTGTACATAGAATAAAGAGTGGAGCGGGATAGAGAGAGAGAAAGAAGGGGAGAGAGAGTGAATGAAGGAGTTTGAAAGAGAAACAGATAAAGGGGTGAGAGAGAATGAAAGGCTAAAAAGTAACCTTAAATATAGCTTTGTGCTTTGCGCGAATAAATATAAAAAAAACAGTGAGAGACAAAAATACTGGTAATTAGGCTGTGACTCCCAATATAAAACAAATAGCGATATAAGGTGAAATCAACCCACCGAAGCAATATTTCTAACTAGACAAAAAAAAGCTTGCATTTCAATGCTAATCGCTGTTGTTTTTCATGTGACTGTAGTCCAGGGCCATCAGTTGGTAATGTGAGCTGCTGCTGCGATTGAAACATCAGAGTCCAGAGAGTTAATGAGCCATGACGAGGAAATGAGGAAGAGATAGGAAACAACAGATGCCAGCTGCGCGTGCACGCCATCGTGAACTCAAGCTGGTCGCCAGCCGAAAGCCAGTGTTTGCACTTCCAAAACCCACTTACTAAAACTCTCGGCCAGACCAGCGCAAGCGCTGGTGCAGGCCGAGACCTAAAAAGGGTGGGGCGGTGTGTAAATAGAAAAGTCACTGTTCTATTGCACCTGTTATAAAGTGCTATTGGTCGACATGTTTCATCCCTCTCGTGCCCTGTCGGGTCGTTGGGCTTTCTTCAGGACCGTGTGGTGGCACACGTCTTTATAGTGTGCATAGGTAAGTGGTTCACTTACCCTTCTTCTTGCGTGTGCTGAATAGCACTGTAACCTGTTATAGGTGAATTGTACCTGTAACTGGAGAAAAGACCATGCAAGAGTCAGCCTTATCCTTGCACTGTCTGATGCTCAACGATTATATAAATCACAATTTTAATGTGTTTTTGAAAATCCAAATAAACATACTGGAATGAAAGTCTACACATCAAAATTACACATCAGGGTTATTAGTATCTCACATTTGTACGTGGTTGCGCCGGTTTCCAAACTCTATTCACTAATTAAGGCGCCGCTACGGTGGTTGTGAAATGGTAAAATCGTGCGGTACTTTTCAAGCGCATAGTTTGTATGCCAGTGCCTTATATTAGTGAGGATGGTATGGTAACAAAGTTATCTACGGGTTCACGGGTAGTGCCAAAGCACGTGCGGTGCTTCGTATATTCAAGACGAGAGGCATTGTCGCTTGTGGTGAATGAAGCGGCACCTGCGTTAATGTTTCTGCCGCTCTTACAATTGCTCTTGTAGTGGCATGTGGCAATAGCGTGTTATAGCTATTCCTATGTGTTGTGCCTCATTGTAAATAAAATGTAAATAAAATGTGCTCAAATGCTCTTAAAGTCATTCAAAAGTTACCTTATTTCTATGGCAAGAAGCTCTATCGGGGGACAGGCGGAGTGGGACTGTCTCTACTAGAACAAGCACGGAGGAGCGGGGCGAGCGGCGCGGCAGCCTGCAAAGCAGTCCCAAAGCGCTCGTGCGTCGTGGCTGGCCTTTGGATGAGTACGCGCGGCAGACATGTGTTTCCACTTATCGCGCCCGCGTCTGGGCACGATAATTGGAAACACATGTTTGCCGCGCGTACCCATCTCAAAAAGGCCAGCCACGACGCACGAGCGTTTCTTGGACTGCTTTGAAAACTCACTTACAATAAGTCTTCGCCTCTAAGCAGCGCTTGCGCGCTACTCGAGGCTCGACCTAATGAGGCCCAAAGAACTTGTGTGAGTGCTACTTGAAGCCAACATAAAAGGTTGAGTTTACACCTATGAATGATTAAAAAACAAAGATGAACCATCAATACCATATTTCAAAAATTCACCAACCCATTAAAGCTCTCACCAGTGTCAGGCAGGTAAAGGGTCACAGAAACCTCAGTTCTGCGAGGCTACTGCATAGTGAAGCCCTAAACATTGGCCCATCACATTTTCCAATTGACTCACGTGGGTTATCGGCTAACAGTAAAAATCAAGGCTCAAAGCCGCAAACAGGTCTGTATTCCAGGGCTTGTGGAGCAGGATCTAACATGATTAATCATGTGCTAATTGATGGAACGTAGCGTATTCCCACTCTCACATCATATGAGAGGGCATGTGCTGGCTGGCAGTACCGCAAGAAAGGACCAGATATACAAAGCCATTTTGTGATTGCAAACCCTGCGATTCGCAAAATCATAAGGTTTGTGACCTCAAAATGGCTTTTAGGTATGTATTAAACCCATTTTGCAAGTTGGAAAAGTATTTTCAACTCCATATTGTTTAGCAACCCATGCCGAATCTCAATTAGGAACAGGTTTGAAAGGTGCATCCACTCTTAATTGCGATTAGGTAACACGTGTCAATGGCTTGGAACCGCAATTGCAAACCATTGATCAGTTACCAACTCTTCAAAGTAGGTTATAAGTGAGTTACAAAGGGGAAGGCGTACACTTTAGATACCTTCCCCTTTGTGAGCAGCGTCAGGGGACCTCATGGGAAATAGGCAGCGGCCTGTTCCCCCAAACTTTTCCCAAATGGGATTTTCTTTTCTGAAAAGCAGCGCTAGGTCTTTTAAGGAACACAGACAGCCTTCTTCTAATTCCTGAGGGAGAACAGCTCAAACTCCAAACTCATCTACCAGCTGCTGCTCTGATCCAATACACCAATAAAGTTGCCAATCCAACCAAGAAAAGGAAACTTCAAAATCAATAGATGAGTCTCAAAAGAGGGATGAGGCAACAGGCGCTGAGATGGGGGACTGATTCCTGTATGTAATGAATGTCCCAGTAGAAATGTCCACTGCCATTGAGTCTTTACCACTGACCATCACGCAAAAAAAGACACCATACTAATTACCACCTGGAATGATGCATCGCTCAGAACATAGCATTCAAGAATTTGAAAGAACATAGCAATCACGATTTTGAAAGGCAATACTGTCTTTGAACCTGGATAATGTTCTGGAGTACAAGGAGCTGTACGTTCATAATCATTTGATGAGATGATTGACTGGGAAGTGGAAGACTCCCCAGATGGAGAGAACAGTCTAAAGGATACTCCCATTTCTCTACCTAGTAAGGGAGGTTATGCAGCATCCCAGGGCGCTATTACCCTTCTCAAACTCTTTGAATGTCACAGACAGGGGTCTCACTATCAACCACAACCTCTGAAAACAATTACATATGTCTTGTTGAATATCACGGCACGTCTATGCCAAGACAAGGCACTGTCTGAATCTCTAGAGAGAGTGGGGTCATTTCTGTTTCATTTCTTTTTCTGGGTCAAATGTTCAACCATTTTCTCAAAGTTGTATTGATTTGTTATGGATGTTGTGTTTACATTCAGCATCAGAACTTTGCTAGCTGCGACTTAAAAAGAATGTCACTGGCTAGTGCCAGCATTCCGAAATGGGCCAAAGTGTCTGCTCATTTCTGGTGTATATATCAACTGTCCACCTTATCCCCCATGCCTACACACAGCTAACATCTTTTGGTGACACCACACAACTATAAAGATGAGCTATCTCACAATTGCACACAAAACCTTTCAACCAAAGGGGATCCCTACCAAAGACTACTAACTGTTGTTAGCAAAATGCATCCCAGGTTGCCCAAACAGGAATTAAAGTCGTGCTCCAAAATGTCCTCGATATTGGAAAACCCAATTGTCTTACTCTACCCTAGGTAGAAAGACATGTTCACAACTCAATGGCATCTTAGTGTCTACATTTATTAAAGCAACATGAAAATTCGCACTGCAAAGAAGGGTGTTTACATTTGTTATACTGCACAGGGCCTTGTAGGATTAACAAAGAGTTGAACAAGTCAAAAAGCAGGCGGCCTCATATATCCTGTCACACAGCCATTTTACGCATCCAAGGGTGGAAAGGCACTGCAAAATGCCTATTCCTAGGAAGATAGTTCCTTGAATGCCGTGGGAAAACTATACCTAGACGCAGGTGTGAAATCATCTAGCATGTTCAACCTTCAAAAACGTTTTAGGACAAGCCCTAAAATACTACTTAACTGAACCAAACTGCAGGTGTCTAAACCAGAAGGAATCACTTCACGATTTTGCCAAACGACAATTTAATTAGTAAATTAATTTTGTATGTGTTTACGGTCCTCAATTTTGTGAAAACCCAATCTATGCTATGAGGAACTCTAACTTGGAAAATAATTAGCATTGTTCTTCTCTTCCTTTATTCCCTTAACTAACCCGTTGTTCCCCTTACCTGCTGTGTTTCCATTTTATTCCATCAAAGCTGCATTCTGCTTATTGAGCTCAACAGTAGTGCTGTGCCGTGCCATTTAGTTGAATTTACAACATTGTGCTTCACATCCCTGATGAGTCTGTGCAGCCCTAGAGTTTGCAACTAGTGACCCTCTCCGAGTGCCTTGTTGAGAGGGTGCTGTTTGCATTTTGGCATCAATGGGGTGATGGGTGATCTGCCCGAGGTTCCATTATAAACATTATATACTGGAGTGGCTCAATACCTGGGTTTATTAATCTTGTGATATGCACAATTTTAATCTAATTAAAAAGATGTACCATACACAACAGGCACTGTACCGTCTGCAGAGTTAGGGGAAGGGGATTCTGACCTAAACCAGCGTGTAAACTAAATTAACACCACTGGTTGTGGCGAAGGGTTAATCTCCTGGATGTACATCAGAATATGAATCACAAAAATATTTTGGTACAAAAATATAATTGCCTGAATACCATCTACCAAAATATCATGAGGGTAAGTGTATATAGGTAAGTATAGATTTACTATTCTTAACTCCACATCTACGCACCTTGAAGATATATTTATTGTCAAGTTATATATAAGTGGTGCTAAGTATAGTAAATTTGTACTTGCATCTATATGTATTTAACTTTCACAATAGTTTTGGAATTGATATTCTGGCTATGATATGTTTGTAGCACAATATTTAAAAATCTATATCCCGGTAGTGCACTCATTTCATTGATGTCTTCCTACAAACAGTACTGGTGGTAGAGGTTGTAAGTGCGCTGTATGCACCACGGATTCTCTGGTGATCTTTGCATATGTCCGGACCCAACTCTGAGAGCATAGGCTAGCTAACAGGCTGGGTGTCAGGAGGGTTGGCCACACTCATCACCACTGCCACAAATCAGGAAGTAGCAAGCGCAGAGGATGGTGTGACAACCAGCACAGCACACAACCCCTCCAGAAGCCCTGAACCAGAACAGTTAACAAACAAGCCAAGATGGATTCTTCCAGCCTGCATGTGCAGGCTGCAAATAACCAAATATAGCCATTCAGTTCCCTTGTTTCATATGTACATCTAACAAATAACGTGAGTAAAGAAGGTTTCAATTTAACACCCTATGATTAAAAAACAATGTAAATGCTGACTCTGAATCACAATTTTACCATAGTTAACCAAGGCCAAGGACACATGGGTTAGCGATCCTTCTCTGTCATCTCATTTTCTTTCTACTTCTACTGTTTACTAAACTCAGGCTGTCCGTTGAAAACAAAGGAAGGGGTTAAAATTCAAATGACACTTGTGCAACCGAAAGTGAAGATGCCTGGGACTGGCAACTGTTTTCTGAGCAATTGAGAAGTAGGAATTGGTTAACTGAAATTCCAACAGCATACACAGTCTTCTATGCAGGGACTCTGACAGATTGGTAGTCGAAAAGCGTCCTGTTTTGGAAAATAAACATTTGCCATATGGCTACATATTAGCCACCTGAGAAGATAAAGTTATTATTTTACAGCCTGTTCTATGCAACACTGCTGATCTCCCAAAGCAGGCATAGCAATCGTAAAACATGCTTCACTCTCACACACATTCGGCTGGTAGGTCACATTGACCCCCCCACACCCATTCAGTACACCACAGGAAAATCCGAACATTCCACGCAACACCTTTCATTACATTATGCTTGTTCTGTCCACGGACAGCCCCACAAATAACCCTCCTTGGGCAAACCCACAAACATATACTTTAGTACCCTGTATAACATATATTACATTATATATTGCAAATATCTTCAAACGGGATAGGACATTATATGTACTGTGAGTGAACCGCAGGACCTGCTTTTTGTGTCATAAACAACAAATATCTTGTGGTATTGGGAGCTCATACAGAGGCTTTGAGCCATAGTTTGCAAAAGAATCATGACTTTTTTTTTCCTGTGGGTGCTATGTGCAAACACAAGTGTTGCATTGGCAGAAGCAACAGAAATAGTTATTCCTTGAGTACTCTGATAACTTTGCCATGACCGGTAAAAAAAATCCTAGCTACAGAAACGTCAACCAAAAGACATCCCGGCCTTGGGGAGAGAGGAATCTCCTTCATGGAGAGCTATGACGCCTTGTGCTGAAAGCCAGAGACCCCTGGAAGCCACAAAGCTGATCCACCTGCTTTCGACCAAGACCATCATCATCGGGACATGGAGCATGAGGACCATGTACGAGACAGGCAAGACCGCCCAAGAGGCAGCGGAGATGAAAAAATACAGCCTTGCCCTGTTTGGCATCAGCTAAACCAGATGCAGAGAGTCTGGACAGAAATGACTGGTGCCAGGAGGAATACTGCTGTATTCTGGACACGAGGAAGAGAATGCCATACATACTCTGGAGTAGCACTAATGCTACCTCCAGCAGCCAACAGAGCTCTAATTGGATGAGAAACCCACGGTCCCAGAATCATCACAGCGACCTTCCGCACAAACAAAAAAGAGGATCAACATGAATTTTATTCAGTGCTATGCACCTACAAATGACAGCAAAGAAGAGGGAAAATAATTTTACAACAGACTCCAATCCATCCTAGAGAAATGCCTTGAGAGAGACATCATCATACTGATGGGGGACCACAATGCTAAGATTAAAAGTGACAATACTGGGTAAGAAGTAGTCATGGGCAACCATGGCCTTGGTGAAATGAACAAGAATGGTGAAATGCTTGCACATCCCTCTGCCCTGAACAGTCTGGTGATAGGCAGTACTGTATTTCCACACAGAAGAATACACAAGGCAACGTGGGTGTCACCGAACCATTCAACAGAGAATCAGATCGGCCATGCCTGCATTGTCAAGACATTCTGGTGGTACTTGCAGGATGTGAGAGTGATGAGAGCAGTGGATGTGGTGTCGGACCATCACCTTGTCAAGGCCAGGTTAAAGCTAAAGCTGAAGAAAGCATGGATGGAACCGACAAACCACACCAGTGATATAAGACCACCCTCCTCAAAGATGCACAGAAACTGAGTGAATACTCAGTCACCCTCAGTAACAAGTTTGAAGTCCTGTAAGAACTAGAGGATGGCAAAGACTTAGTATAAGGTCAGTGGGAGAAGATCGAAGAAGCAGTGACATCAACCTGCCAGAAGGTACCTGGGTCTAAGAAACACCAACATAAAAAGTGGATCTCCACCGAGACCACAAAATCCAAGAGAGAAAGGAAAAGAAAGCTGCAGTCAACACCAGCCAAAGCGATACAAAAGGGGATGATGGACGGAACGTTTGAGCCAATCAAACACTCACCCCCAGTCAACTGATCTGGGTTTAATCCATCATCATTCTTTAGCTCACTCCACCACCCCAGTTCAGACATGGCCATATGCAAATCAGTCTGACCCTGTGCCTCATGGGAACAGTCCAGCCCGAACTGCCAAGCCATGTCTTCCCTGGACCGGAAACAAGCATCCTAGGACCGGTTTCTGGCATTTCAGCCGTCATCAGCCAGGCTTGCTTGAATCCAGTGGCAAAGTGAGCAAGGGACCCACGTCTGGGCATACCCCCGCCAACTTAGGGGCGACCAAAGCGATACAAAAGGGATGATGGACGGAACTTTTGAGCCAATCAAACACTCACCCCCAGTCAACTGATCTGGGTTTAATCCATCATCATTCTTTAGCTCACTCCACAACACCAGCCAAACAGGAGCAGAAAAAGCAAAAGCTCAAGGCGAATGCACAAAAAAACAACAAGGAAGCAAAGAGAAGCTTAAGAGCAGACAAGCAAAGATTCATCGAGGGTCTTGCCACAGAAGCCTATGAAGCAGCAAGCCATGGAAACTTGAAAGAACTCTTCAACATAACAAGGAAACTCTCCGGCAGATACAGCAAGCCAGAAAGACATGTTAAAGACACAGCTGGGAAGAAAATCATGGGTAACAAGGTCAACAACGAAGATGAGTGGAGCACTTTGAAGAACTGCTGAACCAGTCCGTGCTGCAGTCACCACCAGATTTATTATCAGCTGACAAGGACTTGCCAATCGACTGCAGCAGACCAACCAAGGAAGAAATAAAGCAAGCCATCAAACATCTGAGAATGGGAAGGCAGCAGGACCTGACAACATTCCTGCCAAGGCACTGAAGGCAGACATTGAAATGTCACTAGACATGCTCTACCCCATGTTTGGAAGGATCTGAGAAGAGGAAAAGGTGCTGTCAGACTGGAAGGAGGGATATCTCATCATGACCCACAAGAAAGGTGACATGAGTAGCTGTGCAAACTACAGAGGGATAACTCTTCTACCAGCCCCAAGCAAATTGTTCAACAGAGTCACCCTGAATAGAATGAAGGAACAAGTCGACGCTCAGTTACGAGATCAGCAAGCTGGCTTACGCAAAGAAAGATCCTGTACAGACCAGACTGCAACACTGTGCATCATCATTGAGCAGTTGATGGACTGGAACTCCCTCCTCTATGTCAACTTCATTGACTATGAGAAGGCATTTAATAGCATGGACAGAGATACCCTTTGGAAACTCCTTCCCCACTACGGTGTACCAGATAAACTCCTAAGAATCACCAGGAACTCTTACGAGGGAATGAACTCCAAGATAGTCCATGGAGGACAACTCATGAAAGTCTTCCAAGCAAGGATCGGAGTCTGTCAAGGTTGTTTGCTCTCGTTTTATCTCTTCCTGCTGGCCACAGACTGGATCATGAAGACATACACAGCAAGGAGAAGAAATGGGATCCAGTGGACACCTTGGACGTAGCTCGACGACATGAACTTTGAAGACAACCTGGCCCTACTCTCCCATATCTGCCTGCCGATACAAGAGAAGACCAACAAGGTGGCAGCCACATCTGCAAATCTTGGCCTCAACATTCACAGGGAAAAAGCAAGATCCTCAAGGCTAACACAGTCAGTACAACTACAGTAACTCTTGCAGGCGATACACTAGAAGAGGTTGAGGCCTTCATCCACCTGGCAGTGTCATAGACAAGCAGGGCGGCACAGATTCCGCTGTCAAGGCAAGAATTGGCAAAGCAAGGGCTGCCTTCATTCAGCTAAAGAAGATCTCGAGCTCCAAGGACCTAATGCTGCAAACCAAGATCAGGCTTTTTAACACCAGCGTAAAATCTGTCCTTCTGTATGGAGCAGAAACTTGGAGGATGACAGTGATCACCACCAACAAAGTCCAGACCTTCATCAACATGTGCCTGAGGAAAATCCTCAAATCTGCTGGCCAAACACCATCAGCAACAACGAGATACGGCGACAGACTTTCCATCTCCCTGCTCATGAAGAAATCATGAAAAGGCACTGGGGCTGGATTCGTCACACACTCCACAAGTTCGCATCAAACATCAACAGGCAAGCCCTGACCTGGAACCCTCAAGGGGATAGGAAAAGAGGAAGTCAAGAAACAGCTGGCGCTGAGGCCTTGATGCTGACTGCAAGGAAATGGGTTACACCTGGAGTAAGATTGAAAGAAACTCCCAGGACAGAGGTGGCTGGAGTGTCCTGGTTGATGGCCTACACCCCAGGAGGGGTAGTGAGTGTAAGTAATTACTCCAAAATCAGAATGCACTAGCCTTGCAATCCTGATCCAATGGGACCATTGTGTGCTTCCACACCTCTACGAGCCCACTGACAACCATATCATGATAATATGTTGGGGAGAAATAGACAAAGGGAAAGGAGATTGAACAGGATAGAGAAACAGAGACACAGGATAACGTCACACTGTGTTGTAGCTAGGGTCGACTGGGACTGAAAGCAGCCAGGGTCGACTGGGACTGAAAGCAGTCCTGGTCACCAAATTAAAAGAGGCCCCTTTAGCGAATCATATAGCTAAAAAAAACTGGCCCGCGTTTGCAAATCAGGGCACGTTTTAACGTGTAAAGACACGCTGTAAATTTATTTTGCAAGGGATGGGAGACTGCTGCAGCAAACACAAATGCAGGCAATGTTCGTGGCCATTGCAGAAAAATCAACATTAAAACAATCGGACCGCCTAAGGGCCCCTTGGGATCATGCATGGCTGCTAGGTAACCACCGTAGATGTGCTCAGGGACGTACTCCCCCTCTTTTATTGTGGCCCATAACATGACCTCTCACAGTGCTTGTGTCCCTCTCCTCCGCGGCCCATTCTTATGGGACCATGTCTCTCCCCCAGAGCCCCCCACTCCACTTTCTATTCCAGTTGTTTACGGACAAGGCGGAACCCATACTATACCCATTACTGGACATCCAAAGACTGTACAAACAGCTGTCGGTCCCTGTCAGCTTTTCATCATACCCTGGATTCCTCCCCCCCCCCTCCCTTGAAGTTATGTCATGATCACCTGTCGTTTTCTACTTTTGGTAATGCTGCATATTCTACTACTTGTGGTTATTATGCATTCTAAATTTGCACCAGACATGTTTTTCTCAATAAAGGAAAAACGTGTTAAAAAAATACAAAATAATTGGCCCATCAGACCATAAAAAGGCCCACGAACAGCCATAAAAACCAGCCCATACATTGATCTGTGAGGCCAGCCCTTTGGGCTCTGCCAGATTGCCGTATAGGCCAATCCAACCCTGGTTGTTGCAGAGCTGGGCATGGTATGCACTGCAGGGGCATTGATATTTACAGAATAATGGAAGCCTTTACTGATTTTATTGTTTTGCCTCAACACCGAATTCCTAATATTTTATATGCTTTGCCATTTAACTGTGTCTTTATTACCAACACTCTCCAATCTGTCAAAACTCTATGCCCTTCATGTAGCATAGGCAAAGAAATTTCTGAACTGTGTGTTTCTTACTATAGACAACAACCTTCATATTTACATAAAGCCATTCTGTGTTTCGAATTACGTTCAATGTAACAGATCCATAAATTGCAACATAGGTAAAAAGCATTTGTAACATAGAACTTACTTGACAAAAAGCAATCACTTCTTCCCTGAGTAGAGTTTACAACAAGGTAGAAGCTGCAGCAAATATATATCTTGATTGACTAGGAAAGACACTGGACCATGAGGAATTTATACTCTTAGGGGCCTAGTCACAAAAGTAAATTTACACATGTACATTTTCTCTTGTGCAAATCTAATCCAGCACCTAGGTGGAAGTCAATACTTTTGTACTAGTCATCATGTCTAAGTGTAGATTTGCACCTAAGGGGCCTATTCTGACACTGGAAAGACTCATAGACCAATAGGGTTCAAACAGCTTTTCAGAACCACTCAGAAAATGGCATGTCTGCTTTGCATAATATGACAGCCACAGTACTTTGTTCTTTATGTGTAAACACTCAGCAACTCCTTAATTACCTTAAATTAATACAACATCCCAAAGAAATCGTTAAACCTAGGCATTGCTAAACATAGGTGTGTTATTGGAAATATGGCTTGCACTTCATGTGTATACGACTAATAAGGCACTGTTACTGCATATAATATTAGAGCCAAAGGGTTTTGTTGCTTCTATTGAAGCAACAAAGAATAACTATAACATCTTACTTTATTAGGTCTCTTACTCATGTGTTTGGAGTGAGTCAAACAAACCTTCAGCTGATTGTATCAACACAAAATAAGCCTTTTTCAACACAATCAACAGCCTTCAAGTGTATAATGGGGAACAATTCCTTTATTTAGAAGGTAGATACAAGTCAGTTTCTATGACTCATAACTCAAAGTGCAAACAGTACAAACAATAAATCAATGCTCAGCCATATGCTTGCTTTAATAATAAAAAGTAGAATTTTATTCCTAACTCTACACAGGCAAAGAAATGCGACATTTAAATGCAACAACACAATAACCCTTGAGGTCGGGCTGAAGTATTTGTCAGGCAAAGCCCTGTCTGACCCACCTTTGTGTAACATGGTTGGGGTATTCCCCATTTACTGGTGGCTGCATCCAGGGATTGCATGCTATTAGGCTGTACTCAAGAGCTCCCATCGACACTTCAGGATTTTAGTCAAAAGTGTCTATGGTGCCATAGGACCTTCAGTAATAAAGCTCCTGGGGCCCACAGGCCCTAGTTCAAATCTTACCCGCCCTTGCAACACGGAGGAATTCAGCGATACAGCAAGTGTCCTCCGTGTGGACACCAGCGAGATCGGGTCCTTCTTGGAGAAGTCGGGCTGTTCGCGGTACATGTTGGAGCATCAGGCAGGCGCAGGCTCACTCTATTGAGTTACGCAGCTACTGTCCCCACCGATCGGAGCAGCATCCAGCTCACAGTGATGCAGTACGTCAAGTTCTCACCAGTGGGAGGAATTCAATTCTTCAGCTCCCAACTGGAGTCCCGCAAGGGTACGTCGTCCTCCTTGGCATCCTCCTGGTCCTCAGGGGTCAGTTAGGGCAGATCTCTCTGTGCAGCTAGACCCGCTGGTTGCAGCCTCACACCTGCCTCGGGCGACAGCTCAAAGTCTGGAGGTTTGGTCCCGGTAGCCCCTTCTGGCACACAGGGTTGCAGCAGCACCTTCTGGATGCAAAGGAGACTCTTCAAGTGCAATCACCAACATCACGGCAGCCCCCCTGGCATACGGGGTTGCCACTCAGGTGTTCAGAAATCCTGGCACGCTGGTCACACAACTACTTCACCGGTGGCCCCTTCTGGCATGCAGGGTCACTGCAACAAGGCCGTGTTGGCTTCGTGCCCTCTGCACAGCGTTCGATACTTGGCACAGTGTCAGCGGCCCTCTCCTGGTATACGGGGGTCACCGAAAACAGTCCTGCACATGAGCTACGGCCCAATCAGAAAACAGATGAATCGTCACACCTCACACAGGGAGTCCTCATGGTAGGGCTCCCCACTGGACCTGGCTCCCTCAAATGCTCTCCTCTTCCTCACAGGGCACATTGGTCTTGGCAAGCAGGCAGGCGCTGGTGCTCCAGGGCAGGTGGTCTTGGTATCCCTGGGTTATGTCCCCTCACCCAGCAGGGAGACTGGCAGGCCTTTGCCCCTGTCCTGGTCACAGGCAGAAGTCTTGCAGAGCTTTCCCTTCTCACACAGCCCGTCTGACTGCGTGGCAGATGGCAAATTTGTGGGGACTCAACCGCCCCTTCCTATAGTCCTTTTCCAGAACCAAATATGATTTATGGTCTGAGTCTTTTAGGTTTTATTTTGGGGTTCTTCTTCTTTTGAAGTGGATACTTCTCTCTTTCTTCTTTCCTTGCGAAAGATGTCTATCTATCGAGGGTTCTGCGAATATGCTGAAAATAATTTAAAACGTGAAATGTCTTCCTTGTTGTGTTTGCGCGGTTTGGGCGGCAGTTGCCCTTTGGAATGATAGATGGCAGCGCGCATATTTAGCCTGGTGGCAGCGGCCTAGTCAGAAGGCCCCTGGGGGTACAAGTTACATTTTCCAATCCATTTTTTTAGTCCTAAGTGGCGAAGCATAGGTTCTACTTTCCTATTCCAGTGTCCTTTTTTCTATTTTTATCATTAAGGGGAAGGGTGTTCATTATCCTGATGGCGAACGGAAGAAATAACATGGCTTTTTAATTGGCTGAAGAGAGATGTGGATATGCAAATTTACATTCCAGGGACTGTTTCCTTTACATCTGCCTGTCTTTCTCTGCTTAAAATGCATCATGAAATTGTAAAGCTGTATATTCCTTTACATTTGTGTACGGACTCTTGCAATCACATATAAGACATATGAAACAGTTCTGTTAAGTCGGGGAAAGTTCCGCCTCCGGGAGCCAGCGGCGTCTGTCACTGACTCCTAAACCGGCCCTCAGCAGCAGGCCTGGGTTGCTAGGGCGAGAACATGGCCTGCCTGGAGCCATGTGACTGGAAGCATAACGCCGCACCGCAGGAAACGCACGCAGTGTTTCCTTCCCAATTCAATCATTTTAAATTAGGAGAAACACACATTTGAATACAAACAAGTAGGTCAATTAGGCGGTTTCTGCATTCGCTAGAACACTGGGGAGACAAGGTAGTTTAACAAAACTTTCTGCTCTTTAGCCACGAATTTCATCAGCTAAACGCCAGCTGCATAAAAGGTGAGCTGAGGAAAGTGAAGACGGCGACCCTCGAGTTAAGCAGCACAGGCACACATTATCTACCCCTACCTAGGCTGCCAGGTATCATGAAATTAGATTTTAAATTCAGGTTTTCTGCTGTAGCCTTCCACTGCTAGGAACAGAAAACAATACACCGCTGTAACTCTGCATCTACCAGGAGAGTGGGGGATACAAGGGGCGGGGCTAGGATGTCATGTGACAAACAAGTGACTAATAATAACTTTTAATAGGCTTCATACTGATTTTCTGCCTTTTCTAAGTGCAATAAATAATGCATTACTCCATTTATCATCCTCGGAAACATGAAGGCTATGTTGTCTGATTTTCAACAACACTGCTATACCATATATGGGCAATACCAGTACTTCTTAGCAGGACTAGCACAGATGCAAAAGTAACACTTTTCCATAGGTTTGCTATTCTTTCAATGGACAGACAGTTCATGCAGGTTCTGTGGTCATCCTTGCCACTGTAAGCGCTGCTTCTTTCCTATGGTGACTTGTCACTTAACAGGAGTTCAACTGCTATAATTGGCATCTGACCGGCCCAATGATGTTGAGCAATCAGCTTGATTGTTCTGTCGGGCAGCTGTTGAGTGGGGATGGATTGAACACAATCAAAGGCATTGTATTCTACTGACGTGGCATTTGTATAGCGCTTTCTACTCCTCACAAGGCGGATGGGCAGCAAACTACTTAGTGGGGTGCTTACAACGTAAGAGACTTTGTCAGGTCCATCAGAAGTGTGGGGCAGACAAGTGCATTATCATCAGCAAAATTGTGAAGACCAAATCTGCAAAAGGATGCAGTAATGCACTACTGCAAGTCAAGTTTCACTTTCATCATAAAAACAATGAGAAGATAGAATACAAAACTTTTGATCTTCGACATTTCTCAATGTTTCAGGGTATCTTATTTTATGATTTTCTAGCAGACAGGCTTGGTCTACTGTAGCAATACGTTATGATCAGCTACTGGTTAAGAATCAATTTATAGTCTTTTTACATCTATATTTAGATTGCATCTTTTTTCGGTAAACTAGGTAAGGTGTCAGAAATACAGTGATCAATGTTAGATCTGGCATCCTTGGTGTGGATTCTCCTAACATTTTGCCTTCAGACCTCCTGCTTTTGCTGACTTAGTATTTGCTGGTCTTAGGACTCTGCACACTTTACCACTGCTAACCAGTGCTAAAGTGGTTGTGTTCTTTCCCTAAAACATGGTAACAATGGCTTATAATCAATTTGCATATTTTACTTACTTATAAGTTCCTAGTAAAGTGCACTACATGTGCCAAGGGCATGTAAATTAAATGCTAAGTGGAACTGCAGCACTGCTTGTGCCACTCACTTAAGTAGCCCATTAAACATGTCTCAGGCCTGACAATGCACAGCCTGTGTGTGCAGCTTAACCTGCCATTTCAGGCTTGGCAAAATAAAGCTTTTGTCAGGCCCAAACTTTCATTTTTAAGACATATAAGTCACCCCTAGGCCAGTCCCTGGACAATCCAGAGGGCAATGTATTTAAAAAGCAGGACATGTACTTTTAAGTTTTACATGTCCTGGTAGTGAAAAACCCTTTCATTTGATTTCCACTATTGCAAAGCCTATATCAGCGTTTCCCAAAGTGTGATCCGCGGACCCCCAGGGGTCCGTGACACATTCCCAAGGGGTCCGCTGGACTCAAGTGCCTTCCGTCATGAATACTGAAACGCACATGCGCTACAAGCCCTGTGAATGACAGCGCAGGGGCGGCGGGACCGCAACAAAATCTGGCCAATCACCATTCAGCCTTAGGTGCAAGCAGAAGGGTGCTTGGCTTATTTTATTATTTGATTAGTCGCACGCACTCGCACGGCAGTGCGTGTTCCCTTGTGTTTGCGGCCAGCCGCAGAGAGCATTTTGCCGCCCAATGTCCTGTCTCCACTTTCTGCGCTGAATACATACTGCTGTGCCTCTTGTTTCAAGGCTAAACAGCATTCCGGCACCTCGGGCCAGCAGGAGGGCACTTCACCCGATGGAAAGCACAGATAAGCACGTGAGTGTTTTACGGCTATACAAGTGTAGGCCAGGGGAATTAGCAGCAGCCTTTTTATGATTCTTCTCGTGTGTGACGAGTGATCAGCTTGTTGTGTGCTGGTGGCAGTGACATCATGGTTTATTCCCGCCGTCAGGGTTGGTTTCATGAAAAGTGTGGCTGCAAGTGTAGTCCAAATTATTGAATTTATTTTAACATGGTTTATTCATGGCACATTATGCAATCAATGCGTGTAATGATGTAATCCTCATTCTGAAAACTGTATTTACCCGAAGCAGGTGCAGCGTGATCACATCATAAACTAAGTTATTTTTTCCCCGCAGGACACACAACCCTGCCTTGATGAAATAATCATTCGTTAAAAGCGCGCGCATGCATTTAAAAAGTGTTTCCTTTTTATTTATGTTATCAGCCTCATGGAAGTGAAAGAGAACAGCGCTCTAAAAATCCAAGTTGCTTTTTCTAGAAGTGTGTCTGAATAAACACAGTTAAGAGGGTCTTGTTGATCTACTACCTCCTGCTCCGCCCGCCCTACTGCTGAATAAATGGAATGCATGACTTCAAGGGGCTGCACGCGTATTTTTATTTTGCTTGCTATGGGCGACTCAGTCACTGAGGCAGATTTGCCATTCCTGAATAATTTTCATTCATAGCTCATGAAATAAAAATATGAATGTTGCTCCTTGAATAGGTAGGAACCCAAGGCATGCCACTAATGCCAAGCGTAAACAGCCTTTAGTGCGCGGCTGCTAGTGCGCATACCATTACTTTTCGCAAGCGTTACTACGCTTGCGATGTTACAACGCGTACCATTAGTATGCAAGTTGTTACATCGCAAGCGTTGTTACAACGCATGTGTTGTAATGATATGCGCTATCCACATTGTTGTTTGGAAGGAGCTTCCGTTTCCAAACAACGACGTGCAGATCAGACGTCGCTGGAAGCCGCTGGAAGCCGGAGAAGAGAGGAACCACGGAGGAGAGGTAAGTGTAGTTTTTTTGTGTCGTGCAGGGGTAGTCTTTTAGGTTGTAGGGTTGTGTTTGAGTAGTGTAGGGTCGTGCTGGGGCTAGTGTTTTAGGGTTTAGGGTAGTGATGTGGTGTATGTGTAGTGTAGTGTAGTGTTTTAGGGTAGTGTCGCGGGGTCGTGCAAGATAGTGTTTCAGTGTAGGGAAGGGACTGGGGGTAGGGGCAGGGTCGTGCTGGGGGTAGTGTTTTAGGGTTTAGGGTAGTGTTGTGGTGTTAGTGTAGTGTAGGATAATGTATTAGGGTTTAGGGTAGTGTCGGGGTGTAGTGCAGGGTACTGTTTGGGTGTAGGAACAGGACTGGGGGTCGGGGGAGGGTTGTGCAGGGGGTAGTGTTTTAGGGTTTAGGGTAGTGTTGTGGTGTTTGTGTAGTGTTGTGGTGTTTGTGTAGTGTAGTGTTTTAGGGTAGTGTTGGGGTGTCGTGCAGGGTAGTGTTGTAGTGTAGGGAGCGGACTGGGGGAAGGGTGAGGGTCGTGCAGGGAGTAGTGTTTTAGGGTTTAGGGTAGTGGTGTGGTGTTTGTGTAGTGTAGTGTTATAGGGTTTAGGGTAGTGTTGGGGGAGTGGTGAAGTGTAGTGTTAGAGTGTAGGGTCCAGGAAGGGGGAAGGTCTTGTAGGGGGTAGTGTATTAGGGTTTCGGGTAGGTTAGTGATGTTTAAGTAGTGTAAGGTAGTGTAGTGTAAGCATGATTTTAGTGCAATGTTTTTAATTAGAATAAACCATAGTACATTTATAACCATTTGCGTTATAAATGCATGCGCAGTTAAAACTTGCGAAGTAATGGTTTATGCTAAGTAAAAACATGCGAAGTAATGGTTTATGCTAAGTAAAAACATCGCACTGAAATCATGCGAAGTAATGGAATGCGAAGTATCATCATACATTCATGCCAAGTGCTTGGCCTGCCAGGAATGAATTTAAGTGCCTCATGTTACGACTGAAGAACTGTCACCTGGTTTACTCATCTATATTACTTTTATTTTTTTTAATTTACGGGTACACAAATGCACTTAAAATAACTTAACATGCTGCACTACACGGAATCGGTGTCTGATCTCAAGAAGATGAAAGTGCTTCATTGCTGATGTGGCTTCTCACCTAAGGACATGAGCAAGAACATGGTGCATCATGGCTGAATTTTGTTCTTTTTGGTTCTATGGCTGCTGCAGGGGAAATGCAAAACACACAAGATGATGGACGGAATGCTGCACATTGGCAAACATTCACCCCCAGTCACAGATCTGGGTTTAATCCATCGTTATTTTGCTTCACCACGCCACCCCAGTTCAGACATAGCCATATGCAAATCAGTCTTGACCCTGTGCCTCATGGGAACAGTCCAGACCGAACTGCCAAGCCATGTCTTCCCTGGACCGGAATCAAGCATCCTAGGACCGGTTTCAGGCTATCAGCCTTCATCAGCCAGGATAGCTTGACTCCAGTGGCGTAGTGAGCACGGGACCCACGTCTGGGCATACCCTTCCCACTTAGGGCGAAATGCAAAACACACAAGATGATGGACGGAATGCTGCACATTGGCAAACATTCACCCCCGTCACAGATCTGGGTTTAATCCACCGTTATTTTGCTTCAACACGCTGCAGGGGAAAGGCACATGTTCAGAGTGTCAGTTACCGTTACTTGGCAGGGGGGTAAAAATAGATGCAGCCAGGTCCAACAGTAGGGTTTTCACGCTGCTGTCCGTTTGCTCACTTTCCATAAGCCCTCAAAGTATAAGTGCTGTCGAGCTTTCATAGTCGGACATATGTAGCCTTTGCGGTTTGTTGTTGGCAGGGGACAGAGGCAGGTGACTTCCTAACAGGAGAGGGTCGTATCAGGTGCCATGCGATGGCTCTCTGAAATATGCCTTCAATGCAGTGCTCACCCTTTGATGGTAAAATGTTGTACTGCTGTGGCTAAAGATTACGTCTAACAGGTGTTTATGGTAATTACTGTGACAGAGGCTAAATGAATGTCAAAGTGTTGCTGTCTGAAAGTTCTGATGTGTTTTAAGAAGCTCGTGTTTGGTAAATTGGAATTATTATATATTATAAATATGTATTCCCAGTATGGTAGCAAAACTTGATACAATGGTGCCAATAATGAAGTCTTGTCATCCCTAGGGCTTTGTTGAATTGCATATAATTAGAATAGCTTTGTTCCATTTTATCATGATCTTGCTGAAACAATATTCCTCCTGTGCAGTTACCATCCTGCCATCTCTTACACTTCCATGACGAACTCCTTGAATTTGCTCTATATACACTGGACTTATCGCTTTGTGCACTTGTCTACCTTGTTAGAATTACATTTATATTACATACTTTTTCACATTCTGCCTATTTATATGTTGCTTCGTGGGGCGTGACTTCATGCTAAAATTCCTCATAAATGTATAATATTTTTAAACCTCCTTAAACAGTGAATAGAGTAAAACCAGCTAATAATGCAAAGTCATTCAACCAGTTTGTGCAAGGAAGGGTCACCCCTCCTAGGCTCTGAAATGAGAACGTAGAGGTGCTGCTATGGCTGAGGCAAAAACAACAATTGATGGACAGAATGCAGAACAATGTCATACATTCACCCCAGTACAGAGATCTGGGCCTAAATCCATCATTTTTTTGCTCACCATGCCATTTCAGTTTGGACCCAGCCATATGCAAATCAGTCTTGACCCTGCGCCCAATGGGAACGGTCCAGCCCGAACTGCCAGGCCAAGTCCTCCCTGGACTGGAAACAAGCATCCTAGACCGGTTTCGGGCTTTCACCCCTCATCAGCCAGGATAGCTTGACTCCAGTGGCACGTCTGGGCATACCCGTCCCACTCAGGGTGACAAATGCAAAAACAACAATTGATGGACAGAATGCAGAACAATGTCATACATTCACCCCTGATGGAGCAAGGTTTCTTAAACGAAACTTGCTTGTATACAATCCTCCTCATAGTATTAATTTATTAAACTTGTATTGTTTATACTAACCTTTGCATACACTACACGAAAGGGAAGGATGCTTGCCTATGTGTTTTACTAATGAATAACGCTTGTCTGTAATCCAAAATGGCCGCTAAAGCGTGGTAAACTATCTACGCATGTCTCAACCATATCACGTGTTGTGACGTCTCTCTTTGCTTGGTGGGAAATTTCTGCTTCTGCGCAGTGTGCTTTACAATGGCTGCTTGATGTTTTCACATGCTTCAGCTTGCTCTCATGTCATTATTAAATTGTCGTTTTCTTAACGCTACTAATGCGGGACAGTATTATAATTAAATGGGAATAGAGTAGAAAAGGTGGGTATACAGTGAAACATTTTATTTGTGATTTTAATATTTTCTTTTTTGACTTTTATCAGTTCGTAAACTTGGGCCTGGGTTTGGTGCAATGAAAGCTCGTGTGACAAAGATTCCGCACATGCGCCCTGCAGTGGCAGACCAGATAGAAGAAAAAGATGAAGTCAACTTGGACATCACCCAAGGCCATGACCTGCTGGCCGACACCACTACATACCAAGATGTTCTTGCCGAAGAGAAACATTTTATATGAATAAATTGTAAATTTTGTCATGAGATGGGTGGGAAATAAAGCAAATGTATTAAATTGAAGGGGCGGTAGTTTAAAAACAATAGGCTTCAGAAATACAAGGCAAATCAATATGGTGTGAGAATCCACCCCCTGTCCCTGTCCAATCAGAAGTAGTGGTCCCATATTTTGGCAACATTAAGGGGAGGTACATGGGTGTAGAAGGGTATAATAGAATATAGCATTAGTTAATTAGTGAGAACAGGCATTCATGCTGACAGACAGAAGAGCTCCAGACCGCCAAGCTGACCGATTGCAGACCGAGTCCCTGTCCAGAAGAGGTCCTGAGGAGGGGGCGGCGGAGTCCATTAGAAGGGAGACACAGGGGAATCGAGGAGAAGCAGAGTATCAGAGAGGGGAACGACGCAGGCGTTGTTGTAGAGGTCACCGGTCCTGTCCTGATCCTGGAGGAGGTCTTTGCTCTTCATCCTTCCTGGGTCCTATTCTTTCCAACTCCTTGGCCAAGGGGTTTGGTTCTCGCACTTAGGTAACTATAATGCAACCTTTAGTTGCGCTGCTGTCTCTATCCTCTCCTTTCCTGAGGGACCGTCATTGATTAGCAATAATTATTCTATGCTTCATCTTGGGTATTGCGATTAAGTACCATGTGGTTTCTGTAATTTACTCTGCTAAATCTTTAGATAAACATTTTAAAACTTCCTGACTCAGTGGTTATTTCAGGATGATGTACTATAATGAATGTCACTCATTTAAAATTTCCCAATTAGCAAAGGATTCATTGGTAAGTCATTACTCTTCATTCGGAAGGTAATTGGTAGCAGGGATTTTGATAAAGAGTAACAACTGATAAAACCCAGCGTAAGTATTAGCGTAGTATGAATGGATGGGCCCAAGTGAGTATCTGGTGTGTGAATGCTGTTTGCTAATATCACGCTGGATCAGTTGTCTGGTAATCAGAGGATGGTTACTCTTTGTTAATTGGGTAATGAGAATTTAATTTTTTAAGAACTAACATCCGTGTATTCAAAGTTTGTTTTATGTAGTCCAGAATCCCCGGGGTAAAAAGAATAGCGGATGGTAAGTGGAAGCCATACTGCAGTGAGGTTATCTGCCAGGCAGAAATAGTACTGAAAAGTTAAGCAGGACTATCAGTACTCGTTAGGGTCTCTGTATGAGTGTGAGTAATAGCAAAAGAGTACGCTGGTGAAAATTTTATGTTATATCACCTAGAAAGGGTAACATTGAAGAAGTAACAGGTATTTCTGGAGCTTGTGTGAAGAGTAAACGGAAGGGTTTTACTCGTAGTATATGTTAGTAAACGGAAAGGGTTTTACTAAGCGTGAGAGAAACGATCTTTTTCGAATTTAGAAGAAACTGGCACGATAGCGAATCTTTTATGTTGTTACTGAAATTTAATTAAGATTTATAGAGAAAATAAGTTTGCGTAAGATTTGTAAAGGGAGGGTCAGCTGCCGGAGAGGGAGCTGACGTCACAAACGCCGCGCTGGGATTGGTGGATACAGCGGGTGTGGAAAGACCCTTGTAAAGGAGGGGTTGATAGTCAGGAGTAGTACTGACGTCACAGGTACCGCGCTGGGATTGGTTGAAACAGCGAGGGACAGAAAAGCGCAGATTGTAAAGGAGGGGTTGACAGACTAACGTCACAGAAAGGCCGCGCTAGGATTGGTTCAGAAATAGAAGAAAGCAGACACTCGATTGGTTGATATTCTAGAAGCTAAAATCTTAGTGGGTAGAGATTGCATGTTAAAACGCGATCCAACTTTAACAGGAACTCGTCCGGATAGGAGATTCCTAGGTTTTGCAGAGTATAATTTTATACACCGAAGATTGGATAGAATGTACAGAGAGAAGAGAAAAATGTCTTTTCTGCAAAAGATTAAGAACTATTTTAAAAAGGATAAACCAATCAAAACTAGGGAAGGAATTATCATTCCACCAGCTAAAACACCCGCTTCATTCATGATGATGGAGAGAGGTTATCATACTTGTGTATGGATGGAGAATTGGATAGAATATACCAAAAATGATGGAATACTAGCATTTCCCGAGAATGGCACGTTCAAAGGGCGAATTCTGAGGACTTGAGATTGAGGATGAATGACTTAGAACCCAGACCTAGATTAACTCAGTACGAAGCTCTAGAGGAATGGGAAACCGAGGCATTTGAGCGTGACCGATCTAGGAGTTATCCAGGATTTTTCCCCAGATACCTACATGAGTCTAGGGACGGTCAGATGAAACAATGGAGAAGGGCAATGATTACAGAAGGATTATATCCATTGTTAACAGCAGAGGAGAAATTAGGAAGTAAATGCACAGAAAAGACAAAACATTTAATGAGAAGTGACGACTCTGAAGACGAATTTATGGAGGAAATGTTAAGAAACCCCCCACCATATCAGGAAGGGGCAAGTGGATGCACCCCAAGTGCACCACTGATAAAAACTCCATTAGTGCCACAGGTAATGCATGAATTCACCCCTAGTAGAATACTTCCTGACAAAGAAAGAGAAGACCAGAGCAGAATTAATACAGAAAATAACGCAGATAAAAGTACATCCTGATTCATTGACCATACCTGTAACAATTGGTCCAGTAGTTCCATTATATGGTACTCAGGGAAACTGTCCTCCACCGATACTTGCACCTACTCCTGTAAACACTACAAACCCTGAAGCAGTAGTAATGGTTGAAGATCACTTTAGTGACATCGAATCCACAATATCATTGATGGATTTACCCAATCGAGATTCTGTCAATATTACTCCCAAGAGAACTACACATGGGTGTTCAAAAGATATAAGTCTAGTAACTTCATCAGGAGCAAAAAGTGCCACAATAGTCACCCCTGAAGATTTAGAAAGGTGGGCACAAGAATCAGTTAAACAGTGCACACCCCCGAAAATAATGGACATTCATACATTAAAAGTTGAATTAGAAGAAATAATAGCCGGAAATGTAGGACTAGATCGCTTAAACACATATGATGATGAAGAATTATTGTTCATGTGCAGAAGTATCACAAGAAATGTAAGGTTATTCCATGAAAAGTTATCTAATTTAGCACTACAGATGGGAATAGAAATAGGGAGATCAAAAGTACTACAGAAACCCTATAGAGCAGAATTCTCAGACAAAGATTTAGAAAATATGAATGCCTCTGGAAGAAAATTACAAATAAGAGAATTAATGATAGTTTTGCAAAAATGGGGAGACTTGGATAAATGGAGAACTAGGTGGGCCAAGAAAAAGGAAGAAGCACAAACAAGTAGAACAGCATCTGAATATGTGATGAAAGAGACAGGGAAAGCAGACCAAATGTATCCAATGCGAGAAGTTGCAGGAGGAGGATATGTACATGTCCCATGGAGCAGACAGGATATTTTGTCATTTACGAATGATTTTCCAAAGTTGAGAGAAAAACCAATTGAATGGTACAAGCAGGTTGACAGGTTTGTGAAGGTGTCAAAGGTATTGTTATAAGACTTAGATGGTTTGTTTGACATAGTGGTACCTGCCGATTTATGGACAGATTGCAAAAATCACAGTGGATTGGCCAAGTGACGAGTATCCTAGAGATCCGAAAACAGGTGCCCCGTCAAATGATGTGATGAAAAAGTATCAGCAGGTGATAACTTACCTGAAAGGGAAAATACCACCGAAAGAAACAGATTGGGTGAAAATAGATCGAACTACCCAAGAAGCTAATGAATCGGTACATTCATACTATGAGCGTCTATTGCAGGTATTTAAACAGTATAGTGGATTTGAGGACATTGGAGACAAGAACATGAGTCAGTTTGTGTATCGATTTGTTTACGGTTTGAAGCCAGAAATTTGTCAGATGATTAAACAGCATAAGCTGTGTTGGCAAGGGAAGCCGATTGATGAAATTTTGAAGTATGCAAAATATTGTGGAGACGATATTGAGGATAGACACAAGAAATTGCAGGAAAAAGTGATGTGGGCTCTGGTGAAAATGGCTGAGAAACAGGGAATTAATTTGGAAAATCCGAGTGAAAATCAAGGAAAAGATTCTGGAACGAATGGAGATACTGGAAATGGTGGAAAATTTAGAGGACGAATGAGTAGAGAAGAAGCTAAAAAGAAATTTCCTTGTCATGGATGCGGAAAATTGGGGCATTGGAAGGATGAATGTAAAAAGATCCGGAATAATAATGGCCCAAATCAAAATTTAAATCCACAGACGCAGAATGACTCACCGCAGGGTGTAAACCCTCAGAGTCAGTTGCCACCTGCACCTATTCAGGGTAATGTAAGCAGAGCAAAGCACGGTACAGACATCGGATATCAAGGAGGAAGTGGTAAGAATGATTATATAACATCACAGTTTCTTTTGCAGGACGATTTCTGTCAATACAGTTCATGACGGTGCCTAGGAGAGGGGAGAAGGAGTGCGTACTTGGCGCATCCCTACCGGTAGACCAGTCAGGTCCATATGTTGAAGGGAATGTGAAAGGTAATGATATTACTTTTCTTTTGGACACTGGTGCTACCCGGTCTACTGTGAGAACAGCAGACATTCCAGACCTTCCTCTCTCTGGTGAAAATATCAAAGTAGTGGGGGTAGCTAATCAAAGGATTAGAACACCTCTTACCGAACCAATGGAAGTTAAAATTGGAAACTTCAGAGAAATGCATCAATTTGTAGTGTGTGATTCTAGTCCAGTAAACTTATTAGGTAGGGATTTGTTGTGCAAGATGAATTGTACAATTTTCTGCACACCGGATGGTGTGGCAGTTCAGACACCAGATGAAGACCATGTATATAAAATTATGATTGCAAAACAGGGTACAGAAGTAGATGAGATGTTTTCGTTAATAACAAAAGACGAGTTGCCAGAAGAATTAAAAGGTACAGTAAACCCCATAGTTTGGGATTTCACAGGAAAAGAAGTAGGACTTATGGCTAAAATAGACCCAGTTAAAATTACTGTAAAGGAAGGTGCAATTTTCCCAAATACCAGACAGTAGAAAATGAGTGCAGAAGTAAAAGCAGAAGTCATTGAAGAAATCGATCGAATGGTTGAACAAAACATACTAAAAGAAGTAATGAGTAGCCCATGTAATTCACCAATAATGGGATTAAAGAAACCTAGTGGAAAATATAGGATTGTTCAGGACCTGAGGAAAATAAATAAGATTGTAGAACCATGTTGTCCTATAGTACCAAATCCTGCAGTAATCCTATACCAGATTCCGTGGAGTGCAGGATGGTTCACAGTAATCGATTTGTGTCAAGCGTTCTTTTCAATACCATTGCATCCAGAGAGCCAGTATCTTTTCTCATTTAAATTTGAGAACAAGGTCTATGTATGGAATCGTGTTCCTCAGGGGTACACAGAAAGTCCTTCCATTTTCAATCAGATATTGAAAAAGTGCCTTGAGAAACTAGTGATGCCAGGAAGCTCAGTCCTAGTGCAATATATCGACGACTTATTGGTGGCATCGAACACCAGAGAGGACTGTGTTGTTGATTCCATAGCATTATTAAATCTTTTGGCAGGAAGGGCATAAAGTCTCACCTGAAAAGTTGCAGTTTTGTACAACAGCTGTTAAGTATCTGGGACACCAAATTGAGAGGGGAAAAAGAAGAGTAACCTCTGAAAGAGTAAAATTAATAAAGAAAATGCAAATGCCTGTAACCCAAAGACAAGTAAGAATGTTCCTAGGAATAGTAGGTTACTGTCGGCAATGGATACCAGGAGTTTCCCTACTAGCTAAATCTTTAATTAACATGACGAAAAAGAAAGCAAAGGATCCTGTTGAGTGGGATGATGAAAGTGTAGGAGCTTTTGTAAAATTGAGAAATGCCCTATGTTCAGCACCTGCCTTAGGCATGCCCGATTATAAAAGAGAATTTGCATTATTCTGTCATGAAAGAGAAAATTGTGCACTTTCTGTCCTAACTCAAAGACATGGATTGGACAGACGTCCTATAGCATATTTTTCTGCTACATTGGACCCAGTAGCAGCCGCGTTGCCAGGATGCTTAAAAGCAGTGGCGGTTACTTGTTTGAGCATTGAACAAAGTGAGTCAATTGTGATGGGACATCCTGTAAAAGTGTATGTTCCACATGCGGTTGTAATTCTGTTGACAAGAACTCTAACTCAGCATCTTACTCCTAGTCGGTTGACTAAATACGAAAGAATAATAATGGGTGCTAAAAATGTGACCATGGTAAGGTGTACTATAATAAATCCAGCAACCTTACTACCAGACCCATATCATGAGAGAATTAAAGATGACGAAGAAGATGAACATGATTGTTTACAGATTACAGAATTATGCACAAAACTACGCCCAGATATTGAGGAACAGCCTCTTAAAAACCCAGACAGGGAGCTATTTGTTGATGGTTCATGTCAAAGACATGAAGACGGTAAACTAACTGCTGCCTATGCAGTATGTGAATTAACTGGAATAGTTGAAGCATCCTATTTACCAGGAGTAAAATCTGCACAAGTAGCTGAATTGATTGCTTTAATAAAAGCGTGCAAAATTGGGAGGAATCAGAAAGTAACTATATTTACAGATAGCCAATATGGTTACGGGGTTGTGCATGATTTTGGCCAACTATGGATGCAGAGGGATTTCATGACTTCTTCAGGATCCCCCATTAAAAATGGACAGTTTGTAAAGGAATTGCTGGAAGCAATACAATCACCAAAAGAATTGGCTGTGGTGAAATGTGCCGCACATCAGTCAGGAGATGACTGGGTGGTAGTCGGCAACAGATACGCAGATCTGGTGGCTCAACATTGTGCCAAAAATAGATTGTCAGTCAATAAGAGGGTGGAAAGAATGGGAATCAGCTGCCAACTTATGCTGTATATGCCGCCTGAAACATGGAATGATGTTAAAAGACTGCAAGATGAGGTGGATGAAAGTGAAAAGAATTTGTGGATCAAAGTAGGTTGTTCCCAGAGACGAGATGATGAAGTGTGGATCAGTGCTGATGGCAGACCAGTCATGCCAGATTGTCTACTCTCACAAATGGCCAGAATGTATCATGGAGACACACACATAGGGAGAGATGCAATGATTAGGCTCTTCAGACAAAACTGGTATAATCCTAAGTTCAGGGCTGTTGCAGAGAGTCTTTGCCAAAGGTGTTTAACTTGCCAGATGCACAATCCAGGGAGGAAGACAATAATTGGGTTTGGAAAAATTGGAAATGCAGAAGGACCATTTATAAGACTTCAATTCGACTTTATTCAGTTACCACCATGCAGAGGGCTGAAATATGTACTGGTCATAGTATGTCTGTTTTCAAAGTGGGTGGAGGCTTACCCTACCAGGAGAAATGATAGCATTACAGTGGCAAAACTGTTGCTACGAGAGCTCATTCCTAGGTTTGGTTTCCCAGTAACTTTGGAATCAGATAGAGGAAAACATTTTAACAGTGAAGCGATCAAATTAATCTGTGAAGCATTCCAAATCCAACAGAAACTGCACTGTGCATATCGTCCAGAGGCTTCTGGAGTGGTTGAACAATTGAATGGCACTATAAAGTCAAGATTGGGAAAAATGTGTGCGTCAACATCATTAGAATGGCCAGATGCATTGCCACTTGTTTTAATGGGACTCAGAAGCATACCTGACAGATATACAGGATTGAGCCCCCACGAAATAATGATGGGAAGAGCAATGAGACAAACACATGTTCCCACAAACAAACTGCTGAATATATCTGATGATATGGTACTGGACTATTGTAAAGGACTGGCTGACCTAGTACGTTCTGTCTCTCACCAGGTTGGAGAAGACGCAGTTTCCAGGCAACCTGAACAGGAACATGATCTGAATCCTGGTGACTGGGTGGTAGTGAAGAATCACACCAGAGAAACGTGTCTATCACCCAGATGGAGCAGTCCTTCTCAGGTCATACTAACCACAAACACAGCAGTGAAGTGTGCAGGATTTCCTAATTGGATTCACGTAAGCCACACCAAAAGAGTACCAGATCCTGAAGAAGAAAATCCTCAGATAGCATCAATCACTGAGGAAGCTGAAGGTTGCCCAGCTGAGGAATCTCAGGCTCGAGATTCAAGAGAAGCTGAAGAAGAACAACCGAGCACAAGTCAAGACTGGATACCGGTGGTAGAAGTTTCTGAAGTTTACTACAGAACAAGAAGTCAAACAAAATTGGAAGAAATTGAAGAAAATCAGATAGGTGAAGAAGAAGCAGCTCAGGCACAAGAAGAAGAGACAATAAGAGAACCTGAGCAAGATCAGATAGGGAAAGGAAACTGGGCTCAAAGAAACGAAGATCTGATAAACTTTGAGCAGGGACAGACAGGTTTAGAAGAATCCGGTCAGGCTGCAGAAGTACAAAGTGCAATAAGCCCTGATCAGAACCAGTTAGATCAAGAAAAATACACAGAAGAAAAAGATCATGAAAATCAAGAACATGAAGAAATAAATCAAGAACAAGATCCCTTATTGGAAACTCACAGTGGAGCTGTTGCAGAGAAACCAATCAGACCTGAAAAAGAGCAAACAAGAAAAACAGTAATTGCAGAAACCCGAAACAGTACTAAGTAGTGAAAATAACAAGATTTCTGAAGACGAAGATAAAGAAACAGTGCAAACAAAGAAAACAAGAAAAGGAGATCATTGGCCAAGTGTCATTAAAAGAGTAAAATACCACATAACAACCAGAAGTGAAGATCCAGATCAAGTGAATGAAGTAACAAGTCAAACTGAACAAGAAAATAAAACTGAAAAAAGAAGAAGTAAAAGACTGAAACTTGTGAAAAACAAATTCAAGGGTCCTGATTGGACTTACATCATTCTTGAAGATTACGAAAGCTCAGAGTCAAGTGAAAGTGGTGACGAAGGAACAAGTGCAGAACTAACGTACGAGAAAGAAACAAGACCACCTTGACTAAGCAAAAGAGTCATATAAAGAAAAGAGGAAATAGATAAGAAGAGCGATCTTCCTTGTCGAAAATGCCTGACGATAGAGTTGCTGGGAGACCAAAACAGAGATGTTGTAGAAGATGCTGTGCAATATGCATATGTAGTCTAGTAATGGTGCTTATAGTATGGTTAGTCCTGATTGTAGCAGTTCCTTACCTTATGATAATGGATAAAAAGATTAATAATGAAACTAAGGAGAGGACAGCAAACATGAAGGGCAATAGAGTAGAACTAATGGCAGAGAATGAACCAGAAATTCATCATGAAGTAGCTGACAACGACACTAGTTTAAACGTTTTCACAAAGTTATTGTTTCAATATGTAGATACCATGGAAGTTAGTAATTGTTATGTCTGTATGAAGTTACCTGAATCAGTAGCAGAAGGATTAACATACCATCACTTACCACTGGCATATGGCATATCATGTAGTGTTTTGTCTAGTTTATTTTATAGAACAGGGAGACTTCAGTATTATTATTCAAACCTAGATGTGATATTTTCTGAGGTTCCGATTCGCAAGAGTATGAACCCAGTGCTTAGTAGTCAAGACGCATAGTTTATGGGAGAATTTTTCTTAACAATGAAATCAATAGACATAACACATGCACATAGACACAATCTAACATGTTCTTTACATGAAGAAGAAAAGATATTTTTGAATTTAGTAGAAGATAGAAGACAAGATTTTCAAAAGAAAGCTTCTGAGCATAAGGCTCATTTACCACCTTGGGCAGAAAAAGAAGGGAGTTACACACCTGGCAAGGCTCAAGCTGCTATGGCTCTGGATTTCGTAAAGACAGGAAAAATTTGTCTTCATAGGTTAAAGACTGATTATAACAATGTTTTCATCGGTACCAGTTAATGTGAACATAATTTTTTAATTCTTGGAGGTTGGGGAATCAAAGGAGGAACAGATTCAGTTTTTCCTGGAATTTATTATGTGTGTGGGAATAAGGCTTACTTTAGGCTTCCTGCACGGTGGTATGGAAGTTGTTATTTTGGAATAGTATTTCCAAAGATATACCACGTAAAAAGAAACACTGGGAGCAATGAAAACAATAGTGAATTAATACGTAGTAAAAGAGCTAGTTTTTCAGAAATTGTAGGTGATATATTTGGTGCATTGATACCTTCAGTTGGAATAATTCTGAACTCAAGGAAAATATGTAAATTGTCTACAGTGGTTGATCGTTTATCAACGGATACTGCTGGAGGTTTTCTAATGATTAATGCGGAGATGGTTGCGATTAGATCTATGGTGATGCAAAATCGACTTGCTCTTGATATTATAATGGCAAAAGAGGGCGGCGTCTGTAAATTATTGAAGACGATACATTGTTGCACTTATATTCCTGATAAGAGTGCAGAAATTGGAACGTATATACAGAATATAACTAAACTTGAGAAGGAACTTAAACCACTGGAAGTTGATAGTGTATGGGAAAGATTGACAAATAGTATATCGTCAATTGGTACCTGGTTTGCTAATGTAGGAAAAGGACTTATAGGTCAAATATTAGTACCCTTAGCAGGGATAGCAATAATAATATTGGCAATAACAATATGGTGCAAATGTTGTAGAAAGAGTGGAACATACAAAGTGACAGGTAGAGGAAAGAAGCGAAAAATTGATGAAATAGAACTTGAAGAGTGGAGAAGTGAATTATACAAGAAATTGAAAGGGGATGGCAAAAATGGAAAGTGTAAGAATGAGAATGAAGTAATTTGCTAGAAGTTGGCATCTGATTGTGGGTAGTATTTTGATGGCTCAGAAACGCCATCAGAGAGGGGATTGATGGAGCAAGGTTTCATAAACGAAACTTGCTTGTATACAATCCTCCTCATAGTATTAATTTATTAAACTTGTATTGTTTATACTAACCTTTGCATACACTACACGAAAGGGAAGGATGCTTGCCTATGTGTTTTACTAATGAATAACGCTCGTCTGAAATCCAAAATGGCCGCTAAAGCGTGGGAAACTATCTACGCATGTCTCAACCATATCACGTGTTGTGACGTCTCTCTTTGCTTGGTGGGAAATTTCTGCTTCTGCGCAGTGTGTTTTAAAATGGCTGCTTGATGTTTTCACATGCTTCAGCTTGCTCTCATGTCATTATTAAATTGTCGTTTTCTTAACGCTACTAATGCGGGACAGTATTATAATTAAATGGGAATAGAGTAGAAAAGGTGGGTATACAGTGAAACATTTTATTTGTGATTTTAATATTTTCTTCTTTGACTTTTATCAGTTCGTAAACTTGGGCCTGGGTTTGGTGCAATGAAAGCTCGTGTGACAAAGATTCCGCACATGCGCCCTGCAGTGGCAGACCAGATAGAAAAAGATGAAGTCAACTTGGACATCACCCAAGGCCATGACCTGCTGGCCGACACCACTACATACCAAGATGTTCTTGCCGAAGAGAAACATTTTATATGAATAAATTGTAAATTTTGTCATGAGACGGGTGGGAAATAAAGCAAATGTATTAATTTGAAGGGGCGGTAGTTTAAAAACAATAGGCTTCAGAAATACAAGGCAAATCAATATGGTGTGAGAATCCACCCCCTGTCCCTGTCCAATCAGAAGTAGTGGTCCCATATTTTGGCAACATTAAGGGGAGGTACATGGGTGTAGAAGGGTATAATAGAATATAGCATTAGTTAATTAGTGAGAACAGGCGTTCATGCTGACAGACAGAAGAGCTCCAGACCGCCAAGCTGACCGATTGCAGACCGAGTCCCTGTCCAGAAGAGGTCCTGAGGAGGGGGCGGTGGAGTCCATTAGAAGGGAGACACGGGAGAATCGAGGAGAAGCCGAGTATCCGAGAGGGGAACGACGAGAGGGGTTCCTGTCCTGAACCTGGAGGAGGTCTTTGCTCTTCATCCTTCCTGGGTCCTATTCTTTCCAACTCCTTGGCCAAGGGGTTTGGTTCTCGCACTTAGGTAACTATAATGCAACCTTTAGTTGCGCTGCTGTCTCTATCCTCTCCTTTCCTGAGGGACCGTCATTGATTAGCAATAATTATTCTATGCTTCATCTTGGGTATTGCGATTAAGTACCATGTGGTTTCTGTAATTTACTCTGCTAAATCTTTAGATAAACATTTTAAAACTTCCTGACTCAGTGGTTATTTCAGGATGATGTACTATAATGAATGTCACTCATTTAAAATTTCCCAATTAGCAAAGGATTCATTGGTAAGTCATTACTCTTCATTCGGAAGGTAATTGGTAGCAGGGATTTTGATAAAGAGTAACAACTGATAAAACCCAGCGTAAGTATTAGCGTAGTATGAATGGATGGGCCCAAGTGAGTATCTGGTGTGTGAATGCTGTTTGCTAATATCGCGCTGGATCACCCCAGTACAGAGATATGGGCCTAAATCCATCGTTTTTTTGCTCATCATGCCATTCCAGTTTGGACCCAGTCATATGCAAATGGGTCCAAGCTGGGGTGGCGAAGTGAGCTAAAGAACGATGATGGATTCAACCCAGATCTGTGACTGGGGGTGAGTGTCTGAAACGTTTCATCACTCCGTCCATCATCTCCTTGTGTTTGCTATGGCTGAGAGCAGAAGCCTTGTACTGCTAAATACACCACTGTATCCATACATTCCAATAGACCCGATTCAGGCTGTCTCCCGCCTGAAATTGCCTCTTCTTCAATAGATGTAAATGGAGGAAATGCTTTCTCCCAAGTATATTTTTTAAATAACCCACTTTCCTCTTCTAAAATGTTGGCATGTATTTGTATGCATTTAACTATTCTCGGTGTCACATCAGCTGCTCATGCCATGTGCCATGGCTGCCAGCAAGCCTCATAGGACACTTCTGTGACATCCTGGTTTGAATTTAATCTCAACCTCAACACAGTTACGGCCAGTGAGTAGCAGACAAAATGACTTTCTGAAGTGTTCTCGCTTAACTCCAACCCTGCTCATATTTTCCCATACTATTGTGCGAACCTCTCTGTGCAATCAACAATGGACTGCTTCCACAATGAATGAGCTAGGTTTAATTAAACTGAGCAAATGGAATTATCTTGAAGCCGCATACATAAAATTGTCATATCCATGCATATGATTTGCTAGTGTCCTCTGTCTTTTCCTCGAAAGCAGTGCTGATAGTGTTAAAATCTTCTTACATGCGCTGCTTCATCTCTAAACGTCAAAGCATATGTAGTCTGGAAACATTTGACGAGGGCAGCCTGTAGTAGGTAAAGTAGTGAAGGTCTACTACGTGCTTTACCAAATAGCTTTGCTAGAAAATGATTCCATAACCGAATGTGATTCAATAGACTTGTCAGCTGTGGGTATCCTAAAAAACATAACGACGATGGATCGCTGGCTTAACCTTAAGCGAAAATCCACTGAAGACATCAATGATGGGCCATCATGCTCAAAACAAAGGGAGTTAAGTGAAAAGAAAAGGAAGTGTCGCAAGTACGATGGTGAATATTTATCATTGGGTTTCACATGTTCAGGTTCAGAACATGAACAGCAACCACAATGCGTGCTATGCTATGACATTTTGTCAAATGAGGCCATGAAACCTTCTAAATTACAAAGACACTTGGAAACTAAGCCTAAAGAACATGCTACCAAATCCACAGAATTCTTCAAGAAGAGCAAGAGCTCCTAAAAAGTAGAAAAATAAAAAAAAAACTGCAACAGGATCTGTTAATGAAAATGCTCTTAAGCTTCATATGAAGTGTCCATGCTCATAGCAAAAGCTGGAAAACCTCACACAATTGCTGAAGAACTAATAGTACCTGCTGCTAAAGCCATGGTGAGTGCAATGGTTGGAGAAAAAGCAGCAAAAGATTTAAATTTGGTGCCATTATCTAACAACACAGTAAAAAAGCGAATTGACAACATTTCAAATAACATAAAAGAACAGTTGATTGAAAGAGTTTGTAAAAGTCAGCATTATAGCCTACAAGTAGATGAAAGTACGGACGTAGCAAATAAATCTCATCTCCTGTGTTATGTTAGATATGAGTTTGAGGGGAACATTATTGAAGATTTACTGTTCTGCCGCTATTTGATACATACCACTGCTGAAGAGGTCTTCAGCAGTTTCAATGAATTTCTGACATCAAATGGAATTCAGTGGCCAAATGCATAGGAATCAGCACAGATGGGGCACGTGCCATGTCTGGGAGACTAACTGGACTTGTAGCACGAATAAGGGAAATTAACCCTTCAGTTGTATGGCATCATTGTTGCATTCATCGAGAATCGTTAGCCACTAAGAAGATGCCAGAGGAATTAAAAAAGGTCTTGAATGAGTGAGTCAAAATTGTAACTTTTATCAAAGCTAGGTCACTAAATTCAAGGCTTTTTGAACAGCTTTGTCAGTCCATGGATAGTGATCATCATCGGCTTTTGCTGCATACAAATGTCCGATGGCTGTCTCGTGGTAGAGTTTTGTCTCGGCTTTTTGAATTAAGAGATGAAATCAGAGTATTCGTCACTGAACTGACATCTACATTTGCACTTGATGAGCGCTTACATGACTATACTTGGTTAGCTATGCTGGCATATATGGCAGACGTGTTCACTCATTTGAATGCACTCAATTTGAGTATGAAAGGAGTAGGTATCACAATTTTTAATGTCGAGGACAAGATTGAGGCAATGATAAAGTTAGACTTGTGGGCTCGTCGCTTATCACAAAGAAATTTCGATTCTTTTCAAAAGCTGAAGACATTCTTTGAATCTGCTGATGATGAATTATCAAACGAAGTCTTGGAAATTTTTATCCGGCATCTCCAAGATATGCGGTGCAGTTTGTCAGTACTTTCCACTTCCAGATGAAAGCAAAAACTGGATTAAAGATCCTTTTAATGTAGATATAGACAATTTAACGGGGCTGACAGCATCTGAAGTAAATGGTTTGATTGAAATCTCTACAGATAGTGCACTTAAACTTCAATTCAAGGAAAAGTCTCCGGCAAACTTTTGGCTGCATGTACGAACAGATTATCCTGAATTATCGCACAAAGCACTTAAGGTTTTACTTCCTTTCCCCATCACATATTTATGTGAAAAAGCTTTCTCAGGTCTTATGTATCTAAAAAATAAATACAGAAATCGTTTGGAAAATGTAGAATCAGACCTAAGGATTCAACTTTCCTAAATAAAACCAAACATTGAAAAGTTAGTCGCCGAGATGCAGCACCATCCTTCCCATTGAAATGTTTAGATTTTTGCATATTTTTTCAATATAAAATAATAAAAGCTTCAGTAATTTGAGTATTTGCTTGGTGTGTACTTGTTTGTGTATTTTTTGCAAACTACTTTTGTAATTTTCAAAATTTATAACGTACAAATTGCTTGGGGGTCCCCGGCTTCCAGTAGTGATTCAGTGGGGGTCCTCAGGAGTCAAAAGTTTGGGAACCACTGGCCTATATATACCATAGGATAACATTGGGATTACCTTATTACATTTTATAAGTGTAAATTCCAAATGGGAAGTGATAACTGGTTCACGTTTGGTGTCTCTGGAATCCTAATTTAAAACACTAACTTATGGTTTAGTCTGATTTTAAATGACAGTTTCAGAAAATGGCACTTTTAGAAAGTTGGCATTTTCTTGCCTTAGCCATTTGGTGCCTGCAGGCTTTCTCTAGTAACATGATTGGGTCTAGTTGGCAGTTGGGATTTGTATATTCCTCGTAGACAGCTACAGCCAATGGGAGCTTATGTGTGACTGTGGTGGGCTATCACTGGCAGGATGGGAGGAAGAAGCTGGGCCCAGCCTCACTTACACCTGAATAGACTGTGTCTTGTCCCCACACAAAGGGCTGCATACCCCCTGTAGTTAGTCTGGAGCCAGGGAAGGGAAGGCAGGGGATCAGTGCACTTCAAAGGTACAACTTAGTATAAATGAAGGCCCCCAGACACCACCACTTCAGTACACTTCTGGACCTGTGGATACTCTGCCAGGAAGAAAGACTGCTGTACTGCTGAAGGACTGCCACTCTGCTGGACTGCACTCTGCTGGACCCCTGCTTTGCTGTGCTGACCTGCTGCCCTGTCACCTGGGTGGGAAGGACTGGATTTGCATCTCTTGAACACAGAACACAGAGTGACTCCAAGGGATAGTTGGCTGGCCTCCTAATCTGAAGCCTCAGTGTCATAAGAGGCTTTTAACAACTTTGCACCTGCACCTGGACTCTGCCATCTGTGGGTCTGCCCTGCCAAGTGGTGCCACCTCAGTCCTGGTCCCTTGGAAGTGGCCCTAAGGTGCATATCAGCAGGACCAACACTTCTTCTCTGCCGAGTGACGCATCCCCGACCAGAACTGGTGCTTCTCCTGGACTGAGCGGTGCATTCCCAAGCAGAACCAACGCATCGCCCCTATTGTGTGGATTGGGCCAGTTGCAAGACCCACATCACCACCGCAGTTCTCGGAATTGACTTACACCCAGACGGCCCAGCGCATCCACAGTCCAGGTCCTCGAATCTCGTCGACGGCAGCCTCGATGACGGACTCTGCATCGCAGCCGTGCAGCTACTCAGAACGGATGAATAGCCAGCTGCACGTCGCATCACCAACACAGGATTTTGCATTGCAAGCCCCATCGACGGGATCTTTCTAACGACGACACAACAGGACCTTGTACCGCAGCCTCGCCCCATTCCGGGATGGATCCATCTCTTCGGCTGCGCAGAGCAGAGCATCCCCGACCTGGATCCCAACAACGATCCGCAACCAGGATTTAAGTTACTTTGTTCAGCGGGCCTAACTGGGTCCCTGTAGCCGGCCCATGCTCCATCACGATTGGCCTGAACTTGTGACTTTGTCCCAGACCGGCAATGGCACATATCCCCAATAGGTCTTTGTGCTTCTTGGCACTATTTTCACTATAAACTTTGAAATGTAATATCTCCCGTTCTACTAATTGGATGTTTGTTATTTTTAAACTAAGCTAAGCTATATTTTCCTAACCTGGTGTGGGATCCTTTGTGTGTGGTGGTTTCACTGTTTGAATTGTTGCACATATACTTTATTGCCTCCAAGTTAAGCCTGACTGCTATGTGCCAAGCTACCAGGAGGGTGAGTACAGGTTAATTTAGGGTTTGCTTGTGACTTACCCTGACAAGGATTGTTGTTGCTGCCTGGCCATGGCTCACAGCCCAATCAACGAGTAACCCAATTTCGAACACTTAAACACAAAACACTGCTAAAATACGCAAAGCGTCATCATTTTAATATCTATTTAGTTTAAATGAAATAAATTCTCATTTGACATGTAGCAGTCACACGACAGATTCTAGGTGACCATAGGTTCCAAATGTTATCGCCAATTAATAAATCATAGATGGCTAATAGCTACAAAAACCAATTAGTATGCATTTATTAGAAGTCATTTCAGGGAAAGGGAAGTTCAAAGGATGGATCATGTAAGTTTAGGATCAGCTGACCTTCCACCCACAGGGATCTGCACCAGCCTATGTGCTCGCACTGATATTCAGAGGTACAAACCATTGATAAGGTGCAGTATGGTGATTAGACAAGGGTGTAGCTCGGCAGTGGCTCTCGCTGCAAGCGCTCTGTCCACATTTGGCAGTGTTAGGCTCACGGACACCAAGTTTACAGTTCTGGGCTTTCAATAAATCAGTCAGGGCATTCTATGAGTTGTATTAATCTTTTAGTTGTAACGGAACATGGTGCAATAACACAATGGTGAATGTAAAGGATTGCAAGATGGAGTCTTTCTGTCACTGAAAAGAAATTATGCAAGGATCTTTTCCTCAATACAGGTCGCAATGCCAAATGATGACCCTATTTTTTGCCTTGTGTTTTTGCTTTGAAAATAGGAAAAGATGGATTCACAAGCAAGAGAGAGCGATGCAATTCCTTTTATTATGCACATAATTTCCTCGCCTACGTTGGGGAACAATGACTTAGTTTTCTAATTCATGAGGAAGTTTTGTAAAAGAAAGAATGCGTTTTTATTTTACTTTTGAAGAATAACAATATGATAACACTGAACCACAATCACAGATGAATATAATAAAATAATGCATTAGATTCATAACATTGTAGGGACGACAAAGTAACACAACCTGCATATTGACTTAAAGATCACTGTTCTTCACTTATTTTGAGAGGTCCAACACATTTGGTGAAATCGTCAACAAAGAGACCAATTTGATGAAGAGTGTGCTACCTATAAATGACAATATCCAACCAATGAATATTGATTGTACCACTGAATATCGACATCAACAATATTGTGGTATTCTATTATTGAGGATAAATATTGAGGGACAAAATATTGAAAGATAAGTGCATATAGGGAAGGATCGATCTACTATTCCTAACTTCACATCTATGTACATTGAAGATCTATGTAGTGTGTAGGTACATATATGTGGAGTAAGGTACAGAAAATCTACACTTACTTACCTGTCAATATTTTATTTTTGATATTCAGTCCCATCGATATTGTTGACTCAATATTCAGGTGGCAAAGCAAACAACTGTAATATTTTAGATATATATTCGTGCAAATGCACTCTGAAATGCATAACTGAAGCTCCACTAGCCCCCCACTTGCTATCTTTTGTACACTTGTTATTTTAGTAGCAGTTTAATTCTCCAGATCCCCTTTGCTTTAGGAAAGTGATGTTAATGTTCTGCCCCACCACTCTGACAATTGTTCCAGCCCTACTGCTTTAAGGAGTCCATATTTTCCAGCTTGGAGGAGATAACATGATGGAACAGAAACTTGAAAAGGACTCATAAGCATGGGAAACTAACAAAGAGCATAGCAACACATATTTCCCCAAGAGGGGGTGGTAATACCAGTTGACTAAGTCCAAATACCATACATGGGAAAGTGGTTGGACATAGGTTACCATGGCTACGGTAGTCTCTTCTGTCTGAATGATTGTCAGCAGTGAGGCTTTTTGGCTATGGTGTTTTTTAACACACACATTTTATTGTTTTTTTAGGAGCATTAACATTCATCTTTATCCTCATTACTATTGTTCTCTTTTGGTCGCATAACAAAGGTAACAACAAACAATAGTCAGACACTGCCCCCCTCAAATTGCCCCTGCTCCTCCCAAGCTGTCGTATTCCATGTTGAGGGTGCTCTTCCAGCCAGGTTAACATGGCACCACCCCTGTTCAATGTTCTAGCTTCTGAAATTTCTAATTTCTTCATCTAGCAGTTTGGGGTTAGGGTGTATTGGTTTCAGACACACTCCCTGGTAATCTGCTCATGCCTGCCACTTTTTGGTGTATTTCTGGGGGCATTCACGGACTGTGTACAGTGCTTTCTCCATACCTATACAATGGCCCTTTTTTTCTATTTCTCCACCGCAGGGCTGATAACATCGGTCCAATGGTGAGCATCATCACTTTTGGTAACTACTATTTCCAGGTGGAGCAGGGCGAACTTGGATCTGTCACTGCCTAGATCTTCGCTCGTGTGTAAAAGGGTGAGTTTAGGTTCTACAGGGATTTTCTATTCCAAGACAGAGCTTAGGCAAGCTGTGACACCTAACCCAAAACGGTCTCAGCTTACAGCAGCTCCATACTGTATGAAACAGTTCTCTATCCTCATCTTGGCAGTGGAGGCAAGAGGGGGAGGCTATCACACCCATCCTCCACAGCCTATGTCTAGTAAGATATACCATGTGAAGGTATTTCCGTTGTTTGAGACAGAGTCTAGCCACGATGGTCGAGCTCTGAGGGGATACCCTGGCCATTCTTCATCTGTGCGTTCCCCCCAAAAGACCTCAAAGGCCAATCAAAGTGGAAAGAGTCTGGTGATTGTGTAACAACAAATGGTATACTTTCTCCCAAGAGCAGCTTGCCTTCCAGTGGGTTAAATTCGGGGAGGTCATCCAATCCTGAGATATTTAGTGTTAGTGCATGTCAGAGCTGCAAGTAACAACAGAATTCAGCCTGCAAGGTTTGAAAGGTTTTTAAGGTGGTAACTTCCATTACATCCCTCACATGTGGATACGGGCCCCCGGCACAGAGCTGGCCATGCCACTGATGGCATTTTGTCCAATATACCGATACTTTGGGAGACCCCCGAATCAATAACTTTGTCTGATAATTTCTTACTCCCGTTTTCCTAGCCTACGGCAGGTCTTAAGGAAAGTAGTTCACTCATTCAGTTGCATGGGAATAGATCCTGGAATAAGGTCTCTCTACCTTACCTTAAGAAGGTCCTTGATGAATTAAGACCAGTGTGTACATGGGTAAGGTCGCGGATGACGGCAATCCCATCAGCACCTGGCTTCTGAAAGCAGCCGACTCAATTGGGGTCCCAGTCATTTCGATCTGGTCCCGAGCCCGGGCGATTTAGCAAGGCCCACAGCTGAAATAAAGCTGACCTTCTTTCTACCTCCCACGGGGAGTTGAGGGTCATGTTCGCATATTGCAGATCAGGATTCCCGGAAGACCCTTGTCCACCTTATATCCTGAAGACCACTGCTGACAATATTGCATCAATTTATCAGGAGTTGTTTTCCATCTCACTCAACTTGGGTGTCATGTCCGACTCCTAGAAGAGGGCTAACGTTGTCCCCCTTCTTAAAAAAGCTAATGCTGACCCCGAAGTCCAAGCAAACTTCAGACCAGTCTCTTTATTGCCAGCAGCAGCTAAAGTTCTGAAAAAGGTGGTGAATCGTCAGCTCACTACTTTTTGGACAGACAATAATCTGTTACACCCATCCCAATCCGGCATCAGTGCCTGTCACTCTACGGAGACAACGCTCATAGAGGTCTATGAATCCATTAAAACTGGTCTTGATTCCGGTCTCAATGTGGCTCTTGTGCTGTTGGACCTGTCAGCAGCATTTGACACTGTGGACCACAGCATTTTGCTACAAAGGCTGGAACATCTACGGGTGACTGGACCAGCCTTAGGCTGGCTAGGCTCCTTTTTGGAGAGCAGGTAGTCTGGGTGAACCCCTGCTCTCCCAGAGCCAAACCACTGAATGGGGTGTCCCCCAGGGCTCTTCCTTGAGCCCTACTCATTTTAATGTATATATGACTCCACTGGCCCATCTGGTCAAATTCTTTGGCGTTAAAGTTGTATCATATGCGGATGACACGTAACTCCTGCTCTCTTACAAAGGGGACTCAGTGAGCACTAAAGAATCTTTCGCCCTCTGCATGACAGCACTGTTGAACTGGCTCGGTTAACCAAATTACAATGCAACCCAGACAAAACTAGGATCTTATTGTTTGGGTTGAACCCTTTCGAGGGTGGACAGGAGCCTGGCCCAGTAAGGTCTCCCCTCCAGCCCCCACCCCCCCCCCCCCGACGGCAGTGGCTAGAAATCTGAGAGTGATGTTTGACTCCCAACTCTCCTTCAATACCCAGGTTTCGGTAGTGGTCAAATCATGTCTCTAGATCGTCCGCATGCTCAGGAAACTCCTGCACCTCCTCCCCCATGAATCTCATGTTACGGTGGTCAGGGCACTGATCTTATCAAGGTTGGATTACATCAATGTTCTGTTCCTGGGTCTTTCTGACTACCTAGTCCAACGTCTACAAGTGATAAGGAACATGGCAATACGCCTCATCTATAGGCTATCTAAATATGCCTCAGTATCTCACTTCCGTGAGAAGCTTCACTGGCTTCCAGTGTGCAAGCGCTTAATGTTTAAAACCCTGACATTGGTCCACCAAGCACTCTGCAACAAGGGTACTTAAATGAGAGGATCAAGGATTACAGACCAGGAAGGTCACTATGCTCCAGTAACGTGGCTTGTTAACAATCCTCTGTTTCAAAAAACAATGGAGAGGGGGGTTCTCCTTCATGATCAGGGGAGCAAGTTTGTGGAACCAGATGCCTGAACACCTGAGATCAATAACCGAGGAAACATCCTTCAAAAAGGATTTGAAGATGTATCTTTTTAAACTTTAGCAAGTCTTGGACAACTACTGGATTTTGCCCCTCCTCACCTGTACTTTTATGCTGAAACATTGCATCCTAGGTAGACTCACACCCTTTGGAACCATGGAAGGGTGCACAGAACAGCAAGCTGTATGACTAATGTTCAAGATGATGATGTATTAGTGACAGTCTTTGGACTGTCCACATTGTTGAAGTATTCAGCTAGCCATGTGACATTTAGAAAGAGGGAAGGTCAAGGATTCAAAACCTTTAGGGGCTAAATCCTCATGTTCGCACCCTAACATTTTCCATTCTCCACAATAGTCATTATCAGGTGCACTCCTCTTTGTTGCGATTAAAACACAAATGTGAATTTCTTTTGCATGCCAACTCTTTAGATGAATTAACCATTTTGAAATTATAAGAATATTTAAAACCAGGTAGGAAAAAGTTTTCTAAAGATAAATTTATCAAAGACATGGCTACTAGTAAGGGTTGTCCCCTTTCTTTGGCAGTCATGATTCTAAAAGTAAACAAAATGCAAATTAACTATTTTGTAAAATCATTTGCATCTATTTGCCTCAATTCATTTCTGCTTATCCCTTCAAAACGGCACTTTTGATTCCCATTAATTGTATCTTGTCTTTTGAAGTGGGTGCATGCACCCTTGTTATCTGTTAATGGATGTTTTAGGGATGTTCGCGGCCTCACCCGAGACAGTGAAAGTCAAAGCGTTAATATGAATTATTAATATTTTCTTTAATGTTCGTTTTATAGCTTTCCTCACTTCTCTTCAATTCCTGGATGATGGGTTTGGTCTAAAATGTGAACATGGACTACTTATTCAAGATTTTAAATACCCTCTTATTGAATAACATTTCTCTTCATCCTCACTTGAACTTGAATGTTCTTTTCAGGAGTCATCATGTTATACTGCCCATGCCCTCAAATGAGCTCTAAACAGGAACCCTGGAACTATGTTATAGCTCCTTGTAAGAGAATCAGCAGCTCCCTTGCCTCTGATATGCCACAATTCACAACATATATTATAATCTGCTTGAGGAATACCAAGTCCAATGAACTTAGTAGTGCAGACTTTCCCTAAGGCTACAGAGGAGGGAGAAGCATTGATGCCTGGACAAAGATATGGGCCACTACTAGGTTTCTGTGTTTAAAAATGCTAGGCACAGCAGAGGAAACCCTCACTAGGCAGTTTTGGATAGGCTTCAAATGTAAGGCACAAAAAAGACAATGTGGCTACATGTGGCTGATCAGGATCTTTAGTGGAATCCAGCCAATGATTGTATACCCAAATGGTGAATGTGGTCTAATCGAGCCAAAATCACAACCTCTTCAAAAAGAAAAGGTTTCTCAAAATCCAATGCTACAATAAAAGTTCAATAAAGACCACTGTTCTACATGCTATCAACCAGCAGGAGAGGTCGCATCAAGTGTGGGCTACTGTTTTTTCCTTATGCACCAAGCCCCATGACAGAAATTCCCAGCGGTATTGTCCAACATGTCGATCTGGTAGGGTCCCATCTCTTGCCTCTCTGGAGCCTTCCAGATAAATTTGGGTGAGCCACTGAAAGCTTGAGCCAGGGTCGAGCTAGATGCCGGCTCTGGCTCAGCTTCAGGTGCGCTCTCGGGCCCTTGCACCCTACACAAGCCGAGACCATCACGTGGCTTCTGCTTGCCACTCACACTATAATGCTATGCGATAAGCATGAAAGATAAAGAATTCATCTTTGATATAATACAAGAGAACAAGATGCACATCTAGAGGTTCAATTACACAGTATGACACTAGAAAACCTGGGATCAATCCCAGCTTCCATGCTTGACCAAATTATTTGATCCTAGACAAATATTTTATTTCACTGGGCCTCCTCTTTTTTTAACATAATCGCATAAGAGAGCACTTTCAAACACATGAGTTGAGGATTTGCGCTGTAACAAATCTTGTGTTTGGTTTAATAGAATAGAATATTCCTCTATTTATAATAAGAATCTAGACCATAGATAGGGTTCACAATATAACAGACTTGATTTTTAGTTCACTAATTTATTTTTATTTTTTTGGCCTTGTCGTGGCAGAGGAGGCGTGAATGTTTCTAAGTATACGTTTAAAACTATCACTTTTAAGAAATTCAGCTCTATACAATTTAATGAATTTTTAAGGGACTTTATCACAGTTTTATAGGATGTCTGTGGTGCGATTTAAGGCAAACGTTTCCAGGGCTCGGCCAATGCACAGACTATTGGAGCCAGAGCCGATCCTAGGCTCGGCTCTGGCTTAGCTTTGCCTGTTAATTTATTGGCTCGCCCACCTCCATTACCAGAGCATCCACAGTAGGAGAAGGTGCTAACACCAGCCTTACTGAGTGTGCGCCTCCACTGGGAGTGTCTTCGACTGCGAGTGAAAGTACTTTTAGTGTAGATTCATCCTGGAAGTTTATCCTGGTTAATTGTTTTTGATGTCTCCAGGTGTACCATACCACTAGTACACTGCTCTACTTCAACCAGTTTATCTTTTCATTAGGGAATCCAAGTTAACTTATTCTGAAGCAAGAACATTTACTCTTAGACTACATTGGGGATATTTGCCTTTCAAATATTTGGGTGACTGCATCATTTTATGTTTTCATTTTTTACAAGTATCATTTTATTTCCCAACTGTATTTCACTCTTTTGCTTTTATTATTGATCCCCCATTACATCACAAACTTAGTCTACTGCTACGTATTGAGCGTGCCTACAAGGCCCTCCACAACAACGGACCCCAATACCTCAACGGCCGCCTCTCCTTCCATGCCCCCAAGAGAATCCTCCGCTCAGCCGACCTCTGCCTAGCCACCGTCCCTCGCTTCTACAGGACCAGAGCAGGTGGAAGGTCCTTCTCCTACCTCGCAGCCAAGACCTGGAACGATCTCCCCCTTCATCTTCGGCGAAGCCCGCATTGCACCAATTCAGCAAAGACCTCCGACCTGGCTCTTTGAATGACCCAACGGAGCAGCTCAGCTCAGACCCTCCCTTCAGCACCTTGAGACCCTAACGGGTGAGTAGTGCTCTCTACAAATCAATGATTGATTGATTGATTGATTGATTGAGCATCTATTTTAATTAATGTGATCAGGTTCAATGAATGCTCAGACATTCTGACCATATGTTTGGCTTCTCTCATTCTCCTTCACTGCATTCGATGCATACGCACAGCTACACATTCAGAGGAACTTACTAAGAGCTGACACTGCAATTAGGCCCAACACCAAAACACTTTCCAAATAGGCCACACGTGCATTCTCACACACCCAGAAACAACAATGCAATACATGCTTACGCATCCTACCTTTCACCTCACTGCTTGTTGCTCCAGTCTACTCCTAAGTGGAGTGACATTAAACACAATAAATGTGTTGAGTCAAATATAAAGAATATGCTGGTCAATCCAAGGCGCCTCCCGAAGAGGGTATTTAAAGTATATGACCGGCCACTGGAACAAGCCTATTTTTATGATTACTTGGGAATAAGGTTTAATGCAAACGTAACCTGGGCAAAGCTGAAGTCCAAAAGTGAAGCTAGCTAATGCTGTTGCTGTTCCGTGTTTCAGTAGTAAATGGGGTTGAAGAATGATTAAACCATTAAACTATCTTTCCAGTCTTACCAAGCTAAAGCACTGGCAGCGGGCCTGTATGCGGCCGAGCTTTGGGGATGTAACACGGCTCTAGGACTCCTGAAAATTGAAAATCAAATTTTGCACCGCCTATTGCACCATAGTCCGGAGACCTCAATGGCTGTCTTCAGGCATGAACTAGGCGTGAATAATATTGAAGCTGTTGATGTGCTTAAACCAATTGTGTATTGGCTTTGAATATGGACTAAACCAAATCTTGCAATTTACCTTAAGCCTGTTTGTACAATTTGGAAAAGCTGTTACTCATGCAATGTACCATGGTTTAATCATATTGCAAGGACTTTAACTAGTATAGGATGCTATAAGTTATGGACTAGCCCAGAAACGATGATCCCCTCGACTCTGAAAATAAACAAAGACAATTATTGGTCACAAATGTTTAACATGCAGGAAGGCAAGCTCTTTATATTGTTTCAGGAAATTAAACCTGCTCCTTGCTGAAAGAAATACATGGATCAGCTCTTCCCTGAAATAAAGAGAACTTTATACATTAAGTTTAGGTTAGACTCACTTCCAGAAAATACTTTTATAAGGAACTGGTCAAACAAGAACTAGTCGGGGCGTGGTCAAAATGGCTACGGAGTGAGACGTGGGTTCCCGTCTCTCCGTCCCTGCCGAGCAAGACCTTCCCCGCTGCCCTAACTTTAGACCTCTCTCAGAGGGCGGAACAGTTGGTAGGGCAACCGGGACGACCCCATCTCACCTGGGGGAGAGACTGAACGGTTTGCTCTAGCGGAGCCCGAGAGAGAAGCGAGCGGCCTGGGCCCGGGTTGCGCAGCCGCAGAGCCCCACCTGGTAGTGACACGGCAGGGCGACAAATGCCAGCGAAGGTTGAGACTCGCCCTCGATAGCCTGGGAGCAGCCAGACTACATAGAGAAACCGCGACCGCAGCCCCCGAGGGACACCGGGACAGCGGATTGGCTTCCTGGGTCGGGCCAGCAGGCGGCCGGGGCGAGTCGGCCCGGACCAGAGAGTGGCAGAGAGAGCCAGAAAAGAGGAGGGCCTGACTGCGAGAAGCCCCAGAGCGGACAACGAGGTGGCTGGTCGGGGCGAGAAGAGGAGCGCCTGAGTTGATCAGAGGGTGTGCCTGATGGACGGGAACACGGAGCCAGGCAGGATATGCCCAACGCCAGAGAGGCTCTTGGCGGACGAGTCTATGCCCCTCATATGAGTGAACTTCGGCTGGGGTTGAGCTCCCGTCTCTGCGACCCGGGCTGACGGCCTGGATGACGGGTGGAGACCCTGGGGCTGGATGTGTCGGAGGTAACGCGACCAACGGCAGGCCATACCCCACTGAGAGCACACGTCAAGGGAGAGGCAGCTGCCAAGCAATGGATAACGGTGAGCGTAAGGGCGGCGATAGTGCATAGCAGCTGGAGGGAAGAAGCTCCTGGAAGGGCCTACGAAACGCAGTAAGCCACCAAGGGGGAGGACGCCATCAACCATTGCAGGCGCCGCATCTGGGGGAAGAAGATGGTGAAAGCATCAGGTCAGCGATTGGGACCCCATGTTATAGACAGGAGCAGGCGCAGGTTGGTGCCCCCGATCCATCAGAGAAAGGGAAGGAGGCTCAATGAGGGAGAAACCGAGATGGTCCTCGCTGTGGGGGCCGTTCCGTCCATAACCCATCCGCAGCGGAGGGCCAGAGATATCGGGGCCACCACCAGGGGCGCTTGAAGTCATATCCACTGGATGGATCCAGGGATGCAGCGAGTGCAGCACATGTGAGGCTGGAGCCCGGTCAGAGGTGTAGTGGATCCCTGTCCTGAGCACAGTGCTGACCCATCATAGCTCCCTGCAGACCTGGTCCCAGTAGCTCCGAAAGGATAGCGTCCGTGAGGGCAAAGAAGGGGGGGCTCCATCAAAGACATGTTAATAAAGCAGTCGGGCTCTCATGAAAGCGAACCCCAGGGAGGCCCAAGCAGGGCAACCTCACCGGCAGAGTAAGATCTGGAGGCCCCAGTCACACTTTCATATCTGGAGGCCCTGTTCTCCAGTTTGAGAGTTGACCTCTTGGTGGTGAAGCGGGATCTATTGAGCGAACTACAGTCGGTACGCAACGAGGTGATAGACATCAGGGACCGGGTGAATGCCATCGAAGGACGCGAAACCTCTCACGATGAAGAGATAGCGCAACTGCAACAGGAAATCATTCACCTCACAGATCAACAATTGGACCTACAAGCCCACATGGAGGACTTAGAAAACCACTCCAGATGTAATAATATTCAAATTAGGGGGGCCCCAAGAGAAGAGGAGGGAGGTGACATTGAGGCCTACGTTGGAGCTATTTGCACAAATCCAGGGAGATACCCAGGCATCGGAGATCCCTCTGGATAGGACTCAGAGTGGGTCGCTGGGGTCCCGGGTTACCTCGATCATTAGACATTCTGACCTGTGTACATAATTTCTCTCTGAAAGAACGAACCCTGAAGAAAGCAAGAGAAACGCCATCAGTGTCGTACCGAGGCTGGGTCCTCCATCTGTTTCAAGACCTGGCGGCCTCAACATTTCAGAAAAGAAGAGAATTTCGCTTGGTCATGAACTATCTGCGAGAAAAGAAAGTGGCCTACTCTTGGGGGCATAACTTCAGATTGATCTTTCGTTGGCATGATCCGCTTCATCAAATCTGCTCCCCGTCTGCGGCATGTGCATTGCTCCAGATAGAGCCCCCTGAGGAGCCACGCCAGGGAACATCGATCGTCAGCCCCGGAGGCGAGAACCGCTGGAGATGGCGACGGGTCCCCTCCAGTCAGAGGGGGTCCGGCCCGGACTGGGCGACCATGGCATCTGAAAGGAGTGCCCTGCTGGACAAACTGGCAGAGGATACTTCCTCCAACGATCCTGCCTGAAGTGACATGGCTTGAGTGTAGAGCTTGGCGGCAGGAGAGAGTGGCAGGGGGCGGGGAGGCGGAAAGAAACCTAGAGGACTTGGTCATTGCCCCACACAGAGACTTTCCCCCTTTGATCCAGGGACTATGGTTCTTTGTTGTTACTGTTATGGTTTTGGGAACGTTACTGGGTGCCCATCAGGTTGTCACAATTAACATACTAGTCCACACTTAAGGTTGAAAGTTCCCCATGAGGTATCGGGAAGGGGAAATGCGAGAAAGCCGGGTGGGGATGGGTGGAGGCAAGTCGAGAGCCCATAATGGCATCAATAGCAAAAAGTCGTAGGGTACTGACCCTAAATGTCAAGGGCTTGAACAATCAAGTTAAGAGGAGGGCAATACTTGCCTATTTAGAACAGTCTCAGGCAGATGTCTGCCTCCTCCAGGAGATGCATTTGTTGCGCAGGGACTAGAACAGATTGAGATCCCGGGACTTCCTGCAGCAATTATTCTCCTCTTTGCCACACAAGAGGGCGGGGTGGCAATATTGGTCTCACACTCCTTTCGAGGGAAGGTCGGGACAAAGGTAGCAGAGATTAGGGGCCGCCTTCTGGGGTACCGAGTTCATTTCGGTTCTCATTCCATCGTCCTGGGGTCAGTATACGTCCCTAGCGAGGGGCAGGAACAGTTTCTGCAAGAAGAGGTAGCAGACATCCTGACTACTCAAGATAGGTGGGTGACCTTGAGGGGAGACTTAAATCTGGTACTTAATAATGAAATGGACTGGTCGACCCAGCAGCAGGGAGCAACTGGGGAGGTCAGTCGGTGGGGGCCCTTAGGCTACAGGAACTAGGATTGAGGGACATATGGCGGAGTCTGCACCCAGATTCCAGAGATTATACATTCTACTCTCACGCACACAAATGCTATGCCAGACAGGACCATTTCCTGGTTTGTAGGGAAGTCCTGGCAGCGACACGCTTGGTGGAAATTGAACCCCTATCCCTGTCTGACCATTCGGCAGTCCTGCTAGACCTCACTCTCCCCCTCCAAGATCAAAGGCCCCATTCCTTGCGTTTACGGGAAACCCTACTCCGTAGGTCGGCGGTAGTAAAGCAGACAGAGAGCTCGATTAGGAAGTACCTGGAGGTCAATGACACCGCAGAGACTTCGATCGAGATGGTATGGAACACAATGAAAGCTGTACTCAGGGAGCTAATTGCCATCTATGCAGCGGATAATAAGGATAGACGTGATATGCTTTCACAGCTACAACAACAAATGCGTGAATTAGAACGCATACACCACTGTACTGGGGTGCCTAGAGTGTGGCGCCAACTGAAGGCGACAAGGAAGCAATTGGCGGGCCTGGATGTAGATAGTGCGGAGTACTCGTTACTTCGCCTTAAGCATGCGTTTTACGTTGGGGGGGAACAAATCTAGAAGAATGCTAAAGAACAAACTCAGGGGTCAGCGCAAGGCCAATGTGGTGGAGGCGTTGCTCACTGAGGTTGGGACAGAGGTGGTGGGGGATGAGGCTGTGGTGGAGAGGTTTGGGTCCTTCTATAAAGATTTGTTCTTGGCGCAGGATCTCCCACCCCAGGTAATCTCCGAGTATCTGGAAAATGCCAAAGTGACAGGCTTAACAGCGGAACAAGTGGCGGGCCAGGATAGCCCTACAAGGATTGAGGAAGTAATCGCTGCAATCTCCAGATTGAAGCCACATAAATCTCCCAGCGCAGATGGCTTTTCGGCCAGCTTTTATAAAGCCTTCTGCAACTTGGTGGCTCCTCTGCTCACCAGAGTGTTCAATGCGATCTCAAGTTCAGCGACACTCCCTCCCTCAATAAAGGAGGCCCTGGTGGTGGTTATAGCAAAACCTGGGAAGGACAAAATATTATGCGGGTCCTACCGACCTATATCGCTTCTGAATGTAGAAGTGAAGTTGTTCACAGGGTTCCTAGCGACTCGCCTTGCCCGGATTAGAGGACCCTGATCAATCTGGTTTTATTCCTGGTAGACAGAGTTCAGATAACACTAAGCGGATCCTTCACCTTATAGACAAGGCAACCCACTCCCAGCTTGAGTCGATGCTTTTCTCAATTGACGCGGAGAAGGGCTTCGACCGGGTGCATTGGCCTTACTTAGAAGCGGTACTGAAATGCTTTGAATTGGGGGACAGGGTCTGCTCATAGGTGCTGAGCGGGTACAGGGGGCCGAGGGCTACTCTCAGGGTGTTCAGAGAGCTTCCCCATAGAGCGCGGAACACGGCAGGGATGCCCCCTCTCCCCGCTTTTATTCGTGCTTTACATTGAGCCGTTTGCGCAGCGTGTCCTGGATGACCCAAAGATCACAAGCATACGCTTTGGGGGTGAGGAACACCTAATCACTTTATATGCGGACGATGTTATCGTTTCCCTAGTCAACCCCAGGGAGGCCCTACCAGAGTTTCTGGCAGAAGTTGGGAGGTTCGGGGCGGTCTCGGGATTCCAGATTAATTTAGCAAAATCACAGGCACTGAGCCTAACAGTGTCGCGAGACTCGAAGCAATTCCTCACTCAGGCTCTCTCCATTCGGTGGGAGCGGAATATATTGTATCTAGGGCCTCATCTCACATCGACCATTCAGGAAGTGGTCGAGGTAAACTACCGAAATTTGGTTAAAAGAGTACAAACCGATCTCGGTAGATGGCAAACTTTCCCGCTGTCATGGCTTGGAAGAATAGCTGCACTAAAGATGTCAGTCCTTCCCAGAATCTTATACACCTTTTTGACACTTCCGCTGTGGCCCCCAATGGGGATGCTCCAGACCCTACAAAGAGCCCTACAAAATTATGTATGGGCGGGCCAGAGTTTCCGAATGCGCCGTGAGGTCCCCTGCGATACAAAAGGGGATGATGGACGGAACGTTTGAGCCAATCAAACACTCACCCCCAGTCAACTGATCTGGGTTTAATCCATCATCATTCTTTAGCTCACTCCCCACCCCAGTTCAGACATGGCCATATGCAAATCAGTCTGACCCTGTGCCTCATGGGAACAGTCCAGCCCGAACTGCCAAGCCATGTCTTCCCTGGACCGGAAACAAGCATCCTAGGACCGGTTTCTGGCATTTCAGCCGTCATCAGCCAGGCTTGCTTGAATCCAGTGGCAAAGTGAGCAAGGGACCCACGTCTGGGCATACCCCGCCAACTTAGGGCGACCAAGCGATACAAAAGGGGATGATGGACGGAACGTTTGAGCCAATCAAACACTCACCCCCAGTCAACTGATCTGGGTTTAATCCATCATCATTCTTTAGCTCACTCCACCACCCCAGTTCAGACATGGCCATATGCAAATCAGTCTGACCCTGTGCCTCATGGGAACAGTCCAGCCCGAACTGCCAAGCCATGTCTTCCCTGGACCGGAAACAAGCATCCTAGGACCGGTTTCTGGCATTTCAGCCGTCATCAGCCAGGCTTGCTTGATTCCAGTGGCAAAGTGAGCAAGGGACCCACGTCTGGGCATACCCCCGCCAACTTAGGGCGACCAAAGCGATACAAAAGGGGATGATGGACGGAACGTTTGAGCCAATCAAACACTCACCCCCAGTCAACTGATCTGGGTTTAATCCATCATCATTCTTTAGCTCACTCCACCACCCCAGTTCAGACATGGCCATATGCAAATCAGTCTGACCCTGTGCCTCATGGGAACAGTCCAGCCCGAACTGCCAAGCCATGTCTTCCCTGGACCGGAAACAAGCATCCTAGGACCGGTTTCTGGCATTTCAGCCGTCATCAGCCAGGCTTGCTTGAATCCAGTGGCAAAGTGAGCAAGGGACCCACGTCTGGGCATACCCCGCCAACTTAGGGCGACCAAAGCGATACAAAAGGGGATGATGGACGGAACGTTTGAGCCAATCAAACACTCACCCCCAGTCAACTGATCTGGGTTTAATCCATCATCATTCTTTAGCTCACTCCACCACCCCAGTTCAGACATGGCCATATGCAAATCAGTCTGACCCTGTGCCTCATGGGAACAGTCCAGCCCGAACTGCCAAGCCATGTCTTCCCTGGACCGGAAACAAGCATCCTAGGACCGGTTTCTGGCATTTCTGCCGTCATCAGCCAGGCTTGCTTGAATCCAGTGGCAAAGTGAGCAAGGGACCCACGACTGGGCATACCACCGCCAACTTAGGGCGACCAAAGCGATACAAAAGGGGATGATGGACGGAACGTTTGAGCCAATCAAACACTCACCCCCAGTCAACTGATCTGGGTTTAATCCATCATCATTCTTTAGCTCACTCCACCACCCCAGTTCAGACATGGCCATATGCAAATCAGTCTGACCCTGTGCCTCATGGGAACAGTCCAGCCCGAACTGCCAAGCCATGTCTTCCCTGGACCGGAAACAAGCATCCTAGGACCGGTTTCTGGCATTTCAGCCGTCATCAGCCAGGCTTGCTTGAATCCAGTGGCAAAGTGAGCAAGGGACCCACGTCTGGGCATACCCCCGCCAACTTAGGGCGACCAAAGCGATACAAAAGGGGATGATGGACGGAACGTTTGAGCCAATCAAACACTCACCCCCAGTCAACTGATCTGGGTTTAATCCATCATCATTCTTTAGCTCACTCCACCACCCCAGTTCAGACATGGCCATATGCAAATCAGTCTGACCCTGTGCCTCATGGGAACAGTCCAGCCCGAACTGCCAAGCCATGTCTTCCCTGGACCGGAAACAAGCATCCTAGGACCGGTTTCTGGCATTTCAGCCGTCATCAGCCAGGCTTGCTTGAATCCAGTGGCAAAGTGAGCAAGGGACCCACGTCTGGGCATACCCCCGCCAACTTAGGGCGACCAAAGCGATACAAAAGGGGATGATGGACGGAACGCTTGAGCCAATCAAACACTCACCCCCAGTCAACTGATCTGGGTTTAATCCATCATCATTCTTTAGCTCACTCCACCACCCCAGTTCAGACATGGCCATATGCAAATCAGTCTGACCCTGTGCCTCATGGGAACAGTCCAGCCCGAACTGCCAAGCCATGTCTTCCCTGGACCGGAAACAAGCATCCTAGGACCGGTTTCTGGCATTTCAGCCGTCATCAGCCAGGCTTGCTTGAATCCAGTGGCAAAGTGAGCAAGGGACCCACGTCTGGGCATACCCCCGCCAACTTAGGGCGACCAAAGCGATACAAAAGGGGATGATGGACGGAACGTTTGAGCCAATCAAACACTCACCCCCAGTCAACTGATCTGGGTTTAATCCATCATCATTCTTTAGCTCACTCCACCACCCCTGGCAAGCACCTGCTGAAGGTGGCCTGGGTATCCCATGTATTCTACGATACTTCCAAGTGGCGCAGATCAGGTTCCTGGTGGAGTGGTCGCACCCAGAATCGGAGAAGAGTTGTCTCTTCATGGATAGGGCAATAGCCAGAACGTCCTTGTGGAAGATCCCCATTCTGGGCAGGCCACATCGCCCTCCCAATCTTTATCTGTCCGCGATTATGGCGCCTACCCTCCGAGTCTGGGATGCTGTGCCCAGTAGGGAGGGCCTCTCGTCGTTCCCCTCCCCGCTTTTGCCGGTGGTGGAGAATCCAGATTTTACCCCAGGTATAATTACAGTGGCTTTTTGGGAATGGCTGAAGCTGGGATGCAGATCAATAGACCATTTCTTCGATGAAGAAGGCCCCATACAGTTTGACACTCTGAGGTCAGGGAATGCTATTCCTGAGGGGGAGAGATTCCGGCACACACAGATCAGGCATTGGTTGATGCAGCCAGAGAGAAGAGATGCAGCTCAGCTTCCACTGGCTACATTTGAGAAATGGCTTCTAAGCAAAGAATCAGACAAGCATTTAGTATCTGACTTATATAAGTTGTAGATAAATAAGGCCTCTGACACTAGATCCCCAGCCCAATAGTGATGGGAGCGGGAACTGGGGCGGGAGCTGTCCGTTCAGGAATGGTGAGACATTTATTATCGGGCGAGACACACAGCGTCCAACACATCCAGCATAGAAACCGTGACAAAATTCACCACTGACTCCGGTTCGCCTTCATAGAGGGAATCCAGTTCGGAGTGAAAGGTATTTGAGATGTCGCGATACCCCTGAGACACTACTACACATTTTATGGGAATGCCCCAAATTGACTCAATTTTGGGACAAAATCCTGACGGAAATTGATTAATATTTTAATACTCAACTCCCCCGATTTCCTGCGAGTGGTGCTGGGTCTTCCCAATACATTGACTTAGCCACCCAAATCTAGTAGAGGTAGACATATCGCACTGGCACTGGGGGCGGCTCACCAATCGATCTTGGCCCTCTGGGGCACTGATAGAATCCCAACCAGATTGGGGTGGCCCCACCGTATTTGGCATTTGTTGGGGATGGAGAGGCTTACATCGATACTTAAATTACAGGAAGACGCATTCAGAGAGGTTTGGCGTCCGTTTATTTCTCTTATCGCACAGGAATTCAGAGCTTACCTAGGTATTTAAAATTGCTGCGCCTGAGTGTCTCACAGCCTTGACCTAACCGAGGGGACCTTCACGAGTACAACAGTTATATGTTCATAAGGACACCTGAGTTTATGTGCACCCAGGGGAGGGGAGGAGGAGCTGGAGGGGGGTTTAGAGGTAAGTTTTCCTTTTTATTATATTAGGTTGTTATAAGTTGCTCAAATGACTGACGGTGGCTGAAAGTTGATGCTACGTCAGTGACTGCATAGCCTCACTAAGTGCTCTCTGTCGCAACAATAAAAATAAATATAAACAAGAACTAGTCTACTATTTACAACTGCACACAAGGCAGTGATGAATCAGTCTTACGTTTTATACCGCTATGCATTTTTTCCATGTCATTTAGGAGGCTATGTCTATACCCACTCCTAAATAAACATAACATTAGACACTGTAATGCTGCCAAGACGAATTGACTGCAAATCCATTGTCAACCCAGTGGCTTCCTATATATCATTGTAGCTTGAGAAGTCATGCGATTGTTAGCTCATAAATATTCTGATATTTAACTAGACCAACCATATTGTGAATCCCAAAGTCAACTTCGGTATTTAGTTTTGTGCTGTTTGTGGTTATAATGTAAACCTGGTGGATATTATATTAACTTTAACGGTATGTCAATATGCTGCAAGTATTCTTAATTTTTTAGGAACCTGCATTGCACATACATATGTAGGGTGAGATGAATGTATACATGTATCACTTTGACGGAATGCATTGAAGGAAATTATGAGATTTTAAATTCTTTTATCTATTATTGGTTAAATTTGGTAAATTGAAACCTTATGGGCTAGGTATAACTCCGGAGTCTGACACAAATATTAAAAGATTTTTGGTTAAGCACATTTGCACTTTAGGAGTAAAGTAAGGTGGCTTTAGTTGTCAAGTGGATCCGATTAATCTTCAAATTAATATGTGTGATTGTAAAAGTATATCGTCTTAATCTTACCAAGGCAATAAGGTCTGTGCACTCATATTGGAGGTTGCCGGAGTAATGTCCATCGTCTAGGGCTAATGAGCTCCGATGACAAGAGGCACTAGCACAGCACTGTATTTGTTGGGCTACTTTAATTTTTTTGTGTTATTCTTAATGGAATAGAGAGAATTAGCCAGAAATGTTGCAGCGTATATTGTACACCGAGCTGGAGGAATAGATTGATGTATATTTAAATTCGCTAGATGACTGTTTTTCCTTCATATTTTTAAAATCGGGGAATTCTGCTGGAGCGGGAGGAAGAGAATGAAGTACATTTATATATATTAGTCAATTGTTTTTACACATTTAAAAAAATACAAAACTCTTATGAAAGGTGATAGATAACAGAATTTGTAGTGTTGATTTAACTTTTTTAATATTATGGATTTCATATTGTATGACTCACATTTGTAAGTTGAAACAATAAATAAATTTGGCAATAACACAATAAGAGGGCAACTCTTGTTATCATGTCCAACACTGATACATTTTCCACATAGGTTATACTACACACCCACACCCTTGCATGCAAACACAACCTATGGAGTAGGTAACCTACAGAGTAGTATATTATCTCTCAGCACATACAACACAAACCACTTTGCACTTGCATTCTTTTCTAAGCAAAGCTGAAGTCACTTGACTCAAAGTCCTTTACAGTTTGCCAGAGGAGTAGTTTTCCTCACATTGGCATCCGCTTTAACACAGTTCTAGACTATTACCATCATTGAACCTGCTACTCAAGTCCATCACAATTCTAAAAGCATCCCAGAATTGAGATGAGTAACTTGCAGCAAATAATAATCTTTTGGAAATGACAAACCAATGCATGAACATTGTCCATAAGCCTACAGCCCAGGCCTGCATCCACATAAAGTGATTTCTGCATTCTCCACAAATCACTGGGCCACTGTGATATAGTTATCAGTTCTATCTATTAGAACATGTATTTGGTATCTCCTGCATTTTTCTCTTTGGCCTGTGTTATGGTATGTTGTTGTGGAATGTTCATAGCGGCCGTACTTACACGCGCTCCTGGCTGCCGCCTCTTCTGCCCTTGCTTCATCCTCACGCTGGACCCCGATCGCTGCTGCTTTATCTCTGGATTTCTCCCAGCATCGTCCTTACCTGCTACAGCTCTTGCAGATTCTTCATGGCCTCATGCTTGCTCTCTTCTGCTCTTGATGTCTTACTTTATTTGGAGGATCATTTGAATTACATCCTTACACCTTCATTTCCCGCTTTGTGACTCCGATGTCAACTTTCCATTGGAGTTGCTTTCCCTTCAGCGGCGCTGTGCAAGATGGCGGTCCAGATTTCCAAGAAGAGAAAGTTTGTTGCTGATGGCATCTTCAAAGCAGAGTTGAATGAGTTCTTGACTCGTGAGCTGGCTGAAAATGGCTACTCTGGGGTGGAAGTCAGAGTTACACCAACAAGAACTGAAATAATCATCCTTGCCACCAGGACCCAGAATGTTCTGGGTGAGAAGGGTCGTTGTATCCGTGAACAGACTGCTGTTGTTCAGAAGAGGTTTGGCTTGCCTGAGGGTAGTGCGGAGCTCTATGCTGAGAAAGTGGCTACAGGAGGTCTGTGTGATATCGCCCAAGTGGAGTCTCTGCGTTACAAACTTCTGGGAGGCTTAGCGGTGCGTAGAGCTTGCTATGGCGTCCTGCGTTTCATCATGGAGAGTGGCTCCAAGGGCTGCGAGGTGGTGGTCTCTGGTAAACTTTGAGGCCAGAGAGCCAGGTCCATGAAGTTTGTGGATGGCTTGATGATCCACAGTGGAGATCCTGTGAACTATTATGTTGATACTGCAGTCCGCCACGTGCTGCTCAGGCAAGGTGTGCTTGGGATCAAAGTGAAAATTATGCTGCCATGGCAAGTGGCAAGATTGGGCCCAAGGAGCCACTGCCTGACCATGTCAGAATTGTGGAGCCCAAGGATGAGATCCTCCCAACAACTCCCATGTCTGAGCAGAAAGGAGGAAAACCAGAACAGCCACCACAACAGCCGCAGCAACCACCAGCCATGCCTCAGCCGGTTCCTATAGCCTAATGGGTCATGGTTGCCCTGAGAAATGTCTGGATACAGAGCTGTAAAAAAATAAATATGAAAGACCAAAAAAAGAAAAACCTTTCCATTGGAGTTCACCTTCTTTCTCTTTGAAGCACATATTCTAGCCCAGCTTATCTATAGCTTAAATAGGAGAAATAGAGTCTGTGTTTCTTGCTGAGGAAAGACTCTAGATTTGGTACTACATTGATTGATTTGTTTCCCAATAATGTCATCAAGTTTTTTAGGTGGATTTCGGGTACATGTTTGTGTACCGATGTAACCCATTTAGATATTATAATTTTTTTCTTTTTTGTCTACTTTTTTTATTATTTGTTTGTGAATTTCTTTTCCCATATCTCCTTGTTTTTGTGTTGTGTTAGTCCTGTGCTCTCCTGTGTTTTGTGCTTTTCTTTCTTCTCTTCCGTTATTCTTTCTTCTCTCTTCTAACATGCAAAATATCCCCCCTCCTCCATTTCTTTTGGTTCACTGGGTAAACCTTTTCTTCCATAGTCTAAATGGAAGAAATTCTTCATATATTATTTATTTGTGTGAGACTCAAATTTGTCTCCAGAACAGAAAACTTCTATGCTGGTTCATTGTTTAGGCGCGAACGGGCAAGACATTTTTGAGAACCGACCTTGGTGAGAGTGAGGATGAGGATGCTACACAATCTTTGAATGAGTCTGAGATTGCCGTCAAAAAATTGGACATTCATTTTCTCTCTAAAGTATCTATTATTCTACAGAGGTACTGTTTTGATAAATGAAGCCAGAGGAGGATGAATACATTGAATATTTTGTAACCACTTTACATAAACTAGTTTCCTCCTGTACATTTGGAGACAGTACAGAAGAAAGAATAAGGGACCAATTCATGTTGGAATGTAAATGTGATTAGATAGGAGAAGAACTCAGGTCTAAGAATGATCCCAAGCTTAATGAGGTGTTAGTATTTGCTAAACGTGTTGAACATTTTATGCTATGTAGAATTACATAATGACAAAGGAACTGCTCACTCTGTACAATCTGTTTCTTCAAAACAAAAGAAAATTAAGCTGTAATTCTTTAGATGTGGTCATCTTAATCACCTGGCTAATTTCAAGAACTGTCCTGCCACTAAACCTCTGTGTAAAATCTGTGGTAAAAAGAGATATTTTGCCAAATGCTTAAAATCGAATAAGGAAAAAGTGTTGGAGGTGTGTTCCAAATAAACAGATATTGCACTTCAAATTGTTAATGAGAATTGTGTATCTAATGTCAAATGTGATCACCCTTCCAATGTAGTTGCTCTCAATGATATCTCTGTTTCCAAGATGATGGTTTCAGAAGCAAGACTTTGGTTTTAGATAAGGATTATGCACAGTACTTCTGTGGTAAAGTCAACCTGCATGAGCCTGATGTTACTCCGTACAGTTATGGAAGGAAACCAATTAAAATTATGGGATATTTTGAGGCAGAAATAAGATTTCAAGATAATATCACCAATGGTAAAATATATGTTCCAGTGAAGGGGGATACTGTTTTAAGCTGGCCTCATCAGACGCTTTAGGGCATTTAGCTTGATCCCAATGCTGATCCCCCAGGTCCAAATCAGAGAGGTGGATACCATTCAAGAGATGTTGTTACATGAATTTCCACAAGTGTACTCTGAAAAAGTGGGTTGCATTAACAGTTATGTACATTGAGTTAAATTGAAGGAGGGTGCTGTGCCTATTGAGTCCAAGGTTAGGAATATACCGTTTAGCCTGCAGGGTGCAGTCTAGATGGAACTGGATCGATTATGTAAGGATGGGATAATTGAAACAGTTGAAGCTTCCCAATGGGTGGCACCTGTAGTTGTTGCCACAAAAACTTCTGGTGAGATCAGTCTTTGCGTTGATCTAAGGAACCTCAATAAGGAAGTAGTTGAGGACAGGTTTCCCCTACCTAACATTTCTGAGATTGTCAGACTATCGAGCATAGAAATAAGACTTGGAGAAGTCATCACCATTGAAAATCTCACCCTGATATTAACCTCTAACAGTCTCTCACCTACATTTCAATCTTTCCCTTTGTCGCAGTCAGCTCTCATGCTGGTCTGTTTGAATTTTGATGCAAATCATAGCTGTTAACGACTGTGATTCTCTTTCTCTAAAATAATATCCACTTACTGTTAGACTTAGTATATACTTGTGTTTTGTTGTACTATTTTGATGTATAATTACTACATACATCATTTCATACATCAATATACGTATTCCTCTTTTTAAGAAGTGGGCATAAATGTGTCCCTTCCCTATTTCTCCACTCTCAACATGTGTGACTGTTGGAAGCTGGAGTCCCCGTCCCGCGTCACTGTCACAAATGCGAGACCCGGGACTCCTCACTCAACGCTAGGCCAAGTAAGGACACCGTTTGAGATAGCCCTGCTCACCCCCTTAGTAGCTTGGCACGAGCAGCCAGGCCTATCTCCAAGGCACGAGTGTACAGTATGTGCAACCACACTCACAACAACTCACTGGTGACACCACAAATGGACTCCACACGAGTTTGATAAAACGAGTATAAACTTTATGTAAAAAGATATACGATCAGACCACACGATACATAAGCCAACATATAATAAAGGGTAATATTCGTTCCGGCTGGTTGGTAGGTTCAAATCCCAACCACCGCTTTCAAAATTCTATGCTGTTCGTAATGCTAGAATCACACACGTTGCAATGGACAAACAATAGTGCACTGCGTAACGATACAATCCTGTGCTGGGCAAAGGAATAATAATACAATGCGTAACGATACACCCTGGTACCTGCAATGGGAGAATTAATGCAATGCGTACCGCTACAATCATGTACTGCGCAATGAAGGAATAATGCAATGCGTCACACCCCAATCACGTACTTTGCAAGGGAGAAATAATGCAATGCGTAGCGCTACAATCGTGTACTTCGTTATGCAGAAATAATGTCAGGCGTCATAAGACAGTCCGGCAGTTCGTTAGCAGCAATATTGGCAATGTGTATTACGACAGTCAGCCTCTTCAATAACAGATGCCCCCCACACGTATCAACGATGACATAAAGAACAGCTTCTCACTCTGGCCCCAGTACTGCCACTCCCGACCGCAGTACGGGCCCCAATCTGAGCCGAAGCAAAGGCTCACGTCGCCAGAAGGTCTGAGAGACCAAGAGAGTGTCCCTCCGAGCCCGCACCCCGCCAAGGCAGTGATCCACGTTACCTGGAGGCGCGACCCCACTCTCCTCTCCTCCTTCAGTGAACTGGGCCTTCCGTGTAGAACTTTCTCAATGGGCCTCAGCGGCTCGGCCTGGCAGCTCAGCTCCTCCGGGCTGCCGGTCCGGGCCGCGACTGTTAGGAAGGTCTCAGGCGGCCGCAGGGCACACGTACCCCACGCCCCTGAGATTACGTTACTCTGGGTGCACGTTCACCACAGCACCCTCCGGGTTTCCTCTGGCACGAAGCCACACACACAGCGCTGATGGGACTTCACGTCGACTCCGAGTGCACGTTCACCAGGCACTCCTTCCTGCAGTCTTAGTTGGCACCAAGATCCGCACACCACGTTGCAAAGACTCACTTTCTTCCGGTGCACACGATGATCAGCCGATCACCTCCACAGTCCCAGGTTGCACCAAAGCACGCACACTGCTTCACTGAGACTTACTCCAACTCCGGTGCCCCGATATCCAGGCGCTCTTCACCAACGCCTTCGGCCGCACCCCGACACGCTCACTGTGTCCGAGCCTCACTTCTCCTCCGGTGCACACGTTGACCAGGCGCTCCTCACCAACGCCTCCTGTGCACCATGACACGCACCCTGCGCGTCCGAGTGTCACATCACCTCCGATGCACATGCTGACCAGGCGCTCTTCACCAACGCCTGCGGTGCACCACGACACGCACCCAGCGCGTCCGAGACTCACTTCACCTTCGATGCACACGTTGACCAGGCGCTCTTCACCAACGCCCCCTGTGCACCACGACACGCACCCAGCGCGTCCGAGTCTCTCTTCTCCTCCCTGTGTCCAAGATCACAGGGCACACCTTCCGAGGGTCTCAAGCTGCCACAACACGCGCCCACCTCGTTGCTTGAAACTTCTCCGGAAACTTTTATGTTCCTGTGTTTCCAAACAGGGAGCCAGCTCACCTCGGGCCCTTGGGGTAACAAGACACAGCACAAAGCACAGTCTTCTTCAAGCAGGGGGACCCAGCGCACGAAGCACAGTCCCAACAGCCTCTTCCTTAGTTGAAACAGCAAACTGCAGACCAGCCCCAGATCACGAAGCAAGGGTTGGTCCTTCCCAGCAGTCTCTTCAGTTGTTCATTCCTTAGCAGAGGTTCCTCTTGACCACGAAATGGGTCCAAGCCTTTTCAGTCTCAATCCATTTCTATTCCCACATTCAGGGGTCTCAGCTCTCATAGTTATACCCCTAAATATCTTTGAAGTTCGCTGTGCTCAGGGGTCCCTGACCCCTGTCTAAATCAGTTCTGGGTGTCTCCCTCCCAGTGTCACCTTTCTCGCTTTCATACTGGGGATCTGGATCCTTAATCACTCAGCCGGAGTTGGGTCAATTGTTTTATAGCCGCAACCCAGGCCTCTTCACCTCCCGGGGCTTCTCCTCCGCCTACTCTCCAGATGCAGGTCAGCCTGGTGCCATCTCAACCCCTCCCTGGGTCAAGACCTCCCCCAGCTCCTCTCCCCTCTTAGACCCAGACAGTCAATCCACATTCAGCAGAGACACACAGAAATGCTTAAAGCACAAAACTCAGCCACTTTCTAAAAGAGTGGTTTCTGAACACACAGTGACAAAACCACTTTCATAGAAAGATGTGTTATGACACTGTGAGTTCATACATACTAAATTTCACCTCTCCATTTTAAACTTATGGGAAACTAGGCTAGCCTCCCCCATTCTGTACTAAGGGCAGGATGGCCTTTCACCAGTGCAAAACTAAATGGAGTGTGTTTCACTGTCAGGACATAACACACACCTCAGTATATGTCCTGCCTTTTACTTACACTGCAACCTGCCCAGGGGTTACCCGGGACCTACCACAGGGGTGCCCACTGTGTACGCAAAAGGGAAAGTAAGGCCTGACAAGTGGTTGCACTTGTCAGGACAACATGCTAACTTAGCAAACTGCGCGCAGGCCCCACACTGCAGGCCTGAGTTCCCTTCTCCACGCACCTTTGCATTACTAGCCCTGGCACACACAGTGCCCATCACTAGGGACTTTACTAGTAAGGCAAACATACCAATCATGGCCAACCAATTACCATTACACTTTACACAGGGAACACTTGTACTTTGACACTGATCAGCAGTGACAAAGTACCCAAAGCATCTAAAAGCAAAGGAGGTAGAGGCAAAAAGTCAGGGGTAATCACGCCAAGATATGCCAGGTCTAACACGCGTCCCCTCCAGCCGAAAAGTGGGGGGGAACTACCCACCCTCATGGGAGTTCTCATCACTAAGGCGGAAAAATCTGGACAGACCATCAGCATTGGCGTGTTCTGTTCCCGGGCGGTGTTCCACCGTGAAGTCCATCCCCTGTAGGGAGATGGACCACCTCAACAGCTTTGGATTTTCACCTCTCATCTGCATCAACCATCTGAGGGGCCGGTGGTCGGTCTGAACCAAGAAGTGGGTCCCAAACAAGTAGGGCCTCAGCTTCTTCAGCGCCCAGACCACAGCAAAAGCCTCCCTTTCAATTGCACTCCACCTCTGTTCCCTGGGAAGTAGCCTTCTGCTAAGGAAAGCTATGGGTTGGTCCAAGCCCTCGTTGTTCAATTGTGAGAGTACTGCTCCCACCCCATGCTCTGAAGCATCTGTCTGCACTATAAACTCTCTGGAGAAATCCGGCGCCCGTAACACGGGTGCGGTGCACATGGCATTTTTCAGGGCATCAAAGGCGGTCTGGCAGGCATCAGTCCAGACCACCTTCTTGGTCTGTTTCTTGGACGTCAGTTCTGTCAAGGGGGGCAACGAGGGTGCCATACCCCTTCACGAACCGTCTGTAATACCCAGTGAGTCCTAGAAAGGCCCTCACTCCTGTCTGGGTCTTGGGGGGTTCCCAAGCCAGTATGGTATCAATCTTTGCCTGTAGGGCCGCTCCCCAACAGGTGTCCCAAGTACACCACGGAACCCTGCCCTATCTGGCACTTACTTGCCTTGATAGTTAGGCCCGCCCTCTGCAAGGCCTTCAATACTTCACAGAAGTGTTGCAAATGTTCCTCCCAACCGGAGCTGAACACTGCAATGTCGTCCAGGTATGCGGCGCTGAATTCCTCCAGCCCACTCAGCACCTGGTTAACCAGTCTCTGGAAGGTGGCAGGGGCGTTCTTCAACCCAAAGGGCATAACCCTGAACTGGTAGTGCCCCTCTGGCGTTGAGAACGCTGACCTCTCCTTGGCCCCCTCGGTCAAGGCAATCTGCCAGTACCCAGATGTCAAATCAAATGTACTGAGGTACTGGGCAGCTCCCACACGATCCACGAACTCATCAGCTCTGGGGATGGGGTGCGCGTCAGTCTTAGTGACCGCATTGAGTCCACGGTAATCCACACAGAACCGAAGTTCGGGAGTGGCACCCGGCGCAGCAGCTTTTGGCACAAGGACCACTGGGCTGGCCCAGGGGCTGCTGGATGGCTCAATCACCCCTAGCGCCAGCATCTTGGAAAACTCCTCCTTGATGCTGGCCCTGACCTTATCAGCTACCCTGTAAAATGTTTGTTTTACAGGCAGACTGTCTCCAGTGTCCACATCATGGACGCACCAATGGGTGACTCCTGGGGTCAGGGAGAACAGGGAGGCAAACTGACCCAATACCTCGCGACAGTCCCTCCGCTGTTCCGGGGTCAGGGTAGGCGAGAGGTACACCCCATCCACTGACCCATCCTTCTCCTTGGCTGACAGGAGGTCAGGAAGAGGCTCACTCTCCTCTTCCGCCCCGTCATCTGTAGCCAAGAGCATGGTCACCTCAGACCTCTCAAAGTGTGGTTTGAGGCGGTTCACATGGAGAACCCTCAAAAGATTCCTAGGAGACCGTAAGTCCACCAGGTAGGTCACTTCGCTCCTGCGCTCCACCACCTCATAAGGCCCAGTCCACTTGTCCTGGAGCGCACAAGGCTCCACTGGCGCCATCACCCACACTTTCTGCCCAGGTTGAAACTCGACCAGAGTGGCATTCTGGTCGTACCACCGTTTCATATCCTCCTGGCTGGCTTCCAGGGCCGCCTGAGCGAGCTGCCTGAAATGCCTAGTTTGGTTCCTGAAGGCCAGCATGTAGCTGTATACATCCTGGGGGGGTTTACTAGGAGCCTTCTCCCAGCCCTCCTTCACCAAACTCAAGGGTCCTCTGACCGGGTGCCCATACAGGAGCTCAAAGGGACTGAACCCCAATGACTTCTGTGGCACCTCTCTATATGCAAACAGCAGGCATGGCAAGAGGACGTCCCAGACCCATAAACATGCCCTTCAAGGTCCAGTTAAACCTCTCAACCAGACCATTACCCTGGGGATGGTAAGGGGTGGTGAACTTATAAGTTACACCGCACTCCTTCCACAGAGATTTCATATACCTCGATATGAAATTAGTACCCCTGTCGGACACCACCTCTCTGATGAACCCCACACGGGAGAAAATCCCCATCAGTGCACGGCCCACCACGGGGGCTGTCACCGTCCGGAGAGGGATGGCTTCCGGGTACCGGGTGGCATGGTCCACCAAGACCAGAATGAACCTGTTGCCCATGGCCGTCTTGGGATCCAGAGGCCCCGCAATGTCAATGCCCACCCTCTCAAAGGGTGTGCTGACTACAGGGAAAGGTTGGAGGGGAGCCTTTTGCTTCCTTCCACTCTTACCACTCGCCTGACAAGTCTGACAGGTCCTGCAATGAGTATCAGAACTCTTGCGCATCTGGGGCCAGTAGAAGTGGGTGACAAGCCGCTCAAAGGTCTTGTCCTGCCCCAAATGTCCCGCCAAAGGTACATCATGAGCCAACCCCAATAGGAAGGCTCTGAAGCGCTGGGGTACCACCAGCGCCCGGGCTGACCCAAACTCAGCCACCCTTGGCTCACTATACAGGAGATCGTTCTCCCAGTAAATCAAGTGTGATCCAGACTGATCACCTGCTGCCGCAAACGTACAAGAGAAGGGCACTTCTGTTCCTCACAGAATTCCTCCCTGGAGGCCCCCCCTTCCTGCTGCCATTCGGTCAGCCCGGGTAGGTCCCCCAGTTCAGGAACTTGTTCCCCCGTAGGCTCCAGGGCATCCCCCTCAAAGGGTGCCTCCTCCTGGACCGTGGGAACTGTGGGGGCCGGTTTCCCGGCCCCCTGCCTCTTCTCTTCTTGGCAGGCACCTGGGCCACTGTTTCAGGCCCCAGGTTCTCTTCACTACCTTTACTGGCTACCATAGACCGAGTGGTCACACACGCCCACTCAGGTAGACCCAACATCTCCAAATGCGCCTGGCACTCCACCTCCTTCCAGGGGGAACTCTCCAGGTCATTCCCTAGCAGACAGTCTACAGGCAGGGACAGACTTACAACAACCTTCAAGGAACCTGAGACCCCTCTCCATTCAAAGGGAACCAGCGCCACCTTGCAGAGGCGCACTGAATTGTCTGATGACATTACAGGGTGAAGCACATCGGAATTACTTGCTCTTCAGACACCCACTGACACCTAACAGATGTCAAACTGGCTCCGGTGTCCCTCAGAGCCTCCACCCTCCGTCCATTGATGGTCACCCACTGCCTGTACTTTTTAGTGTTCTCAGGCAGAGGGATTTCCTGGACCATCTCTCGATCTCCTAAGGAGACCAGGGTCATAACTGCTTGCTCCTCCCCATTCCAAGGACTCAATTCCTCCCCCAACGCTACACTCACTAAACCAGGTGTTGGAGCACCAGTGGGTGCAGATGACTTTTTGGGGCATTTAGGGGAAATATGACCCACTTCTTTACAGAAGTAACACGTAGGAGGACCTCGGGCTCCTTCTTGCCCTTGAAGGCCCAGGCACTCTTGGCCTCGGGGGACTGGGGCCCTTTCTTGGAGGAACTACCTTGGGGCCCTTTAGAGGACTCCTTGTCGTTACCCTTGTCCTCCCCCACCTTCGGCGGGGGACCCTGCATACTCTTGGCAGTGGTACTCCCAATCCCCTTGTGGACCCGGGTACTAGTCCAGCGGTTCGCCTCCTCAGCAAGCTTACGGGGATCAGTAAGCTTACTATCCAATAGATGCTGGCGCAGCTCTGGAACACACAGACTACTCAAGTGCTCCCAACTTATTAAATTGCATAAGCCCTTAAAATCATTGACCTTGCTGCCCAGCATCCAACCATCCAGTGCCCGTGTGTACTCATTCACACATTCTACCCAAGTACGGGATTCTAGTTTCTTGGAGGTCCTGAACTTCTGCCAGTATTGTTCAGGAGTGAGCCCATACCGGAGGCATAAAGCCTCCCTCATGTTAGCGTAGGTCAGGGTTCCCGCCCTCTCTAAAGATGATAGAACGTCCCTCCCCGAAGCCTCAGTGTTTCCATAGGCCCGCCCCCCAATGCATTTCACGCACCTCATTCATCCTTAGTGCGATCTCATATGCCGTGAACCACGCATAAATGTCATCACCCCTCTGGTAATCTCGCACTAAATCCTTGGGAATGTACACCTTCCCCACTGGCACTGGTGGTGCACTGCCACCATTCGAACTGGGCTCGGCTTGTCTACCCTTAATGTCCAGTTCCCTCATGCTTAACTCATGAGCGAAGAGAATCCGTTTCTCTTCCAACGCAAGAGCGTTCCTGCTCTCCTCTGCTTGAGTTTTAAGTTTTAACACCTCCAACTCATGCAGTCTGACCCTTTGGTTTTCCTCCAACTCCTCTGGTGAAAAACTCCTCCCTGAATGGCTGCTACCAGCCCCTGCGGCTGGTCTCTCCACTGGCAATTCCTGTGGAACAAATCCATTCCCTGGGTCATCCTCATCCACCTCAACATCACCCGTCTCCTGAGCCTCTTTGGCTTCCCACCAGGCTCTCAAGGCCACTTGCAGCGCCTCCTTCTTGGCGCTACCCTTCAGGGGACATCCCAAAGCTCTGCAGAATTTCCTCAACTGATCAACCGTGTAGGTCAACAATACCTCAATGTTAAACTCTAATTCTGCAGCCGCAGCCTAACCGGCTATCTGGCTCCCCTCCTGAGACATGATGTGTGGTTTAAAGGTTACTCAGCAATAGAACCAACAATTCAAAACAATATGTTGTTGCGTCGTGGTCTGCGATCAATTTATTCTGTACACCAATTACTGTGAGTGGTTTTGCACACACGCGTTTCAATTACGTTAGGATCATATCCCACCGCTCTGCCGCCAAATGTTGGAAGCCGGAGTCACCATCCCGCGTCACTGTCACAAATGCGAGACCCGGGACTCCTCACTCAACGCTAGGCCAAGTAAGGACACCGTTTGAGATAGCCCTGCTCACCCCCTTAGTAGCTTGGCAGGAGCAGCCAGGCCTATCTCCAAGGCACGAGTGTACAGTATGTGCAACCACACTCACAACAACCCACTGGTGACACCACAAATGGACTCCACACGAGTTTGATAAAACGAGTATAAACTTTATGTAAAAAGATATACGATCAGACCACACGATACATAAGCCAACAAATAATAAAGGGTAATATTCGTTCCGGCTGGTTGGTAGGTTCAAATCCCAACCACCGCTTTGAAAATGCTATGCTGGTCGTAATGCTAGAATCACACACGTTGCAATGGACAAACAATAGTGCACTGTGTAACGATACAATCCTGTGCTGGGCAAAGGAATAATAATACAATGCGTAACGATACACCCTGGTACCTGCAATGGGAGAAATAATGCAATGCGTACCGCTACAATCATGTACTGCGCAATGAAGGAATAATGCAATGCGTCACACCCCAATCACGTACTTTGCAATGAAGAAATAATGCAATGCGGGCCGCTACAATCCTGTACTTTGCAAGGGAGAAATAATGCAATGCGTAGCGCTACAATCGTGTACTTGGTTATGCAGAAATAATGTCAGGCGTCATAAGACAGTCCGGCAGTTCGTTAGCAGCAATATTGGCAATGTGTATTAAGACAGTCAGCCTCTTCGATAACAGATGCCCCCCACACGTATCAACGATGACAAAGTACAGCTTCTCACTCTGGCCCCAGTACTGCCACTCCCGACCGCAGTACGGGCCCCAATCTGAGCCGAAGCAAAGGCTCACGTCGCCAGAAGGTCTGAGAGGCCGAGAGAGTGTCCCTCCGAGCCCGCACCCCGCCCAGGCAGTGATCCACGTTACCTGGGGGAGCGACCCCACTCTCCTCTCCTCCTTCAGCGAACTGGGCCTTTCGTGTAGAACTTTCTCAATGGGCCTCAGCGGCTCGGCCTGGCAGCTCAGCTCCTCCGGGCTGCCGGTCCGGGCCGCGACTGTTAGGAAGGTCTCAGGCGGCCGCAGGGCACACGTACCCCACGCCCCTGAGATTACGTTACTCCGGGTGCTCGTTCACCACAGCACCCTCCGGGTCTCCTCTGGCATAAAGCCACACACACAACGCTGATGGGACTTCACGTCGACTCAGAGTGCACGTTCACCAGGCACTCCTTCCTGCGGTCTTATTTGGCACCAAGACCCGCACACCACGTTGCAGAGACTTACTTTCTTCCGGTGCACACGATGATCAGCCGATCACCTTCACAGTCCCAGGTTGCACCAAAGCACGCCCACTGCTTCACTGAGACTTACTCCAACTCCTGTGCCCCGATATCCAGGCGCTCTTCACCAACACCTTCGGCCACACCCCGACACGCTCACCGTGTCCGAGCCTCACTTCACCTCCAATGCACCCGCCGACCAGGCGCTCTTCACCAACGCCTGCGGTGCACCACAACACGCACCCTGCGCGTCCGAGTCTCACGTCACCTCCGATGCACACGCTGACCAGGCGCTCTTCACCAACGCCTGCGGTGCACCACGACACGCACCCAGCGCGTTCGAGACTCACTTCACCTTCGATGCACACGTTGACCAGGCGCTCTTCACCAACGCCCCCTGTGCACCACGACACGCACCCAGCGCGTCCGAGTCTCTCTTCTCCTCCATGTGTCCAAGATCACAGGGCACACCTTCCGAGGGTCTCAAGCTGCCACAACACGTGCCCACTGCGTTGCTTGAAACTTCTCCGGAAACTTTTATGTTCCTGTGTTTCCAAACAGGGAGCCAGCTCACCTCGGGCCCTTGGGGTAACAAGACACAGCACAAAGCACAGTCTTCTTCAAGCAGGGGGACCCAGCGCACGAAGCACAGTCCCAACAGCCTCTTCCTTGGTTAAAACAGCAAACTGCAGACCAGCCCCAGATCACGAAGCAAGGGTTGGTCCTTCCCAGCAGTCTCTTCAGTTGTTCCTTCCTTAGCAGAAGTTCCTCTTGACCACGAAATGGGTCCAAGCCTTTTCAGTCTCAATCCATTTCTATTCCCACGTTCAGGGGTCTCAGCTCTCATAGTTATACCCCTAAATGTCTTTGAAGTTCGTTGTGCTCAGGGGTCCCTGACCCCTGCCTAAATCAGTTCTGGGTGTCTCCCTCCCAGTGTCACCTTTCTCCCTTTCATACTGGGGATCTGGATCCTTAATCACTCAGCCGGAGATGGGTCAATTGTTTTATAGCCGCAACCCAGGCCTTTTCACCTCCCGGGGCTTCTACTCCGCCTACTCTCCAGATGCAGGTCAGCCTGGTACCATCTCAACCCCTCCCTGGGTCAAGACCTCCCCCAGCTCCTCTCCCCTCTCAGATCCAGACAGTCAATCCACATTCAGCAGAGACACACAGAAATGCTTAAAGCACAAAACTCAGCCATTTTCTAAAAGAGTGGTTTCTGAACACACAGTGACAAAACCACTTTCATAGAAAGATGTGTTATGACACTGTGAGTTCATACATACTAAACTTCACCTCTCCATTTTAAACTTATGGGAAACTAGGCTAACAAACACAATACCCAGCCTCCCCCATTCTGTCCTATGGGCAGGATGGCCTTTCACCAGTGAAAAACGAAATGGAGTGTTTTTCACTGTCAGGACATAACACACCTAAGTATATGTCCTGCATTTTACTTACACTGCACCCTACCCGGGACCTACCACAGGGGTGCCCACTGTGTCCGCAAAAGGGAAAGTAAGGCCTGACAAGTGGTTGCACTTGTCAGGACAACATGCTAACTTCGCAAACTGCGCACAGGCCCTACACTGCAGGCCTGAGTTCCCTTCTCCGCGCACCTTTGCATTACTAGCCCTGGCACACACAGTGCACATCACTAGGGACTTTACTAGAAAGGCAAACATACCAATCCTGGCCAACTAATTACCATTACACTTTACACAGGGAACACTTGTACTTTGACACTGATCAGCAGTGGCAAAGTACCCAAAGCATCTAAAAGCAAAGGAGGTAGAGGCAAAAAGTCAGGGGTAATCACGCCAAGATATGCCAGGTCTAACAGTGACGAAATTGGATTTTCAACATGCCCACTATTATGTGCCTTATCTACTGTTATGTGCCATCTGGGTGAGCTAGCATTTCTCAGCACTCGTTATAATGGAACAGATGCTTGATTAAAAGTATTTTTAAAGAAAAAAGTAATGTGTGCTTATGGTTATGTCAACAACATCATATTCTGAATTTAGAATTATGTGCCTTCTCTCTGTATCGACAAATTCTTTTGTGTAATCATGAAAGGCCCTAGCTTCAGCATGGAAAGGACTGCATTGTGGAATTGCAACTAACACCATAAATTGTAACAAATGACCTCCATTTCACAGATCTGGGGAAGCAGATTCTTACTCAAAAGGGACTAAATTCCACTGCTCTGTCACAATTTCCAAAAGTTATTACATTTACAAAGTTACAGTAGACCAAATTCCAAAATCAGCATAATCAATGAGCTCCTGAACATTGCCATAAGCATATCCTCTTGCCCCGATTGAGATAATGGTCCTGAGACATAGGTTTTGGACTTCCTTTAGGGGAAGAGAAGCGTTACCTTACTCACCTATACCTTTCCATGCCAACACAGATTGTGCTTGGACACATATTTTCCTTGGCACATTATATGCTAAGACGAGTATAAAGTGTGATTGTGATCTGACAATCAAGGCAGATATTATGACGGTTTGTAGTTGATTTTCTGTAATAATTTTAATCTAATTGTTTCTGCAATGAAAATAAAAGGTCCAGAATCAAAAGGTATAAAGGTATTTTATTTTGATCAATTGTTTATTTTCTCCATAATACACAGTGCATACATTTCTGCGCTGTAGTTAGAACTGAAAAGGTAAATCAAGAAAACATGCCTGGCAGTGTGATATAAGAGCCTCTATCATTTAATAAACCAAGGAGAAAGCAGTCTCAAAATGTAGTCTACATATGCCGAAATATTTTATTCTATTTTTATTAGAGCCCATACTTTTTTGAATTTGAACAGTAACTGAATGATAGCAAAACGAAAATGAACTTTACAGCAGTCTTGAATTGCCTAAAAAAGTATAAGCCATATGATTTTTGGAAAAAGACTTCCAAGGTGTGACTCATTGCCTGGGCTGCCTTTGTGCCTTTCCCACCCTACCAATGCATGCCAGCTAATAACAATAATCTGGGTTTAGGGTGTCCTTTTCTGTCAATATCAACTTCCTGTTAGATAATGGGTGTAACACGTTTTACTGTGGGAGATACCCATGACAAAAAACAATTGCATTTTTCTTCTGATCATCAAGACATAATGATGCTTTCTTATCTCAATATGCCGCCTAACACCTTAATTTTGACCTACTTTCAATTTCAGTGCCAGTTCATTTGTGATCATGAAATAAAAAGGAGCTTGTGTAATCCAGCCAGGAATTTATCGCTGCACCTATTTCTGTGCTCCTAGGATTTAGTGCAACGTGATGAATTATCTTCTTGAAGAATGAAAGAGATAACCACAAACTGCTAATGGTTTTGGCATAACAAAATGAGATTAAGACTCGTGATGTTTACCTGGTTTGGTGTACTAGGACCAGGGGACTGTTTAACTGTAACTTACTGTCATTTAGCCAGCTTTTGATATCATCAGAGAAGGCTTGAATTTGACTAAACTGTAAAGTCAGCCATCTTCTCCGGAATCTGTGTGTCATCTCTATGTTGCTACTGTTCTGCTAGTGCTCTGGATACTTTCATCATCTTATATGTTCAGACAGAGGATGGTTTACACCTCCATTACATACTCAGATCTCAGAGAACTGTAGTGCTAATGTCATAAAAGCGTTATTGGTAAAGCTGCTCAAATGTCTCCATACAAGTTGTGAAATAACAGACATACTAGCAAGTTTCTTCTGGCACAAGGGACACCGCATCAGAAATACTTGTCCCAAATTCAGCATGAATTATCACTCAAATGTCAGCTTTAAATATATTTCAGCAACAAAACAATCAGTTGTCACTTTCTGAAAATACACACAAATTGGTACTAAATGCATGGCATCGATTTTCGATAAACAAACAATACAAAAGATTGTCATTTTTATTAAAAACACATTTTTAACCCCAAATTCCAGCTTTTTATTTTTAGTTAATACAGGTTTGGTCTTCAAATATCAGTCACATACTCAAGAATTTACATGTATACTTCTAGACTTGGGTAGATTCTGCCTTACGTGTGAATGTTTTACCATCACATGCCATGGATGACAATCATACTTTAAAGGTGGGAAGCATTATGCACATAGTCACCAAAATCATGTCAAAGAGGTGTGTAATGTGGTAAGAATAACAGATATGCTAAAGGTAGGATTATGTCATCAACCAGCTCTATAATGCCAAGTAATCCCATAGCATACCACGAATTTCAAGTACTGTATCATAATCTTTACCATCACACTGAAAGCATCCGCAATATCCCACAAATGACATCATTATGATAGGTCAGATCACAAAAACCATGGAAAGCATCCATGTTGGGGAACTAGAGACTATGGGCCTCACAGGTGAGCTGACCTCCAATCATCAGGAGGAAGGAGCCAGTACTAGTAGGTGGATGGCGAGGTTGGCACCTTGATGTAAGTGTGACTACAGGGGGTCCCGAGTCCTTCCTCCATGGGGCCCAGATGACCCTTAATTAGGGTATCTAAGGGACCTAGGAATGTAGGGTTGAAACAAGGGTTAGACCCCCAATATATTGGCAAATACATTGAGCATATGCTCCCAGAGGATCCGATGCTTGTCCTAACGAATGCCATGGACTCGGTTGAGCCACTAGGCAGAAACATGTTGACGGTTTAGTGGGGCTGGGGTACTAGTTCCCCTATTCACCACACCTAGTTTTTAATACCAAATGATACCCTATGTAGTTAAAAACCAGACTGAGTCACTGCATTGGTTTTTAATCGTGTCATTCACAGATCCGGACTTATTAGTAAGTGCCTGCCTGATTACAGGGCATAGGCCTGCCTTCCATCAAACCAGGTTTCTGGAGAGCATGGGGATGTACTCTGAGGAAGTGTGACACCTGGTGGTGTGTGAGGACACCTCGTCACACTTGTGTGTGTGTCTAGGTGTAGGCTGGAAAGTATGAAAATTTTAAAAATGTGGTAAATTATAAATGGATACTGAAATCGGTTGGGTGGCTTTTTGTGTGGAATATCATTACAATAGGACAAAAATTATGCCATTAATTGACTCCATAATGCCAGGGACCCCCACCATATGTAAAAGATGTCTGTCATTATGATAGAATCAATATCATACCAAAGGTGGACTTTATACTATAATGGGTGTGACAATATACCAAGGATGTGTTGTGTTATGTTGGTGGTGGGCATTATAATGACCACCATTCTACAAGTAACCAGAGTGTGCATTAAGTGGAGAGGCAGTGGTCAGGTAGGAGTGGCTGCCAGGGAAAGACAACAGGCCCGGAAAACAAGCACACGCAAATATGATTGTATATGCCCACTCTTGTCATCTTACCAACAATTCATTGAGGTAACACCTGGTAGATCTGCTCAGCCCCAAGAAGTAATTACAACCTTTTTGGAGAACTGGCAGGTATCTCTCAATCTGACTCCAGTGAGTAAAGTTGAGTGGAAATAAGTGTTCAAAGTGAGGCAAACCTGTAAGAGAATCTCACACTCTAAAGTGGCATGTATGGAACCTCTACCCATACCCTTAAAATCAGTATACACACATAATTGTTGGTACTTCACTATTAGACTATTTATTATACATTATTTGTCTGTAAATAATGTGCATTAGAGTGAATATACATATAAAATGTTCAGCAACACATGCATATATTGACAAAGGTGAAATATGCCCTATTCATAAAATCACACATCCATACACATAAAAATGACATACATTGATTGCAACCAGCCTACTAGAAACAAGGTTGAGGAAGATTTGGTTATTTGTTAATATGTCCGTTCATGTAATGCCTCCCCACATACCTTATGGCGTCTTCATGCCTGAAATAGGAACTCCATGGTTCAGCTTCTCCTCCAGCAACCAGTCTACGTGCCTAACCCCACCGCAGATACCAGTACTTATGTATTGCAGGCAACATTAAAAACATGCAGAAGCCTAACACACACGAAAGTCTCTCACATGTACAGACAAACACAAGGCATTCCCAATTGTTCATGGCTGTTCTTCTCTGTACAATCCAGCTCTGGCTAACTTCTCTTTGTGAAAAATACAAAAGTGAAGGGTGAATTTTTGAATGATCTCGGCCACTATTAATTGCTCTGGTTGCATACTAGTCCATCTTTTTTTAGTTCACTAACCCTCTACGGACAGAGACCAGACATTTTCAAATCAGCTTTAGTCCAGTTCCAACAGGAACAGTCCAGCTCAAATTACCATGACCCCAGTGAAGAGGAACACAAGAACCCCCAGACTGGTTACAGCCTTATTAGGCCTTATCAGTGATGTGCAGCAGTAGCTGTAAACAGGGTGCGCCACGGGATCCTCATCTCGCCATACCTGTCTCAGGGCTGATGCACATGGAAAAACAAAACATAGATAGATGGGTGGGATGCAGTAGCTACATCACGATTGCCCGTGTTTCAAGTCTTACCTTGTCAGACATGCTGTGAGTGGGCGTGTGGGGCCTGCTGTTCACTAGTTCCAGTTGAGTCAAGTCCATTGGACACCAGGTGGTAGGGTACCTCAGAAGAGCTGGAGCTGTCTGTCCCCTGGCCACTTCAGCTAGCTCCCCTCTGATTCATGTATATATAGAGTAGCAAACGGTGGCTGCCTTTACATAGGAGTCCCTTGTAAAATGAGGGCAAGAAGTAGGTAGTATCCCTGCGTGGGCAGTGTGCAAAATATAAGAAAGTACAAAGACACACACATATCTGTTTCACCGGCACAGGTAGGCCAAATGAAAACAGCTTAACATACAGTGGATTTCCTTACACTTTGGCCGAATACGAAGAGGGAAGTATGACCGGATATTGGGAAGATAGCGTTCAGCAGGTAACAAGAAAGTCACCTGCATGCGTGCTGAAAAATGCTCTCCTCTTACATGCTGGTATAGATAGACACGCTGAGGTGCATTTAAACCCAACCACGCGGGTGCTTTCCATACCTTTTAATATCTTTTTATCATGGCGGTTAATATGTATATAAGAAATAATATCTACGTACCATATATTCCTGTTGAAATACAAGGGAAGGCCTGCAATAGAAAAAAAACAAACAATGATAATTTTGGAGTGCAATAATTTTCATTTTTTTAAGAAAATCGTGCAGTTCTTCGAAAACAAAGTCCTGTAGCAAAAGCGAATCTTTTTCTCTACACGTTTAAAATGTAATACACATTTATTGTCCTCAGCGTTTAAAAAATTACTCTATAAATTGAGTTAATGTATATACATACAGATCAAAAATTGCAACCATTTTTTTCCAGCTAGGACAAAAATAATCTTAAACATTGTCAAGCTAGCCTTAAGCTGTTCAGAACTAATTTAGTTTCTTTATGCCAAATACTAGTGTTCAGAATACAGTCCCCCAAACACTAAAAGGCCTACTCACATAAGGGTTCAACAAACAGGTAATGATTACCCCAGTGCAAATAACTTTTAGCACTGGTCCTACAGCGTATAAAACCCATTAGTAGGTAACTACAGCAGAGCAGTGCTTCATTTGTAAAAAAAAAAAATCATAAGTGCTAGGGCACTTGTCAAGAGGCCACTACAGCTTGCACCACCCATTGCCCCTGCCAGGGCTGCCAAGGACAGTACCAACACAACTACTAACCATCACACTCCTACAAGTGCGACAATTCAGACTATTCCAGGCCCCCAGAGCTATAAGAATGGCATGGGGGCAGGTATTAGTCACTTTTAATGTATATTGAATGAATAAACAACTGTAGTTGCGCTCATCTCTAAATTAAACAAACCGCCCACCATGTGGCAGACTGTCATGAGTGCAGTGTTGAAAATTAAGTGTCAGTACCGAGCACTGGAAACTACCCACAGCCCTGTCAAGT